>JBCLNQ010000007.1:0-600000 GCA_039119965.1 Talaromyces sp. DC2
TAAGAGTAGTATTATTATTTCTTGCATTCTAATTAATTTCTAGCCCTGGGCCGGGCTAGGGACATGCATATTATTACGCAATTTGCGTGGAGTTCTTATAATTACAGGGCGCTTGTTGGCTGACCGGTATTAATACTGTTCAAGAGCTGGTATCGAGCCTCATGCAGGAGCGTTCCAGAAGGAGTCGCGTATTATCCGGCCATATTCAGTCATTCAGTCAGGTGCTCACCAGCTGGCTGCATCACACATGAACATGACAATTCTTGTAAACAACGCTGCGATCGTCGTCAAGAAACAAGAACTGTCCTTTGCGGCGCAGCGGATTAGCCAGTAACGAGCAATACCAGACCCATCAGAGCTGCGTTCGTCTTCCCCACCTCTGTGAGTCTTGGCGCTGGCAATACTGATACAGCTGCTTACCCCGCCATTACGGAACAAACCGAGCACTTTACACGCATACAGTTGCTGTCTAACCGAGAGATACAGGGCGATGAAGTGAAGAAATAGATAAAGTGCAAATAACTTGACACAATAACTTGACACAATATATACATTCCATCCATCGGCCTGGACGTGGATAGCAAAAATACAGGCCTGCATGGCCGCAATAGCATGGACGCCGACGCCGTAAGCATCGTAATCGCCGTAATCAATACCACTAGAGCCCCGCAAAAACGGATGACCGGCCAATCAGCAAGCTGGATGGAGGGCCTCCGGAGCAACGGAAGCTGTCACGGTTGAGCAGGACTCGTCCCCCGCATGGCCGAGAAAAGCATTTTGCTTTCCCAGCTCAATCAATCACCATCGTGTCTAATTATTATTGCTGCGCCTGCAAAGCAAAAAGGGGATCCCTGTTCGCAAGCGCTCCGCGATCAGATATAGCCAGCGCTTTGCCCGCCTTCCCTCACCCCGCCCGTCCAGGCACGCGCCCTCCTCCTTCCCACCCCCCCTCCGCCATTTAGCTTTTTTTATATCCTCTTCTTTCGTCTCGTCTTCCATCTGATCCTCACTCCTTCACCTCCTCGCCCTGTATCCTTCTGAGGTTGTACACTTTCACTATCAAGCTAGCTGGTATCTGTCGCGATCGAGATCGAGATTGGCTTGCATATCGCTGATCGCACGTGCCTCTAGTTGGCTCTAGTCCTTAGTCCGCGGTGAGTGTGTTCCCAACAAGGAAATTTGAGCTTCTTTCTGTGTTTGGATGGAATTCTTTCAGTGGATTATTTGCTTATACTTTATTTTGCAGCTTATATATATATATATATATATATATATATATAACATATATACCTGCTCACCAGGGCTTGTCCATCATGTCTGACGGCGATGTCAAGCCACCGACCCCTGTGGTAAGTCCTTTTGATTCACTTCGCGCATACAGAGTCGCTGATGTATGCAAATACAGGTCGCCGAGGCTCATGAGGTGGACACGTTCCATGTGCCTGAAGCTTTCTACAAGAAGCACCCCACTCGTCCACACCTGAACAACTTTGACCACTACAAACAGCTCTATGATGAGTCGATCCGGGACCCAAACACCTTCTGGGCTCGCATGGCCCGCGAGCTGCTCTCCTTTGAACAGGACTTTCACACCACACACTCCGGATCCTTTGTCAACGGCGACAATGCCTGGTTCCTAGGCGGAAAGCTAAACGCCTCGTTCAACTGTGTCGATCGCCATGCGATCAAGAACCCCGATAAGGTCGCCATCATCTACGAGGCCGACGAGCCGGACGAGGGCCGCAGCATCACGTACGGAGAGCTGCTCCGTGAGGTCTCCAAGGTCGCTTGGGTCCTCAAGTCGCAAGGCGTGCGCAAGGGCGACACTGTTGCCATTTACCTACCCATGATTCCCGAGGCTCTCATCGCCTTTTTGGCCTGCGCTCGCATTGGTGCCGTCCACTCGGTTGTTTTTGCCGGCTTCTCTTCCGACTCCCTCCGCGACCGTGTTCTCGATGCCGATTCCAAGTTTGTTATCACCAGTGACGAGGGTCGTCGCGGTGGAAAGATTATTGGCACCAAGAAGATTGTCGACGAGGCCCTGAAGCAATGCCCGGACGTCAAGAACGTGCTTGTCTTCAAGCGCACTGGTGCCGATGTGCCATGGACCAAGGGCCGTGACTTGTGGTGGCACGAGGAGGTTGAGAAGTACCCCAACTACCTGGCCCCCGAGCCAGTCGACTCGGAAGATCCCCTTTTCCTTCTCTACACATCTGGTTCGACTGGAAAGCCCAAGGGTGTGATGCACACGACGGCCGGCTACCTCTTGGGAGCTGCCGCGACTGGTAAATATGTCTTTGATATCCATGACGATGACCGATACTTCTGCGGTGGTGATGTTGGCTGGATTACTGGTCACACCTACGTCGTCTATGCGCCGTTGCTCCTTGGTGTTGCTACCGTCGTGTTTGAGAGTACCCCGGCCTACCCCAACTTCTCTCGGTACTGGGACGTCATTGAAAAGCACAAGGTCACTCAATTCTACGTGGCTCCTACCGCCCTGCGTCTGCTCAAACGTGCTGGCGACGAACACATTCATCACAAAATGGAGCACCTGCGTGTGCTCGGTTCGGTGGGTGAGCCTATTGCAGCCGAGGTGTGGAAGTGGTACTTTGAGAGTGTTGGAAAGGAAGAAGCCCACATTTGCGATGTGAGACCCCAAAATATATTACTATCTTGAGACACAAATCACTAACCTCGGTTATAGACCTACTGGCAAACCGAGACTGGATCAAACATCATCACTCCTCTTGGTGGAATCACCCCGACCAAGCCCGGCAGTGCATCCCTTCCGTTCTTCGGTATTGAGCCGGCTATCATTGACCCTGTCTCGGGCGATGAAATTAAGGGAAATGATGTCGAAGGTGTTCTTGCTATCAAACAGCCCTGGCCTAGTATGGCCCGCACTGTGTGGGGAGCTCACAAGCGGTACATGGATACTTACCTGAACGTGTACAAAGGATACTATGTAAGAGCGTTCTGATTCTCGGCTGATTTTCTGAGGCTAACACACAATTCCCATAGTTTACTGGTGACGGTGCCGGCCGTGACCACGACGGATACTACTGGATCCGTGGACGTGTTGACGACGTTGTCAACGTTTCTGGCCACCGTCTTTCCACTGCCGAAATTGAAGCTGCTCTGCTCGAGCACCGTAAGTCTACTATTCTGTTTGTAAACCATGCGAGTTACTGATTTGGGTTATTTCTGCAGCCATGGTTGCCGAAGCCGCCGTCGTCGGTATCGCCGACGAGCTCACTGGTCAAGCTGTCAACGCCTTCGTCTCGCTCAAGAGCGGCAACGAGTCGACCGACCAGGTCCGCAAAGACCTCATCATGCAGGTGCGAAAGTCGATCGGACCTTTCGCCGCCCCCAAGGCCGTCTTTGCCGTTGAAGATCTCCCCAAGACCCGCAGTGGAAAGATCATGCGCCGTATTCTGCGCAAGATTCTGAGTGGCGAGGAGGACAGTCTTGGTGACATTTCAACTGTACGTTTCGCCCATTTACCATTTCAGTGTTCAAAGCTAACCATGCCTATAGCTATCGGAACCTAGCGTTGTGGTTAAGATTATCGATACCGTCAAGGCATCGCGCAAGTAATTGTTCTTATTCTATGTTTATTCTCGGCTCGGCTTGATTGGACTAGTTGCAAATTTTGATCAAGGAGCAAACTTGGCTTTTTGTGTGTCTTGGATGCTAAGCACGCTTTGCAAGTCTGTTTATTGTTGATTTATATACCACGCGGTCAGCACAAAAAGCCAAAGTGTTCCAAAGTTTTGAAGGGAAATTATCCGGTTTTGTACCCAAATGATTGATGTCGTGTGTGTGTGTGGATGAGTCTACATTGTTATTTACATGTATGTTTGGATATGTCATGAATTTGATGTTCTTGTGGCAATAATTAATTAGTTGTAGTATGCCTGTGGTATGGGAGTGTCCTGGAGAAGTGGCAAAATTCTAATAGACCTAAATAGGCATAGTGCCATTGGCGATCCTCGGTCTGCTGTCAAAGAGGTTTCTATAGCATCAGCTTTTATGCACCTCGTTTAGATCAATTGATGTGTTAATAGCGTAATATAACCTCGTAACGATTGCAATGATAATGATCCATATTCAATTAATAATAATTTTTATTGAATGTCGTCAATTGTGCGAATACCGACGACATGATTGGCCAGCGCCCCCAAACCCCCCTTTGGCTGAGTCATCACCCGTCACATGACCGTGTCGGCGCAGAGCGGTGCGCTGGCAGCCTGGCAGCCACACCGGGGCAGACTGGTCCCGGGCTCGGGCTGCCTTAACGCCTGCGGAAGCCTTCTTAAACAAGAACACCTTCTCGCTCCTCCCAGCTTCGCGTTCTCCCGCCCTCTCTTTGTCACTGTCCCTCTCACTACCACCACCCCTCGCCTCCATTGCTGGCTTGAGTTGCTTTTCTCGAGCTCAGTCGACTCTTCAAGTTGACTCGTCGCTGTCGACTGGGGTAATTACTTCTTAATTTTCTTTTTCAGGCGCGCGAAGCTCGAGTCTCTTTGCTTGGGAGGGAAAAAAAAATAAGAGGACCGAAGAAAGCGCGTCGCGGACCTGTCTTCGGTGGCAACTCCCAACCTTTTATATCTTCAACACCTCACTCATCTTCGTTCTTTTATTCTTTTCTTCGATCGTCCCCCGTCGATCTTTCGCGTTGATTTGCCTCCCATACGCAGCTGTCTCGTGTCAACTTGGATCACAACAGACTTTTTGCCGAATGCGCTGATACAAAACATCTTTCGCTTCAAGATGTCGTTTGGTGGTGGCTTCGGTGGCTTCGGCCAGAATAATCAGCAACAGCAAAGCTCTGGCTTTGGTTCCTCGTCCTTTGGGGGAACGAATACTGGAGGTAGGTTCCATACGTCGTGATCATTTTTGCTCTACCTTTGTCCCATTCCATCGCCCCTCTCCCTGTTACGATACTGGTATCGTTGTCATTGTTCTTTTCACTCCTGCTGGAATCCTGATGGCTCGCCGCCTCCGCGTACGCTCAAAAAGGATTTTCATTCTCTCGATCGAGTTGAGCGAGCGACACGGATAGCACCGGCCACGTCGGAGCGACCATTTGCGAAAGACAGCCTCTCGTCTTACTCAGATGTCTGACTACGATCCCTATCATTATAGGATTCGGAAGCAACGCAACCAGCACAAATCCCTTTGGTGGCAACACTGGGGGCAGTGTATTCGGGAACTCATCGGGGGGAGGATTTGGCTCTGGCGGAGGTATGTGCCTTGGCTCGCTTTTGTATACCTCGATGGGCTCTGCTTGGGGATTACTCCTATGGCTCACGCTGGAGCTTGCATGCTGCCAATTTGCGCTCGGAAAAACGCCCTTGAATATACCGGTCGCATTTCGATTCATTTCGGTGCTTGTGTTGGGCTCTTTCCAGGGCACTGCGGCTACGCGTCATCCATGGACTCATCATTAGCTTTGCCTGCTTTTACTTTCACTGCTTTGGTCGAAAATTTTTGTTAACAGACTTGACTAACTCTTCCTTTCTTAGGCTTTGGTTCCAACAACACTCAAACCAACTCCCTTTTCGGAGGCAATAAAACCTCTGGTTTCGGTGCAACAACTTCTAGTGGCGGTGGTCTCTTTGGTAGCAACACAGCTACTTCTGGTGGATTTGGAAGTGGAGGAGGCTTTGGTTCCACTGGAACGACAGGTGGCTTCGGCAGTACTTCCACAAGTAACAATGCTTTCGGCGCAAACAAACCCAGTGGCTTTGGTACCACTACGACCACTGGCACAGGAGGTTTTGGTAGTGGAGGCTTCGGCTCAACTGGCACTACCGGGACTGGCACAGGGTTTGGAAGCAGCGCTGGAACAGCTTTCAGCGGCCAAATTCCAGCTTCAGATGGAACCGCCAGCACCCCATTCAACCCGGTAACCGAAAAAGACCCGTCCAGCAATACGAACAATGTGTACCAGAGCATTTCCTACATGCAGCCGTACAGCCGTTACTCATTTGAAGAACTTCGCGTTGCAGATTACCAAAGTGGACGCCGCTATGCAAATGCCAGCGGACAGCCAGGTGCCTTTGGCTCATCTGCATTTGGCACTGGATTCGGTGCCCAGCAACAGAACACAGGAGGGTTTGGATCTGGCGGCGGTAGCTTTGGTGCTACTACAAGCGCCGCGCCTGCCTTCGGTGGTGCTCAAACCCAAACATCTGGCGGTTTTGGCGCTAGCACGACAGGAACTGGCTCACTGTTTGGGGCAGCTAAACCCGCCACATCTCTATTTGGAAACACCACTAACAATGCCGCCACCACACAGTCCAGCCTCTTTGGTGGAAATACTGCTACCACAGGCGGCTTTGGACAGACCTCCAATACTGGAACCGGATTCGGAGGAACTGGTGGCTCGGTTTTTGGCAACAATCAACAACAACCCCAGCAAAACAAGAGCTTGTTTGGTGGTGGCACTACTACCGGTGGCTTTGGTACCAGTGGCGGATTCGGGACCAATACAAGTACAACTTCTACAAACCCATTTGGAGGCGGTACGACTTCGGCCTTTGGTAATCAGCAGCAACAGACTGGGACAGGTACTTTCGGTGGCTTTGGCGCACAGAATCAGAATCAGAACCAGGCCAAGCCGGGTGGACTGTTTGGAACCGGCAACCAGCAGCAGCAGAGTGGAACCGGTTTGTTCGGCAGCTCAAACACAGGATCTTCACTGTTTGGCCAGAACAATCAACAGCAACAGCCGCAGCAAACCGGCACGTCACTTTTTGGCGGCGGCCAAACCCAACAAACTGGAACCGGGTTATTTGGCGGAACCCAGCAACAGGAACAAAAACCTGGTGGCTTGTTTGGCAGCTTGGGCACTAGCACTAATACTAACACTGGGTCTGCCTTCGGTGGACTTGGTGGTGCTCAGGCTCAAACTGGCCAGACAAGCTTATTCGGTAACACCCAGGCCCAGGCACAACAAAAACCTGGCGGTTTGTTTGGAGGCGGTGGCGGGTCGCTTTTCGGTCAAAACAACACAACTCAGAATACGGGCTCCGCCTTCGGCTCCCAACCACAGCAACAGCAAGCGGGTGGTTTTGGCACCAGCAGTTTGTTCTCATCGCAGCAGAATCAACAGCAGCAGCCAGCACAGCAACAACCAGCCCCCGGTAGCTTCCAAGCGTCTCTATTGGACGGTAACCCTTACGGAAACCAATCCATCTTTTCCGGTCTCCCTGCTCCAAGTGCGCCCAGTCCTGGCCCACTGGCAACGCCGCTGTCGGCAAGTATGAAACAGAAGCAGCGTACTCCTCTTCCAGTCTACAAAATCACACCAAACGCTGCCAACCGTCTCATAACGCCACCTCGACGCCAGGGTTACGGCTTCTCGTACTCCACCTATGGCTCTCCATCGAGCGCTTCTAGCGTTTCCAGCCTTACAGGAAGCCTTCTGGGCAATGGCAGTGTTCGTGGCAGTGCCGCCACCGGTAGCCTGGGACGTAGTTTCGGCAAGAGTTTCTCCACCAGCAACCTTCGCAACTCTTTTGATCCGGACAGTGAAAGCGTCCTGACTCCTGGTGCTATTACCGGTGGCCAGGCTTCTCGCTATTCCAGTGGAAGCTTGAAGCGTCTGACAATTGACCGCAGCTTGAAGAGCGAGCTTTTCAGTCCCACCGCTGCCACCGCCGCTGCCCCCGCGACCATTACAAACGGAGATCAGGGGACACAATCGACCGACAAGCTCAAGAAACGTGTCAGTTTTGAAGCCTCCACAGATGGAGCTGTTGTGCGTACCGAAACTGAAACTCCCGAAACAACTGCAGAAGAACTTGGGTTTATAAGGTCTGCTCGCAAACCCGAAGCCACTAATGGCACGAATGGGTCTGCAGCACTGCGAAAGCCTGAGATGGAAATGGCTCGTGGCAACGAGCTTGCAGTTGTTCCTGAGCATACTGGCCTGGCCACCAATGGTACCATTTCGCCAGTCACGACCGACCCTCAACCTGGTCAATACTGGATGAAGCCGTCGCGCCTTGAACTCAGCAAGATGAGCCGTGAGCAATTGAAACATGTTGAAAATTTCACTGTTGGCCGCCAGAAATGTGGTCAAGTTACCTTTGACAAGCCGGTTGATCTCACGAACATCGACCTTGACAGCATTCTTGGTGACATTGTAAAGATCACCGTGCGATCCATCACAGTCTATGCCGATGATGCCTCCAAGCCGCCTATGGGCAAAGGACTGAACGTCCCGTCAACCTTGCGACTTGAGAACTCGTGGCCGCGTGGACGTGACAAGAAGGCGTCTTCCTCCATCAGCAGCGGCCCATTCTACGACAAACACGTGCAGCGCCTTCAAAAGATCAAAGACACAGAATTTGTTGGATTTGAAAGGGAGACTGGTATCTGGACCTTTCGCGTTCCTCACTTTACCACATATGGGCTTGACTATGACGAGGACGACGAAGGTGAGAGCTTAAACCAAAGCACACTTAGTGCTGGTCCTGACACACCGACTCCGAAGGCTCGATCTCCTGCAGCTCCCTCCACTGACAATACCTTTAACTCGGAAATGAACTCTACGTTTTCTCTCGACGAATCTTTTGTCGGGTCTATGGCTGGCGTTGATGACGATACTTTTGATTTCAAGAAACGTAAACTGGTGCCAGGGTCGTTTGGCGAGATGATGCAAGCCGAGGACGAGGAAGTGAACTCGGCTGGAGAAGATGATGAGGAGTCTTTTTTAGAGGACGGCTCCACGGGTTCAGTTGAACGCGATGCTGAGGAAGACATGACCGAAAGCATTGACTCGGAAACTGGATCTGTTGAGGACGACGATATGGAGATGGCAGGCTCCTTTCCGATTCCTCATCATACCGTGGAGCAGGACGACACTGCCCGTACTGGTTCTTCAGCCCTCGATGTTATCTCGGACTCGATGCGCCTGGGAACCCCAACCAAGCCTCGTCTTGACCTTAGTGGAGACTGGGCCCAGCAACTGCAACGAACCATCAGCCCTCGAAAGCAGGATCGTGAAACTTTGCGAGTGAAGCAGGGCGACGCCTTTGTCGATAAAAGCCGACAGACCGATAAAAACCACCCTGCACAACAATCACAAGCAGCCGTGGCCAGCCCATCAAAGCCTTTCACGTCTAGCATCGATGTAATGCAATCGCTTTTTTCACAACCAACCAATGGCAAATCTCCAGGCAAGAAACACAAAGGACAGTTGAAAGCTTTTGAGGTTTGTTCCCCTTTGACAAATGTTGTTTCAGCACCATGTAATTAGGAATTTGAGCTTTAGGCTCAAATTCACCCCCTAGCTAGCTGCACAAATTGAACTTAGATTGAGATTGAAGCTAAAACCTATTTTCCATTCACAGTTGCCACACTCGAAGACGCCCAAAACATTTGCTAGCAGCTCCAACGAACTATCTGCCAGCGATGACGCTTTCCACCAAACCTACAAACCTCGATGGGGACCAAGGGATTCTCTAGTCGAAATCAACGACAGTCCCGGCAATTTGCAACCGGGCTCGAGTGAGTTCTGGTTGTCAAAGGCCTCCTTCAATGGTGTCAACATTCGCCCTTTCAAAGGAGCACCCGAGGTTTGTTTTTCTCCATTTTCTTGTGATACATTTTTACTAAATGTTGGTAATAGTCAGTAAACATCTTGGAGTCTCAGCGGCGCCAATCTTCCATCCAGGTAGTTGATGGTATCCCATATGCGCGTAATGAAAAAACCGACTTCCAACCATATATTCAATCATCGACCGGGGCCTCTTTTCAGGCTGGCTATGAGCGATTCATCTGGCAGCTGACCAACATTCTCTTCAATGACGAAATTGAAGACGACATATCTGCTGGGGTTCCGCCACAACTTCGTAAAAAGTTCCTCCACCGGATCAAAAAGGATCGCCTCAGCCGTCTTTGGGAGAGCTTGGTTCGCGAGAAATACGGACAGGAATTGGAGGGTATCGTTGCTCCTGAAGAACGTGCAGTTGCTTTTCTTACTTTCCACCGCGTTGAGGATGCATGCAAAGCTCTTGTAGAGAGTGGCAACCTGCATTTGGCAACCATGCTCGCACAAATCGGAAGGGACAAGACCAGCCGCCTCGATATGCAGAGACAGGTCGAGTCTTGGCGCCAGCACAATGTTTTTTCTGAGATCAGCGAACCCATTCGTGCTTTGTATGAACTGCTGGCAGGCAACACTCTTCGTTCTGTGGGCCGTCCTTCAGGGGCACCGGAAGACCGGGCGTCTACTTTTACCTTTTCAGAACGCTTCGAGCTCGATTGGATGCAAGCCTTTGGCCTCCGACTGTGGTACGGTATTACAGAAGACCAGCCTATCGAAGCCGCTGTTTCTCTTTTCCTGCACGACATTGCCGCTGGCGACGAGCCTGCCTATCCAGTTCCTTTGCACTTGGAAGCCGAGTTCTCAGAGATTGGTCAGACCACCCTTACTACGCGCCAGGAATCTCCCCTCTGGGCGTTGTTGAAGGTATATGCAGCTGCAGCTGCAGGTAGCACCGGTGTGCCTGACTTGAGTGTCAACTTGCCTGAAGCGATATTGCCTGAAGCAGTTTCTGGTAGTCGTTTGTCCAGTCGCTTGTCATTCCAGCTGCACCAGGCGATTACCACCACCGTTGGATATAATGAGCACATCGTTATCAATAAAGCCCGTGCCGACCAACTGACTTGGAATTATGCGTGGGAACTTATTGGCTCTGGTTCCATGGAGCCCGCTCTCTTTGTCTTGCTTCACCTTTCTCGCGCAACAGACCGGGAGCACGCTGTTAAAGAAACATTGGGCCAATTTGCCGCTACTTTACCCAGGCCTACTACAGATGATGGCAAAGTTGATGAAGGGTGGACGTATCTTGTCAATGACCTTAGAATACCGGAGTTGTGGGTGTGGGTGGCAAAGGCACTTTTTGCCCGGTACAGTGGCGACTATGCAAATGAAGTGGGCTATCTTATCCGGGCTCGCAACTGGAATGAAGCACATGCTACTTTCTGTCGCCTAGTCGGCCCACGAACCGTCATAGAGCATGACTGGAACATTCTCCGGCAACTGCTCACGGGCTTTGGAGACTCGCCAGACCAAAAGGTGCGCGGTTGGAGCAGTGGTGGAGCAGTGTATGAAGATTTCTTGCGCCTGGTGACTGCTCATGGCCGTCGCGACCAAGCTGTCCTGAAGCGTCTGATCGGGTCACTTGTTATCATGGGTGATAAAATCAAGCAGACGCCTGGAGCAGAAGTGTTGGAGGAGCGCGTTGCGTTTATGGAGATGAGTAAGGTCGTAGCTGGCTGGTGTGCACGAGATGAAGCTGTAAGTTACCAACCTGGTCAACCTATCGCTGTTACTTTTACTAACTGGGTATGTTTACAGGGTGTCGAGCTTTCCGCTATTCTCAAACTCCCTCTTACTGGAGATGCCAGACTGATGCATACCGCTGAAATCAGTCGTCGATACTACAGCATGGTGATGGCAAGTGCCCATTGATTGGAGAGAAAGATGATGGTTTTGAATTGGCTGATTTATGAAATTCCCTATTGCAAACGATCACCCACCTTGTTGTTTCCCCCCTTTCTTTTTAATATCTATTTTTCCTGTACTTTAGCTGAATCAGTTTCCCTGTGTAATACAAAAAAAAAGACCATTCGATTGACTTTGACTTTATTATATTAGCGGACGGGGTTTATTTTCTTTTATCTCCAGTAGTATCTTAATAAAATCATATAATGCATTGAATGCCCTGTCCCGGCCCACGGTCGTCAACTGGTAGGTATATACAGATAAATAGACTCCCGGTTCCGGGGCCGGTCACAGCGGAACCGGGCCTTTTTCTAGACTATTAAGGGCGTGGCGACAAACAACCAACGTCGGACAATTAAAAAAAAAAATCACAGAATTTGATAGGTTTGAGCTTCTTTAAGCTTATTAGTTTGCGTGCTGTTAAGATCAGTTTCAACTTTCTGGGCAGATACAACGTGGAACAACATAGACGCTGTTGTTGCGAGGAGATTGACTTCCAAATCGGGTAGTTTGGTGTAAGGAGATTTCTTTTTTCTACTGGACCACTGGTCAAACTCAAAAGCAAAAGGCAAAAAAAGTGCTAACTACAAACAGACCTAGAATAGGAATGGCTTCTAAAAAAGATGAAAGCTTTATACCTGCGCATGATCAACAAGACGACAACACCCCTGCACAAAAACCGGAACCTATCCACTCCCTCACAGAAAATAGATGCCAGTCTCTTGACGATGACAAAATCAATGAAAAGGAAGAAGAGGCTACTCCAGATCTCGAATCCGCCCATAATCTAACCAAATCAACCACAACCAAAAGCGAAAAGCCATACACTGCGTTCCCCAAGTATGAAGTATGGTTTATCGTGGCCATGGCTAGCGCGGCCTCATTTTTCTCGCCGTTGTCGGGACAGATATATTTCCCGGTTCTTCCAATCCTGACCAAAAGCTATCATCTAACACCGGCGCTGCTCAATGTCACCGTGGCGACGTATATGATCTTCCAGGGCCTTGCGCCGAGTTTCATGGGTACATTTTCGGACGCGAGCGGGAGACGGCCGGCATATATTCTTGCCTTCACTGTCTATACTGCGGCAAACATTGGACTGGCGTTGCAGAATAGCTATGCGGCGCTGCTGGTGCTACGCTGTCTGCAGAGCGCTGGCAGCAGCGGCACGGTCTCGTTTGGATTTGCGGTTGTGGCAGATGTGGTGACTACGGCAGAGCGAGGCAAGTATATGGGCCCAATGGCTTCGGGAATCATGCTTGGCCCTGCATTGGGACCCGTGATTGGAGGTCTCCTGGCGCAGTTTCTGGGCTGGCGTGCTGTGTTTTGGTTTCTCGTGATTATCAGCGGCTCGTTTCTTGCTGTTTATGCCGTTTTCCAGCCAGAGACGCACCGCAAGATCGTTGGTGACGGTAGCATCACCCCCGCGCAGGGCTGGCGACTGTCTCTGGTGCAATACATTGCGGCGAAACGAAAAGTAGCGCTCATGAGCGTCGAGGAAAAGCGGGAATACGAGCAGACCCAGCGAGAGCTAAAGGAGCAGCAAAGGGCGAGGAAACTGGCGTTTCCCAATCCGCTCAAATCGTTTGCTATCTTGCTTCAGAGAGATGCTTTTATGTTGATTTTGTATTCTGGGCTGATGATGTTTGGCAACCTGGTGCTCATGACTGCTACCCCGACGCTGTTTCCTGGGATATATGGACTGAATGAGCTCGAGGTTGGGCTGTGCTTTTTGTGAGCTCTCCTATTGTTTTCTCTTAACAACACAGAAACAGAACACAGAAAAAGAACGCTAACAAATGCAACAGACCTCTAGGAGTGGCCGCTGCCATCGGTTCAATCGTCAACGGAAAACTGCTTGACTGGAACTACCGACGCCTGGCAGCAAAGCATGGCATGGCCATTGAACGCAAACGCAACCAAGACCTGACTGACTTCCCCATTGAGAAAGCCCGACTGCAGATAGTGGTCGGGGTTGCCTCGGTCTCCGCGCTTCTTTTCCTCCCGTATGGCTGGGCTCTGCAGTACCACGCTCACCTGGCGGTGCCTATGGTGATTCAGTTCCTGATTGGGGGATGTATTGTCTGCACGTCCAACAGTCTGAGTACGCTGTTGGCTGATATCTTCCCCGGCCAGGTGGCCACAGCGTCGGCGGCGCAGAATCTGTTGAGATGCTGGCTCGGTGCGGTTGGCGCGGCGGTGGTGGACTCGATGCTGTCGGGGATGGGCACGGGCTGGTGCTTTACATTCACTGCGTTGGTGCTGCTTGCTGGGGTTGTGTTGTTGTGGGTTGAGATGAAATGGGGCATGGGCTGGAGGCAGAAGAGATGGGCCAAGGACAAGGACAAAAAGGAAGCGGCGGTCCATGGGTAGTACTACTTAGAGATATTTGTATTATAGAACACGCACAGAATAAAAGGATGTACTACACTACGCAACAAGTATCCCTCTAAACAAAGGAAAAGTAAATTGCTATGACGAGACCTAAAATGTACATATTCAAAAGACAAACCCTGTATCGCGTCTACATCCCATTTGCGATTCTTTTATACCGTGTAGCATCCTATTGGCCTGGAGCAATCAACTTGCCCTCGCTACGCGTGCCTGGAGCCCAGCCTCCTGCAAAAGGCTGCTTGCCATTCTCCTGTTCGTACTGCTTGATGCGGGCCTCGAGCTCCGGTCGGAAGTGACGGATCAAACCCTGGATGGGCCATGCAAAGGCCTCTCCCAGAGCACAAATGGTGTGGCCTTCGACCTGCTTGGTCAATTCTTGGAGCATGTCAATTTCACGTTCGCGAGCCTGGCCCTTCTCCATACGAGACATGATCTGCTGCGTCCACTTGCTGCCTTCACGGCAAGGCGTGCACTGGCCGCAACTCTCGTGGCGGTAAAAATGCGACAGACGGGAGATGGCGCGGACAACATCGGCCGACTTGTCCATGACGATGACGGCTGCAGTTCCAAGACCACTCTGCGAGTCCTTGAGAGCATCAAAGTCCATCAATTGATCATCGCACACCGACTTGGGCAGAATGGGAGTTGAGGAACCACCGGGGATGACGGCCAACAAGTTGTCCCAGCCGCCACGGACACCACCACAGTGGCGGTCGATCAGTTCGCGCAAAGGAATCGACATTTCTTCTTCGACAGTGCAAGGGTTGTTCACGTGACCAGAGATACAGAAAAGCTTGGTTCCCTGGTTGCGCTCCCGGCCGAATCCAGCAAACCAGCTGGGACCACGGCGAATAATGGTAGGCACGACAGCGACAGTCTCAACGTTAGTGACAGTGCTAGGGCAGCCAAACAGACCGACAGCAGCAGGGAAAGGAGGCTTAAGACGAGGCTTTCCGGCCTTGCCTTCAAGAGATTCAATCAGCGATGTTTCCTCTCCGCAAACGTAGGCACCGGCACCACGGTGAAGGTAGACATCAAAGTCATAGCCACTTCCACAAGCGTTCTTGCCAATCAAACCAGCCTGGTAAGCCTCTTGGATGCCACGCTGGAGCACAGTGGCTTCGTGGTAGAATTCACCACGAATGTAGATGTAGGCGGCAGTAGCATTCATCGCACGTCCGACAACAAGACAACCCTCAATGAGCTTCTGGGGGTCCTTGCGCATGATTTCTCGGTCTTTACATGTTCCAGGTTCACCTTCGTCAGCGTTGACGACCAAGTAGCGGGGCCGGCTATCCTTGTCCCAGTCTTTAAAGTTCATGAATGACTGTAGAGGCGAACAAGTCAGCTTCAACTGATCACACCCACACAATTGCAATGTGGACAGCACTCACATATTTCAATCCAGACGGGAAACCAGCTCCACCACGACCACGGAGACCAGAGGCCTTGATCTCGGAAATAAGCTGCGACCATATTAGTTGCTATTTCACCACGCCAGCAAGCATTGGTAGCTACCCACCCAGTCGTGGCCCTTGAGAACAATGTCCTTCGTCCTGTGCCAGTCACCGTACTTCATTGCCGACTTCAAGTCGGCGCCATGGTGGCTGTAGAGGTTGGTAAAGATACGATCCTGGTCTGCGAGGCCGCCATATGTCTTCTTGGGGGCAGAGCCATCCTGGACAGTAGCAAAGGATCGGGTCGTCTGTGCCGAAGTCGACAGGCGAACGGCGGCGGAAGTCGAAGGAAGCGCCCGCGACGAGATCTTAGTGAGGGAGGAGGTCGAAGGGACCGCCGCTCGAGACAACATCTTGAACTGGACGCCCAATGGAGCGAGGGAACGGGGTGGTGAGAGATATCGCCGGGGCGGAGGGAGTTGCAGTCCAGCGATTGCAGCCGGGATCCTCGCGTCGGCTCACTTATTTCACCCCGCCCGTGATTGGTTGGGATATGTCACGTGATAAATGTTCCGCTTTAGGAAAAGATTAAAGATCGCTATATCTCTCTTCTATTTCCCGAACATCACAGCATTATTTTCTAAATGTATTCATATTATCGTGCTGGATTACATCTATGCTTGAGTCGCCCCAGGAATATACAGCAAATTGATCGTCTTCATCCCTCTCTCCGCTCCATATATAATATACTCCAAAGGCTCATCAACAACATTCATGATCATCTCCTGCTCCAGCACAAGCCACGCCCAACGTATCCAATTCGGGGAGAGCCACCAGTCATTGATTGCGCGCTCGCCAGCAGCCGGAGTCGCGCCTATGATGGATGCCACTGGAGCAAAAGTCTCCACGGGAATATGGTCATCGATCAACGAATCGAACGCAGACAGAATGGCCTCGTCATCTTCATCGGGGAGCGTCCAGGATACATCATTGGGCGGAGCAGGGTACCTCGTAAGCAAGAACTCGCACCAGGAACGCAGACGAGGAGAAATTCGAGATGAATCTTGGCGGTAGACTGCAATAAGAAAACATATGAATAGCGAGTAGGCAAACAGGCCGTGTGGACCGCTATTTTCTTCGTCTTTCTGGCCTGCTCCTCCTATATCATTGCTAATCACAACGACGCGTCTGGCTTGGGTGGAAATCTGACCCAGGCATTCTCGACACGAATCACTCATATCAGTAGATAAGAGGTGAAAGAGCTCTTGAAACAGGAACAGCTCGCCGCGTCTGTTTCCCTCTGGAAGAAGCGATGTCTGCGTAAGAATCTTCGTCTTGATTCTCTCTGCGGTGTCAGAGTCAAAAACACTGCTCGGAACACGCGCAAGTAAGCTGTTGACAAGCCTCTCGCTGCCCTCTGTGTCGCTCTCGCTGCTACTATCACTACTCCGTGAGCGTGAGAGGACCCAAGTCGCGATAAACGCAGCAGCCTGCGAGAGCCTAATCTGGCTCTCCCTGTACTGCCTTGCATAGACTTGATGAAAATTCCTCGGCTCTCCAAGCTGACTCGCCGACGATTGTAGTCTTTGAACGTATGACAACAGCTCAATCACAATCTGGTTTAGTGCGCCAATAAAGTTCCTGGAGTTCCCGTATTGCTCCACGGGGATTCGAAACCCGTCTTCGTCCATTTCGATGGCTTCTAACTCTCGGTCGTTGGCCGTTATAATGGACAGTGTATTGAGTAGATCAGGAGAAAAGACGGAAAACTCCAATGGCTGAGAGGCGGCATTGGTGGTGTGGTGATAGTTGACGGAAAAGACGTAGTACTTGCCTTTCGAGTCTGAATTTCTGGAAGCTTTTGCGAAATGCTGCTCATATTGAGCTTTTACCTGGGCAAGAGGACTGCCCGGGGGAGCACGAAGGTTGATTGTGCGGTATTCAAAGGGGTTATTAGGGATACAGAAGCCATAATTCATCATCACTAGCGCGAGTTAGACAATCCTTTAACAACAACAAAGAAGATACTTACATTGCTCATTATTTCGCGGCCCGTAATTGTTTCCTATCTCACTTCCAGGCGTGACGTCTTCCATCACCGCGAGCCCAATGCTATCAGTGCCAGCCTGCCATTCGACTTTGGCCAGGGGTCGGTGGTTGGTTGCGTCAACCATGGGGAGAAGAACAGATACTTTGTCTTCGGAGAGCTGGTCCATTGGAATGACACCTGCTAGGACTTTAGCAGTAAAGGCGCGTGAGGAGATGATTGTGGATGCCCATAGATACAACTCCCTTGATATAATCAGTATTTTTTAAAAAAGGGAGGGAGGAAAGAAATACCAAGAGTAAGCATCTACATCATCAAACTGCAACTCCCTCAAGCTGGAAACGCCTTTTTCGTAATTGCTTCTCCATATCTGCAGCCTCTGCTCTCGCGCCGCAGCAAGGCTGGTCATGTTCAACCATGCCAGATCCTCATCCGAATAGAACAACGGAGTGGTCAGCTCATCCGGACGCGGCAGAGAGCGTATATACGGATGCCAAAAGCCATTCTGAGCTTTGAGATACTGACCCATCAGGAAAAACGCAGTCGTCTCTTCGGATCCCATGCTCGTCACAAACTGCTTCGGAAAGACAACGCCATGACTTGAAAATGGCGACTGCTTATCACCATCACCATCCGCAGAAGAAGAAGAAGAAGAAGACGAAGGATGATAGTCAATGGCGTCAAAATAAGACATGGTCAGCGCCAGTGGCAGTTTGATGACACATGTTTTGCAAGGGAGGTCGGTGGACTGATCTGGTTTGACCTGGATGTGTACCCCACGCTGATCATCGCGAGCAAACTGTGTGCGCTCGTCGAGACGGCCGCCGTGTTGCAGAACCCATTCGTGAAGCAGAGAATGGGCTCGAAGGGCTGCGTCGGCTTTGTTTCTGGTGGGATTGTGTTGGTCTATTAGGCTTCTCGTGAGCAGAGATGGCGTTAAGAGCTTACCTTTGTTCCATTGTGATGATGCGGATTGAAAATGAATGTTTCTACCGCAACCACTATAAAAACAACTGGAATATACCCGTAAAACCTGGCTTATGGTAGCATTTTGAACCTTGAAGGTTTAATAATAAGGTGTTGCTTGGACGTGGTATGTAGAATAAGCATAAATCAGAGTATGCAAGTACTCCACATAAATTTTACGCCCAGTTCCACTTTTTCTCACTCTATAACATTGATCAATTGATAACGTGGTTTACTACACGTAGAGCACATTTTAAATAATGTTAATAAATTGCGATCAATTCCAAGCATTAAAAGCAGACTTCCTTGCAAACAAACTAATGTACAGTGGTATATGAACGTTATATCGCACACACAAATCAGTCCTCCTTCATCCTCGTAGCCTTCTTCTGCATTAAACACAACCAACACAACTCACCCATGCCTCATGAAAAACTCAAACATGATTTACACCGTGGCCGTTGAAAAAAAAGGACAAAACAAAAACAAAGAAAGACACCAAGAATACGCAAGGCTAATTCGACGAGGTCGACTTTCGCCCTGGTACCAAGATCTCAACCAGCCCGTCTTCTCCATCGCTGCTGTCGTTACCCTCGTCATCTTCAAATCCATCTCTGCCATATGGCCGGTTATATCCGCCGTACCGACTAGGTCCAAAGAAATTCGAGTATCCGAGTGACTCGTTGATAATAGCTTCTTCTTCCTCATCCGAGTCTCTCATCTCGGCCGATCGGAACTCGCCGTATTCGTCGTCATCGTCATCGACCTCGAGAGGAACTCGGACCTTGCGCCGCACAGTCTCGTTCACCTCCTCGGCTGCCTCGTCGGAAGAATTGGTAGAGGGCGACCTGGGGGGCGTGAAACCGGTGTGGAACGTCGGCGAAGATGGGCTTTGGTTATCCCCAACCGCTGTGAATTCGGTCGCGACGGGTCCACCGTTGTCGTCTTCCGAGCCTGCAATGACAAACGGATTCGACTGCCAGTGCTCGTCATTTGCATGCACATCGTCTGCGCCTGACGAGCCCTCGGTCTGCGCGGCCTCGGCTTGCTGTTTATGAAGGGCCAGCCGGGCAGCTAACTGACGTCGTGCCCTTGATGGGACAATATTCAGAGGGGCAGGAGGGGGAGCAAGTATTGGGATAGGCTGGCTCGACGAGCTTGACACCTGCAAAATACCAGAGACACGTTAGCATGCTGTAAGATATGAAGAGCGGATATCCTAGCGAAGATTGTTGAGAAACAGAAGAAAAAAGAAACACAGAAAAAAAGAGCCATGAAGTGATCAAATAACCGTCTAACTATGCAAGTGCTTGTGATACTCCAGCTTATCACTTTGATTCAGCAAGGGAAGAAGAGATGCGACTAGGAGACAAGTGGACTGGGCAAACCCTTGCGGAGACAAAAGCCCCCAGAGGTGTCAGCCTATCTACTTAGTGTGAACAGAGATGTGGCGCATTCTCAAGGAGCGGCACAAGAGAGCCCAAGTTGCTTTCCAAATAAAAAGCACCGGAGCTAAACAGACAATATCCCCTCAAGTGCTCCCGAGAAACACACCCCAGGAACATCTCTTTCTCCCTTTATATCGCCGTGTCCCCGACCCAGTAAAACAGAGTTTCAAAAAAAAAAGCAGCAGCAAGCCCAAACATAGCTCGACAGAGTTAATGCCGTTATACTCCATCCATTTCAACATCTGAAAGAAGAAAATCACCCACATTTTCGGATCCGCTGCCCGCGGCACTGTCTGTCGTGTCCTTGAGGTCTTCGTCGTCTTGGTCTTCCATATCCTCGTCTTCGTCGTCACTGGAGCTTCCGAATCCGCTCAAAAGAGAACTGCTGCCTCCCAGACCGAAAGCCCCGCTAGAGGCACTTCCATGAGTCATCGAATCAAAATTCTCGAAGCTATATCCATTGCCTCCTCCATTCAATCCGGCGTTTGCGAGGGCATTGGAGCCAGTCAGTCCTTGCGCCGTGCCAACAGCATTCATAACAGCCTGGCGATGTCCCATAATGTCGGGGCGCACGCCGCCCAAGATGGCGTTGTCACGTTCACGCGTCTCGGATAAGGTCCTCTCCACGTAATCAATCCAATCATTATGGAGCACTCTGTCCATGACCGTTTGGGAGAGAATCTCAGGCGGGTGTCGTTCAGTAAATTTGACAACTTCCTCGGCTATCAAAGTTAGATGGCCCATATATCCTAGTCTCATATTTCTCGTAGATTGAGATTCATCACTGCGCCTTTGGCCTTCCACAATCCTTTCTGTAATGCTTCCGGTATCAAACAGATCTATAGCCAGCGATCGGTTGAAACCTCGATCCATAGGCCCATTGAAAACTTGTTGAACAACATCATAAACCACGTTATGTAAGAAGTTGTTCCAAGGAAACCGGAAGAAAAATCCCTGATAAAAATTCAGATCAAGTACCTCAAACTTGAAAAAACAAAAGCAAGCTTACCAGAATAGTGGGAACAACCTTGTGCTCAACAAACTGAATTTTCAAAAAGTCACCTACTACAGGTTGTCCAGGAGCATCGTATTGGATCTGAGGAGCGAACTCGTCTTCGATGGGAGTACTTTCAGCATTTGCGAGGGTCTCTGTTCCCTCAGGTGTTTTAGTCGGTGTGTTTTCTTGCACTTCTTGTCCCTCCTGGGTGGGAGGGGCAAATAACGGTGCAGGTGTGTCCTCGGGGTGGGGAGACAGCACTGGTGGTGTTGCCGCGGATGGTATGTTGACTGCGGAGCTTTGGCTTCCTAGTGAAATTTCGCCCACCTTTTCAGTGACACCGGCCTCGGTAGGTGAAAGCGGGCTGACGGAGGGCTCCACTGGAGTCGAGGTCTCAATCTTGGAGCTACCGGACAAATCATTCAAGGTTTCCTCAACAATACTGTCTTCAATGTGTAACCCAGGTGGTTTATTTTGCTCTTCAGCTTGCTGGGTTGCTGCATTCGTGTTCTTTGCAGCCACATCTGTGCCCTCAACCAAAACTCCGGAAGAAGAGACATCTTCAAAACCGTCATCGTCGCCAGTATTCGCCGCATTGGGGGCCTTAGATTGGGACTCGGCAGTAGAATCATGTCCGAAATCACACGCACTCTCATTATAATCCGCGTCGGATTCGTGATCCCTATTCATATCAAAAGCGCCTTGCTTCACAAGCATTTCCCGGTCAGCGTCGCGCTGTCGAATATATTCCTCACTGCCAATTTCGTTCAGCAACCCCATATTACTACAATGAAGAAGCTCTGCCATCAGCTCGCAAGTCTTGAAGCGATCGAAGCCCAGAGGCTCAATCTTGTTGCCCCAAGATGCTTTCAGCTGACCACGATCTACCATTTTAGCCTCGCCATCCACGATTGCCGAGTGCTTAGGGCTGACAATCAAAGCCATAAAGTCTGGAATATGGGTCGAAAACTGGCGGAGAAGGGTTCCCAGGTAGATGGGGTCATATATACTTGGCGGGGCATCAGGGCCACCGGCAGTTTCGGGGTCGTAGTCGGAATTATTCTTGCGGATGACTTCAATGACAATGCCGACACCGACAGTAAGCGAGTTTCCTCCCTGCAGCATGAGCCCGATGAGCTGTTCCACACATTGAGCCGATACCAACTGTCGAGTGAGGCTATTGGGGCCAATACAGGACTGTTCACTTTGCGTTGCGTTGGCAGAAATCGTAATAATTGCCTTGAGGAAGTCACCAGCGGAGGTCTGTACTGAAGTTGGATAGTCGGAACATATAAACGAGAGGAGCGTGGGAATTAAATCCTGATTCTTGAGCCACTGCAGAGTTGTTAGCATATATTTTCAAAGAAGACAGGCGAAAGGAAAAAATACTGACATCTACAATTCCTTGGCCGCCTTCCACTTTCTCCAGACTGATAATTTTCAACAGTAGATCCATAACCATAGGGTTATCGACATGCTGGAGAATGGAAGGAACAATGCCAGGCAATGACTTGAAGAATTCCAGCATTTCCTCAGTCTTCTTGTCAAAGAGGACTTCGTTGACTTTGGTGAAATAGCCTGCCTGGAGCGAGTCCAACGGTGCCGGCCGCTTCATAAAATCCCAAAACTCTCGCAGGTAGGCCTCGTTGAGCATGATGGATTCCAAAATCGACCATGTCTCGGACGAGAGAATCTCGCAGGCGATGTAAGCAAACTTTGAGCGTTGCTTCTCGGCTCTATCGAGGTCCTCCGAGTCCAAAAGGTCATGCTTCTCCTTCTCTTCGCTTTGCTCCTCATCGCCCTGTTTGGTAGCAGATGCAGCTGATTCGGGATCATCTGCGGCGTCGTCATCGTCATCTTCGTTAACCAGTGGCGGGGCAACGACATATTCCATCAGTCGTTTCAAGATGTGGCCTTCGCGCAAATACTCGATAAGCTTCGTGTTGTGTTGCTTGAGCTCGGAAATAAGCTCCGCCTCATCCAATAGCTCCTCGAGGCTGACATCGGGCTTGTCCAGTAGGGTGTCGACCGTAGAAACGGTTGCGTACCCCCCGAATCGCCAAAACATTGTGAATAATCTGGCAGATGATAATGGGAAAATAAAATCATGGACGTTAGGGCGTAGGGTATCTTGAGTGTGCGAGAGAGAAAGAGAGTCGTTAATGTGTTGATGCTGTTTCCCTGTCGTGTAACCAGACCGTGATGATGCTGTTGTCTATGCACGCTTTCGGATGCAATCAATCGATGTAGTATGGATCTAGCGGAAGTTCTCTAGGGATGGATGATAGTTGTACAAGATGATCAATGCTGGTGGGAGAGAAAAGTATTATGTCGTCGTATGCTCTTCGTTACTCGTTGCAGGACAGAAAGAGAAGCATTAATAACAGGAAAAGGACAGAATCCGAGCGACCGCGCGCTGCCGTGGGAGAGTCAGCAGCTAGTCACGAATGTTTTTTTTCTTTTTCTTGTAAAGCGCAGAAACGCAGCGGCCAAAAGGAGAGAGTGCGTACCATCAGATGTCAAGGGAGCGACGATGAAGAGAACTGGTTAAGATCGACCAGGATTGCGTATTGGGGAGGTAGGACGAGAGTCGTTAGCGTGGCATTTATGATCGCGGGTTCGTGGTGCTGCTGTTTTGACGGCGACCAGGGCGATCTGCACGATGCAGCCAGGATCAGTCAGTATACAGTGGTAGATAGACACAAGTGATGGCAGACTGGTTGCTCTCGACGAGGTGGTGAGCGAGCTCTGGGAGGAGAGGTTGGTCGACGATGGACTTTGGGCGAGGGGTACGTACTTGTTGGCGGTGGCCCTCGGATCACGCAAGCGAGCTGAGGCAAAACCGAACAGAGGTCGACGATCGGGGCGCGAGCAGCAGAGATACTCCGGAGGGAACTAACCGACCTCTGCTGGCTGGATAGGTAAATAGACGCAGCGAGAGAGGCGTGGCAGAGGAATGAATATTCAGCAGATTTGGACGTAGTGTGGTTCTGGAAGGGGCTGTCGGGAGCCGAGAGCGTCTTCAGGCCTGCACGAGACCGGCTCGCGCCGCCCGGGGCCACGCAGCCTCATGTCATTAACTGTTGCGCATAGGGCGGATAATCATATATTATTATGAGATAGTGTTGCAAGTGCTAATTACATTTTTGTCACTACTCTTGCATCTTGGGCCACGCTCTGGTCTTTTGCTATGGAGGGGTTGCATTGTAAATAAATACTAACTACAGTACTTTGTTTGCATGTCCAGAGTCACAAACAGAACACTCTTCGTTTTCATCTAGAATAGTGCCCAGACCACGCTATTATAAATATAGTATAGTGCAGGAATAACATTGATCCGGAAACAGTACCATACCTCTTCATACTCTGTATATTAGGTCTTTATTTACAATACATGTATAGGGATAAAATTCAGTTCTAGAATATACAACTTATATCTGAACACGTGTCCTGACCATATCTGATAAACCTGGAGACCTGTCAAGTTGATGTAGAGACCAGATCCAGAGCAGACGTTGGCGACCCATAATGACTTGTCTACGATTGTCGATCCTCTCACCATATAACCCCACCATGCAAAATAAATAACCCCTCCTTTTCACCCCTCTTTGAAGAGATTATATTCATAACACCTTCGCTTTTACAGTATTTCGGGCTATTTTGGACTTCACGTAAGGGTATTCGAGTAGCAACTAATTTGGACAACTCGCGAGAATCATGTCTTTGGAGGAAATTTTAACGGAGATAGTGAATAGCAAATCTCTAACCTTTACTAAACTGCGTTACCAGTATATTTATCTCGTCTAGGAAGCAAAGTCGGATCTCTATTATGCCTGCATGGAGGATGCTGAGGGGACTCCCGATTTTTCGGCGAAACAGATGAGGCAAAGACACGATTTTTAAATGGATCGAGATTTGAATATGGGAACACTGCGCTGCATATATGCGCCATTTATGGCTGCTGTACAGTCAAGCAAGCGCTAAAAAAAGAATGAACGTCTACCCCTAGCTAACTGCGCGTTTCCTGCAGGTTCCTTCCTACAAATTTTGCTGGATTGGCCTAGCATTGAATACAACCCTGTTAACGACATGGAGGAAACACCACTACACCTTGCTGTGAAGTTCGCAGTAGACGGAAACGACCCAAAACTCGGGGAGAAAATGGTGGAAATACTGTGCCAAGCTGGTTGCGATACTAACTTACGCGATGCCAATGGATATACTCCTGCTGATTTGATCCCTGAAGACGAGGAGGATCGTTTCGAGAATATCCGCAATACATTAGAAAACGGAGACTAGGAACACGACAGTGCCACTGAATATAAAATGAATTTGTATTTAACAAATTTGACTAGACTTACAGCTAGGGGACCAAACTGTTCGAACTTCGATTGTATAGAATGAACTGCTTTTAGACTACACCTCAGCTGCATTGGCAGTCAGGGTAATAGTTAGTTACTCGCTTCTTATTAGCATATCACATACAAGTTGAATTTTTGATAATGCAAGCCTTAATGCCATTCTAGAATACCGCTGATATCCCTAAAGTTAAGTCTTCTTAGGGAATGAAGGAGGGAGTACGAGAAGGACTTCCGGTTTTCGGTCAAGGTGCCACACCAATACAAGTAATTTACGGTAGTGTGTGTCTTGTTAGTACCCAATACCAAAGATAGCAAATTATATTGGTATTGTTTCAGATGAAAGCGAAGAGAGTTATTTGTTGTTACTCTGAACATGCAAAGTACTGTAACCACAACAATATAGTGAGACAGACGAACTGAAACTTGACAAAAAGACCCCATGCTGCCTAAGACAAGTCATACATAGTATAGCCTGATATTAGTGCTATTACTATGGCTATTAATTATTATTGTTATCAGATCGCAGCTATACATGTATGATACATCCATTTGGCCCGGCTCGCCTCGGCCAATCACGTGCGCCAGTTGAGAGAAAGCGGAGCCTGACGTCGCCATCTCCGGCTCGTGCTTGTTATCATCACTTCTGCTCTGATCGTTGGAGGAAGAAAGCATTTTGTTTGATATTGCTTTTTTATAGGAACGCGGTCGCTGCAGCATCTGCTCGACGGAACTTTCAGGTCTATCGCGATTTACCGATCAAAAACAACATCATCCCGCAGCCTGGTCCCTGGAGCCTTCTAGGCGACACACCTCGCAACCACAAGAATGAATCGCCTCTTCGGCTCCAAGAATACGGCGCCCAAGCCAACTCTTGATTCAGCTATTTCAAATGTACGAAGCCCCGGTTGATATGCCACTTTGCAGTTCCCTTTGTCCCTCCTCTCTTCCCAGCCACAGGCAGCAACACCACAAAACCCCGCCATTTCACAAGCTTTTCTGCTGCTAACAACAGAAATTACAGGTCGATAACCGGGTAGCCAGCATCGACGTCAAGCTAGCAGCTCTAAATTCCGAGCTATCTACATATCAATCACGCATTACAAAAATGCGCGACGGACCGGGCAAGACCGCGCTGCGGCAAAAGGCGCTCAAGGTGCTGCAGCGGCGGAAGCAGTACGAGGCGCAGCGCGACCAGCTGTCACAACAATCATGGAATATGGAGCAGGCCAACATGATGCAAGACAACCTGAAAAACGTCATGACCACGGTCGATGCGATGAAGACCACGACCAAGACGCTCAAGAAGCAGTATGGCAAGATCGACATTGACAAGATTGAGCGCATGCAGGACGAGATGGCGGATTTGATGGAGGTTGGAAACGAAATTAACGAGAGCATCTCGCGTGCCTACGATATCCCCGAGGACGTCGATGAGGCTGAATTGGATGCCGAGTTGGAGGCTCTAGGTGAGGAGACCATGTTTGAAAGCCAGCTGGGCGAGGAAGCTATGCCGAGCTTTATGCAAGACGAGGTTGCGCCGCCAACCTTTATCGACGAGCCTCCTGAACAAGGCAAAGTCAAAGAAGCTGCTGGTGGAGTCGGCTAACGAGGCTTCTACTTATTGATTATACGATTTATTTTCTGTTCTTTTCTTTATTCTCCCTTTCCCCAAGCCTTAGCATGATAATCAACGTCATCAGTTCCAATATCCAAAATGTATTCGCAATCAACAGCGTTCAGTCATTATACATAAGTCATTAAAAAGTCATGAGACCTATTTTCCAGATTCCCAGTAACAGGAAATGGATATGTCGATACCTCTCCTATGCTAGTCCGAGTCCAACCAGTGCCAATAAAGCAATGTTCATAACGGTAATGGCCAGCCAAATGGCAATGCCCAGAGCAGTGACAGGCCAGCTATTTCGCATTTTGACCCCCTCTGGCTGGTGTTCATTGTGCTCCGAATCAGTCGACGTATCTCTTGCCGCCCCGACAGTCATGAATTTATTCCGACAAGTAAAGTATACCAACGGCGCCGTCACGAACGGGAGGATCACGCTTAGAACGACCTGGGACGCCGTCAAGGCCGTGTTCAGCCCGTCTCTCCCAATAGCAGCGGCGATAATGACAGCCGGGACAATGCTGATAGAGCGAGTCAGCAGTCGACGAATCCAAGGCCGGCACGTCCATCGGATCATGCCTTCGCTGATTATTTGTCCTGCAATCGTGCAGACAATACCTGCTGACAATCCAGAAAGTAACAAAGCCAATCCAAAGAGGGTGCCTGCTGCCGGAGCGATAGACTGCGATAGAAGCTGGTGTATACCAAAAAGGTCCGCGTCTGCGGCGCCCGGGGTTCCGTAGAGAGCTGCGCCGGCAACAATCAAGATGGCGCTGTTGACAAAGAGAGCAAATGTGAACAGACATAAAGCAAGCTCCACAATGGAATATGTCATACAGCTGCGTATTGCCTGGATGGAGGGGCGCCAGGGTGCATCGGCTGCCTCATCGTTGTCCGCATCTATATGGCCTTTTCCCATGTCATATTCTCTCAAGCGTGGCTGAACAGCACCGCTGCCTAAGAACAAGGAGTGAGGCATGACCGTCGCTCCGAGGATGCCGCAACTTTGATAGATACTAGTATATAGAAAGTTAGTATCAGGTTTTACATGGGATGCCCAAAGTAGTTTTTGAACTCACCCTGAGCCTCGGACGACGGCCGGCGAAGGAAGGTAGCCTCGGAGAACCGTGCCCACGGACTGCTCATGGATCAGGGAAAGCTGGATACAGAAGCAGATCACCACGGAAAGAACGAGTAGGATAACGAAGAACTCAAAAGCACGAAGACCCCACATCGATCCATTGGGCTGGTAAAAAATCAAAAGAAACAGTACATCAGCGAGTGAGATGACACATCCAGCTACTAAAGGAATCTTCAATAGCAAGTTTAGCGCGATGGCGGAACCAATCACCTATGAAATAGTTAATATGATGATAGCCAGTAATGACAAGAAAATATTATACCTCGGCGATATCTGTAGCGACAATCGCAGATTCTGCCAATATGTAGAGTGCCATGTTCAGCCACTTGGGCAAATGTTCTCTGCAGTTCTCAGCCAGATTAAGTCCGGTGACACTGCCTAGCTTGATACACAACGTCTGCAGAAATACGGCAAAAAGGTTCGACATCAGGACGATAAAAAGAAGAGCATATCTGCTCTCTGCCCCGGCAGCGACATCGGTGGCATAGTTTCCAGGGTCGATGTAGGCGACGGCCACCAGGAAGCCAGGCCCAACGAAAGACGCAAACTTGATGAAAGGACGGAGAAAGCGAGGGATCGAAAATTTGAGTGTCAGAGTCCTGGTGGGGTGGTCGGAATTTGCGGTATCTTCATTTCTGCCTGGCGGTGTTTGTTCATTCTTGCTCGGAGGGGTCGTTTCGACGTTTTCGTCGTCTACCCGGGTCGGCGTTTCTTGGGGGTCTGTATTCTGTATCGTATGGTCTCTTTGTTCTCGTAGATTGACAATTCCGTTGAGGTCTTGCCTCGTGGTCTCTTCTGCACTGAGCAGTGGCGGATTTTGGTTCCACCCAGGGTGGTCCTCCACATCATCAGTTCGCGATGTTTGATTCATGATTCATGCATGGCCGACAGGAGTAGAGAAATTGGTCGAGACGAGCGGAATCGAGGCTTTATCAGTCGGCTGTCTAGATATACCCCCGGTTTGCCGGCCAGAGAGGGGGTTTGTGGGTTGCCTGACGGTATATGTCTCACTGATGGCGACGAAGGATGAAGTCAGTCGTCCACAAGGTTTACAGCCGAGCCCGAATCGGCCCGTGTTGGCTCTTGCCGACCGCCGGTTTCCACCGTACGCCAACAGCGCGCGAAAATTGGAAATGGCCATGTAACTATTTCCAATAGTTGCACTGCATATTCGTACTAAGAACAGGCTGGCAGCTGCCTGGCTCTGTTGCAAAAACCGACCCTTCCCGCAGCAGGCTGCATGTCTTCGGAGAGCCCCTTTCCATCCGACATGCCGCCTATACGACATCTACGTTGATTCCTGGCCGTGCAACTCACTCGGAGCATTGGATGCAATCAGTTTCTCCATGTCGTACAACTAATTAGAGGAGTCCTAGACTATGGGGTTAGGGCTAACCCCAGGTTTGATGTTGCTGCAGGAATGAGTTGTCGTTGGGCACCCAAGCATTGCGTCCGCTGTCTTGCAATAACTTTAGGATACACGAATCAATTGATATCATTGATGTCATTATGGTAATAGGCCATAATAATAATTTTCCTTATTAATTATGATAACTTTATCAGCCAGGGGCAGGAATGGCATTAACAGGATCACAGGAAGCAGTAATCAGACTGTCTCGTCTCAAGATGCCGCAGTATATCGTCTGTAGAACAAGAGGTGAAGAAGAAAATTGAGAGCTGCAATATGATTAATTAATACAACAATAAATATTGCCATAATAATACTGTCGATACTCGTACAGAGTATATTGAATTAATTAATGGATTAATTAATATCAGAAAGCCGTTGGTATCGATAGGCGTTGCCCCCGACAACGCAGCCCCACCCCTGTTTACGCGCACGGGGCCGGAACTTTGAGCTCTCCTAGCGCCGCAGCTCTGCTCCATCTTGTTATGATTGATTGCCGTGGCCGTGCATAGTCTCTCTCTGGCTACTAAGGCTGTGTCAGTTGATTGTTATTATTACTGTTTCGTCGTCCCTCTTCTCGTGTTTCTCTCGTCGCCAGCGATGGTCTTTTCTTGTCCTCGCGTTTTCCCTTCTTGACCACTTGCTTTCTTTGCTTCTTCTCTCCTCTTATAGTCTCTTCTCTTCTTCTTCTTCTTCTTCTTCTTCTTCTTCTTCTTCTTTTGCGCGTGCTGCGGCTTCAAGTTGATTTGGTGTGTTCTTTTGTGAGTGATTGAGTACAGTTCAGCACACCTCGAGTTGGATTGTTGTGAAACATTTTGAGAAGGTATGTCTACCTACCATACATCCATGTCTCTTCCGCTGACCTCAATAGTCTGTTATTATATCCACGAAACTATGGCTTCGTACGCCCAACCTCCCACCATCTTCGACGAAACCAGCCAGCTGCCCTCCAAGCCATCCGTGTTGCGGTCCTTCTTGCCATCAAGGGCACACAAGAGATCTCCCTCTGCTGGAGACGCTCTGCTGGCGCGTTCCAATGCCGCAGGAAACAGCCCTTTGGCCGCTGCCAGCTTTCTCCCGGCAGACCACCCTCATGCCCTTCCACTGGGGGAGAGGGCACACAATCGAGATGCTGCAGGTGGCTCGCGTCCCAGCCGCAAAGGGGACAAGTTACACCACAAAACCAAGAGTTCTGTTTCTCTAAAAGCCTTGATTGGCGAGCGTGAAAAGAAGGACACCCGGTCCCCGGATTCGCCGGAAGAGGGCTCCTTGGAAAAAACGATGAAGAAGGTCAAGTCCTCGACCAGCTTGTCTGCCATTCTGAAAAGATCCTACCGAGGACGAAAAGGTGAGCTGCCAAGCGAGACAAAAGATAAAGAAAACCAGCGTCCAAAGTCGGACTTTCCGCCTCCCATTTGGGCCCAATTCGCTACACAGCCGCTAGAAGACGAATCCGGCAACGTGCGTGTGCCGGATCATAGTCGGTCGCTGGAAGAAGAGGTCTCGCTATATACGCCAAAGAACTACGACCCATCCAAACAGCGGAACTTTTACGACTACCACCAGCCTACACTGGTCACGAAACCCCGACCAAAGTCTGACTATGTCTCATCTGGAACGGCCAAGGTGCGAGAGATGCTCGGTCATATCCAGCGGATGCCCTCTGACAAACAACGTAATGTCGAGAAGCAAGTCCAGGACCAGAGTTTTGGAGATGTCCGCCCCAGTCAAGACTCGAAGAGAAGCTCCAATCCGGGAAGCAACCGCGTCATGGCTGCTGTTTCGGCTTTCAATGCAAAAGAAGCTGGAAGCCGACGATCAGTTGACTCGAAGCAGATTGAGAGCGACTTTGAAAAGCTCTTGGTAAGCACTAAGACCTCTATTCTAAATGTTCTCAACTAATTATGCTAGGACGCACGCAACATCCCCCAGAACATGCGAGACAAGATGCGATCGTTGGATACCAACATCAAAGCCGATTTCATCCAAAAGAACCGCGCCGACGCTTCATGCCCCAATTCGGCCACGTCAAGCACATTTGACAGTGCTGGTCGCCGTGGAAGAAAAGACACTCGCCCTAGTTCGATTCACAGTCCGGACAAGAGCGCCCGTTCTCGGTCTAGGGCTCGGTCACCCTTCAGCGTGTCCAAAGGCGATTCATCTCCCAAGAAACATCAAAAGTCAGACAGTGCTAGTTCCATCAAACGCCCAAAGTCGAGCGACCTGGGACGTCCCTATTCTTCCATGCTGCCGGGTGCATCCACCTCGGCCACATCTCTGCAGACTACAGCTCATACTGATACAGCAGCCGACCCAGCTGACTTTATTCACTATATGCGAGAAGTTCAGAAGCCAGAATTGGTCGAGGTTGGAAAGTTGCACAAGTTGCGGCTGCTTCTGAGAAACGAGACTGTGGCTTGGGTTGATTCGTTCATTGCTGATGGCGGCATGGATGAAGTCATCCAGCTTCTATATCGTATTATGAAAGTGGAGTGGAGGTATGTAAACCTTCTACGCCCACGAGCGTTTGCCTATAAGAACAAAAATTGCTAACTCTTTTTTAAGAGAGGAACACGAAGATAACTTGCTTCACGAAACCTTGCTTTGTCTCAAGGCTCTATGCACGACATCGTTGGCTCTGCAGAGACTGGCCACCGTAGCCAAAGATCTCTTCCCGGCACTGCTCGGCATGTTGTTTGACGAGGAAAAGAAGGGGCCAAGCGAGTTTACTACTAGAGGAATCATCTTGAGTCTTTTGTTCACCTACCTCTCTACCGCGTCTGCAGAGGCAATGCCTGCACGGGCATCTGAAATTCTGGGCTTCCTACGCGACCCTTGCCCTGAGGACCAGAAAGTTGCGTTCATCGCCAACATGTACCAATCTCGGCCGTATCGCGTGTGGAGCAAGGAAGTTACCAATGTCACCAAAGAAGTGTTTTGGATCTTCCTCCACCACCTGAATGTGATTCCCATCGCTCGCCAAGAGGATGATCAGGAACAGACCTATCTGGCGAGACATTTCCCAGTGCCACGTCCTCCAGTGCCTGCCGCACCATATGTCGGAGGGGTTGAATGGGACGCAACAAACTACCTTGCAGCCCACCTTGATCTGATGAATGGCTTGATTGCCTGCTTACCCACGAGGGAGCAGCGAAACTCACTCCGGGAGGAGCTGCGTGCATCTGGCTTTGAAAAGGTCATGGGCGGCAGCATGCGGACCTGCAAGGAGAAGTTCTACGGAGCAGTACATGACTGTTTGAGAACATGGGTCTCTGCTGCCCGTGAAGATGGATGGGAATACAGGTTTGTCCGCGAGGGCCCTGAGCCAGGATCCCCCACCAAGTCCCCAAAGAAGAGTCCCCAGAAAAAGCAGGTTGAAGAGCCACCAAAGCTGGCGCTCGCCATGGACTTGGAACACAAGGCACCTGCACGGGAATCTGGTATTGGTGGATGGATCTAAAGGATCTCACTAACGAATTTTGTTCTTTTATTATTATTACTATTACTTTTCTTTTTTGGTTTGTACGGTTGGCGTCGGGAAATGGGCGTTCCAGTTTTGAAATTTATCCCAATGCATAGGCCTGCCACACGCCGTGTCGACGGCATTGATGGCGCTCACGATTGATTGACAAGGTTGTTTGCCTTGAGTTTACATGAATTTGCATGTCCGCAGGACTGAACAACAGCATGACCACATAATGGAGTACAATGATTTGAGGAATGAATTTATGATTGTTACTTTTACATATTTTTCGTAGGACTAATAATACGTATTAGTGTATTGGATTGGAAGAGTTGAAGTAAATATTAATTAGCAAACTTCCAGAAAAGGTTAGCTCGATCGGAGCTAGGTGCTGTTGGAAAGTACAATGCAACAACCGACAATCTTGATTCAACGCCACCCCCAGCTCTCTAGACAGAGCACAGCGCATTACACAGCTCACAATGGCAGCATCTCGACGACTGGTTACAATAGCGTCCTCGGCTGTCCGATTGACCCCAATTTCTCTTTCTCACACCCACTCACCGGCCATCTACGCCTGCTCGAATCTGCGAGTTCCAGCACATGTCCGTAATTTTTTGTTTGTTGCGCTTGTTTGTTGTCATCAATCTTGCTAAATGATTACTTTATTACAGAACAATGCGACCCGTTTTACCCTACTCTCCTCGCGAGCCTTTTCCATCACGCCCGCAACACACTCGGCGTCGCCCTTTCGATTAAGCTCCAAAGAAAAACCACAAAACTCGCCCAAAAACACGGCGCATGAAAACGACAGTGAAGAAATCCCAGAAGAAGAATACGAGGAGGAAGAACATGTATATTACAGCCCTCATCGGCCCAAACGTGAATGGCCACCGGACATGTCAAAGCTCTCTCCCAAACATCAACTGCGACTAGAGCGAAAGTACCGACGACGGGCAGCCCTCAAGTACGCGCGGCCGCGGTGGGTAAAGGCTACCAAGTTGGTTCAGTGGGGTATTATTATATGTGAGTGTTCCTCTCCTCTTTATTTCTGTGAGGAATCGCCGCCAAGGAATAGGTGTGATTAACAAGGATGTAGTTGTTATGATATACTCGGCACTCTTCATGGAGTGGGGCAAAGAAGATGAAGAACAGCCATTCAAAGAGGTGAGTTGTCGAAAACTCGACGCTCTGTCTACCAGACCATGGTCAAATGCTAATCGAATGCGTACCCCAGTTCCGAAAGCAATTCTTTGACACGCTCAACTCGATTGTCTCGACGCCACAGCCTCCGAGCAGGAAAATTGATAACAAGGACGACAATTAGTGCTGCAGCGTACTCTCGGCAGTTCAACTTTGTCGTCCAGGCTCTGGTGAATCATGGAGCAAGACATATCTAGCCGTGTGTTTTCCTCGGCGAAACCGTATATAAACTAGTGTACAACAACTTCTAATGAATGACACATGAATCGTGACGATCGCATGCAGCATTTAATAATTAGTCAACTGCTAATTAGAATTACTGATCTCTTGACGTACAACCGACCGAGCAGTGAGTGTCACATGCATGTGAAACTGCCCGCAGCCCAGCGTGGCCAGTCACGTGGTCCGTCGCCGGCGCGGATCAACGTGGATGCGGGTGCCTCGGCTTTTTGCAGCAGCTTCACGAGCGATGATATAATGCGCGGCCGGCTAAGGCCGTAGCATACAAAAAGGATCCCCGGGCAACGTAACCCTCTCTTTCTTTTCCTCTTCCACTCTGTTATTCAATTTTTTTACTTTGTTGATTTCAGGTTTTCATCGTATATCTTGTATATTCCGCATCACATCATTCAGCATGTCTCAAGGTAAGCAAGCCCCAGCCCAAATTATATGTTCCGGCGGCGCCACTAACATGTGAAAAACCACCCATACAGCTCAACAGCGTCTGACCCAGGTGTCTTCGCACCTTTCTGGCTCGAAAGCGAGCAGCATCCACGACAAGCACCCAGATGACATTGTCGTGACCGCCGCTCTTCGCACACCCATCACCAAGGGTGGCAAGGGTGGCTTCAAGGACACGGCGGCGTCGGACCTGCTGGTGGGAGCTTTCCAGGGCCTTATTAGTCGTAGTGGAATCGACCCGGCCCTGGTCGAGGACATTGCTGTGGGCTCTGTGCTTCCCCCCGGTGGTGGTGCCACAGAGTTCCGTGCTGCTGCTCTCGTCGCTGGCTTCCCCGAGACTGCTGCTGTGCGCAGCTTGAACAGACAGTGTTCCAGCGGCCTCCAGGCTGTGGTTGATATTGCCAATGCCATCAAGGCTGGCGTTATTGACGTTGGTATCGGTGCTGGCGTTGAGAGCATGAGTCTTCAATACGGGTATGCATAGCCTCTTTATATTCAGGAGGGATGATAGCTAACGATTGAAACAGCCCCGGCGCCGTGACCGAATTCTCCGAGCTCCTCGAAAACCACATGGAGGCTGCCAACTGCAAGGTTCCCATGGGAGTTCTCTCTGAACAGATGGCCAAGGACCGCAACATCACCCGCGCCGAGCAGGACGCCTTTGCCGCTTCGTCATACCAAAAGGCCGTCAAGGCCCAAAAGGCCGGTCTCTTCAATGAGGAGATCCACCCGCTCGAGGTCAAGTGGACCGACCCCAAGTCGGGCGAAGAAAAGACCATCACCGTCAAGGCCGACGACGGTGTGCGTGAGGGCATCACCGCCGAGTCGCTCGGCAAGATCAAGCCCGCCTTCGCCAAGGACGGCAGCATCCACGCCGGTAACGCCTCGCAGGTCTCTGACGGCGCCGCGGCCGTGCTGCTGATGAAGCGCTCTACGGCCGAGAAGCTCGGACAGAAGATCATCGGCAAGTACGTGACGGCCAGCGTCGTCGGTGTCAAGCCCTTGCTCATGGGCATCGGCCCCTGGAAGGCCATCCCCGTCGCCCTTGAGAAGGCCGGTGTGTCCAAGGAGGAAGTCGACATTTACGAGATCAACGAGGCTTTTGCTTCCCAGGCTGTCTGGTGTGTCAAGGAACTCGGCCTGCCCCTGGAGAAGATCAACCCGAAGGGCGGCGCCATTGCCTTTGGCCACCCTCTCGGCTGCACCGGTGCCCGCCAGGTCAGCACTCTCTTCACTGAGCTCAAGCGCACAAACAAGAAGATTGGCGTGACGAGTATGTGTGTTGGAACTGGAATGGGTATGGCCGCTGTTTGGGTTGCCGAATAAACTCCTTTGGTTACCCGCCTCTTTTTTTTCTTAGGGTTTCTTTCCATGCACAAAATTATATAGCTCTTCTTCTGTTTTTTTATATACCAATGATTATGACCTGAGATCGACGCATCTCTTCTCTGTGCTGCGAGTCATGTGTATAGTATTTTTGTTATAACTTATATCATGCTATGAGTTTAGGATCTATATCAACATTTTGAATACTAGACATGATTAAAATAACCGAAATTACATGTAGTTATAATAATAATTAAAACTAATCACCCCTATTAATAATAATAGTTGTAGAGATATGTATCTTTTAAGTCGATCGCTATATCACGCACCATCAGCCGGCTCTTTAAACTAAAGAAAGTTAATCAAGTCTTGCAAAATCTTTTTTCCGTAGCACTGCTCGTCCAAAGAGTCAAAAATTAAGCAAAATAGCTCTTCCATAGCACTCCTGCCAAGTCTTCGAGCTGGTCTGGTGTGAATGCCTATGGGAAAGGAGTTAGCTTATATTTTAACGAAATACCATAGAGAAAAAGTATACCTTTTGATCAATGTGCCATGTATCCTGTCTCGTTTTCTTGAATTCACTAATGATGCTCTTGACGCTCTGGCCAACAACACCAGGGTCACTGGCCGCTTTGGTACTCAGCGTCGTCAGCGCGTCGGGCATCCACACTGGTGGCGGACTGGCATAGGGGAATGCTTGGATCAAAGCACCCAGACCCAAAACGGCCGCGTGCCTAACGATGATGAGCCGCGTGTGTTCTGGCGTAGGAGTCCCCGTGCGGCTGGATGCTGCCGATGACCTGCCAACATGATTCTTAGGTTTCTTTGGTAGCGGGTTCTTGGCCAGGGTCTCGGTAAAGCGTTTTTGGAATTTCTTGACATATTCATCACGCAATGCAATGGGGGAGCACCGTATCATGCCCGAAAGCGTAGCTGATGCGCCAACCCGCACCTCGTGCTGGCTGTCCTGGAGCATGATTGCAATACATTCAAATAGTTTGTCGCGGTCGCTGGAAGAAAGCAAAAACAAGCGGCGGAAATATATAATTTGCATATTGATCATCACGCGAAGGCGCTGGTGCCACGATGTTGACTTTTGTCCAATGTTGATGAGATTATCAACAAATGGCGAGTTTGACTCTGCTGGGTGAGGAATGTTTGGCAAGTGTCTGAAGACATGGTACGCTAAAGATTGAAGTTCCGGGTCTTCCTTGATATCCATCATGTGAAGCAATTCCTCGGTAAAGATGTCGGCAAAGAAAGGTACTAGCTGTGTACATTCATGAGAAGATAGTGTTGAATCCAACCAGAGTAGAACAGTTTTGCTTCCGGAAGTGTAAGAAGACGGGGTTTGTTGACCAGGCTGACGTTCGTGCCGCCACGCTTGCAGCCTCTCAAAAACGCTTTTGATCATCGTCGAAAATTCCGCAGAGGGCTCGTAAGGGTAGGTACCAATGGATGATGAAGAGCTCTGTGTCTTTACAAGACTATCCACGTCAGGGTGGGATTCATGGTACCTGGTCCGATAAATGGATCCCAACGTATGGCCCATGGCCTCACGAACACCCTTGTACGGATGGTCAAGGTGGGCTATAAAGTCTTCAACAATTGGCTTCTCCAGCTGGAAATGCCATCCCGCATCGATAATGCACTGATGCAAAAGGCTGATTCGCGAACTCTCCTTGAACGCCGCGTTGGAAGTCATATCCAATCGGAAATCAGCCAGCCAGTCCACCAAGGGCCAAGCACGGCGAGGATCACGACACTGAAGAACCATATGAAGGAACGTCGTCCAGTAGCCAGAATTCTCGGGGGTCAGGCCATCTGTGAAAATCTTGCGGACCATCGGGAAAGCATACTCCCACACAACTCGTCTCTTGTCCACATCAGTGTCCGTCACGGAGCTGATCAACGCGCCCAGGATCTCTGCGGTGGCACGGTGCTGGTGCTTGTCGCTTCCATCCTCGAAGACTATGTCAATCTCCTCTTTGATCTCATCAAAGGTGGCCGCGGTAAGGCCGTCTCGGAACATGAGCTCAAAGACATACAGCAACATCATGGCACATGCCATGCGGAACTTGTCGGCGGACGCGTCTCGCGGTTCCTGCTTTAGATACATGAAGAATCTGGAAAACCACTGCCGGTCAAAGAGCTTGCCCATGTGACTGCGGACTTTCCATTCCGTTTCATCGTATTCAATGTCCTTTGTTACATTGGACTTGTAAGCTGGCATCTTCTCTGACCAAACAAGCCAGCCTGGGAAGTCGTGGTCGACATAGTATTCAGCTTCAGACTTGGCAAAGCTGGAAAGATACTCTTGCGTCCATCCCTTTTCATATCGCTTGGTAGCAACATTAATTCTGGCGGGGAAGTGCTGGTTACCAAGGATGTAGTTTTCGTAACTGTGGCTGCATATAGCGCGCACATCGATCATCGTGAACAATGCAATCATGGCCTGTGAGTACATTCCGCGAAGACCTGGGTGTGTATCAATCGAACCCATTGTTACCAGATCGATAAGATTATCACTTGCGATGTAATCGAATCTTAGCCCCATACTGACGACAATGCTGGCAGCACGACTGGCAATTTTCCAGTGGGATGTTCGAGCTAGCTCCACAAGTTCTTCAGAAAGATCTGCTTTCTTCTTCTCAATCGCAACACGCCTCTGACTGATGGAAGAGCGTTTCTGCTCTATGCTGCTCTCAACAGTCTCTTCTGGAGCGATCGAGTTCACGATTTCTTCATTCAGGACAGCCATCCTCTCCATCGGGCGACCGTAGTCCATGATTTGATACACGGCTCCCGAGCAAAGCTTCTGCACAGAAGGCTTATCGACACTACTAGCATCAATGAAGGCTTTAACAATAGCTGGCGTATACTTCCAATGACGTCCTGCAGTCTTCGCAAGGCTGCCGTATAACAAAGAATACAATGCTCCTTTGATACGTGCATGATCGTTCTCTTTTAGGGCCTTTTGCAGCGCCTCGAGCAAACGCGGGATGACAAGGAGACGGGAACCCCAGACGGCCTTCAAAGCGGACTCGCCGGCATTCTGAGCATTCCGGCGAATATCCGTGTACAACGAGACGCTTGACTCTGCCAAATCAAGGAATAGTATTTCATCAAGCTTCGACCTCGGACGAGGAGCTGCATTGTGCCGTAAACGTTGTATATGATAAACATTTGCACGCCGAATCAGGAGTGGTCTCGGATAATCCTTGCGGATACCACTGACTTTATAGGGATGGATATCGGCAGCAAGAAGACGAGTGACTCTGTCTAATACATGGGCTGATCGTTCGATACCAACGTCGATGAACCAGGATCTATACGCTGTGTACAAAGCTCCAAAGCATGGAACATCGTCTTCCTGCTTCTCCGTGAGAAAACGATGTACATTGTGGAGAACGTGGCCAGCCCGCCTCCTGATACTGTGTATTTTTCTGTACAAAGGATCGCCTTCTGATAGTGAATAACCGGTAGGATAGTTGAACGTCTCCTTGACAGTCGTCTCGTCGGTGTTGTCGAGAGCATCACCATTTTCGTCTTCTGATTGACTACCGTTTACCTCGATCATTTCGATATCACTCGACTCAGGCGAGGGGTCATTTTCATCTGACTTGGCCGCTTCCTTGGGATCAAAAAGGACCGATATGCCAGAAGTGATTAGTCTCAACAGAACCAGCTTCCTCGTCACTTCGTCCGACCATTCTTTCCCACTTCCGTCTCGAGTGACAGTGGACGTTCCGTCTGTTAGGGCAGTCAACTGATTTAACGCAGTTTCTGCTTGATTTTCAAACAGAGTAACTGCGAACTCGATTTCCTCTTGTTTCGGTACATGCCAGTTGATGTTCAGATTCTGGGGGTCTGGGCGATAGCCCCAATGCTCAATTTTGATACCGTCCTTGATGTCTTCGGCTTCAAAGAGGCGGTAGTCCAAAGTGTACGTGACAGTGAGGTTAAGGAGGAGATGGTGGATGAAGTTTGACACGTGAATGGTCGGAATGCCTTTGCATTTCTCCTGCATGTAGACGGCAATGTCCAATAGTTCTTGTTTGTGGTTGAGAACAGCACTTCCAACATGGACGACACACATGCTCAGCATGCTCACATTCCAGACCAACGCACGGTCTCTAGGAAGAACTTCCGAGCCAGTTGTTCTTGTCGAAGCCGCGCCATTTTCGTCGATTTCGGACCGAATGCCCTGCACCAAGAGAGGCACAAATCGCTTCAGGGCCTTTTCGGGGTTGACTTTGCAAACAGCGTTACAGATAAAAGCCATGGCGTCTCTGGCCTGGTGGATAACATGATTTGCAACAAAATCTACAACCTTCTGCAAAGCCATATCGTAGAGCTCCGGGGAGAGCGCAGACAGCAAAGGCATGAGAGTTGCAGGAAGGGTGTTGACGACGTTCTCTTCAGGCGAGCCACTTCGCACTCGGGAAGCATCAGGCAGGTTCTCTAGAAGGGTAAAGACGCGGCCCAGGAATGAAATCAGAAACTCTCCAAAGCCGGCAGTCGATGAACGAAGGATCATTTCCTCAGTTTCATCGCTCAGGTCGGTGTCGTAGTTGAGTTCAACACTGGCTCCTTCAGTTTCCATCCTCTCCACCTCACCAGTAATCCACTGCATTGCCAACATGCTGCAGTTAACATCATCGCGTCCTTTTGTCAAATCTTCGAATGGTATGTTGTAGCAGACGGCCTGGATGAAGGACAGAGTGTGCATTGACTTTTCTAGATCATTCGCATCGATACCAGGCAAAGCCAGTCCGAGTAGGGTTGTCATGTGGCAGCGAAATCCCTTAGTTCGAACGATGATTCTAGACAGGACTTGGAGGGACCTCAGAGACGAAGTCGTCCGATGAACCTCAACCAAACCTTGCATTGACGGATATATCCTCTGTAGAGCGCCAGGCAAGATGAGATGAGGTTCCAAATAGGCCAGGCTTTGCAAAGTCGAGAGAGAGAAATTCATCGCCGTTCCACTCTTAGCATAGATACCCATGAATATCACATCACGCAAGCACAGCACGAAGCGTTTCTTCAATGGCTCGTTCAATCTCCTGTCGGCAGGAATGTCCATCTCACCGCTGCGCTCGCGATTCCAGCGCATCACGAAGAAGTCGGCGAGGTAGTAGACCAGCTGTGCGAGTGTCTTGGTCCAATTGCCCGAGTTGGATGGGTGGAAAAATGTCTCGACGGCTTGAATAAGCCCTTCGAGCTGAGCAAGAACCGAATCTTGCGACTCCAGGCAGGCGGGAGACAACGACATGACAATCCATCGAGCGATGTGATGAGCAACTGGGTGCTTGCGGGAATCCCGGTCCAGCATGATGCCTAATCCGGAGGTAATGTCGACCAGAGCACTGTATGGCGAGGTAGCCTGACCAACTGGAATTTCCAAGAGTCTCAGAATGGCGGTGAAGATGAGCGAAGATTGTTCTTTTGTAAAGATGCCGTATTCTGAAAATGGAATATGAGAAGCAGGCAACGAGTCTCGCGCCAATCGCGACAACAGATCCAAAAAGTTCATGTCGAAAGTTTTAGACCGGTTGACAAGGGACCACAGATGGAAATATGTCGGAAGATATGTTTGCGGACGCAGGTCCTCTCTGGATTCTGGAGCAGGAGAAGTGGGCAAGAGCAGGTTCATTAATCCGACGACAACGAAAGCGCCTTCGGCAAAGGAAGTGGTGTAATGTGGGAGGAACTCTTCCAGCATGGCTGGCACTTCGCAGGGGTCGAAGTAGAGCTGGGAAAAGGCACATAGCTTGGTTAGGGTCTTGATATTTCGCTTTAGGTTTGTTGAATGCACCAATCCGGACTCGGTGGGGAGGACGAAGGTCTTTATTTCTTTGAATAGAGGCCTCCAGTCAAGGATCAAGTCTTTAACTGGGCGGAGATAGTGTTTTCGCCTAAAAAACATTCAAAAGTTAGTATTTATCCGTAACAGGATATTTGATATAAAAAAAGCACCGCCTACTTTGTGAGAAGCATAAACATGCTTGCAAATCTCTCGGCCACATTGGGATCTATTCCGGGAGCAAGCGACAGCTCGTAGTACAATCTCACCAACTTGACTCGCTCCTCCCTTGTTGGATCGAATTTGAGCGACAGCCATCCTCGCAGCTCGCGGGTCCAATGCACAGCACCGGGGCTGAAATCGCCGGCCTTGACGGCGACGTAGAGACACTTGAGAATTTCATGCAGGTTGTCTTCTCGCTGCTTGTCGTCCTCGGTCGCATACGGCAGATACTGGAAATATGGATAGGTCCGGGGTCGGACTCTGGCCTTTTTAGCCCCGTTGGTTGTTTCGGGGGGCTGGCCGCCAGGTGATGTGGCTCGCGATAGGTCAGCGCCATTATGAAAATTGTCCGACGTCAGGATAGACACTCGGGGAGTTGTTTGGCCATCCATGGTTGCTGCCAGGGAAGGGAACTCAGGTCGGATTCGAGTAGGGGTTTTGAGGTAAGAGGAAATAATAATTAATTGCTAATGGGTGCAAAACTATGACTCGAGTCAGTACAAACAGGAAGACAGGCCCCCATCAATAGAGCCCGGATAGCACAAACGCACACGTATATTTCATCAAGAATCTCGGTAAAGCCCGTTATTTTCGTTGACAGAATCAGTATTGAATCAAGGCGGCCTCGTCGCGATTCGCATGGGAGGTGTCTCGGGCGATCGTGTGTACAGCTCGAAAGACGTAGGCGTGAAAGAGACAGTTTCAGGAAGCGATGAATTCGACACGGTAAGAATACACGGGCATCTCACAGCGCTTGCTGTACTGCGCGTGGTGAGGTGTATTCAAGCAAGACAGGAAGAATAGCAAGCAGTAGCAGCCGTAGATGGATGGAGCAGGTCGGGGTTGGTGATGTGAGGCTGCACTAATAAGGCAGGCAGGCGGTTAGTAGTGGGTGGGAGCTCCGCACTAGTCTCCTCTTAGGATGACATAATGCTATGGTCAGAGAACAGTGCGCTGCACCGGCGAGAGCTTCACGAGCATCAGAAAATTCCGGAGAAAAAGAGACCTAAATCTAGAGCAGCCAGGCAATTCAAGCTTGTCCCTTTGATCTATTTATCGTCCATTGTCAGCCTGCTGGCCGGGGCGATGGTCCGACGAGCTCGAGAAGTCAAGCTGGCCAGACCGGTTTAGCGCACCCCGCTTCCTGGCCTAGCCGCATTTGGGGGCTATAGGCTGCAGTGGGCCACGCAAGACATGGTGAAGTATATAAATAGGGCAACTATTGATATCATGTGTATATTACTATATATAGGCAGTAGGGCATACGTCAGCTATGGGAGATGGCAATGTTACATTGACAGTTAGATCTCATTCTACGTATATGCAAGATACGGCGGGATATATATCGCATAGGAAAACGAAGTTACCATCAATATTACTTTCGAATTGATGTTGACCTTTTTTCTGGCAGATACTTACAGACACCAATTGATCAATTGATCAAATAATGCCAGTTGAAGCTCCGTATTATACACTATGTGTATTGGTGACAATTGACCAAGAACGAGCTACAGTGACAGCAATGCATTCTACTCTCAAGCCCAGAGCCTGGAGGGAATGATTGTACATGTCGTAAATCTTTCAACCCAGGAAATACTATATCATTATTTAAAAACTTCAAATATCCAATTCATGTTCGTTGATCACGTATCCATCATCATGTTCCAGGTATTCCAGACATCAAAATAGCCCGAGTCCTGAGACCAACCCAATCCATCAATTATCCAAATAGTCAATCGAATCAAGCACGACCTCTCACCCCAAAGAGCGGAAATTCCACCGGATGATTATAGTCCACATTATCCATCGCACTCTCCACCCGCGGCGCACAAGTGCCAAAAACCCGATCCCAGATGCGCGTTTGCTTTCCATAATTAAAACTATTCTTCCACCCTCTACGGTGATGCATATCATGATCCTCAATCACCAACTCCGCATTAAAAATTCTCATCAACCACGTCGTCAGATTCGGTGTTGCCGCGTGCAGACGAATCCCACTGTGGCCCGCAATCTCCGAAAACACGACATAGTTTTGACAAATCACCCACTCATAAAAACCCATCGGCAGGCCCATAAACTTCATACTAACGTACGTCATCAACGGGATCCCCCAAATATCAAAAAACTCTTGCTCATGGTCAGCGTAGATGGTAAGTAAAGGGTTGGGGTGTTTTGTCAAGTGGTGAGTGCGGTGGTATTTCCATAGCCCATTCACCTCGTGCATAAGTCGATGGTACCAGTAAAACCAAAAATCGAGAACGATGCCATACAAGATGGCTTCAACGGGAAGGAACTTCCAGTTTATCGAAGAAGGAGATTCGTTGGCGTTGTACGTCAATAGCACTGTCATCAATGGACGCCCAAACGCTGCTAGCATGATGGATAAAAGGGCCTTTTTCACGCCAACATCTGGCACGCCGTCACGTTCGTGCTTGTCGCCATCAAGAAATCCATAAGTATGACCCAGCTCTCGCATAGTAAGTATCTCCCTTGAAAGGAAAAACCTCCCAGCAAGATAATAATACCCATACGCCACGACAGGGTGAAAATTCAACCCCGTAGCATACGTAAAAAGCTGGTGCGCCACCAACGGCAAAGCCGAATAAAAGATGATAAACCGATGCAGATACCAATCAGGGATATATGGGATTTTGTCAGTTTTGGCAAACACTGGCACTTTGCGGTCCAGATCGATGGCGTGTAAGTCTCCCCATTCGTAAATCCAATGGTAGATGGACCATTGGCTGCGGTCCTGGCGGCGCCATGTTGAGCGAATCGAGTCCTTGGGGTTTGGATGGGTAGGGTTCACAGTGATGGCGCTCATGGTGTTTTTTTTTTTTTTTTTTTCCTTTTTTCTTTACTTTCAATAAAAAGTCATCCTACGAGGCTGGCAGGCAACTGATTCTATTATTTTATATACTCCCTACGGTCCATGTGATTGTGCCTCGGCTTGTACTATACTAAATTGCCTGATAAGCAATGATGACACAATGTTGAAATACTGGGGCTCCATTTCTTGCAGATCTAATAATTAAATATTTTATTGTTCTGTGTGTTCAGTTCCTTACAAGTTACGTCTCTGCCTGGTTTGACCTCGGCAAAACTTAAAAGTGGGTCTGGTTGTGTCTATTTTCAGCCTAGTTTCATGCCACCCTTTGACGGAACCACACCACTGGGTAGACATGAACGAATCAAACTCCCCAAAAGTTCAGCGGGCCAATTATATTTAGTATCCATGGCCAGTGCGGGTTTAACCATGTTTGTTAGCGCTCATATCTTAAGCATGCGGTGATTGGCTTTTCAGTTCGAGAACACACACCTACGAGTCCCGACTTCCGAACCCCCCAGATCCTGGTTTCTACTATATATTTTGAGAGGTTCACGAGGCCAGCACACCAGGCTGCAATATATTTACGTATGTGCGGTTTTTCCTGCTCTCGAGACTGCGGATTGGTCGGGTTATAGACATCATGCTGTCCTTGGCGTTTTTAAATAGAGTCAAGCTCTTCAAGAAGCAGGCAGATATATAACCCAGACCATGCCGTAGACGGTAACGGTTGCGAACACGAGCGTTAGTTTATATGCACTATAGTTGGTAAGAAAAACCGAGACCTCACGCCTATGTTTACGCGCGATACATCACCGGTGTAGATGTAGGCACCAGCATAGAAGGGGAAAAAAAAGGCAACATTGAAAGCAGGCTACGCTGCACCAGAACCCACTGAGTAAGCGTTAAATTCACCATGATGACAGCAACTTTTGTATATCATTATATATATATAACCTTTTTGAATATATTGCATTCCCTGTGAACATCAAGCCGGCGGTAGAAAAGAACCAAACAAAACAGCCTGAATGCCCGCATACAAGACCATCACCTTCACAAGAACCCCAAACGAGCGAGTCCCCCCCAGCGCAGCCAAAAACCAGTACCACACGGGGTACCCCGAGGAGATACGGTTGATGATCTGCACATGCAAATTCGTTAGCGCCATGACCGCCAAAATGCCTTGCGGGATAGCGAAACGCAGGACAAGCGACTGCCGAAGTGACGTGTGGTCGGGAACAGGGCTCCAGCATGCGGATAAAGACTGGCCTATTTGGCCACGGATTGCGACGAAGGCTGAGAAGGACATGATGGTGAGGATGGGTGCAGCGAGAAGAAAAAGCGGTAGATTAGAGACGTTCCAGTAGGTTAGGAATCCATTGTTCCTGCTTATTGTCAGGTGCCTTGCAAGAAATAAGCTGAGTAGGTAAACGTACCAATATTCCACCTGGACCCAGCTGTAGATACTGGGCAGCAACCGCGCACACCACGGGCGTGCCGATTCAGGATCCAGACAGTATACCGTAAACGCAATATACTGCGGAACCAGCATTCCGAGTGCAACAATACTACCACCCAAGACAACAAATGCAGTACGTCGAATCACGCCGAATGAAAGCCCCCGAGTCAACACCTCAACTACCCCCAAAACAGCATCATACGCAAACAAAGCACCGCTGAGAATACCATTGCTGCGGGTCAAGGTAGCTCCCGCAAATAAGACTCCCGCAAGGACAAAACTCAGGTCTCGGCGTGTCCAGCTTTTCGTCTGCTCGGCGAGAATGGCCGACGAATATACGTAGAGACCGGCCAGGTTCAGACAGGAAAACACGGGCTCTCCATATGGAGCCGACAAAAAGGCGCCTGCAGGCGAGATGACGTGGAGAGCCGCCGAGACAAAACACAGAGCCCGCTGCCGAGCTGTCTCACTGCCCAGGACTGCCTTGGTGAGGTGGTAGAGTACCAGGACAGACAAGAAATGGGTCACATGCGAGAGGATTACCCCGGTGACAGCAATTGCTGAAGGTTGAACACTGCCATCAAAAAAAACTGTACAGTAATAGATCAGCAGATGTAACAAACACTGTAAAAGGGGCATACTTACCAGAAATCAAGGCCCTCAGCAGGTAGCCATAGGAAAACGCCCACTCCTGCTCAAAGAGATAGCCACGCTCGGCAGTGCGCACAAAGTAGATTGCATCCCACCGCACAAACTTCAAGATGCGAGCCGACTCGTCGGTCTCGGTCAACAGGGTGGTCGACGTGTCGTAGCCTGGGCCGGGGCAATTGGCAACGACGAGAAACAGCAGGGCTTTCCAGACCACAAAGAGGGCGGTCAAGGACCTGATCGGATGCGTGACATAGGTCGATTCAGCAGAGGAGGCACGATCCATGCCAGGCGCGATCTAGACGTGTTGATCCAGATGTTTTCGATGCACGAAGTCGCGGTGATCGTCATCGAAAGTCAGACAGGAGCCGCGGTGGAGAGCGCAGGCGGGTCGGCGCGCTCGGCCCACCCGCTGGCAACACACACATCCATGCAATAATAAGAGGCGCATTAATGCTGATTACCACGTTCTACAATGGTTTAAATGTTTCATGCATTTTTGTATAAAGTCGGCAAAATTATTCAATTGAACAATATGATCTACTTATAAAACTCTCTTCGTCAGGTATCGTCATTTTTGAGGCGCTATTTTGTTGCACCCGTATTCTATATAGTATGCCGGCATCAAGCAGTCTTGAAAGCCGTGAGACGCGCCTTGGTGGCCTCGTGAGATTCGTCGTCGGCGTTCAGCGTGCGCAGCAAGCCCGTGGCCACGTCGTAGATGACGCCGTGCACCTGAAGGCCGCGGGTTTCGATGGCATCAATCACAACGCCGAGCTGCTTCAGCTTCTGCACGCTGTCGAGCACGTTCAGCTCGGACAGCTTGCTCACAGCTTCGGCCGGTTCGAGTGACTGAAGGGTTTTGATATTCTGCTGGCGCAGGTTGCGCAGCGGCAGCAGCCAGGCGTCGAGGATGCCCAGCTTGGCGTTTCCGAGGGCAGCATTGACGCCACCGCACGCGGTGTGGCCGCTGACAACAATGTGCTTGACCTTGAGGTGGGCGACGGCGTACTCGATCACGCAGGCCGAGTTGAGGTCGGCTTGGTGCACGATGTTGGCGATGTTGCGGTGCACAAAGACGTCGCCCGGGTTCAGGCCCAGGATGGTCGTCTCAGGACAGCGCGAGTCGGAGCAGCCGATCCAGAGGATCTCAGGCTGCTGGCCCGTAGCCAGGGATGGGAACTGCGCGGGGTACTTGGATGCCCATTCCTTGTTTTTCTCCAGGCCGGTTGCGAGTTTGTCTGTGTCGAGGTGGTTAGAAGACGAACTGCACGCCTGGGCGGTGCTGGAGGAAAAGGGAGCGCGCAATGCAGGACGGAGGGGCGCAGACACTCGTCGAAAAACAGTACGGGGGAGAGAGGGTAGGATCCTGGGCATTGTCGTGGCGACAGACAGGAAAACAGAGAGAATGAAGCAAGAGTGAAAAAGTGGCGGAGGCGAGGAAGAAAGTTCGGCAAGGCGCCAAGAGATGCTCAGCGACGAGGGACAAGTGGTGACCTGGACGTACCTCCCATGATGCTTGCTGTGGTAGTGATGGCTTTTTTTTCCACTGATAGTATTGGTCGCGAGAGGGAGTTTGAGACGACTGATGATCTAGATATGTGTTCAGGCGAGGAGGATCGATGGGATTGATAACAGAGTTGACCCCTCCACTGCAGTCACCGACAGCTGCGAAGGGTTCGCCGGAGCAAGACGGCGAGACGGCTGCCGGAGATCGGCGCATCACTTGTGCTGCGTCAGTATTGTGCGTCTACTCGTGCGAAAATAATTCTCAAGTCGGAATTGCATCCGCAATTGTTTCAATCGATGCAAATATATCGTTGCTACAGGAGATTTTCATTCCAACACCGCCCGCTATGTCCAACGCCAACGAAATAGGTAACAAGAAACAAACACATCCGCTATGTACAGGTAACAGATGCCAAAACACCGGGTATAAGGTATATACAATAGATAATAATAATAATAAAAAAAGAAAGGCAAGCCAAATCAACTGGTCTTGTTTTTCCCAAACATCGCACTGAGCCGGCGCCACGACTTGCCCTTGGACGCCGGATGGTCCTCGGCGGCCTTTTCACCCTCGTCGCCAGCCTCTGGTTTCTGCAGATTCGTCCATTTCTGGTCATGGCTTTCTGCGTTCAAACTCTGTCGATAGCGCGACTTGGCGGATCGAAGCGTGCCCTGCCGAAGAGGGCCGAACTCCGACTGCGTGCTGGCGCGGTTCTTCGTCTTGCGACTCGAAGCCTCCGCGGAGGAGAGTCGATCGCTGGACGGATTCCGGTCGGTACCCGGAAAAGTCGAGGATTTGGAACGCAGCGACGGCGGCAATGAGTCGGTCGTGCAGGTAGTGTCGTGGGGGTTCTTGGCCCATCCCTCCATAAACGCAATCCAGATCCCGCTGGTCACGATGAGCACGCGCAGTTCCTCGTCCAAATCATGCAGTTCTCGCGGAGACTGCGGCGGTGACGTCGACGTCTCGTCGCTCGAAGATACAGCGGCGGGATACGCATACTGCTCAAAGACGTCGATTCCGTTCCGGGTCATGGATGCAATGACCGGGTGACGGCGCGAGTTCGGGTCAATGACACTGAACGTGAAGCGCTTGAGGCCGTCGGCATTATTGCTGCTGCTGCTGCTCGACACTTTACGAGCGCCCTTGTCGCGTGAAACCCACCGGGCTTTACGGCCCTGCTGCTGCGAACCAGCGCTGCAGACCAGCTCGTACGAGCCGTTGGGTAATGGCACGCCGGTCCACGAAACTCCCAGGCCCGAGACAATCTCGACGGGGGCAGAGCGCGGCTGCTGAGGGTCGTCTTTCACCAGCGGCTGGCAGATGGTCGCGACGATCTCGCGCTGGTCCTGCGACGAGTCCTCGGACCAGTCGCTGCGGTCGTCGTCGTGCTGCTGCTCGTACATGTCGCTCGTCACAACAACCAGGTCGCGCGGCCCCAGCCCGCGCAGAGTAGCAAACAGCTTGGGGAACTTGCACGCCAGGCGCGGCGCAAACGAGGCGGGCAGCACGTCGTACTTGGGGAACGGGCGCGACATGGAATTGCTCTCGTGCAGCTGGAGCAACAGCTTGGGACGCAGCGTCAGGCGGCGATGGCGCTGGCTGGCGACGGGGTGGGCGAACTGGAAGAGCGTCTTGGGGCGGGCGGCGCGCGTGCGAGGGCGGGGGTTGGGGTTGTTCGTCTTGTCGGTAGTTTCATCATCATCATCATTATTATCGTCGTTGCTCACGATGGTCTGGTGCGAGGGCCTGGACGAGAGCGGCGGGGTGGGCGTGGGCGTCGAGCTGGTCTTGGTCGAGGCAAACGACGACACCAGGTCGGGCAGCGACGGCAGCGGCATTAGTCTCCGCGTCTTCGTCTTGCCTTCGTCCTCTGCATGCGCCGCTGCTGCGTCGGCAGTGAAGCCGAGATTAAACAGCATCAATAAGAAGAATGCTCGGTCTGTTCACGAGAATGTCGAGGTCATGCGTCCGGCTGGGCGACAAGCAGGCGCCTCAGGCACGACACATGAACCAAGCAATAATCACTATCCTGCGCCGCACACGTTAGACTGAGACCTGCAAGGTATCAATGGCCGCAATCTGGATGAAACAGCAAGGGCAGAAGCTGCGTGCGTTCTTATTCTCAGGATTGCAAGGAGGGGGTGCTGGAGCCCAGCTTCTTATGCATGCATGCCTGTACGTAATCGTGCTACAGCTGACCTGGACGCGTATACTTACTGGAGGATAGATAGAACAGGTTCTGGCCGTCTCCGCGCGAGTGTCAGCTGGTTGGCAACGGCTAATTAGCTAGGGCCAGGTTTAAGATTCAACAGTCTGTCAATTTTCGAAGGAGAAAATGGTCCGTTTTTGGACCGCGAGGCCTCGTCGTTTGTTATATACATAGCAGTAGGTGGGAGCCTGGCCGCTTGGCATCCAAAATCCAACGGAGCCTCGGGGAGCTATTCGGCCGTTCGCTCTTCTTTAGCACTTGGGTGTGCAGGTACGTAGGTGGAGCTGAAGAAAAAGTTTGGGCTGGATCCACTAGCTTCTTATTTTCTACTCCAGCTAATAAATATTAGTTCGTCAGGCAAGTCACATCAGCATTATTTGACACCTCGAGCTTTGTGTGTTTCGCAATGACTACTAGAAGCAGCTTGAGCATTTCTTGCCTTTGTGAATACTCTGTCCTGGCTCCTTGACTGATATCTGGAGCCTTCAGCGGTGCTGTAAACTCTGTCAGTAGCCACTGACCGCCGCTTCTGTCAGCTGAAGGTTAGTCCTTCTAGTTACTTACGCATATGGATACTCGTATTACCAACTGATTGGTGTGACTGGTCACTTGAGGAACTCTTCCAGAATCCGACAGTTCCCTTTCTCTCCCAATTTTTTTTTTCCCTTTTACCTTGCGCTTAAAGTTTCTGCTCCTCTCGGCTCCGAGTCTGGAACGAAGTCTGTTCGGTGACTCGGTCTCCGTGCCCTCCGGCGATCCACACATGACTATACTCTGTACTACAAGCAAAGTAAATTGATTTACGGAGTACGTACAGAGTACTAGTCAGTACCTATGTAACCTGTTCCCTACACAGGAATGTCGATCAGCGCAGAACTTTATTACTTAATGCATGTCTTTCATGCAAAGCTACTCTGTACACTAGCACAGTTGCAGTAAATTGGGCGAACAAGTAGCGTCATGTGATGGCATGCCGGAAATGGGTAATTAATTACGCCTTGTTGCCGCCCGGATCGACGGGAATGAGGAATTCCGGGAGAATTGCTAACTAACTCTGGACTCTGTAATTTCCTGTCGATCACGGTAACTTTGTACGTACGTACGTATCTCAATTATTACGGTTATTCATCAGTCCGCCCGGATCGGCAGCCTCTGACAGCGGACTTCGGGTTTCGGGTGTCGAGTGTCGAGGAGAAGATTCACAGCATAGCATAAATAATATTTGGATAACAATAATAATGCTCATAAATCTTGACATGAGTTGGTGGGACATCAGATTAGTCTCTCAGTGGCAAGTTCCAGACTGTATAGCATTTGCCCTTGGCATTATTATTAATTTATTATTAATGCTAATAATCGACTGTATAACCTTTGAAAAAATGCAATGTCCCCTTTAGGCAAAAGTTCCGATCGATACGATGTACGATGCAAACTCAAATGCCAAGACAATAATAATGTTTCAAAAAAAAGAGTGCCTGTGAGACACAGGCAACAGCATATAATAATAATAATCTAGTACGCAGTGACTGTTCGTACGGGGTTTCCCCATAAATTAATTGGTTCGTAGTCATCTTGGATACCTAGTCGTATTCGTAAACATTACCATTTGGGGACGCATCGTGCGATTAGTACATGCAGCCAATAGTTTACCTTGGAACTCGCATTCAGATGGACTATTAATATCTATTATTAAGATCTGACTGTGTTTTATCTCCGTGGGAAAAAAAAAAAAAAAAAAAAAAAAAAAAAAAAAAAAAAAACAAAACAAGAATATCAACTTCAACAATACCAATACTCCACGTAGATACATAGCTATGTCCATGAGCGTTGGTTGGTTGTTGGGATTAAAATAGACATCCACGATTCAGGCTCGCAGGATCCGTTGGAGGCTGACAGCAACAACAACAAACAAGCCTTGGCACCTCACACGGTTTTTGTCATACGATAATAATAATCATCATTGAAAAGATATTTCTGCCAGCAAAACCAAAAAAAAGAAGACTCCGATACGGGGAATCGAACCCCGATCTGCTGAGAGAATGTCATGAATCATGAAAACCAGCGATGCTCACCGTTACACCATATCGGATTGTCCATACCCTGCGGAACAATGCTATAACAGCCAGTGCCTTGTGTTGTATTGCTAACCGCTAACTGTATTTCCTCTCGTATCTTCAAAGACCTCTGACCTCTACTACAGAAAAGATAACTTTAAGCTATTACATCCTCAAGGAAACTTATTTCAAGATCTGCAATTCACATGGTCTCCACCCTAGAAAATCGTCAATCCGATCTCTTAACAACTCACCCTGCCAGCTATTCTTCGTGTCACAGCGATACCTCTCGAATACCTCCCACTGCGGATCATTGTCTTCGGCTGCTGCTGCCATAACGCAGTGCGCAGACGTCGCACATGCAATCTGGCTCAAGATCCTCCCTCCAAGTGACGACCATGTCCACGCACCCTTGTTGCCATCTCCAGCATCTTCTGCGGCGATGCGGTCATTCTCAGTCGATGTAGCCAAAGCCTCGTGTGTATCGATATCCTCAGTCGTAGACCCAGTTGTGACTGACTCTTGTGTCAACACAACGTTATCACCAGTTGAAGAATAGGCTGTCTCTTCCACCAACACAATTGCACCTCCATTAAAAACGTCTGCAGTGGCTGGATATTCTATTGGCATGTCGACATTCCCAGTCGAAGAACCGGCTGTGGCCGACTCTTCCATTGACACAATGACCTCGCCAGCCAAAATATCTGCTGTAACTGAATCCTTTTTCGGCACATCGATATCGTCAGTCAAAAGACACACTGCGGCCAGTTCTTGCATCAGCACATCAAATGGAAGACACATTGCCGACTCTTGTATCGACACATTTCTCTTTTCATTCGTCACTGCGTACATCCAAGGATAGACTTGCCGATCATGCCGCAACTGAACATCACGAGCCGCCCCCATGATGATCGTTTGCAAGATGCTTCCATGTTTTTTTATACCGCTGGCCACCTCGCACACTGTCGATAGGGTGTTTGCAGGAGTCGCAATCGCCTCGGGCGGTCCACCAGTGACTGAAAATACCACGACCATCAGGAGGAAGAAATACACTAGGGACTGGTGTAAAAAGTCTCGCGAAATGTGCGTCGTGGTTTGTCGCGGCATATCAGCTTGAGCAGGAAGCCTTTTCGGTTTTATGAACTCCGTCTCCTCCATAGACTGCAAAAGTTCATCTGGGGTTTTTTGCTGGCCGCTCTGGATATCCTGTGTGGAATCCTCCCGCTCGCTTTCGATAAAAGTATGTTCGTCGTCATTTGAAGACATTATTGTACTGTCTCTGTCCTCACGCTGGCGGAAGGTCAGGGCTCTCAAGCTTAGAGGGCTGAACTGGTATTCAAGACGGCCGTTTGCTGATTGTGCGTTGCTCAGATCAATGGTGTTGAACTCACTCTCCCAAGGTGTTTCAAGAACAAAGAGGCCCTGCACTTCTGGACAAGCCGACCCAATTTGTGACAAGTCAAGTTCGAGCCAGTTGTCCTCACACTCTCGCACGTATTTCAAACAATGAAGGTCGACTCTGTATATTTTTGCCGCGACGCTGCCCGGAAAATCTAGAAACATTTGCCCGTTTTGATGGACGATGCCGGGATCTCTTGGTGGTGGCGCCACAATAACTTCTGAGAAAACGCTTAGTGGATCTATTTCTTCCTCTGCTTTGAGGCGGTTCATAATCTCCTTTGTTGACGTCCACGGGATCAAATCTTGAGAGGACGGTGTCGGGCTGGGCGGCAAGTCCAAAAACGAATCGTCAAAATATTGGTCGATTGTCCGGTCCATGTCGGCCCGTCGATCTAAATTTTGCTCGCTGAGAGAGAACGCGTTTGCCTCGTCGACACACAATGCATCTGATGATTCTTCAGTGTCCGGTATTTCGATGTCTGCTTCTTCGGTCGCCTCCTGTTTGGGCTCACTGCTAGTGCTCGCCTGATCGTCCAATGTTTCGTTTGTATCGTGCGTAGAAAGCCAATCCTGAAAGAAAGAACCTGGTTTCTCTGCAATACCGTACCCATCTCGATATCCTTTGCTCGAAGCAAACAGCTTTCTCGGCAGAGAAGGAGGGATGTAATCGATTTGATGGGCCGAAATCGACTTGGAATCGGTCACATCCACAGTAGGCACCTCTTGACCAAGGCTGCTAATCCGCCACACCATCGAGTGACTGAGACCCGTGTTTTTGACTCCTTTGAGAAGTAGAAGGCGAGAGGTTGGTTTGGTTTTAACCTAACACGGTTGGCAACTGCGTACGCGAGTTTACTAGGAAAGCACTCACCTCTACGGTCACGCAAACATTGGCTGCACGGTTGATATCGCCATCCCAGCTTGTGTGGATTCGAAGACTCGAGGGCTGTAGAAGCTCCATGGAGGCCATCGAGGGATGTTGACTTGCGTCAAAAGTTCGGTTTATCCACGAACCAAACAGCACGCAGGTCGGCAGGTAGATATCAAGAGGTGGAGGAGAGAGGAAGGGGAAGTAACAACAACGGAGGGAAAGTGCAGCCAGCCAGCCACCATTCAAAAACAATATGCTGCACTTCTCAACAGCGTGACGCCCCGCTCCGTGGCAGGTCAACAATAGCAATCAGACTTGCATCCCTCAATTCTACACTTACCGGTTGCCCGATCTATTGTTTCCCAACACGCCTAATCATTCAGGTAGCAGCAGTCCTAAGAAATAAATGGATTCTGTTCGAAAGAAAATGAATACAAATAATCGAAATCCCTGCCAGCCAGTCTTCAAAGACACCCCCTCTCTCCAATCAATAGCAACAATAGCAAAAGCAATATCAATATATACATGTGAATAACAATAACTCCTCTGGTTTTCTGGTCATCTTTCAAAAGCAGTATAAGCCGCCCATTTTGTTTCCCGTAGTTCCTGTGGCGCCATGTATGAAAAAGCACAATGTAACCAAATCCTCCTTACCGTAACACCTTTGCCCACAGTCTATCGGATAAAACGAAAGTATATGGATACAGGATAGACTGATCGTGACTAATAAAAACACCGTAAACTCGAAAATAATAAAAAGACAAAGATTCATTCCCGTGTCGTGTGCGAAGAATGCATTACCGCCGGATATCGTGAGTTGAGCCAGAAAGATCGAACGTCGTTGTATTAGTCCCAGGACGATCCAGGTCCACCGTGTTGAGAGTGTGCGAGTTAAGGACAGGAGGGAGAAGCTGATCAGGTGATGTGTAAAATCGTTCTGAAACATTATCGCTTGCTACTTGGTTAGGAGAATGGGGGTTTCGGTGGATAGGAGGTAACACTGTCGGGCTGGCTTCGAACTGTGAGCGTTGATAGACTTCTGGCATCGCTGAAGGCGTAGAAACTGACTCCTGGAGAGGAATCACAATTCTTAGCGACCCGGATCCTGACTTGCAGGTGCAGCTCTTCGCATCCTTATAGGGGAGTAATGAATCATACAGTTGTTTGCTGATTCACAGACTGGCCTGTGACTAGAGGTTGTAAAGGTGCCTGCGGGTTTCGTTGAGAATCCGAAAGCTGGGGCATTTGCTGAGAAGGAAGGCCATACGAAAGCTGTGCGTTGGTATAAGGCGGATACCGCTGCGGGTTTATATAGCCAGCCGCACTTGGGGATCTCATTGCCAGCATGGGATCCTCCGATGTCCCGTACGAAGAGCCTGCGGGCGCTATAGTTTGTGGCTGTCGAATTCCATATTCTGGCATCGCAGTCTGCCCTGTGGAATATCCAAATCCCATTGGATTCTGATACGCTCCCGTCTGAGGTGGGTACATCGACTGTTGATAGTGTGTGAAGCGGGCGTCGGGTTCGTAAACTGCCCTTGTATCCATCTCCACCCCGGTACGAGCCCGCTTGGAAGGTTGCACCGGAGTATAATAACCTGGTTGGGCATAGCCAGAAAATGCACTGGGAACCATTTGTGGCATGGTCGTTCGTTCGGGGGAACGTGGTAAGCTTGGGGCATACTCTTCAGGTCGGGCTCCTCCTCGTTTCCTAGATTCTGGTGTCAGAAATGTGACATACTTATGCAGATATAATAGAGAGCGTTTAGACTCACATCACATTCCGAGCTTCCTTTCGGATTCTCAGTTTCACTCCTTGATCCGCAAACGACCGTGAAAGATGCGTGGACTCATGCATCCCAGGGAAACTCTTTGGTAGCATCACTTGGATAAAGTTAGATAACGACGACGACGAACCACGCATCCGGAACAAATACTCACCTGAGAAAGGGTCGGAAAGAATCGACTTAAGAGCGACGACATTATCCCTAAAAGAAAAATTACTGTCAGATACCGACGTAGTGATTTCATGTGACGACCATTCGCATACTTTTGCATTTCGAACAATGTAAATTGTAGCCGATAGTTGCCTTCGACCTTGATGGACAAGTCTCCAAACACAAAGAATCCCCCATCTGTTTATGAAAAGTTCGAGTCAGACCGCGATTCGCTTCTCGCATTTTCACCCCCAGAAAAGATACCCACCAGTATTGTCCGTATCCTTCAAGCGGTGTAGAGAAGACACGAGGGTGCCAGCCATGGCAGTTGATGGCTGGTTGTAGTGAACTGGATGATCCTCGGTGGCATGGTATAAACTGCAACACATGAAATAGTACGGACTTTGGAGATAATGCCTATCCTTGTCAGATAATCCAACAGTATCTTGCTGATGCCCTAGAGAAGCTTACTGAGCAAGATAAGTGTTCTCTTCGCGAACTTTGAGTTGGACGATAGGTGGTGGGTCAACTGGCTTGCGCTCTGCGGACGAAGATGGTCAACGATCGTCTTGACTACCTCCAGACACGGATGAGGATGAAGGCATACCTTTTTCCTTGCCCCCGGCGACCCGCGCCTGCTTCGGTTGTTGGCGAACAATCAACTCGAAGTCAGAGCTAGTGTTAGAGAGCATTGTCAGTCAGCGGCTCGTCTCGAGAGATCTTTGGCAAACTGGAAATGAAGACAATAACTGAATCAAGGATGAAGTGCTGAAACATGGAAGGAGGTAGTGGACAAACCTCGGGGAATCCGAGCGAGGAACGGAGCTGTCCGCAAACGTCGAAGCACTCATCAAGGCGGGCAACCGAGTGGTGCGGTGATCGAATTGGGAAGGAACAAGGCAGCCTAACCAGCGGAGTGTGGGCGATACCAGGGGTACAAAGGCGCGTCAGACCAAGAGTTGCTGCCTATAACTATGACGGTAAAAATGATAATGATGGGATGGGTAGCGTTTGTCAGTCCCTGGCGCAATCCCAGAGAATTGATGGTAGTTGAGAGTCAAGAGGCACACCGGGGGGTCTAGCTGCGGTACCGGCTGTGGTAGACAAGACGACGGACCGCTTTAGTGCAGTGAATGACAGTGAGGAAGAATATATCGGAGAGCCTTTACCATGGGTGGGGGTTCAGTGGGAATAAATCGATCTGTGATATGGCTCTGACAGCCCTAAAAGCGGAGAGAGACGAAAACGGCGGCGGAGAGTCCGTCGTGTCGTCAGGACTTAGTAAGAGCACTGTGCGCGCAAGCGGCAAACAGGCCCTCTCTGTCTGCTACGACTTCTTTTTGCCTGTCCCCTCAGTTGCAGCGCGCACACTGGAATCGCGACCAGATTCCCCTCCTGCGACCAATGGACGGCACGGGACCAAAAGGGTATGCCGGCGACCACGGAAGACGACACTACCAGGGAAAAAAGAGTGGGCTCCTGCAGCCCACAACGAGAGATGGAGCAGAACCGAGGTGAGAGGAGCAGGAGGTGTCGAGAAAATAATGATCTTTTTGGCCGGATCTGTAGGAAAGGGTCTGGGTCTGCTGTTTTACCGTCTTAATATTATCCGCACAAGATGCCCTTTGCCCACCCCGCGCCTCTCTTGCAGTCCAAGGTGGAGCAATAGTCGCAACCTGCGCGACCAATGCAGGTCGACCGTTGCTGCTGCTTACACACTTTCCCAGGGCGCGAACCACGGCTCCTTTCCACCCCAGCAGTCATGCGGCGGTGGATCGGATCCACGGACGAGGGTGCCGGTCGACGGATGCCTTGGGAGGGAAAAAAAACCTTGTTTGGGCTCTTTCGGAACTTGGCTGCAGAGAAGGGCCAGACGACGAAGGAAGACAGCAGTATCGTTTTGGTGATGGTGGCCACAGACTGGTGAAAGAGAGGACACCGGTCAAGAATCTACAACAATAAGCCGTGCCTCCAGCCAGTGGTGCCCCATCCGCAACCCCTCAAATTCGGCTCGAGCCCTTCGGTCGATGACGGCGAGTGGCCTGGCCTGATAGCAGTGTGTGACGGTGGAGTGGGACCAAGACTACGTCGTCGAGGCGTAGGCTTCCTAGGCGCAAAGGCAAATCGGCGCAGTCTGCTGCGACTGGCCCGCTAACAGTCGGCTATCGTAGGCAAGCCCGTCGCGTCTATGGAAGCAGGTCGCTCGCCCAGTTCCACCACGCAGGTCTAATCCGGCCAGCCAACCGCTGCTCGCGCTGCGACTCTGCGGAGACGGAGCCGGTTGCCGGAAATGCAAGATGTCTCGCTGCAGGCGCCAAACTCGCCCCTAGGCATGCAAGGGCAATCTTAAAGATCAGCCTAAGGTACAAAGGCGCGCCCCCAGAAGTGGTGTGTGCGTTCCTAGCATTCCAGTCAGCAGGCGGTCTCTGTAGCGCTAGTTGTAGTGCTAATTAGTAGTACGTAGCTGTATAAACGTATACTGCCCAGGAGGGAGCAGCGCCGAGACCGTAGATGCCGGCTCGCTCTGCCTTTTGCCACCGTGATGGTCGACTGAAGGACAGCGGTTTCCATCACAACAGTTGAAGAAGAAGAAAATGGAGGAGGAGGGAAAAGAGGAGAAGAAAAGGCAAGAGAAGGTTGTTCGACTTACCAGGCTCGGGGCGCTCCTTCCTCCTCGGCGTGACTGCGTCCCTTCCTTCCCCTCCGCAGCGTTTATGTCATCCACTACCGCAACGGCAACTTCACTTTGACGCCACGGGATTTTGGAGAATCACTCGACTGCGAGCGACGATGAGGGCGTTTCTCGGTTGCGATTCACGCTGTTTATTGGCGCTATCGACCTTGATTGTGGTGGAGGCTGGCAAGGGGAGCGGAGAGTCCCTCGAGGTTGCGCGCACACCGTTGACCCAGAATGTTTCCAGAGCACCGTGAGGGGGATAACAATACTGCTTGGTCGGTTGGAATTTCTGTACGAACAGGACCGAGAGAAAGGAGACGGGGACTGAGGTCAAGAAAAGAACAGCCGGTGGCTAATTCCTTGAAACAGACAGCAGACACAGATTCACTCTACGACTGTTTTGGTAGCAGCACGTTGACTCTACACTCGCTCACTATCGTACCTTATAGCATCGCTGTTCACGTAATTCTGGCGCTGTTATGAGAATGAAGCGAAACCAGAAGCAAGCTTGACTGGGACGAAATGCTGAGGGGTTCCGACAAATGCTGAGGGATTCTGACAAATGCTATCGAAAACGAAGACATTGCCACTTAATTTAATCGCCTTGATATATGGATTTTGCGAGGGGGACGGTTTTATGCAATCATCAGGAAGTGGTAATGGGACGGATCACATTTCAACATCCGCGATGCAGGCCACAGCCTCTGCTCTAAAAAGAGACGCGTCGCCTTCCCGAAACCCGTGCACTGTTGGTTCCACAGCTTCATGGTCAGAAAGTTGATCGGGGTTTATCTTATTTTCAGCGCTGTGCGGGGGACGATCCGATTGCAGCGCTACCATTAGTGGGACAGAAATGCAGCGTTCGTGAGGAGAGGGTAATAGATACGGCTGCTCCTGGGCCCGATGCAATCGCTACGAGTCTTCTCGTCGTTGACATTGTTGCGCTTTTCCAAGAAATCATTGGCTCTCAGTTGTCGAGCTAGCTATGGCCACGATGCCACGGCAAACCGGAAAAGACCATACTTTTTTTTCGGTTGCGTACCCTGCCTATCTCGCATGATATGGCTGGTTGCATCCTCAAATCGACTAGGAACGATGCACGTAACCGCTATCTGTGTTTGAGAACCGAATCACAACAGATTCAATGGTGAGCGGTCGAACGCTGATTTGAACAGAAAAAAAAAACCCCTCTCTCCGCCGTCCTATCCCTTTTCGCCCAAGTGCAGTGGTCACACTAATTAGATAATAAACTACACTGCGATATCATGGCCTAGGGCCCTAGCTGCATTGTTGGCAGTGCGCCACTAAAAGCCGGCGATCTGGCGCTGCCTTGAAAGTTGGAGCAACGAAGTTTAACGAACTCGGTCTTACTCGGAAGTTGTGTGGAACGGAGGATCAATCAAGTCTTGGACCGCAGGCTATGTCCGTGTGGGCTGCAAGTTGCTCGTTTCTGACAGCTACTGCCTTTGGCCCTTTCTTCTTCGGTTCTACCGCGCTCCATGTCTCCGCAGGATAGTGCCGTGCATGGCCGCCGTGTTCATTCTCAAAAGATTGGATAATCAGAAGACACCCAGCACCTGCATTCGGTCCAGAAAACGATTGCTATGTTACTGGGAGGTATCATGGTTACTGGCGTGTCTGCTGCCGTTTGCTGTACCCCGTGCTGTGTCGCCCTTGGGATGTGCGCAAGTCCCGACAGGGCAACGCTCGCAAGTGTCAGCGTACTGGTGCATCAAGTGGGTCAGGAATCGCCAGGGCGCTACATTGCAAGCTGCAGCAAACGACAGGACACTGTAGTATGTAGTAGTATGTACAGAGTTCTATAGTTCGAAGCTTCGTGACCAATGCAGTGACATGCATGCACTACGGCTGTTGCCAATGGCATTGGAATTATCGTCACGCGGCGGTGATAGGACAGCAATTCTAGTTCGCTGCACTGCCAGCTCTTCTAGGCCGAATGCAGTTGTCAAACCGCCCGAAAAGAGACGGTTTATAGCAAATTTTGTTACCAGTCATTTAAAATAATTTCTGCGAGCCTACAAAAATGGATTTCACGCACTCAGAGCCCACCCGGGTCGCTGAAGCTTTTACAGCCAAACAAAATATAGCACACACACAAATACAAGGCTCAAATGCTGCTTAAACATCTGTTTTCTCAAAAAAGAAGGGGGAAAAGAAAATCAAATAGGTGTTCGAAAATCGGCAAGAAAGTTTGTTGACACTATTCAAAACTAAGATCGACGATGCATCACTCTGGCCCATGGTACAGCTCCTGCATAGGCCCGGTCAATTCGAACCATGGTTTCCACGACGGGGCTTTCCTGCCGCTGTCAAACCAGACCATGTAACGGCGTGCGTTTAAATGAAATTAAGAATCTTTGGTTCTGTCATCATCTTAATTCCTTGGTCTTTTGACTAGTGTTCATTAAGGTCAAGACCAGAGTCTTTTTTTTTTTCGGTAAGTTTGGATCAAATCCGGGGGAAAGCTAGCAACCGTTTTGGTTTGTTTGTTTGGTACACCCTTTTTTTGGTACTCGCAAGACTTTGAATTTTTGACTGAATTTTATTCTCATGATTATACAATTTTTTGGTCTTGATGTAATTAATGAATTATTATTGACCATTCTTATAGACGCGGTAGAAACGACCCCAGACAATAACGAATTCAAAAATATTCTTGAATCATATCGATATGAGCGAAATTTTTCCAGGCTAAATCTAGTTATCCGAAGAAAACAAATATACTAAGCCATTACGAACCAGACCAAGGCCCATATCCACAGGAAACGTCCGTCCGTTTGCTCGATCAATAATAATAATAATCAAATAATACACAACTCGGTCAACATTCATACCGAGTTCATAAAAATAACATCAAGACGACACCAGTATCAATGCTCGAACAATTAAAAAGAACAAAAAAGACAACAAAAGTACCATAGCCAGGTATTAACCCCATTAGCACGGATAAAAAGAGAAGGAAAACAAACAAACCAACGATAGCAAAATGCAATTTGCGGATTCCCAGAAGTTTTTATCAGAGAGATTATAAAAAAAAGACTGCCCATCAATAGACTCCGTCCCTTGCGCGTTGCACGCAAAGCAATTTGGGAATGCCAAACTAAGCCATCACAATATAAAAATATGTGGTATGTGTTAGAATATGTAACTCATCACGGATCATAAAGTGTGTTTTTTCTCTCGACAGGATTCCGTTATGGACGACTAGACAGATAGTACGGATAACTAGCTGACTATTCATAACTGGACTTCGTCGTCAATTTCGCCTTCGGCATCGATGTCACTACCATCGCCGTTGATTGCAGGAGAGGCAGGTTTGCTCTTGGTACTTTTCTCTCTTTCATCGGCAATCGCCCTCCGCGTGCGACGGGGAGTTGAGTTACCAGTACTGGGAGCTCCATTGTCGCCATTCTCTTCTTGACCAGTACCGAAATCGGATATGTCAACCCCATTCACTTGCTGGTCCGGATCTGCCGCTGGTGCAAAGATATTCTGCGCGGTGACGGAATCACCTGTAGTTTCCAGCTCATCTGGAGGTCCGCCTCCCTCACCATCCTCGATAGCGTGTTGGTCTTCGAAACTGGCACTGGCCAGAGGGCTTTCAGCACTAGAGCCTAACTCAGTGCCTAGTCCGCTCCTGACCCGGCGAGATGCTGATCCACCCGTAGATGCAGGTGTCCCTACACCATACAAAGAAGTTGACGTGCGTCGAGGTGTCGAGCGTGCAGTTCGGGATACTGTGTTGTATGAGAGGCGGTTGTGGTTTGTTTTACTACCCCAAGGCCGACCTGGTCGTCTTTTGAAAACTGGTCCCTGAACGGGGGGGTGGATCTGAAATCGACTAGGTGGAATACCAGCTGCTGGATTCGGTGGCTCAGCCGCTGTGTCGTGATCTCCGTTGACCTTGTTAGAAGAGCCTTCAAGGGACAATGCCGTTGTTGAAGGAGGGCCTGCGGCGGCATATGGAAACCCTTCAGAAATCGGATTAGTGATTCCATTGATATTGGGAGAACGGCCGTCCACGGCCGGCACTTCTTCATCGTCGTCTTCGCCCTCCTGTTCCTCGTCAGCATCTTCCCGCTGGGCAACCGTATGCAATTGAGCACGATCATAGTGAGATTGATTGTTGCGACCCATCACGTAGGGGGTCCATAAGAGAGCAAGCGGGTTCAGCTTCACATAACCTTTGCTTTCCCAGTTCTGGATGCATTCTTCAAAGTATTGATAGTTCAATCGAAGTGCATAAGTCTTGGTAACTGGATCTCGTACGAGGGCCCGAAGTGCCTCTAGACCAGATATTATATCGTCTGCAGTCATGCCCGTTCGGTCTGAAAGCTCGGCTATACTGATAGGCGTTTTTTGATCACGTAATTGGTAACTCAAGACGAGTCGCCAATAGTTGCGGTAAGACACCAATCCCATGTCCGACAGTGGCTTTTCTGGTGATCCCGTCTTCTTCTCGACTCGCGTCAAGAGATAGGAAAAATCAATCAGGAGATTGCCATATCCCTTCCGCTGGTGAATAGGAAGCGTGGTGATACACGAAACGTTATTCGACGAGCTAGGGCGTTTTTCCTTGCTAAAGTACCCCACAAAATGGCAGCCTAGATCGTCGAATTCTGTCAGAACGTAAAAGAGAAAAGGCTCAACATCATAATAAAGAGTCTTGGACCCCAAAAACAACTTTGCCAGAAGGCAAAGATTTTGACAGTAGACAGGGTTCTTCCGTCCATCAACCTCGAAAATTGATATTGAGCCGTCCCGATATATCTCATCTCCAGGTGGGTGTTTGGCCGGGCATTTCAACTTATGTCGCCACGCGACAAAGTCGGAATTCATGTACTTGAGACAAAATTCGCAGATATAAAGCACTTTATTCCGGCTGTACTCTTCAGGGTACGGCGCGGCGTACCATGTTTCAATTTCGTAGCCACCGAAATTGATCCATTTAATTTTGCTTGGTGGGCCAGAGACTTTTTGAGATGCACGATGGTTTACTTCTCCAACAGGGTCGGATTCCCTGATCTTCTTTTGCCAGTCTTCCTCTGCTTTTCTTCGCGCAGACTCGAACTTCTCCCGGTCAAGTTGAGTTGGAAGCGTTCGGCTGGTGTCTGCATCAGCTTCTGATAATATACCACCATAGGGTTTCGATTTTGACTCGTCAACGTCGCGGTCGTGGAAAGAATAGAAAGGCGAAGTATAGGTAGGTATGATCGGGGCGAAGTGAGCAAGAGGTTCTTCCTCCACAGGTGCTGGTTTTGGCGGCTTGCGCCGCCTTGCCTTTGACGGACGGGGGCGAGAATTGAGAATTTTGGCCAATTTGACAAAGTCCAAGTGGAAGGCAACAATACACTTGTTATCGTTCTTTTCAATGACGCGGCATAGCTCTTTATCGGTTCTACGCCCTCTACGCGGACGATTTCTCGACAAACCATCAGCATCGTAAGAGCCGTCTCCGCTATCGCCAGGTCCTTGCGATGGTGTGCGTCGTAATCGCTTTCTTAAGAGAGGATGGTCTTGGGCGTCGGCGGATGAGTTTTTCCTCTTGCGTAATGACCGCGAACCATCCATAGGATCATCATCAACGATCAAGTTACTGAAAATCGAGTGAGATTCAGGCCCTTCGCTGCCAGCCGAAGCCGCAAGTAGATCGCGTGAGACATTCTGAGCAGCAGCCCGACGCCGCGCTGCTGCTTGTTTTCCTGGGTCGGGTTCGAGTTTGTTCTGCACACAAGTCACACATCGCCAGTTTTCTACTTCTATTCGACTAGTGAGAAGGCATTTCAACTGTATGAGTATTCTGAACGTACCTTCGGCATCACTGAAAGCATTCTGCTCGCGGGCACACTGCCTATGGGCTAAAAGAAAGAGCGGTGAGCGAATATAATAAGAAAAGGTGGGTATTAGGACAACTTACAGTGATCACCACAGACTGCGCAGGTGAGGTATTCTTCAAAGTCTTCTGACGGGTCATTGTCTTCGTCCTGGCCACAAAATCTTGATCACTGTCAGTATATGAACATGCCAATAAGACCAAGAAAATCACATACATGCAGTTCCCCCGAGGCCCTTTGTCTCCTTCCACATCGTCTCTCTCGTTGCTTTCAACTTCCCAATCGTCCGCCTCAGCATCTGACTCATCACTGCTTGAATGTCTATCGGAGCCGTTCTCGAAGGGAGCATCCAGGTCAGGTTCGTTCTCATCTGAATTCGAGGCGGCTCTTGACCGGCGGCGACGCCTTGGTACTTTGACAAATCCCTCATCCTCACTAGCCGCGGACGCCTCGTCGTCATTTTCCCCGGTCGACTCTTCATAGCTTTTGTTATCTTCTAACGGTGGTTCGGGAGAAGAGCCGGCATCTTCAGCCTCCTCCTCCTCATCCGCATCGGCCTGCTGGACAGCATTTTGCAACTGTTGGTCCATCTGATAAAGGTCCGTGTCTTCTTCCCCCTCGGCATCTTGATCACTGTCAACTAAAGGCGGTTGCGCATCCAGCGTCAGCTCATCGTGACTGGCCGGCATAGTTGCCGCCATTCCGGTAGTTGTCGCAGTCGCCAGGTTTAGTTGTATTGCAGCGCCGAGTTATGTCTATGGAGGATCAAAGAGAGTCGGGGGCGTCTGGATGTTGACGTTGTCAAGTCAGGGTGAAGGAGCAGCGAGACATCGAGGTATGAGAAGCGGGTATCAGGAAGCGCGTAGCCACTATTCCACTATTCCTTTCGGCTCCTCAATGAAATCGATTTCCGGATGGTGTCGACAGGGAAACGGTAGCGATTCACAAAGCCTTGTGGCGTTCCTATTTGTAGCGCAAGTCCAGGATAGCAATTCCAATGCGCCTCGATCAAATCGGAGGATGCCAACAGAGATCCATGCAGCTCGGTAGCAATAACACGTGTCTTAACGCGTAATTCGAAAGAAAACCAATGGACAACGCTCTTTGCGCGCTTTTCCAATGCAAACAAGCCCCGAATCGCTTCTCTGGCGGTTAACAATGCTGGATGGGCTGCTGACTGATCACGCCAAGACATTCGAGTCTGCCAAGCCGCTATGCCGTTTACGGCCACGGTTCTTGCTCCCTCTCCCGCTCGATCAGAACGTCCGACCAGCTTTCTTGAAAGGTGAAGCAGACTCGCCAATTCTTCCGCCAGACTCGACTGTGTCCCGTTTACCCGCTTGAAGAAGCTCGTCCATAGTCCGATTGCCAACATGGGTGTGCCATTTGAGGCGTTACTTCCCTATGGAATCATCGTCGGCGTACGCAGTGCCTTCCGAACAACCGCGATGCGACCAGCTGACAGAATGTGTCCTAGATGTACGTCGTGACTGGCGTCGGCCTGACTGCCACAAAGTACTTTGGCAATGAGCACAAGAAAGCTAGGTGGAACAGAGATGTTTGGGATAGAGTAGGTCCAACCCAATGTTGAGTCAGAATCGAGTTATGTTGAAGCTAACAACATCTTTAGCAAAGTACGTTATTTCTGCGAACGATTGTCTCCGTATGATTGATCGACGCTCCAAACTGACCTAATATGATAGTGATGGATAGAGATTTACGGCTCACCGGAAGCTGGAGAGGGCAGTCTACGAATGCAGAGGCTCCAGCTGGCTTCGAATATAGCAACCCATGGAAGGTAAGTGCACATATGCGAGATACGCATAGTTCAATGCTAACTAGGCTTATAGCTTGAGAAGAAAACTCACTAGAGAAAATCACCCGCCGGTTTGCATGGTTCATTGTGTTCGCGATATGACATCCGTTGTCACTACATCCATGACTATGGTTTCTCGAAGCTTTTTTTTTGTACAGTATTGCCGAGCAAAACACTAGTTGTCAACAAAATTCACCTTTTACTTTTATACTCCTGTACTTGAAAACGGACACCGGTTCTTCGGATTTCACCGCTAGCCATTATACAAGTCTTTTCGACGTGATTGTTTTCTCTGCTTGTTCGCCCGGCGGCCTTGATTCGCCGACCGGTAATGCGCTTAACCTGGATACGCAAATTTCGCAATAGATTTGCATTTTATACGTACATCGAATACTTCTGTCAAGACCGGTTAATTTTGGCTAGCATTGAGTTTCTCCTCAGGATTCTACCATGTCTACTCTCATACGACAGCCATGTTACCTTTTAAAACAAATAATAACTGATAGAGATATACTGACGCGCTTATACTCCTTGTATCCGGTTTTTTTTTTTTTTTTTTTTAAGTCTAGACTTTAAGATCTATATTGGCCTTAGGCGTATCTCGAAATCCACGGTTAAAATATCACATAAATGTGCCCCGCATTTGCGAATAGTGACATCTAGATATAAATACGAAATAATCCATTTGAACCAGTTCTCATTTATGAACAGAAGTCACATGAGCTACTAGGATCACCTAAGTTGATCAACGAGGGGAAAACCGGACCGAATGGTTCTCATCTCCAATCATAATCACCGGGCAGATTCCCGGAGTATGCCCGGCGGTTAATCACCATGCAATTGCCAGCGTGACGACGTGCTCTTGCCGTCGTTCCTATATAATAATCATTGTTCTTGGTTATCATTGTATCTCTATCCTTTCTGGTCAAATGGTTGCCTTGACAGCACCCCTGGCAAAACAGTGCATTCGCTCGGTTCCCCTCTACAGCCAAATATCGCCTGTATTAATTAGCTGTATCCCGGGCAATTCGCGGCGCAAACAAAGCATCAGTCGAAGTACAGGGCAACATTTTCCTCTACGAACCATGTCTTCTGCAAAAACCCTGGAGGAGAAGATCAAGGTCCTGGAAGGATTATCGGCATGTGATGTATATCTTGTTCATTCAACACCTCTAATTTCCATACTGAATGATTTCTACCAGATTTCAGATGCCCTATTGAAGTTACAGAAGCTGCCCCCGGGAGCGCAGCCAAGAGCCGGTCAACTAGCTGATCTCAGTGAGTACAATATACATGTCTATTTCGTACGCATCGAGTGAAATTAATTGTCATCCTAGCTCCCGTTTCTCCATACATTGGCCGTCAAGCAGACAAGCCCAAGATCATTGCTCCAGCTGTGACTTTTCAATTTATCCCCAAAGGCGACCCTGCCCCGGCAGTCGAGAATCCTGAAGTCAATGGTTTTCCTTCTGGAAAACACTGGGTTGACTGGACTCAGCCCGGGACCATAACTGTCATCAACCAGCCGTCCGGCCAGTACTGCGCCGTCCTCGGAGGGATTATGGCCGCGAGGATGTCTTATCTGGGCGTCAAGGGTGTTGTTGCTAATGGAAGAGTGAGAGATCTGGCAGAGCTTAGTAATACTGGGTTACATGTGAGCATATCGGTGAACACTGGCGTTTTGATTGGTATCGCTGACATGACTTGATCTCAGGTATGGTCCAAAGCTACAACAACTGTAGGAACTGGAGCCGAGGCGAAGGCGGGCCTACGAAATGTTCCTATTGACTTTAATGGCGTTACTGTCAATACCGTGAGCTTTTCCCTTCACACGAACTTGTATGTCCTTTACATTCACTAAACCCCGGCAGGGCGATATTGTCTTCTGTGACCCGCTTGAAGGGGTTGTTGTTATCCCGCAAGAGCTTCTAGACGATGTCTTGGAACTGAGTCCCAAGCTTATAGAACAGGATGACAAGGTCAAGGCTGAGGTTGAGAATGGTCTGTCGGTTTTCGACGCTATGCAGAAACACCGTAAGTTATAGGGAGGTGGTCGGTATTTTTGTTCGATATCAGGGTCCTATGAAGATCTAATTGGTTTTCCTTAAAAAATAAATTACACAAAACTGCTAGTTAAATGTATATACTCAGTTGTAGTTTTGAAGATAAATATATAATACATTATACATGGGCGTAAATCACGTGACGAGACCGGCGATCAGTATCACGGGGCCGCAACCACCTGTTCAGTGTTCACCACCACCACCCATCCTCAACAGCCCGAGGGAGCAACTATTCTTTTTAGCTACCAAAAGCTACTGAGACGGCTTTTACCCGCAAAGGCCAGCTTTGGCTGTTGTTTTAAATTCCAAATACGTCGCTCTTTTTTCTTACTTTCTATTGTTTTCGCGAAGCTCCGCATCCATCGACTGTTGTTCCATTTCACTTAAGACACCGTTGGCGGTGCAGTCTCTCTTTCATCATGGCTCCGCAAGACACCTTCTTCCGCTCGGCGGATATGAGCTTGACCCAGCTCTATATTGCGAATGAAATAGGTCGAGAGGTTGTGAGCGCTTTGGGTGAAGTTGGTGAAGTCCAGTTCCGAGATGTGTGTTCTTACCCCATCTCCGAAGCACTGCACAACCGGGCACCTCATTTTAACATGCGATTATAGTTGAATCCCGACACGAATGCATTTCAGCGAACATTCACCAAGGAAATTCGCCGTCTTGATAATGTCGAAAGGCAGCTACGTAAGTAGTATCCCACGCGTCCACGAGCCTCTAGAAACCACGGAGGAACTAACTTGCCTCATTACAGGCTACTTCTCGACACAAATGGACAAGGCAGATATTCCGATGCGTTCATCATCCGAATTCGCCAACATCTTGGCTGCACCTTCTGCGGCCGAAATCGATGAGTTGGCGGAACGCAGCGAAAGCTTGGAACAACGAGTGGCGTCGCTTAATGACAGCTATGAGACTCTTAAAAAGAGAGAGGTTGAGCTCACCGAGTGGCGCTGGGTTCTAAGAGAGACTGGAAGTTTTTTCGATCGCGTATGTAGCAGGCCCTTGTTTGTTTCTCGAACCTTACTCATTCTAATTCATCGTCATATTAGGCACACGGTCATACCGAAGAAATCCGGCCATCCCTGGACGGTGATGGTGACGTTGATGGTGATGAAGCCCCGCTCTTGCAAGATGTTGAGCACCGTGGTCAGAACGGTGACACTCAAGGCCAATCTTTCTCCGTTATGAACATCGGTTTCGTCGCTGGAGTCATTCCTAGAGATCGCATTGGCTCCTTTGAGCGTATCTTGTGGCGTACATTGCGAGGAAATCTGTACATGAATCAGTCCGAGATCCCGGAACCGATCATTGACCCGACAACAAACGAAGCAGTGCACAAAAATGTTTTCGTTATTTTCGCGCATGGCAAGGAGATCATTGCAAAGATCCGAAAGATTTCAGAATCCCTAGGCGCCAATCTATACAGTGTCGACGAGAACAGCGAGCTCCGAAGAGACCAAATCCACGAAGTCAACACTCGTCTAGGTGACGTCGAAAGCGTTTTGAGAAACACGAAGAACACCCTGGATGCTGAATTGGCCCAGATCGCCCGCTCGCTTGCGGCGTGGATGATCATTATCAAGAAAGAAAAAGCCGTCTATCACACGCTCAACAAGTTTTCTTATGATCAGGCCAGAAAGACTTTGATTGCGGAAGCGTGGTGCCCGACTAATTCTCTTTCTCTGATCAAGACGACGCTGCAGGATGTCAACGATCGCGCTGGTCTGTCCGTTCCTACTATTGTTAACCAGATCAAGACGAACAAAACGCCGCCCAGTCATATCAAAACGAACAAATTTACTGAGGCTTTCCAAACAATCATTAATGCCTACGGTATTACCAAGTACACTGAAGTCAACCCTGGTCTTCCTACAGTTATCACCTTTCCGTTTCTCTTCGCTGTCATGTTTGGAGACATGGGACATGGTTTCCTTATGACATTGACGGCCCTTACAATGATTGTATTCGAAAAGACACTCCTGCGAACGAAACTGGATGAACTTTCTTACATGGCATTTTATGGTCGATACATCATGTTGATGATGGGTATATTCTCGATGTACACCGGTCTGATCTACAACGATATCTTCTCCCTATCGCTCGATATCTTCCCCAGTCAGTGGGAATGGCCTCAAGACATTCGTGATGGACAGGCTGTGGTGGCGACGCTCAAGGATGGCTATCGTTATCCGTTTGGCTTGGATTGGAACTGGCACGAGGCGGAAAACGCACTTCTTTTCACCAACAGCTTTAAGATGAAGCTGAGTATTCTTTTGGGATGGTCCCACGTAAGTTTTTCTTCTGTCAGTTCCTAATTTCCTGATGAAATGACTAATATATCGTGATCAAGATGACGTATTCTCTCTGCCTACAATATATCAATGGACGCCACTTCAAATCTAAGGTTGATATCTTGGGAAATTTCATTCCCGGCATGATCTTCTTTCAGTCCATTTTCGGTTATCTGGTTCTCACAATCGTCTACAAGTGGTCCATAGATTGGAGTACTCGTGACCAGTCCCCGCCAGGTCTTCTCAACATGTTGATTTTCATGTTTCTCAGTCCTGGAAAGGTTGCAGAGGAAGATGCGCTCTACCCAGGACAAGCTACTGTCCAAACGATTTTGCTGCTTTTGGCCTTGGTCCAAGTACCTATCATGCTATTCCTCAAGCCATACTGGCTCCGTGCGGAACATAACAAAGCTAGAGGTCTCGGGTACAGGGGACTCGGGGAGCAGTCTCGTGTGAGCGCATTGGATGAGGACGGAGACCTCGATGGACACGCGTACGACGGAGGTCGTGATAGTTTGGCAAGCGACGGCGAAGGTGTCGCGATGATTGCACAAGATATTGACGAAGGAGAGCACGAGGAATTTGACTTTTCGGACGTCATGATTCATCAAGTCATTCACACGATTGGTAAGTCTGTCGAATTAATACCCTTGTTGTACATATACTAACATGTCTTGTAGAATTCTGCCTCAACTGTATCTCGCACACTGCTTCTTACCTGCGTCTCTGGGCTTTGTCTCTTGCTCACCAACAGCTTTCGATCGTGCTCTGGAATATGACGCTCGGGGGCTCTTTCAGCACCGAGGGACCGATTCTACGTGTAATTATGATTGTCTGTACTTTCTATCTTTGGTTTTTCTGTACTGTGGCCATTCTTTGTGTCATGGAAGGCACCAGTGCCATGCTACATTCTCTTCGTCTCCACTGGGTGGAGGCGATGAGCAAGCACTTTATCGGCGATGGTATTCCCTTTCAACCGTTCAGCTTCAAGACTCTGCTTGAAGAGGACCCTGTTGACTAAGTCACTCTCTGCTTGTCTCTCTTTGTTACAATATAGTTTTATGGTGTAGAATAACTGAATAAATACCTGTGATTGAGTTCATGTCAACATTTGAACTAACTTGTATGTACAAACAAGTTTCAATACAGTTACCCACCTCGCCTCCAGATGTAGATACATGTGCGCTACTAGAACTATTCAAGTGCTGATAAGAATAACATGTATATTCGGGCTCATCAATACTAGTATAAACATCCTAACACACAATAGCTCCTTGCACCCGCTCAATTGCCAATTATATGCACTAGTTATTTCAGTAATTTGTTATTTCCTTTGCTTTAATAATTTTTCCCCCTTTCATTCGTTATTTTCTTATTTCGGATGGTGTTTGTTGTAGGTATCAATGGCCTTTTGCACCTCATCTTTGGAGCCAAGGAAGACACCGCTGCGGTCGTGGATGTGCTCGGGAACAACGGACAACAAACGCTCGGCACGGGAGTTGACGGCCAGACCGCCAGCATTCTCGAAAATCATGGCCATCGGGGCGCACTCGTACAGAATACGGAGCTTGCCCTTGGGGCTCTTCTTGTCGGCCGGGTAGGCAAAGATACCGCCGTAGAGAAGGGTACGGTAGGCGTCCGCCACCATGCTACCGATGTATCGGGCACTGTATGGCTTGCCATTCTCGCCGGGGAATTTGAGCGAGTTGAAGTAGTCGTTGACCCATTCATCCCAGTACATGCTGTTGCCCTCGTTGACCGAGTAGATGGCGCGCTTGGCCGGCATTTGCATCTTGGGGTGGGTCAGGATGAACTCTCCGAGCGAGTTCTCCATGGTGAATCCGTTCACAGAGCCTCCACGCATCGTAATGACCAGCTGGGCAGAGGCACCGTACATGGTGAAACCCGAGGCAACCAGCTCCGTGCCCGAGCGCAAGATGTCCTTGGCCGAAACGGTCTTGTTGGGGCCGAGCACTTCGTCAGGCAGGCGGAAGATGCCAAAGATCGTGCCGACAGAGACACCGGCGTCCAAGTTGGACGAGCCGTCAATGGGATCGCACACCACGGCGTATCGCGCATTAGGGTGCTCGTCAAAGATGATGGCTTCCTCTTCCTCTTCGGACACCAGGATGCGGACCTTGCCGGAGCCTCTCATGGAGGAAATGAAGATGTCATTACCAATCACGTCTAGTTTCTTCTGGTCATCGCCAGTGGTGTTGGAAGAACCGGCAAGACCTGTGAGATTGATCAGGGTCGCACGACGGATGTAGTATGCAATCGACTTGAAGGAAAACTGCAATGCGTGGCACAATAATCTGAAAGAAAAGAAAATTGTCAATACAGTAGATGTGGTTTTAGCGCATGTAAGAACATACGTGAAATCACCAGAGGCCTCTGGGTAGTTGGCTTGCTCTTCTGTCAAGAATCTTGTGAGCGTGATAATGTCGGTGTTGATGTTCTCCTGCCCGACAGCGGAGGCAGAGTTGGTCGTCATTATGATTGTACGTGTGATAATAGGTTCTGAGAATGTATCAAGGGTGGAAGGGATTCGACGGATCCAAAGGCGAGGAAGCGTTTGATGATTTTATATGGATGGTCGGATTACCTCGGTTCAACGGAGAGAAAAGGGTGAAAGATATCGGGAGTTGGAGAATGCGGAGTACCAGCGACGCCGTATATATAGTTTGACAACTTGGTCAGGTGCCCCGTGGAGATTTTCAAAGTGGACAAGCAAACGCAATTGGGAAAAAGAAAGGAGTCTATCACAGCGATGCGGCTTCTTATAAGGAATGAACAGGCACACTGGTGGAGAACAAACGTCAGTCCGACATCGACTTCTCCAGGGCTGTCTTGCAGGGCAGGACTTGGTTTCGTCACTGCCTCACAGGCCCGCCGATTCCCCGCGCTAGGCCCGATCGGGCAGCCACCTAGTGCTCCGGCTCATCTTCGAGCTTTCGCTGCGTGCGCCGGACGACTCTCCGATCCTCTCCGGCAGGGAAGAAGCCATTATTGTTTTCTCACGCGTGAGACACTCCACGTTGCACGGGGGAAATGCCGATAACATTGTAATTATTCCGGTCGAGATCATTGACTTGACCGCCGCTGTGCTCCCTTTTTTCCGTTGGATATCCGATATAGTTCATCTCGGTCCAGCGTTACCGCGAGCCTCCCGCTCAGCAAATCGCTAATTATCTGCGTCTAGAACATGTTCCCTACGCATTATTAACCATTAGTAACCGATGATCCTACTTAGACGTGAACTATTATATTCAAACAGGTACTTGTTTAACGTTAATAATATATTTAGTTGCCGCGATCCAGATAGAACAATTCGTCATCCAGATAATCATACTTTCTTGAAACATATCACGTGACCAAGATCGAAGGACGAGTGCAAACTGTGTAAACACGGCACGTGATACTTTACTAAGCGTTTTGGGTCAAGCGCTCTTGCTAGCCGACGCTCCTGCTTTAAAAAAAAACAGCAACAGCAGAGTTTTTGTTTCACGACTGCAATGTTGTCGACACCTTCTGCAATGATTTTTCTCTCTTGCACATGGGACAGCCAAGGCAAATTGGCTTTTGTAATCTGCTACAGCTAACTACAACACAGCCCAATGACCTTCCATCGCTTGAGAACATGGTATGTGAAGCTTTTTCCTTGGTGATTGCCCTCTTGCCTACATGATGATTTGTTACAACCGCAAACTAGAGTCTTTGACCTTTATGGAATGAAACTCGACTTGACACGTCAGTCTGATCACACAATACAATCGCTATCAGCTTCCGCGGATTTTCATTTTTTAGATCATCCTCGCTAACAGTGATGCTGTGCAGATGTCTCGGTGCATGCTCCGCCAACTCGTGTTCTCAACGCTACGAACATGTAGCTCCTCGGCGCTCCACAATTGGTAAGACTTTTTTCTCATGTCTTTCCCTTGCCTCCCTTGCAAGATGATGATCATTTTTACAATATACGCTGGAAATTACCGGCCGAGTCCGCAAGGGCTTTGACGATATCTTTAGGCTTAGACTGATCTTGTTATACACTACCTGCAAACTTGTTCATATATATCGCTCTTGTGATCTTATTTGCTAACTGGTATTGGAGTGTGGCAGTGCCGAGTTCATTCACTTTCCTGAACTTGTGAGTACGAAGAACTTTTCTGTTTGGTCTCCCTCTTCAATGATGAAGCGGCACTGGGCTCCGACGGCTGTAAAAACAGTCCGGTCTTGATGGACACGCCCTTTTGTGGCAGGCCTAGAAAACCTCGCCCACTGAGATTAGTCTCGCTTTGGAATGTTATCATGGTTGTTGCAATGATACGTTCTAACACCATATCGAAGCATACTGTAGACTACAACCGTGGATTCACCGACCCTGCAGAGTGGTAAGCTACTTTTTTTCTTTTTTTCTTCCGTAGTCGCCTTTATTTCGTGATGATTACCTAGATGACGAGTCTTATTCGAGTTTTCGATGCAGACAACCTCTTTTTTAATACCATTCATGCTTTTCTGAAAATCTTCATTCCTTGACATTGCTGCAGAAATTTCATGGATCCCGCTGACCGATGAAAATAGACAAGTTCTCAAACCAGCATGTTTCACTAGCGACCACTCGTTCTAGACTATCATGTACGTTCACTTGCAATGGCTCCCTCTCGCTTCAATGATGATACGACATATCACAAAGACAAGCATATGTCCAAGCCGGTGCAAACCGACCAAGACGAGAATTGTCCGGACTGAGAGCAAATGCTTGTCACTTTGCAACTGTTGTGTGTATTGTGCAAGTACGCTGACGCAGCTCCCCAGGTGCACTATCCAGACATGAGCGCTGCTCTCGTAGATTGCGTAAGTTGACGCCCCCATCACTATCTCTCCATCTTTCAGTCCTCAAGTATAATGATGATTTACTTTTTTTTTATCACGACGGTCAACATAAATTTACATTGATGACCACTGCCTGTGACAAGGCACTATCTGATCCCTCTTATTTCCTTTGCACTATCTCACAACAACCACAACCAAAGTCGATATGATGCTAATGGGATATCAAAAGATAGGTGACCAACAGACAACGCCCTTGACATAGGGCAGCACCGAACAGCATGTAGTCCAACTACTCTGGACTCTAGGGTCGACAGTAAGTCTTCATGCCGAAATAGGTAATAATCTGCAGCAGGGTTACTCGCATTTTTGAGAAACGAGGCCTGCGCCTGCATCTTTAGTGGGGGTTAGAATTAGCCTAGGTCTTAGATACGTACAACCGATGCAGTGCACTGCTATCAAAGACTATACTGTTCCTGTCTTCATGTGATAAAACCTAATAGTTGTAATTTTGCTACACCGACCACCTGGTACCTCCCGAGAAACTCCACCACCAAAGCCTGATAAAAATAGCCAGCCTCTCTGGAGTCACGACGAATTGGTCCTCGTCACCAGTCCAACTTAGCGACTGTGCCGGGCGGCTGATCGTCTGCTGTGATTTGGCGTCGACAGCGAACGAGGAGGGGTCGTGCAGTAGCGGGATGTGACACGACCAGGCCTAGCTGCAGCTTGCGTCCAGACTACCACACCACCAGCGCCCATCACCAGGCCATCCCCAGGCCATCCCCAGGCGCGAGCGAATAGAATAGCTCTGGCCAGTCTATTTATATATCCCCCCCCTACACGAAACTCGGCTCTCTACTATCCTTTCTTAGCATGATGTCCGCCGGCGACCTGCTAAGATCCGCCAGGCTGGCCGCCCGACTCCACGTTGCGCCTGTTGAGGCTAAACCGCTGCCAGAAGAAGCGCTTGCTGTTGCAAAGAATAGAAACCAACGCTCTGGTCTCTCAACTGCCGCTTGCTCCTCTGCTTTCATTCAATATTGACCTGTCAACGTCGTCTGATGGCTTGAAACCACCCAACATCGTTGACTCGCTTGCAAACATCCCTGTTGACTTGTTGACCTGTCGCCATGCCGTCCTGACTCCTGGGACATCTGAAAAAAGAAACACGTTCGACCGCGCCAGTTGGCCGTTTCTTTGTGCAGGATGAACAGGTATGTGGATTGAATTTTATTTATACCCCCCCTGCTCTCTGCCGCGACTGCTTTTCCTGGGTTCTTCCTCTCTGGTAGGGCTGCTCTTGAGGAAGAAGGACGTGGTGAAGACTAGTCATCTTATCTTTCAGTGTTGCTGACACAGGACGACAGCTGGAGCAGTACCAGTAGTCCTGCTCTTGGTGCAACCCATTCGCCAACCGCGGGCTCATCTCCTACGAGTCGCCGAAACAATGCTATTCAGCCCCCGGCTTTGACAACAGCCCTAAGTGGTGTTCCCTACCAAAGCTTGAGTGCTGGTGGTAGGCTTGGGTATACTGCATCGCCCGCGACGTCTTTCTCGAGCCCGTTTTCGCAAACCCAGTCGCCGTATCTACCATCTCCCAGTGTCGCTATCCCAGGATCGTCCTCGATGGCTTCGAGAGTGCCGTCTTCGTCGTATAATGCCCCGTACAACCCTCAGGAATGGGCTCCAATGAGTGGTGGTGGCTCTCCTCAAGTAGCACATCTTGCCCAGCCTCAACGAAGTAATGTTGTTCGTGTCGCTCCACGCTCGTCAGGTAAGCCAAGTCCTTCCCCCCCTCTGCACAGCAGCCTGAGTTGTTGACGTCGTGTTTATAGATACGCAGCTGTCGCCGCCACCTCCCTACACTCCTCGTCACCAAGCGACATCGCCGTCAGATCATACGTCTGCGCCGACTCCTTCCTTGCAAAGTCTACCTCGCGATGTCGGCATATCACCGCAGGATGGTCATTCAATGGGATATCGCAATTCCAACTCTCACTCTCGACCTGTTTCAATGATCTCGCAGAACGACGGTAGCGCGAATTGGCAGAATGCATACCCGCCCCCTCCACCTCCCGGGCCATCTCGACCGCTACCAGGAGTCACTGTAGACCATTATCAGGGTGCATTTGAACCAGGGCTTGGAATATCGCGACCTGGGTCTACCGCGTCGCATTATGCTACCCCTCCGCCACAACAAGCGACATATGGATATGCTGAAAATACCCCGCAGCTTGAACAACCCCCCTCATCTAGAAGGGCTGCATCTACTGGCGCACTGCAGAGTACTGGCTCGTCGAGAGCGTCAAGCGCATCGCAAAGTCGCTCTCCTCCGCGGACAAGATGGGAACCGGGAATGCCACTACCACCACCCCCTCCTGGACCACCGCCGGGAAGGTCTCAAAGCGCCAGTGGTTCCTCCGATGCGTCTTCAAGACGCGCTCTACATACCTCCATTGGACGTAACCCTCCAATGTTGGGCACCGCTCTTGGCCGAGTACCTCCAACTCCAGCCGACTGGGTTGAGGAGCCCACAGTACCGACGGAAGTTAATGAAAGCAGTTCACTGCACATAAACACCGAAGTAATATCCACCTCATCTCCATCGCTATCAAAAAGGCCAGAGTCTGGTGAACGATCTTCTTCGCAACGAGGGAGTGGGCTGTTCCGCAGCTTAGCTATGAGAGACAGTAGCGCAAAAGGAATTCGTGAGCGTCGAATAGAGACTCGACACAAAAGGAATAACCTGTCCGAGGATCTGACTGCCATGTCAGACCACCAACAAAGTAGCAATACATGGGAGGAAATTTCGAACCGAATTACGCCTGCGAATCTTGTCCTGTCCAGCGCTGAACGGAATGACCCTACTGCAAGTAGCCATCGTCAGGGGCCTTCGAAGCCACTTGCCAGTGCGCGGAGCACGAAATCAGAGGATGTGCCATCCAGCAGCCGATCCAGGACGTCTTCTGGACTCTTCTCCGGCCGGTCCTCATTCTCCACGCCAAAACCGGATTCTGTTTTCTCTCGTCAGGAGATCACACCCACGCCGCCTTTCTCTCCCGAACTTGATTCGCCGTATTCGAAAGAGCAGCATGATGCGTCTTCAAAAGCTTTGCCAACACCTCCGCATAAGCCAGCCCAGGAAGTCAAGCCAGCTTCACGCCTTGGGGTCAACAAGCCAGAAGAACGGCCAGTATCTCATTTGTTGCATCTGCCAAATGAAATCGTTTCTGTGCCAGCTCCTCTTCTACCTCGTCGGATGTCAATAGAGCAAGCGCCGTCTTTGGCCTCTGTTATTCATCAAGGGCCCGATCCATTGGACGGCGCATTGTCTAGATACCAGGCTGTTCTCGAGAAGGAAGCTTCTTCAACAAATGAGGCCGAAGCATTGAGATTATTTACAGATTTTATCATCTCCGAGTCACGAATTCGGCGTCAGCTATACCCTCAAGCTTTCAACGATGGCGATTTCGACATTGATGAAGCCCGACAGAAGCTTTTTTCGCAGGAGATTCCACAAGAAAAACCTGCCAAAATCAAGTTGGATACTTCTTTTAAACAGACATCACCTTCCCGTGCCGGAAACAGTGGTTCCTCAAGACCCGAATCCGCCTGGTGGAATAACTACCAGCCTTGTTTGTCCCCAATTGCAAGCATCAGCATTGAAAATGATGAAATGAGCTCTCGAGGTCGACCACCGAGTCGCTGGTGGGAGTCGAAAACGGGGTCTAGCAGCGAAGGAGCTGAACGTCGAGCTCAAAGATCCAAACGGGAATCAAAGTATATGGGGGTTCCCCGTGAATTACGTGAGGCTATGCAGATGGGCTATAATGGGACCCTACGCGAATCCGAGGAAGAACAAGGCCCTGCTAGTCATGATATTCCATCGCATGGCTATGGACCAAACGAATACCCTCCTGAAAAGGTCGGGTGGCATGAGGACAATTCTCAGGAATCGGCCCAGCAACAGGTTTATACTCCTCGGAACGTGTACGGTCAAGATGTTCCTCAACATAAATTGGATATTTCACGACTGGTCACACTTCCACCACCGTATCCACGACATCATCCCGCTGTCAACAACAGTCACCCAGATCTGGTGGTTTACCGAACCACTGTTCGTTCTATTAGCGATCTTTCCGAGATTAAAGCAACTAGGCAGCGCAACCAGCTTCAGGCAGAAACGCTGCGGCAGGAGCACGATGCGAAGATCAAGGAGAATCGTCGACAGTTTCGTGAAAATATCCAGCAGCAGATTCAACAAGGAGGCATTTCATACGCCGAGGCTGCTGAAGCTGAAGCTGCTCTCGAAGTTGACGAGAAACGGATGGAAAAGGAACTGCTACAGGGTCAATTTGATTCTTATCAAAACACCGTGATGAAGCCGATGCATGCCATTCTCAGTGACCGTGTGACGAAAGCTACTGATTGCATTGATGAACTCAGTGGAAAATTGAGCGCGGCTACTCGGCATGAGAATCCCAACCAAACCCAAGAAGAGGGAGACGAGAAACCCGAGTTGTTAGAGCAGCTTACTCAACTGAAATGGCTGTTCGAGGCTCGTGAACAGCTTCATCGTGAGATCTATGAGCTGCTTGGCGAAAGCAATGAGAAATACCGTGCTGTTGTCACTTTGCCCTACAAACAAAGCAAGAACGAGGAGAAAATCCGAGAGACGGATACGTTCTTTGTGCGAGACGCTCTCGACCGCCGTGTTCAGTACGAAGCAGATAGCCTGGCTAGACTCGAATCATTTATGGATATTGTCGAAGAAAACGTCAAGCGTGGCGTCGAGACTCACCTGTCAGCATTTTGGGATATTGCTCCATCCCTGCTGACATTGGTACAGCAGGCTCCTGAAAATCTCTCCGACTTCCAAATCCTCATTCCGTCGAGCGAGTACGATGAAAACCCCAGCTACTACCAGTTTCCCCTGCAGTATCTGTATTCTCTTCTCTCGCACGCGGAAAAGTCGACTTACCAGTTCATTGAATCTCAAATCAATCTGCTCTGTCTCCTCCACGAGGTCAAGACGGGAGTCATGAGCACCAGCTGCAAACTTATGGAAGCCCAACGCATTCGCCGCGGTGAACCCGAGGATTTTATCGCACGGGAGATGCAGAAACTGCGAGCCCGTGAAGAGCGTGACTTGACGGGGGATTTGAAAGAGAGAGTCTCGACGGTTGAAGGCCAATGGACAGAAGCCCTCGGCAGCGAGATACAAGGTCTTCGAGAGCGAGTCAAGGGCCACCTCATAGCTCAGGGTGGATGGGATGATATAGAGCAGCTAGAGTAGGTTGGCACATTGTCCAGCTTTTGATGTTTTTGAATATTTTTTTTGATATCTTGTATTTTGCACGTGAGCTAAGAGATACCCTACTGTCGCTATCTTACAATATGAGCAATTTATGAACTTGACGAAGAATCTTGCTGTGTATAGAGTAGATGCACTAGTAGATCACTCTATTTGCGCCGTTGCGGGTCTCGCACGTGACCGCGATTCTGCCCTTCTAGAGCTTTCCTTTCCGTCGTTCTTTTCTCGCTCGTCAGGGAAGAGTCCCTCCCTCTCCCCTCTTCTACTCTCCTCTCTCTGCTCGTGTAACACGCATACTCGTCTTCTCTCTTTTCTCACTCACTTTTCGCCAGGTGGTGCTTTCTTTGTGCAGCTGTAAGTCCTAACAAACTTTTTCCTACCTGTGATGTCCCTTCAACTGGCTTCCTCTTCCCCGCGACACTTTTTTTTCCCTTTTCTCTTCACACATGCAACATGATGATATACATAGCTGGCACCAGTCCTAGAAAGACTTGTACTCTGTATGCTGCGGACTCGCTTGCAGAGGGTCACATTGGTTGGCCCAAAGCTCTGATTTGCATTTCTGTTCTTTAGAAGCAAATTACCTCGGCAGACTTGAGGTTTTGAACAATTACTAACTTCGAGTTAGGGAAGGACCTTTTTTTTTCCCTAGGGTTGATCCAATCTCTGAACTTGAACTGCTCTGACCGACTTGGTATAAAGACCACTGTCTTTTACTGTTTATAATTTCCTTTTTTTGTTACAATTCAGATTTTTCAATTCTTCCAGAAACACGACCAGAAGACGGTTTCGTTTCCCCCTCCACAATGGCTCTTCACAACCCAAATAACTGGCACTGGGTGAATAAGGATGTGTCGGCGTGGACCAAGAATTATTTGCAGGAGACGCTGTCCAAACTGTCCGCCGAAAACGATGGCGTAACGGCCAAGATCGAGAAGGTGTTGAGCATGGACGGCGACGTAGATGTCAGCCAGCGTAAAGGCAAGGTTATTACACTCTATGATGTGAAGTTGCAATTAGAATATGAAGGTCCAAGACCCCCAGCCATAATTTTTTTTTTTCAGTAAAAGTAGAAAGCTAACCGGGTTTTGTAGGCAAGACTAAGGACGATGAGACCGTCACCGGTACGATCACCATCCCCGAAGTTGCTCATGACACGGAAGAAGACGAGTTTGTCGTATGTTTTGAACCCCTGGAAAAAGAAGACAAAAAATATTTTGGGCAGTGTCACTAAACGTATGCGCGGCTTAGTTTGATATCGAAGCTTACTCCGATGCTGCCTCAAAACAACCGGTGAAAGACGTCGTGCGATCCAAGCTTGTTCCACAGCTGCGTACCGCATTGAGCAAACTCGGCAAGACTTTGATTGAAGAGCATGGCAAGGACATCCAACACGCCCCGGGCTCCAACCCATCCAGCGGGTTCGCAACCCCGACTTTCCAACCTCAGAAATCTGCTTCCCTAGCGGCCGCCTCGACCAAGACATCGACCGCCAACACTGGCAAGGTCTCGGTGAACACCACAACCGTTACTGCGTCTGACGAGTTCCGCACAACAGCAGAGGAGTTGTACACCACATTCACCGACCCCCAGCGCATCGCGGCCTTTACCCGGGCAGCCCCCCGTCAATTCGACGGCGCCAAGGTCGGAGGGAAATTCACCATCTTCGACGGCAACGTGAGCGGCGAATATGTCAAGTTGGACTCACCTAATTCCCTCGTGCAGAAATGGCGCCTGGCCCAGTGGCCCGAGGGTCACTTTAGCACGCAAGAGATCTTCTTTGACCAAAACGACGTCGACCGTGTCACTGTCATGCGAGTCACCTGGACTGGGGTACCCATCGGTCAGGAAGAGGTTGTCCAGCGCAATTGGGAAGGGTACTATGTTCGCAGCATCAAGCAGACCTTTGGGTACAGTCCCCCATCGTCCTTTCGCTCTCCTAACCCCCGTGTTCAAGCCCCCGTGTCTTCATCTTCTTCTTCTTCTTCATCTTCTTCGTCATCGTTGTCTTCTCCGTTTTCTGGGACATTTGTGCTGATTTGTTTCCTTTTCCTTTTGCTTGGCGTAGGTTTGGCACGATACTCTGAAATGCTACCAAATATTCTTTAAGAAAACAAATACAATCCGTCGTCGCCTCGAGTCTCACTCATGATTGCATAAACGAAACGAGGATTCTTGCTATTATGGATAAAATAAATCAAGGAGAAATCCGAATAAATGGTTTCATACACTGTTTAAGTGATCTTAATGCCGTTTTCTTTTCTTTTTTGGGGAAATCTGCAAATGCTCATGTGGGTACGCTTTTACGAGAAATGATAAGACAAAAAAAAAGAGAAAAGAAAAAAATTTGCCAAAGAATTCCAATCCAGAACATATGAAATTTCATGATATTTTTCTCTAGAGTTTCGTAAAAAAGAGCAGTACAACTGGTACAACTATCAAACCTAAACTTTTGCCCTCAACCCCATCTTGCTGCTCCTTTAGAGGGTCTTTTCAATCAGTTCGATACCATACTCCTCCTTGAGAGTCTTGATAAGAGGAGCGCAGATGTCCATGGTCATAGGAGCTAGGATACCCTTCTCGCTGATAGTTCCGTCAAGAACCATCTTGACAGCAACACCGCAAGGCACACCGACCAGCTTGGCCATGGCAGAGTAGCCCTTGGGGTCACCGTACTCGACCAGGGTGCTGGTGCGGGTCTCGCGCGAGCCGTCCTTGTTCTCAATCTCAAACTTGTGCTGCAACATAACCATGTCGCGCTCCGTGGGACCGTACTGCATCTTCTCCTCGAGCGTGGCGCACAGCGTGTCGAGCGCGTTGCTGTTGCGCGGGGTGATTTGCTCGTCGGAGAAGATGCCGATCCAGCGCAATCCCGCCAGGATACGGTCGCGCTCCTCGTTGTCGACAAACTTGGTCTTGGACGAGATGGCCCAAAGCAAGTCAGACTCCTTGCTCGAGGTGGCGCCGAGGATCTGCTTGGTGGCTTCGCGCCAGGGGATGGGAGTCTTGAGGAAGTCTCGCTCGGTCTCATTGAGGAAGCCAATGTCGACGAGCGTCTTGATCATGCGCGGGAAACCCTGGTATCGGAGTGTGCCGCGGACAATTGTCTGGGCTTCGGGGATCGAGTAACGCTCGCGGTAGGGCGTCGAGTCGCGGTTGGGATAGGCCACAAAAGCGTATCCGGGGTAGATGAAGTAGGGCTTAGCCTCGCCCATGAGCTCGCTTCCAGTCACGCTGAACTCGGCGCCGTCCTTGTAGTACTTGGCGTCGTTTCCAAGGGCGAGTAGGACACCTCGGCTAGACCAGGAGAACTTGTATCCCAGGGGGTTGTCCGAGTCTTCGGGGGATGGAAGACCACCGCAGTAGGACAGGAATGAGATGATCTTGCCTCCGGCGTTGTGAACCTCTGAGATTGTTTTGACGGCGTACAGGTGGTCCAGACCCTGGTATCATACCAGTTAACAGCCGACTCGAAAGGAAGAACAAAATAAACTCACCGGATCCAAGCCAATCTCATTCATGACCGTAATACCGGCCTTTTTGGCCTCTGCCTCCAGCTCCTTCATAGCGGGAGAAACATACGAAGTCGTCACCACATTCTTCTTTGTGCGGATAGCGCCCTTGATGACCTGGGCGTGGAAGGTGTATGGGATGAGAGAGATGACGAGATCGACCTTCTCGAGTTCCCTGTCGAGCGCCGCGTCGTCGCTGACGTCGAGAGAGATGGCCTTGGTGTGCTTTCCGCCGGCAGCAAGCTTCTGGGCTCCTTCGAGACGTCGGGCGGCTATTACTTGAGTTAGACTGTTGCAAATTATTGGAAGATATTGGTTGATTGACTGCTTACCAACAGTCACTTCGACGCCAGCCTGGTCGAGAATGTCAACGGTGGGCTTGGTCACTGCAACAGAGCGTGAGCGTTTAATATGTGGATGTGCTGCAGATAAACGATCAAGGACTCACCAAAACCAGAGCCCAAGAGGAGGACTTTGGAGCCAGCAACTTGGTTCACCATTTTGACGATTGATTGATTGCTGATAAATGAATTGACGATGATTGCAAGATGAGAGAGGCTGTTGTGTTGTTAAAATTATTGCTGGAGGGTTCGGCGGGGCAGGTTCAGTCCGAGATCGGATCGATGATATAACCGCCAGAAATCAAAGAACTGAACAAGTTTTGTTGTCCAGCACGAAAGAAAAAGTCGTGTTTATATATCCTTTGCCTGACAGACAACACACGAATAGAATATATTTACGCCCTTGGTGACTCATGCTATGGCATCTATACTGCAGGTGAAATAGAATCTGGCCAATGGCGTGCATTTGCGCGCTGTTTGGCGGGGAGAGTTCACATCACAGCTCCACGCAAGCTACGTGGAGCATTTTCAGAATTGTAGTTGCTTCTATATCTACATCGAATTCAACTAATATATTAATACGTCTCAATCGCAGTCGTCGCCACCACCTGGGGGCTAGTGTTTGTTCCCTTCCAGTCGTCCGACTCGCCAGTCCACGACTTGGTCATTCTTCTCTGCCACTTCCACAGCACGGGCAGAAACTGCCATAGGTCAAACTCCGGCCAGAGAACGTCTAGAAACACAATCTCTGTGTTTTCGTGGCATTGCCAGAGCATAAAGTCGCTTAATCGCTCGACGCCCGAAGTGCGGATCAGAATGTCAACGGGAGGGTTCCCCTTGGTGTACATGTGGTCTGAGAGCGTTTGCACGGTGATACTTTCTGGAGATGGGAATCCGGAATCATCGGCATCGACGGGTCTTGACAACGGAGAGCCCTTGCCCGGGTGGTCTTCTGTTTGACCGCCAAGGTGCAGCGTCGTAGAGGACGAGAACGAGGACGGCGAGTCGCACCCCTTGGGTTCCGCCATATCTCTTGTAAAGACGTTCTCATCGTCCTGGGAATCGGCAGATATTGAGTCAGACTCGTCTTTCTTGTCCTGGATTTTCGTAACGAGAGCTTGTGCTCGAATATTGGAGGTGATATGTGATTCTGAAAAGGGCGTGCGCGCTTTGTTCCCTGGCGTAGTATAGTCCACAACTGTTTGCCGGATTGCTCCTGCAATCTCGTCCCTTGATGTGTAAGGGCAGCAGATATTCAGAACGCGGTCTCCGTTGCGACTGGTGACATGGACAGCCCTGTCAACGGCTGCAACCACATCGGGTCTGAGCAGGTCTTTGCGGCCGAGGAATCGTATACAAGCTCCATATCGGTCCAATATGTCCCCGTGCTGGGAGAGCTGTCCAAGCTTGACGTTGACCATATCCATCAACCCGTTCACTTCAAACTGCGATCGATTGAAATTCTCGATACTGAAGGCGTAGATTGTCACCACTTTAACACCGCTTTTGTAGCACACCTCGAGTATCTAAGAAGAATATCTGTTAGAACCCAATAGAAACTGAAAAGAAGAGGGAAAAAGTACCCTGACGAGTGCTTCAAACCCGAGATGGTGTCCTTCGATCGTCTCAATTCCATGCGTCCGAGCAAACCGCCGATTCCCATCCATAACAAACGCAATATGCTGTGGAATCGGCCCTTGTCTGAGGGCCCCGATCAATAACTCTTTTACTCTATTCACGACAAACTCGACCGGCGGAGAAGCGGCAACCCATTTCCGCAGATGTGAAAAGTGCATAGAAGTCGACATTGTGTAGGCAGCCGTCGACGGTACGGGGACAAGGAGCTCTGATCACGGTCGTATTGACTGGAGAATTAATAGGCAATAAACGAATAAATTATTTTGTTCCGGCAGTGTGTTGATTTGCCACCTATGCGAGAGAGCGGAAATTGAATTATGTGTCACAATATTGGCAGGGGAAGATGAGCAGTTGTTGTACAAGTGGCAGCCACGATATAGCCACAGTAGAAATTAGGAGACCGATACGTAAAACACAGTTTTGGAAAAAAAAAAAAAAAAAAGAAGAAGAAGAAGAAACACAAAGAATGAAGAAATGAAACAAGGCGCAGACGTGATGCTTGATTAAGCTAATCAACTGCTGTCCAATGTCCACGACATCATGTGGAGATCGCCCGAGGCTTCTAAGAACTGGGGGCCGGCGAGTCGGTCTACACGGATTGAACCGAGCCGGGCACGATACGATACCGTATTTTACAATACTAAGCGGATTAACAATATTCCGTAAATCAACTATAGTGGCTTTGTGCATTTTCATGGTAGAGTTACAGAAACAATTAGATGAAAACACTGAGGGCTTTGAAATAAATACTCTAATTGGAATCATTCTACTTGGGATCTTTTGTTCCCTAGCTGGAAAATTTTTAATGGATTATTTGCATGCGAGAAACATGATCAAACTGTGTTTTACACTCCGGTGTTTGTCCTCATAACTATAAAAAAAGAGAGATCACAAATTTCACAACAAAAAAACAGTAGATGTACAAAAAACTTCATCTTATTATACGTAAAATTCATTCCAGCACCAGAAATCGACCCCTCTTCACTTCTCCTTCATATCCTCCTCAGGAGTTATAGATCCAGTGCTCGCCATGTCCCAGCTCATGTCCTCGCTGCGTCTCCGACGTTCCTGACCGCGTTCCCTCATAGCGCCACGGATTCGTTTGCTGATTTCATCAAACCCTTCATGGCTGTCGAGCGCACTTGGCGCCGTGAGGAACGCTCCAGTTATTCCCGCAGAGGGGGGACCCGAAGTACTACCACTTCTGCTGCGACTGGGTGGACGTGTAGAGAAGAAGCCAATATTGGCCAGGTTGTGGAAGGACTCGTTGCGTGGAAGAGGTTCTTGAGTGGTATAGCTGTCCCGTTTGCGAGAACTCGGCCGCGACTCACCGCCCTCCTTTGCTTCCTCGACATTAACAGCATGGCCAGGGTCGTCTCGGAAGGGATCGGCGACGATACGTGCAGAATCGAAATCAGGGAAGAGGTTGGGTCCAAGAGTGTTGATAAGTTCAGTCACCTCGTGGGACAATTCTTCTCGTCGTATTCTAAGCTTCACCAGTGTGTTGGCTGAGGATGGGTTCAATGAGAGAATGAGAGGTCGAAGGGATTTCACTATATCCATGCCTATTTCGCCGATGCGTAGGGCTGCAAAGGTGATTGTTGGAAATAGAACCATGCCCAGCAAAATCATGGCCCATAAAGGAACACATTCAGGCACATAACCTTGAATGCGATTGCGGTAGGTCCAATACGTAAAGAGCGCGGTATAAAAGGCATAGACAGCGGGAGCAAAGGCCAAGGCGACGAGGAGTTTCCAGGTTGCCATAACATCACGGCCCTGCAGCTTCACCGTTGAAGCAGCCAGTGCTTCTTTGGATTTCTGGCGGGATATCGATTTCGTGGCGACAAATACGGGTGCGAAGAGAAGGAGACCGGGCAGCGTTCCCACTGCCAAGAGGGTAAGTTTGGACAGTCTGTATACCAATGTGAAGAGCACTTGGATAATGGAGAACTTGGCATATTCAACTTGATGGTCGCGAAGACCAAGCAAACGGAGCTGTTTGTTATAGTTTTCGATCGAGTTTTCTAGTTTGATAATGCGCGGGTCATCCTTGAAATGAGTGTAGCCTTGGACGAGACGGCGGTTGAGCTCCACAACCATTGGAAGTGGAAGTTTCTTTCCTTTGGTATTGTACAATCGACGAGCAGCTTGGACAACCTAGGAAGAACGTGAGACTGATTTCGATCCAGCAAAAAGGTAGGCATCCTTACCATCAAGGTCTTGTAGTCGGGGCCATTCACTGTTACTGCCAAGAGGGAATGATAGATGGTATCCAGAAGCTCACCAACAGCTTCTCTCCGTTGGCCACGCTTATATTTCTCAACCAGCTCAGGGGGGATATCGATTGGGTTACCAAATTCAACTACTGCCCTGGAGCGGAACTTGTGCGCGTGGAAGTAGTTCATTCCACACGGCACGATCTTAAGGCCTGAGTCTGGATTCTCGGCTAGAGAACCGAGTGCCATGATTGCCACACCAGCTAACGATATACATGTTAGTAACTATAGCTCGGAGGATTGAAATCTTGAATAGTACCTTTCAAAGGGAGCAGCTCAGGACGGTCATGGCTGCCACCCTCGGGGAAAATACCAATGCACCCGCCATGGCTGAGCCTGCCAAATACAGCTTTATACACGGCGGTCTGATCCACATGAGGGGCGACTTTGAAATTTGACCCCTGAAAGTCGCTTGAGCCGTTCTCAGAAGCTGTTCCAGTGAACTTGCCATTGTCCGTAATATCGTCTCTCCCTGTCAGTTGATATAGGGCATCCTTTTCCTTGACCGGTTTCTTCAGCACGAGTTCTTCGGGGCCCCGAATTTCCGCAATAGTTGCGCTATATGAGTTTTCATTGATCGTTGGAAGATGGATGGTGCCTTCTGGTTCAAATCCAGGACCGTCGAACTTGGTGCCATACCCACGAAGAAGTGTAGGCTCATTAACAGGATCGGGAAGATAAATTTTACCCGCTCCGGGTTTCATATTGTCCATCGCGCGAGATACGGGCACAGCTCCGATTCCTCTCGAAAGAAGGCCAATGAACTTGCGTTTGAAAGATTTTTCCGCAATGAGCCATGAAATACGACGACGAACTTCTGTGCGGATGACGCGCATGAGGATGAGAGAGTCGACAAACTACAATGAAGAAAAAAGACTGGTCAGAAACATGTTTCAGCAGAGGTACATGGGTGTTCTCTCACCTGATTCGCGTGTGGTGCGGCCACAATAATCAACGGCCCTCTTTTGGGCACCTTCCAAGAGCCTCGTGGATGCACTTCTCTGAAGAAAAGGTCGATAAGAACCGAAAACGTCCAGAGAACCAGGTCGTACATCCACCCAATCTGGGGTGGGATGTATTGTTGATTCGCCATCCTGGGTGGTTTGCACTTGCTGCTGCGCGTCCAGCAGCGTCTTCTCAGAGTCGAAGAAGAGGGAGAGAAGCTTCAAAATATCATCAACAGCATAGGCGTGTCTGTGTCATGGAGAGGAATGATGTGAGAAGTGCTCTGTTGTAATGCGCGGTGATTAGCATGCGTCGCAAACTCGTTTTCCCCGTGGGCGATCCGGGGTAATGACGTAGACCAGTGTCCTTACGCGTCGCACGAGCAGCGATAGATCGAGAGCTCAAAAGGACGATTCGTGAGCATTCATGCCGTGAAGAACCCAAGAGGTTTTCCAGATTGTCGAAGCTCGTTTGGCCCAGGGTTTCACATGCGAAGAAAAAAACAGTTACAGTGGGGGGAGCGGTACACCCGCGCGATGCGACTTTACAACCCAGACAGGAGCGACTAGTTTCAGTCAACAATGTAGTAGCATCACAGCTTATTTAGTGAGTTGATGTTACCTGCGAATGTGGTTTAAGTTAAATTTGACATTCTAACGGAATTTGCAAATAATCTGGACATTGGGAAATTTATTTTTATTTTTTTCCTTTTTCATTTGTGTTATTGCATGTTGCGGCCAAAGGGCTATGACGCTGGTCACGTGCACCGGGGGATCCCTGATTCCCTCTTGATCTCCTTGAACAACTCCAGCATCCTATCTATTACACTCCCCATGATCAACCCATGATCCGGGCGTGTCTCAAGTCGCGTGGCAAACTCAGACACTACTGTCGACTTCCACAGAAAACCGTGGTGTCTTCTGCTCGAAACTGCCGTCGATGTCAGCAGCACAGCTGCGAAGACGACCAAGGCGATGAGAAGGATGATCCAGGGCCAGCCTCATACTTTCGGCCATTATCTCGAGAGATTGTGTCAGGGTGACACTGCTGTACAAAGCAAAGCAGACCGGATTCTGAAAACGGTAGCACGCTGGCATCGCCTTTGTTTTGGCCCTCCATGAGACTGCTCTGGAAGAAACTAATCATTAGGTTTCGGAACGCTCTCCAGCTCGTGAGATGGGCACAAGGACTAGTACTGACTCATAACCAACATACCAGTGACTTTGTGGTTGGTGGTTAACAAGCTAAGATTCTTAGGTTTACTTAGTAATAACTAAAAAGAATTTATACTCCCTGCAGTATTACCGCTTTATTTTCTTAGTACTATAATTTGTTATGTGAGTAGTAAAATAGAGCTTAACAGCGTACATATTAGCATTATAGTTAGAATAGGCCCGGTGGTTTATTATCAAAAATACCGGTGGTGGGTCCCCATTGGGCGCATTGAACACTCCACGACTCAAGACTCAAGACTCAAGACCCGTGACAAACACCAACACGAACCCCACGTCTATCAGAACAGAGCCGCCACTACCACAACTCTCCAGCCACCACGGCATCAACATAGCGTCAACCGCATACCGAATTTCCAGCTGCTGGTCCATCGTACCTGTGGCCTTGATATTACACCATCGCTTTGACTTCATCGCCGAGCGGCGCTTAATATTCCAGGCAACACTCACTTTGCTAACCCCGGATGGCTTCGGCCTAACTCATTTCACCATGTTGATGATGACCGCCTTCGCCGATGGTGCTGCTGTCATCTAGCAACTCTCGTACAGTCATAAATTCACGCCGCACTCTGTGTCAGCGTTCATCGAAACCACAAAGGCGTATTTCTGCCTCGCTAGTTATCGGAGACGACGCCGATCAGACACTTTTCAGTCGCTTTCAATAAACCGAGGTTCTTACTTGATAAAGCTTTACTTACGCTGGTAATATCGTGGTGGGCATAATGTCTTTAAAGTACGTTGCACTGTCCAGTGTTGCTTGCCACAGCTCAGCTATGGGTACATGTCATGGGTTCTTCATCCATATGGCTATCAACCATCACTGTTTAAGTAGGAAGCAGTCGCTGACTGTACTTTTACGAGCAGCTGGGTAATGCTCTCAAGCAAGGAGGGCTTCGTCCGTCTTCCCAATGAACACATCATTTTTACCTCTCCGCCACGCACGACCCTGTCGCTGAAGCCCAATGTGGGAAATGAGCCCTTTTCGATCAGCAGCAGCTCGGGCCGCTTGTACCTCACAAATCAACGGGTTAGGATGCCCCATCTTATGGTGTTTATTCACTTGTGGAGCTACGACTAACGCAAAAATCTGTGATGCCCAGATCGTGTACCTCCCCTCGCAACAGAATCCAGACTTTCAGTCGTTCACGACTCCTCTCCTCCACGTCTACGACAGTCATGTCTCGGCGCCTTTCTTTGGTCCCAACGTGTGGACTGCCATCGTGCGACCGGTTGCTGGCGGAGGAATACCGCCGTCGATACAGGTGGTGGAATTGAAAATATCATTCAAGGAAGGCGGTGCCTTTGATTTCCATTCGAATTTCGAACGCATCAAGGACCGTCTGGGCCAGGCGGTTGAACACGCGAGAGACCAGGGCTCAACTGCCTCACAGGCAACTCCCGGTAGGGGAGTTGACTTTTCCCATGTGCATCTTGATGAACTACCCGCCTATGATGGAGCAAGAAATCCAGCAGCAACCAGTAACAACCAACAGCCGACCCCAAATGCGACACAGGTGAGCGCCGAGAGTGCCGGGGGTACGGATTTTGCGCCTCCGACAGAGCCTCCGCCAGGTTACGAAGAGGTGCAACAGCAGAGCGTCGCCGCAGAGCTAGAAGACCGGCTTCGCAGGACGAGCTCATGATATATAGTTTTCCGGTCTTGGACGATCAATCACACATTTGGAATGCATTGCGATCAACACTTTTGATATGATATGATTCTGCCTCATGGTGCCTGTTACGTTAGAAATTTGCAGCACAGATAGTTTGTCGAATAGACGCGACTGTTTTCAGATGAATAGACAATAATCTCAGAACCAATTATACAAATTCCAAGACAGAATGGAGAGAGAAATAAGAAATAACGATGGGAGCATCGGGTGAGGGCGGGTAGCAGCCAATCACGTGTAGGCCAATTGACCAGTCAGCATCGGGACACACCGCGGCGCTCCCGTTTTTCCAGAGCAGCAGCAAAGCTTCCGACCTCCTTCGTTGTCTCCCGCCTACCAACCCTCTCTACCTTGTACTCTCGCAGTCCGCCCACCCCCGACGCAACCCAATTGCACTCGTTGAGCACAAAAGAAAGTCCAGCATGGGTCTCGCCGATCTTTTCTCCGACGTGATTTCCTCCTTCGGCTTCACCGAAGCCCAGGCTGAGGCGCCTCCTGCTGAGGAAAACGACAGCAACGCCGCCGCCGCCGAGGAGCAGGAAGAAGAGAAGCCCGCTGAGGAAGCCGGCGAGGAGGCCACTGAAGAAGCCGCCGAGCAGCCTGAGGAAGGGGCCGAAACCGAAGCTGAGGGTGAAGAGGCAGAGGCCGAGGAAGAGGAAGAGGAAGAGGAAGAAGAGGAGCCCGAGGACGTCAAGCCGAAGCTCGAAGAAGGTGAGTTGGATTGAATCGGATGCGTTTTGTGTTTTGTTTTTGTTTCTATTTATTTGTGTCGGATTGGAAAATGGAAGACTTTTCCGCATAGGAAATACGCGACCCAATCACAAGATTTTTGAACGGTTCGCTGACGGGGATTCTTCTTTGCGACAGAATGTGCCAACTCCAGCCAATGCGCTCCATACAAGCACCACTTTGACGAATGCGTTGAACGTGTTACCCGCCAGCAGGAGGAGGGAGATGGCAAAGCCACAGAAGACTGTGTCGAAGAGTGTAAGAATTCGAAAAGCCCTTCTTGCTCGCATTTGAAGATATATAGCGTCATACTGACTTTACTTTTTGCAAAATAGTCTTCCACCTCCAGCATTGCGCCACCCAGTGTGCTGCCCCAAAGCTCTGGAAGAGCTTGCGGTAAACAAGCTTCGACACTCACCTCGCAAATTCTACTTCGGCATGTATCCTGCATGGTCCAGAGTTCCCCTGTTATCTTTTCCTCTTTTCTTAAGATGACAGTTGAAAATTCTGTCCAAGCTGGCCGATAATCCTCCCAATCTTTTTGTATCCACTACCTCGCATTAGAAACCATGACCTTATATTTGGGGGGTCAGAGTTTCACAGAGAAAAAGAAAGTGAGAATAGAGTCTTATGTTTCACTTTATGTACAGATAGCAAGTGACTGTCTTTTATATCGAATATTTATGCTTGTTTCCTTTTGTTTAGACATGCAGATTCCATCAATTTAACACTTGTACTATCACCATTTATGGCATCCCAGGGCTTTCTCTAGCGTAAGGTAAGATAAACTCCTTATGTGCATTCATGCTAGATGACAATTAACTAATTACAAAAAAGGTCAACTTCCCAAATTATCATATATACGAACAGCATTCTCGGGAGTTACTGCGTGGTGACGGGAGAATCAGACGGATCATTCCTGTTCTGCAACGGAACATCCACACCTCGATTACGCGCATGGTGTGTATCATTGCAGTCCGCCTCAAGCCGCCTATTCACGATTTTAGGGCCAATGACATTCAGCGTCAACGGAAACAGCGCGACGACGCAAGCGATGACGGCACTGAAAATCAGTGATTTCTTCATGTTCTGTGGCGGATGAGCATCTTGCCCGGCCTTGAGTTCTGTCTGGATAACCGTGAATATGCCGCCGAGGAGCTGGCCGCCCATCCAGAGTAGAGTGCTGCTGATCTCGGGCGAGTAGGGGTATGTGATGTCAACGAGATACTCGAGTACGACGGGCAGCAAGGCAAAAGCGCTCACGCCAAGGAGGGCGCACACGACGATACTCGGGGCAATACCATATGGGCTGGCAGGGCAAAAGTAAAGACCAATGTAGGAGATGGCGTGGACGGGCACGCAGATACGGATCACGACCAAGTATTGCTTGTATCGGTCGTTGATGGGCGACACGATAGCCGACGAGATCAGACCAGCGACGATGAGGACGCCACCGGCAATGCCAGCGTCCGTTTCAGAGAAGCCGTATGGAAGAAGGATCTGGTTGATCAGCGTGGAAACGCTGTTGAAGAAGCCGACGTAGACGGAAAAAGCAATAAACACCAGCCAGAACTCGCGGAACCGCACAATTCCGCGGAGAGATTCGCCAAAAGGAGTCTTGGAGACTGCCCCCGACGCACTCGCCGGTGTAGGCGGTCGCGCTGGGATGAACAACGAAGGTACACAGGCAATTGTTGACTATAAAAAGTGACCGGGTCAGTAATAGTTCCCTTATTCCGATTCGAACAAGACAAGACATACTATAACAGAAATCCAAAGCACCATGTTAGGGATATCGCTCGGCTTCACTGTCCAAAATGAATCGACAAGCTGGCCGATGGCTGCACCTAACGGGTTGGCCAGAGTGGCCACAGCTGTAGCACTGGTGCGTCCCTGTTCGCTGAACCACAGATCGCTATATCGTGTGGGCGCTGCCAAAGCAAATGGCTGGGCGAGGCCCAGTAGCAGCTGGCCAAACATGACGACGCCAAAGATGCCGCCTTGGGCCTTTGTGCCAGCATATCGAACCCAGTTTCCGATCAAGATCAGGACCGAGGCTGTGATTATGACAGATCGTGGACCGCCTTTGTTCAACATGTACATAACCACTCTGATGGTAATCGAGTATATTAGCAGCATTCGTGGAACAAGTAGGACAAGGAAGCTAGACTTACGGTGTTGCAACACAAAACGCAAACAGGAAAGCAGTGCTCAGCCAGTTGATCGTGCTCTCAGACACTTGAAAATATTCGGCCGACGTTGACGAAATCGAGGAAAAGGTGAGCCACTGTGTGATTCTGTATGTTAGTATCAGGCTCTATTCTTGCTTTCTATTGTCGGCAAACCTACGTCCCAGCTGATAACGATATTCAGCAGCACCAGTTGACACAGACCGAAAAATCGTCGTTTGTAGACTCGATACGATTCTCTCGTGGCAGCAATTTCCACCTCGTAATTGGCCTCGTGCTTGGGGTATGGCATCTCGGCTTCTTTGGCAGCCCCGGAGGCTGTCGCGTGCGACTGGCCGGCAGAGGCCTTGGAAAAGATACTCATTGCGATGCTGTTACACAGTAATAGCAAAGCATTCCGAGCATCATCCAGCCCACTTGGCGCCGTGAATAACTCAGTTCACCGCTAAAGAGTCGAGCTTCTGCACCTGGACGGGCGGAGGTGTAGAGGAAACAGCCGGATGCGGGGAGAGGGGATTGCCAGCCATGCTACCAGAGCGCGCAAAAGTTAGTTTGCTAAACATGGCTTTTGTCTCATGAAATTAATGCTTTAGACCCTTAGTCGGTGCTACTCTGCCGAGGATCGTTAAAGAAACCCGCTATCGGCAGTTGTGATTGGACCACGATGCGTTTTCCAAGGCTCGGCAGAGTAACATCGCTAACAAGCTGGAGAGCTGATCGCAACGTCATGTGCCTGTGCCAGAGCCAGGGTCGAGGTACAAGCCTAGCGATATAACAGTAGTAGCCGTCTTCTTTGGACAGGCTCATGGTGGAGGATGGCATTCAGTAGCGACGAGTAGCACCAGCCTGATGATTTTGCAGAACAAGTTGCTCGACTTGAGCGTTATCGAAGTGAACGAATGGTCCCAGCTCATACGGCGAGCGATCTTGATGGGTCTGTTGGCTAGTTAGATTACAAACCAGGTAACAAGAGGAGGACATGTGCTGTGGAGGAGAGATGCCGGATCACCAGGGGAGATGGGGAGGGATGGGGAGGGATGGGGAGAGATGGGGAGAGATGGGGAGAGATGGAGAGCTCCTTCCTCTTCCTCCTCCTGCCCTCGTGACTGCCGGCCAATACTCAATAGAAACCAAACAACAGGGCAATTTATCCCTTTTGCTTTATCCTTCTTTATCTCGAAAAAGAATCAATCTGATGTCCTTGATAAAATAATATCCTAGGTGTCGGCATCAATTGACAGATCTAACAATGGCAGATGCGCTTCACCACCCAAGGACCAACTCTGCCATGACGTGCCACCAGAGACGTGGCAATGATCGATGGGAGTTCCGAGTATATTGATAGCAGCTCAATACGTTCGAAACGACCTGAGCTTCACTGTTCGTCTCTCATGACTGTTCTCGTCTTGATGAGCCTATTCGTCTCTGCCACTACGGTGACACAAACATCGAGCAAATGTACTGATTCACCCGGCTGCAAAGTACTAGTTATGGAATTACTTTGAGAAACAGGTAATTAATTTTCGCGGCTTTCAGACTGCGCGGTCTCCGGAGACACCAAATACGGCGTGAATCAGACACCGCGCAACAAGGCCATGCCTTGAGAGTTTCTCGACATGATCATTGGGAAGGAATACTACAGTTGGCCAAGTCTCTGTTCTCGGTTTCCTGCGCACGATCTTGCTACCGTCATGATTTTTGCCGGCCACGAAGAACAGCAAGATGCCAGCGAGCCGATTAATAGTATTGTTCGCAGCGATTTATGGACAACTGGATGGATAATGAATTGAGGCGGAACAATGCGAATGTGATATCCCTAATTGACGTTACTGTAGGCTGTGTGAATTAAGTACAGTATCTGATCGGTATTAATTCTTGTACGAAACCATTACTTAGCACAAATGAGTGGATGCAGATTAGCAAACACATCACAAAAACACTCATCTGCACTGCATGGCAAAATGATCGGTGCTGCTCAAGAAGGCGACTGGTCCAGCCATGCGCACTGCGAGGCCGGACTCGGGCCCAGCGCCAACTCAACGCGGTAAAGTCCCCTGGAATTCCGAATTTCCTTCCACGCCCGCTGCAGGAACACTTCTTGGTCCTTGCTTCTGCTTGTTCTTTGCTCTCGCCCACAGATCCCCGGAGTTCAAAAGAAGGGAGGATCGATTTCGAAAAAAAGAAAAGAAAAAAAAAAGAAGGCTTCCTGCCACTACTTTGCGCTTGCACACGCTGCTCTCCGGCTGACACGGCGTCGCTCATCCGCTGCAAATCCGCGCAGACCAGCTGATTCTGTCAAGCCGTATTTTTTTTTTGCTTCGTTGCCCTACTGACCCCAGTCGATCCTTTTTTTTTATTACTTCTTCTCCAGTGACGATGTCTTTGGCCTGAACGGATCTCTCTACAGTCTTTTTGTGTTCTTACCGCCACAATGAATATCGCAAGCATGCGGTCCAGCATGTCCTCTTACGGGGATCCGAGATACCTCTCCGCTGCCTATCCCAGCGGCGCCGTCTCTGGCGTGCCATCCAAGGTTCTTGTCGATGGCTACCGTGGCACCTCGGATCTGTCAACAGACGACCGATCTCAATACAGCTGGGTATGTGGTTTTTGATGCTGTTTTGCTTGTTTGCGCTTTCTCACTGACTACCCTATTAGTCGGGCACGATCCCCCAAACCAGTGCGCCCGCGATCGACGTGACCGACCCAGTTCTGATGCACCTGTTGACCGAAACCGCCATTGGAGATAGCACCGGTTACGAGATCCTTCCCTTCGAGACCGTCGAGGACCTAAAACGAGAATTCACCATTTTGTCCAGTCGTGTGGAAGGCACCAAACGGAAACTTGCCCTAGAAACAAAACTCAGAGATGCGGCCCAGTCGCTCCGCCGACTCCCCGGACCTCAGACTAATGGACACATCAATGGCGACATGGACAGTCATGCCGTTGACTCTGGCGAAGATGAATTCGCCACCAGCTCGCAAAAGTGTGAAGATCTCGCTCAAGAACTGTGGTCCATGGAGCAGAGATCGCAAACCATCCACAAGCAGCTTCTCGAGCATACTGCCGGCATTCTGCAATTGACACACCGAGGTTTGAAGAAAAATGTTAATCGGAACGGTAGCATCAATGGCACCAACGGTGTTAGCGGGAGCGTATTCGACTTTGACGACCGCAGTCTATACAAGTCCTTGGATAGCAGCGATGGCGTTAACCCCGGCGCCCTCCGTGCTGCTGAACAGAAACTGGAACAACTGAATGGACGACTGCGGGACATGTTGCTCCAAGGACGGGATGACTACGCCGTGGAGCCCTTGCCACTGAAGACAAGTGAAGATGACGGGTCTACCGCCTATATTCAGGCACATCTGGCGTACCTTGAAAATCATTTGGACACATTCCAGACGAGAGACTTGCAAGGAAACGGAGGAGGTGTGTCTTCTGCGGAAATGGAGTCCCAAATCAGCTCGCTCAATGGCCGACTTCATATGTTGCTGGGACAGGCTGGTTCCCATTTGTCGCCAACCTTACCTCCTCCGCCGAGCCCCTCTGGAGAGTATCTCAACACTCATATGGATTATTTGCGGTCCGGATTCGACGACCTCCAAGCTCGTGTGGAGAGTCTGCAGGACCAGAAAACCATTTTGACAACCCAGATTCAACAGCAACGAGAGCTGAACTCCAAGTCTGATGCTGAAAAGGATGCACACGTTAGCGATTTAACACGCCAGATTGTCGAGGGCAGGAAAGAGTTTGAGTTATCTGAGCGTGAACTGCAAAGCGTGAGGGATGAATTGGAACTAGTCACAGAGCAGCTTAATGCTGTTAAAGAACAGAACAGTCTAGGACAGCAGGCGACGGCGGAGCTGGAAGCCGAACGAAATGCTCGCATACAAGCTCAACAAGAAGCACAACAAGCGACAGCGGAGTTGGAAACTGAACGGAACGCTCGTATAGAGGCCCAAAAAGAAGCACAACGTATTCAAGACGAAATGACCGAACTAGAAGGAGAATTTGCCCGCGCTCAAACCGAGCTCACCGTGGTCAAGGCCGAACTTGATGGAGCATACGGCACTCGCGCCGAGCGGGCAGCCGAAGCTGCAGCCAACCCTACTCTACAGAAAGAACTCGAAGATCTGAACGCAAAGAACGTCAGCCTTGTAGAAGAACTGGCAGCAGTGCGAGCAGGACAAGCAAACAGCGGCGGCAATAAGGGCGAACTTCAGCAACGCGTGGAGACGCTCGAGAAAGAACTGCGAGACACGATTGAAGACTACGAAGTAATGACGAAAGCAAGCATTGAATTTGAAAAAGAGCGCGAAAAATACGAGGGTCATATCGACTCGCTGCGCGACCGCTGCGAGCAACTCGAGGCGCAGCTGGGCGACGAGCGCATCACCTGGATGGGTATCAGCCAGCAAATGGCCACGAGGGACGTTGCCACTGAGACGACATCGACGATGGTGCTGAAGAATGAATTCAAGAAGATGATGCGTGATACGAGGTCGGAGAATATGAAACTTCTCAGGGTGAGTTTTTTTAATCTATCTAACTAATATATTGTTATAAACCGATGCTAAATAAACTGCAGGCCGAACAAGAAGAGCGCAAGAAACTCGAAGCACTGGTCCGAAGCCTCAAAATGGAAAACACCATGGGCAAATCGAATATCAGCCAAAACACCGTTTCGTAACGAAGCTCTTTTTTTTTGAAGTTTTTGCTACTTCTCAATCCATCCAGCATTTGGAAATCATGACCGCTACGATCACAACGTCTTCATGCACAGCAACAAGATGATTGGAAAAGAAGAAAAGAGGAATAAATTATATCAAACTATTGCATGTTAGAACCATCTGAGCGGGGGTTTAGTGTCTGCTTTTGCACACTTGCCTTTTTTTTGGAGTCTTTTTTTGTTTGAGGGCTCTTTTTCGTTTTAAATACTTACCTCTTCCGGGACTTTTTTTTTCATGTTGATCGTCTTATCCCTCCCTGTTATTACCACCAAGACAGATTCTTCTTCGGTCTGGCTGGCGTATTGGCTTGTTTTTACTTTTTATTTTGGTGTATATATAGATAACGTCTAATGTGTTTCTCTTATGTCTACCCAGCATATTGATACGTAAGCTCGGAGATCAAACATTGGATCTTTGGTCATTGAACATCAATTGATCAATATATATATATATATATATATATGAGTTTAAAAATTATTTTAAATATTGAGCAGTTATCAACATCAACTAGGTCACTCCACTCAGCTCTTCTCTTCCCCGTCTTTTTTCTCTCGTTCACTCTCAAAAAGAACTCCAGCTCCTCATGCATAAATACCATCGTTATAATCGTCAGCAAGTTCGTATCGGGGCGACACGATTATTTATTAATTTTTTTTAAAAGAAAAAAAGAAGGGTGGGGGGGGAGTAAACAGTCGTAAGTAAGCCAACGCGAATCCCAACAAGCGGATTGGAACAATATTATTTCGATATGAAGAGACCTCGTCTCAAAAAAGGCGGTTTTTTATGTACTAGTAGTGAACCCCTCCCTTCCCTCTCCCAAAACGAAACCGGAAAGAGGCCTATAAGCCCAAAAAGAATTGGGATGCTTCAATGATTTCTTCGTCGCCGGCCGCAAAATCCCAGCCGACGATTCGCGGGTCTTGGCTGGCGCAGATGATCTTGCGTGCATCGAATTGAAGCTTGTATACCCTCGAGGCAGGTGGTATGCCAGGGTTGGGGATCTGTGGAACCTGGCGGTGTGCTTGGTGGACGTGGGCGGGTTGAGCGTTGGTGGCCTGGGCTACTAGTGCGTGTGCTTGTTGTAGGACGGCGAGAGGGTTCGGGACGTGGTTATTGATTGGAGGAGCTGGCTGGTTTGGTTGTTGGGGTTGAGGTTGAGGTTGAGGTTGGGGCGGAGTTTGTTGTGTTTGTTGTTGCGGTTGCTGTGGTTGTGGTGGTGCCGTGTTTGTTTGATTATTGTTGTTACCATTCGCATTCCCAGCTGGAGGCGGATTATTCTGAGCAGGCTGTGGGGGAGGATGGATGGCCTGCTGGTGGTGCAGCGCTGGAATGGCTCGAAGCAGGGCGCGGTTGGCCGCTTCGCGTCCACGATACAAAGCTGTTGCTGTTGCATTTATCACAGCGTCAGCCTGGCGGAGTCGATGACCGACTAGCCACTTGCCATCACGGTCCTTCCTCCAGATAATGACGGTCTCGTCATAAGACCCTGAAACAATCCTTGCCCATCTGCTACCTCCACCGCCAGGAGGGATTCGAGCACCTAGTGCCATGACGTCTCGGGGATTTCGCGACCCGGCATTGCGGCTGGTAGCCGTCCTGCGAGACGAGCGATGTTGCAAGTCCGGGACGTTTCCAGCTCGCCGAGCGTCCCAGTATTCGTTGTCCACAGCTAGAGCTTCGAGTCGAAGAGCTTCTTCGGCCCCAGGAGGGTCGCCGAAACCTGCTTGAACGGTGCGGACCAGGTTGCTATGTCCCTCTAAACAAGCCACTTCGGCTCTGGACGAATGGTCGAAGATTCGGACCGTATCATCGTTGCTCCCACTCACTATACGTCGGTTATCGAACTGAACACACGCAATCCCCTTAGTATGGCCCATCAAAGTTTTTAGGCAAGCCCCGCTTCGAATGTCCCAGACCTTGATTAGCCGATCACCTGAAGCTGAGACAATCTCGTCGTCGTTGATCTGGATAGCGTTAACTGCAGCACCGTGCCCATCTAGAGTCATCAAGAGACTGAATGGCTCTAGTGGTTTCGTATGGCGATTTGCCAGTTCTGCTTCTAGGCGTGAGGGCGGAATACAGGTTGTATCGATAATGTACGCGGGATATTTAACAGCGGGGCCCCTGTGGACGACAGGGTAGTCTTTATCCAGAGGACTAAGTTCTCGGCGGTTCCAGACTTTGATTAGCTTGTCCTTGGAGCATGTCACTAGATATCTCTTGTCGAATTTGAGATTCAAAACCGAGTCTTGGTGGGCATTGCGAAGTACTTGAATCTTTTCGCCTGTGGAGAATTTCCAGATGATGACATTCTTGTCACTGCCTCCGGATATAATCAAGTCTTCCTCTGGGCTTGGATCGAACTGAAGGCAGAGCACTGAGGTGCTGTGTCCCAAAAGCGGAGGGTGCCACAGGCGTTTCCTGTTCAAGTCCCAGACACGAACCGTCCTATCCCGGCTACCACTGACTAGCCACCGGCCCACAAACTGAATGGCATAGACACACTCGGTGTGGGCTTCTTCCATATGGGCGGGGTGAGGTAGCTGAAAATTGGTAAAGCGACCTTTTGACCAGTTGTCTTCCAGGCGTCTCCGTTGCTTGTAAATATGCGGCCAGTTGATTTTAGGTGATCCATTTGGCAGCCTGATCAGGAGTGATGATAATTTAGCTGACGGGGGAGATGGTATTGAGGACAAGGGACCGTCGAACCCAGGTACGTCACGCATTTCTCGGTCACCTTCGGCATCCTGGGGGGAGTCTGGCACATCGGCTTCAACGGGCTGGTGTTGCTCATTCCAGAATGAACTGGACTGTAAGCCCTGAGTGGTGGGTCCTCGTGGATTGAGGCCAGCTTCGGTGACACGTCTCTTGAGCTGGGGTTCGGATACGTCCGAGTCATCGTGTCTCGCGCGGGATTTGCGGTTGTGAGATGCAAGGTCGGCCTGCAGGCGTTCATAACGGCGAATGGCGTCAATGTCCAGCCTCCATCCCTCCCTAATGTAGAGATCCCTCCACAGACGCGAATCGAAGATGCGACTCCTCCAGGACCGCGAGGCCAGCGACGCGGTTAGCAGTGTGGCGGGATCGAGATAGGCGAATATCTCGGCGGTGATTTCCGGCGGGAGCTTGAATACGGGGTCCATGTGAAGGAGCGGGGTGAGCCGGTCTACTACTGAGGCGATTGTGCTCGTTCGCAGGCTGCGCAGGATGGTATATGCGAGTTCTGCGGAGTTGTCGCGTGAGCGTTGGAGTCAGTTTATCACGGGTCACGACGGTACATACCGGCTCTCTCCGCTTCGGTGTGGGAGAATATGCCTTGCGGCACAAGCATGGCTTCTTCGCTCTGTGAGACTGCCGCTTCATTTTCCGGCTGGCTCTTTGTGTCGTCCGAATAGCCCTCGTCCAGCTTGAAGGAGGCGGCCAGGGACGCTGCAGCCAGGCCGGACTTTGAAATGGCACCACCAGATGGCTGCTCGCTGTCCATGGAGAGGAGGAATAAATGAAAGGAAACGAAGATCAAGCCAGTGGCTGCCAGAAGAGGAACGCCACAGCAACACAGCAACACCGCAACACTCCCCAAAACAAACAGCTAACTAGGAGTTAGTTAGCTAGTCGTGCTGTGGAGGAACGCTCAACTAGTCGGGCGGACAACTAATAATTAATTAGTTAGTTCGTAGTGGCCTCGGTTGATGCCTTGGTGCCTTGGTGCCTTATTATTAAGGTCTTGTTGCTGATCTCTTTGTTTGCTGTAACCCGCTCCAGTGGTCGTATCAAGTACGTAGTTAGCTGACATGCAGCACAAAAGAATACTAATTAATATTAATAATATTGAAATGAATGTCTTTGTTCTTCTATCAACTACAGAGTACAGAGTAATCACATACTGGCCTACAGAGGAGGTCCGAGTAAGGCACGACACAGCCGAGCAGAGACCGACTAATTTAATATTAATTAATTAAGCAATTAATTGGTTGCACCTGGTGCGACTGTAGCCTCGATGCAGGCTAACTTGGCCAACTACAGCCCCCAGCAAGCTATACCGTGCAACCGGAAATTAGCATGCATGGGCAATTGATCAGGTGATGTTACTTTTCCTGCGTCTTGCCTCCATCACCACATACTCTTGGTGAGAAGGACCACAGCAGCAGACATCCAGCCTTGCTGCCTGTCTCCTTGTTGTTGTTGTCTGTCACAAATGGGAGTTGTCAGCATGGTCGGAATAGACACGCATATTATTCTTCGACGCTCGACGACCAGGCGATCGACAGAGTAGCATCGTGTCATATGAAATTCGTGCTGTAGGACGTAGTCCCTTGGCAGTCAACTGCTGTAGAACGGTTCCGGAAGCCCAAGGGTCTCACAAGGGTAGCAATCAGCAACACACCTTGAATGATATACAGCAGAGCAATGAATATTAAATAACAAAGAATAATTAAATTATTGCATAGTTTAGTGACAAAGACGGAGAGCCAGACGAAACACTAGCGGAAGGGCCGCGCGCAAAGCGGCTAGCGCGCTTAGTAAGCAGCGAGTACATGAGCTGATTAGGCAGGAGCGGCCAGCCAGGAAGGAGCAGCACATGTGCGCGCGATGCTCAGCAGCCCGACTTGACTTAGCACTTCCTCTCCGTCGCTCCTCGCCTCCTGTCTTCTCCTTCTTCTCAATCACTGCTTGCTTGCTTGCTTGTCTGTCGGTCTGTCTGTCCTCTCGACCGTGCTTCCGCCATCTTCGTCTTTCCGGCTGGTCTGGCACATCCACACGCTCTCTCGCCTCTTTCGCCCCCTACCGTGAGTGCCCAGTTCCCCCCCTCCCTGCCTCTCCACAGCCGAAGAAAACCCCCCACCAACCGCCTTCCAGACCCCTGCTCGCTGTTGCTAAAGTCCTACGCCGTACCAGTCTGGGACGCCAGCTGTTTCGCAAATTTCTTGTGCCCGATCACCGCCATAACTACCCCCCTTTCTGCCTGGCGTCTTGCGACCTCTGCTCTGATGCTGTCTGGCCTCTGCGCTCCTGTGCTGCCGAACGTTATTCCGAGGTCGATTGGCGCCAACCCGTCATTCCATTCGAACAACCCTGGTCTCGCCCAAAAAAGCGTCCTGGTTTAGGGACACAAGGGGGATTTTTTTTGTGGGAAAAATATAAAAATCAAAGCAAAAAAGAAAAAAAAAAAAAAAAAGAAGAGAAAAAATAAGATAATCGAAATAGAGACAAGGCAAAAAGGTGGAGCTGGCTCTCGCTGTGATCGACTGCGACCCATCAAAACGTCCATATCGATGGTGCGCGGTGTTTAAGCTCGAAATATCGGGTACGCTGGCTGGAACAGTTACTTGTACGACACTCCCTGGACAATTTCCGTGTGCTGGAGCAACTCTGGATTGATCAAACATCGTCAACATGGATCCGTCGCCAGGCAACGGAGCCCCGTATGGAGGTCCTGTCGCCGAAGACAACATCATCAATAGAAGAGGTGGCGAGTCCCTCTTTCAGACTATTGTGCATTTAAAACGTCGTCTGGCCGAAGTGCCAGGTTTTGAGGCTCACATGGTAGAAATGGAAGCCGAAGAAGAGGCTTCAGGCGATCTAGTAGCCTCGTTGTGGAACTGCTTTCGACAAGGTTACCCGTTGCTCACGATTTTCAACGCCTCGCAACCCGACGAAATCCAAGAGGTCGATCCGGACAAGGTCCCCGAGGCCAAACGACCCAAAGCGGCCACTTTCAAGTTCTTACAGGCCTCCATGAATGATCTTGGCTTTCAGCAGCAAGACTGCTTTCTCATTACTGATCTGTACAGCGATAACATTACTGGCTTCATGAAGGTTTGTTTAACCCTATTCCTGTTTTCTCTTCTCGCTAACTCACTCAGGTCATCAAAATGGTAAACCGCGTCCTGGACTCACTGGAAATTCAGGGCCAGCTGCGACGGCCGTCTGCCGCCGTGGCCGGTGTCCCGGGCCAAGGAGGTGCCGTCAAGCTTACCAAGCGCCAGCATATTTTAAAAGAATTGCTTGAAACCGAGCGTGACTATGTGCATCACATCCAGAATTTGCAAGCTTTGAAGAAAGAACTCGAAGAGACCGGCGCCCTGACCGGTGACAAGAGCCATCAGATCTTTTCAAACTTGAACCTATTGCTCGACTTCGCCCAACGCTTGCTTATTCGGATGGAGCAGCATTATGCCTTGCCCGAGGAACGCCAGGACTGGGGCCGCCTTTTCCTTGAATCCGAGCCTGCTCTTCGTGAATACGAGCCATTTATTGCCAATCAGCTGTTATGTGACGAAATTTGTCTTCAAGAATGGGACAAGATCAAAGTTGCCCCACGCTCACCAGATCTAAAGCAAATGGTGGCTATGCCTGCAACCCTCAACAGCTTTTTCGTCAAACCCTTCCAGCGTTTGACGAAATATCCTCTTATGCTTCTGGTTCGTTGGCGTTTTTCTTTTTCTTCTTTTTTTCTCGTCAAATGCTGACAGAACGGTTTAGGAGCTGCGAAAGCAGACTGAAGACGAAGATTTGCAGACTAATATCACCCGCGCAGTTGACATGATTCAATCCGTTCTCGACTCTGCCAATATAGCCATTGATGAAGAGCATCTCAAATCTGCATTGGATGACCTTGCCCAACGAGTTGATGATTGGAAGTCCTTGAAAGTAGAGGCTTTTGGAAAGCTCCTACGGTTTGGCACATTTACTGTGTTGAAAGGAGACAGCAGTAAGGATGCAGAGAGAGAGGTGAGTTTACAGAAGCCGGTTGGTTCTTGGCTTGTGGCATCAATTAATGGAGATTAGTTTCACATTTACCTATTTCAGCGTATCCTTCTTTGCTGCAAAGACGTCAATCCCAACAAACAAAAGACAAAACTGATTGGCTCCAAAGACAAGCCATCAGGGAATGCCAAGGGCAAGCCGCGTTTGCAGCTTAAGGGCCGCATTTACATGGCCAACGTGACAGACATTGTTGTCCTTCAAAAACCAGGTATGAAAGGAATTTTCCCTAAGATGGCCCGTCGTCTCACATGTGCTTTTTCAGGTTCTCATCGGATACAAATCTTCTGGAAAGGTGATCCTGGGGTGGTTGATAATTTCATTATTCGGTACACAAACGAAGATATCATGAAGAAATGGCACAAGGATATTGAAACGCAACGACAAGAGCAAGCAGGCCAGCGCAACGTCCGACACACTGGAACTTCCGACTCGGAGTTTATGTACATGCAGAATATGCAGGGAATGGTGAACCCCTATCAACAAGAGTATGACGCCGAAGAAGATTCACAGGTGCATTCGGGAAGCTTTTCGGAATTCCCTGTTAGCAGGAACGCATCAAGCACGAGTCTGCGAGCCCGGTCAGCAACGGGAGGAAGCAGCGGTTCGATTGCTCTTCCTGGGATGCGGCCACCGCCCCGATTCCCATTGCCAGATATTCCCCCGGCACTCCATACACAGCTTTCCAACGGTAGCCTGTCGCCAGGCGAACGTCTTGTGCATGATTCGTCATATTTCTCTCCAACGACCGAGACTCCTTCGACACGCTCGAGCTCGCAATCGACATTCAACTATTCTCGACAAATGTCCTCCTCTTCAACCGTATGGAGTGAAGAGTCCAACCGGTACACGGCGCCAGCTTTTTCTACTCGAATGTCGAAAGACGGGCCTAATGTGAATCCCTACTTCAGCGGAGCAACTCCCAACGGCAACGGCGCCAATGGACGAGTACAGCGTCCATCTCTACCGCCAATGTCCATCCAAGGCCAACCGATGAACACAATGTCACAACGGGTACGCTCAGCCAGCAGTCCCGATATCCACAACCACAATCCTCCTCGGTATGTTAACGGCGGACACACGATGCAGACTATCGACAATGTCCCAGTTCCGCCTATTCCGCCCCAACTTGCAAATATGAGAGCACCGGTCAACCGGAGTCAGAACAACTCACCCACAAATGGGAATCTGCCAATTCGATCTGCTGCGCAGACTCCGGTCGGTGGCACGCGGCATACGCCTTCTGGCGGATACCATGACCCGCCGTATACCTCGGCGCTGGCCACAAGCCAGTCATCCCTTTCAGAAAATCCCCTTGCTGAGTCTGGCATGCTTGAATCCGAAGCATTAGCGGCTTCAGGCCCGGTTATGCCGACTCAGTTAAAAGCCAAGGTCAGTTATGATGACAACTATGTGACTCTGGTGATTGCAAGCAACATTCTCTTCCGGTCTTTGACAGATCGAGTGGATGCCAAGCTTGCGCGCTTTACGCAACGGTCCATCGGCAACAACACTGCTCGACTTCGATACCAGGATGAGGACGGCGACTTTGTCACTATCGACAGTGACGAGGCTGTGCAGTTGGCCTTTATGGAATGGCGAGACCAGCACCAGGACGTCATCGCACAGGGTCAAGTCGGCGAGATTCATCTGTTCTGCCAAGCGGTTGACCCTTAGATGGCACGCCCTTGGACTCTTTTTCTGTTCGACGCTTTCCTCCTTCTCGTTGATGATTCATAGCATTCCCAGGTAGTTTGCGGCGTTTCTCCTCCAGTCGGCGTTTTGGTTGCACTTAGAGTGTATGCGGCATCTGTCTACATATCTACACGTCCAGCGACACTCGGACTGGCTGATCGATTGAAGTTCATTGAACGTACGACCTTTTATTACTTCCCCATCTTTTGATACATGAATTGTAAGTATCTCTTGTAGTTTCCAGCGGGTGGTTTTGATGATACGCCACCGTCTCATGTGTATGTCCAGTGTCATGACCGCTTCTACGACCATTTGATGTATTTAGTGCTGTTGTTTGTTGAGTTCTTCGTACTACTTTGTACTGCAAGCATAAACCTAGACCTATGAATCACGAATCCTACGAGTAGCATCTCCGTTTGCGTTAATTAATAACAAGTAGTTACGTACGGCGTTCTCCGTAATTAGTCAACAGCCAAACTGCAACATTGAAACACGCATGAAACGGTCAGCCTGAAACAGGCTCTGAGGATCGGGATTCGACGCGGGGCGGCATTGGGCATAAAGGAGTAAAAGGGGGCGGCATTTTGTGTCGATCTCCAACAGCTGATTCGACACAGTGGTCTAAAGAAAGGGCTTTTGTCAAACTAGGGGCAGCGCATTGTGTTGTTTTGTGGCTTTCAGAGCGAGTCCGGGCCAATTGGACGGTGTGGTGCAGGCTTTACGGGGTGGACGGAGAACTGCGATGATGGAGGAACTAAACTGTAGTTCCTGCGCGATTTAACAGCAATGAGGCAAATTAGGCGGGATTAACCTGAGAATAATCCTTTAGTCGCACGACGTACGTGGCCCCGAAGCAGAAAGCGATGTTTAAAAAGCCGGCGTCGTTGCCGGGCCTGTGGCTCTGTTGTTAGTTCGTTGGGTTGTCCACATTCAACGCTCCTGCCGTTAGTGAACATTGTTGACTGAGATACCCCTCTTCGTCTGCTTCATCTCTTCCTTCTCTCGTATACCCTGCGTCAGTTGCTGTTCCCTGCATCTGCCTGCACGACTTGTCTGCTCGATCGATCTCATATCACAGCACATACTTTCAACTAAGTCGATCGACCGCCGATAAAGTGGGCTCCTTGTTCTTGGCGCTGTTCGTTTATCCCTTGCCAGCTCACAAAGTCGCACAGCCAAGCAAACCACCACCATGTCGTTCTCCGGTCGCCGCGTGAGCATTCTGCGCCCCGCCGATGCCAGGCGCCTGTCCACCGTCAAGGACCTGTCCGTCAACGGTATGTCTGCACCCCTTTCCATCGTTATAGTGTCCAGCCAATATCGACGAATTGCCGTCTCCATTCCGTTGTAACAATCTCGTTAATGCCCTGCAGAGCAGCAGTCCGAGACTCACCGCGACTTCCGCGCTGCCCACGAAGGCCACAAGCCGCACGCCGGCCTCGATCCTTCTCGTGCGTCGACCGGAGTCATCTGGTGCACAGAGCGTGCCAACGAGCATGGCTTCTCCGAGCGCCCGCACGAATGGGCCAACCTGGGCCAGGGCGCTCCGGAGGCCGACGACGACATCGTGGGCAGTTTTCCCCGCCCTACCACGATTCCAATCGACTCTGCCTCGCGTGAATACGGTCCCACCGCCGGCATCAAGCCCCTGCGTGCCGCCGTCGCCCGTCTGTACAATGAGCAGTACCGCCAGGGCAAGGAGAGCCAGTACACGTGGGAGAACGTGTGCATTGTGCCCGGTGGCCGCGCCGGTCTGATTCGAATTGCTGCTATTCTGGGGAACTCGTACCTGTCGTTCCCCATTCCCGACTACACCGCCTACTCGGAGATGCTGTCTCTCTTCAAGAACGTGCGTTTACTACTGTGTAGAGTAAGAACTTGGGCTGATTTTGATAGTTCTCTCCCATCCCCATTCCATTGGCTGAAAACGACCACTACCACATTCACCCCGACAAGATCGCAGAAGAGATTGCTCGAGGTACCTCGGTTATCTTGACCTCCAACCCGCGTAACCCTACCGGCCACGTCGTCGCGAACCCGGAGCTTTCTCGCATCCAGGATATCTGCCGTGGCCGTGCCACCCTGATTCTGGACGAGTTCTACGGAGGTTACAACTACACCACCGGCTGCGATGGAACGACACTGAGTGGTGCCGAGAACGTCGTCGATGTCAACGAGGACGGTATGTTCTTGAATGTGTGATATAGACAAACAATAACTGACAAGCGCACCTAGATGTTTTGTTGATCGACGGTCTCACCAAGCGCTTCCGTTTGCCCGGATGGCGTATTGCCTGGATTGTCGGTCCTAAAGAGTTCGTGGATGCCCTTGGCTCTGCCGGCTCGTACCTGGACGGAGGTGCCAATGTGCCCTTCCAAGAAGCCGCGATCCCTATGCTAGAGCCGTCTCTCGTCAAGAGCGAGATGATCGCCCTGCAGGAGCACTTCCGCACCAAGCGTGACTACGTCCTTAGCCGTCTCCACGAGATTGGATTCCGGATCAAGGACGTGCCGCAGGCCACCTTCTACATCTGGTTGGATCTGACTTCGATCCACCCTCCCCTGCCCGAAAGCGCCAACGTCAGCGACGGTCTGAACTTCTTCAACGCGCTACTCAAGGAGAAGACCATTGTTGTGCCCGGTATCTTCTTTGACCTGAACCCGGCCAAGCGTCGCGATCTCTTTGACAGTCCTTGCCACCACTTTGTGCGGTTGAGTTACGGACCCAAGATGGATGTCCTCAAGAAAGGTCTTGACGGCATCGAGCGTGTCGTTCGCCGTGCCCGCGGCGAGAACATTGGACCTACTCTGGAGGACGAGGTGGCCATTGAGGACTAAGCTTTAACGTATATGTGCTCGCATTTAGAACAGCAAATCTGATTAGCTAGTATCTAGAATAGACGGACAGATAAAGAAATGACAATGATGAGATGACAAACTTTGATCAATGAATAGTTAAATATAGTGAGTAGTAAAGAAAAGGTAAATAAATTGTATCTCCTTGACACGTGACGCGGTGTACACTAGTGACGTCTAGTAGGGCGGAAGACTTGCACGAACAACCTCCGACAAGCAGTGACAGCAGCAGTGTACGATCCGGGTCGAGAGTGAGCTCCCGCTCACAAAATACCCTCCGGTTAATAAAATGCATCTGATACGATGGCCGTCAACGTGCTTCGTATCTTCAACTCGACCCTCTACAGCGTGCTCGCAATCATCCTCTTCTGCCTGACGCTGGTGACGCCCGCCGATTTCATCTACCAATGCTGGCAAAACCACCGCCTCACCAACATCTTCATCGTCGCCGGGGTCTATGTTCTGACTGTCTTGCTCGCTCTGCTCGTGTACGCAAGTCGCCTGTACACGATCCGTACGGGCCTCGCTGCTATCCCCAAGGCTTGGATCCCGGTCGCAAAGGGCGAAGTCGGCAAGAGCGTGCAGCGGCTTGTGGACGAAGGGCTGCGGCGCAGTGCAATTATCGCGTACCAGGCGCGACCGAGAGATTTGTTTGCGGATGAAATCAACAGCATCAATAAACCCGCTCATGATGATGAGCTCTCGGTCAATGTCGACCGACCGCCATGGGGCCCCATACAGCACGCTGGCTGGTCAGCCCCGTCGTCGCTGGATCTTCCAGGCCTGCGGTACCAGCGCGTCATCGAGGAACTCCCGCATTTGATCGAGGCCAAAGCAGTCTCTCTAGCGCCCTCGGATCCGCTGGTTGCGTCGGCGAATAACGTCTTTGGCGCAGAGCGCGACGACAACGACAACGACGACGACGGGTACAATGTTCCCGACCCGCGAGTTGTGGAGATATTGCAGCGGCCGGCGACAATGGGGCTACGAGACTACGTGGGACATTTGACAACCTTGGGATTAATCGAACCTCCCGGGCTGGGCGCTGAGTTTTTGTTTCTGTATGAACAAGCGCGGTTCTCGTCACGGCTGCTCGTCGAAGACGAGTTTCGCAGGCTCATGAACGTATTTGCCACGATCTTGCGGGGCATGAAGGCGATCGACGACAAAATTCTGGACCAGGAAATCTTTTCCTACACCAACCAGTCCCAGAGCAGCGAATCGTTCATCGGCCCGTCGGACGAAGAGGGCGAGACGGACACGCTAGGAACGGCCAGCCTGCATCGGCAGCCCAGTACCAGCAACTACTCGTCGGCGGGCACCGGCAGCAGCAGCAGTCTGCGATCTGTGCGCACGGCGCCGATGGTACAGCCTGTGTCGTCGTCTTCTGCTGTCGGGTCGACGAGGTCGCTGCGCCGGGCTGGGTCGAATATCTCGCAGGCCTCGGGCGGCAGTGTCATCCGGCTTGTCAAGACGCGGAGTCCGGAGGATCTGCCGTATGCGTTCAATTACTAGTTTATATTACATGTATATATTTATGTATTTTTAGAGGGAAAGTAATAATTAATAATAATTGTCATTGGCCTACCGAAAGAGCACTACGTAGGCGGAAGAGCGGATCAGATTAGATTGTGGCCGCGTGGCGCCCCGCCATGAATTACTACGTCGCCGACTCCTTCCCACGTCATAACATTTGAACACTCCACTGTCGAGTGTCAACCAGAAATATATATATATATATACAACATGCAAAAACTCCTCCGCCGCGGCACCGAGCTGCTCACGCCGCGCACTGGCAGCCCAGCGCCAGCCAGCGATAGCGACGGCTTCACGACAGTCTCCTCGCACACAGCGCTTTTCCCCGCGGTTGAACGGGCCATCGACGGCGACGACTGCGATCGCGACTGCGCCAGCTGCACAATCCACTACCCGGCGCGGTTTGACGTCGAGATGAACGATAAACTGTACGGCAATGTCAAGGGGTGGGCGACGCACGCGCTCGTCGCAACGGGCAAGACGGATTGGGTGCGCGACGTGGCGGATGAGAAGGGAAGTGTGATGGAGGCGATTGAGCGCGGGGGCGTGGAGCCGCAGAATGGAGTACGTGCCTAGCACCTTACTTATTTATATCTAGTGACTTTGTGAGTTGAAAAAAAAGCTGACGGAGGGAGAAACTCAAACTGTCCGCGTCCAATATCCCCGTGCCAGACGAATATCACGAAGCCGACGACGATGCGCACCGGCCGACCACCGTCGCTCTCTTTCCGGCGTTTACCCTCGTTCATCATGTCACGCCCGCGCTCGTCCCGGATCTGATCAGATACTTTGTGAACCCGTCAATTACGACGACGACACCGCTGGGCTCGGCACCAGCTGTAGCCCCGGCCGGAGGAGAAGAAAAACAGCTCAGCGAGGAAGACATCCTCTCCCAAACACCCCTCCGATCCCGCCCATCTCCACACGCAGCGGTGATTCTGCTCTGTTCGCAGCGCACGCGCGACGCGCGTTGCGGCCAGTCGGCGCCGCTACTCAAACGCGAGTTTGAACGGCATTTGCGGGCGAACGGGTTGTATAGAGATATGAACGACGAGCGGCCTGGTGGTGTCGGGGTGTACTTTATCAGTCATGTTGGCGGGCACAAGTACTCGGCCAATGTGATTATTTATCGGCGGCGGGATTTTGAGTGGTACAAAAAGGGGTCAGAAAACGTTGGAAATAATGAAGAGCTGGATGGCGCTGTGCAGGGTATTTGGCTGGCGCGTGTCCGGCCAGAGGAGTGTGAGAACATTGTACGCTTTACGGTCATGCAAGGCAAGCTGGTGAAGCCGGATCAGTTGCGCGGCGGGTTTGATCGAGAAAGGGGGGTGACCAGTTGGTGATGTGGTGATGAAATGTATGCAGTATAGATAGATAGACTTTGATATTTACCAGATCAACGGTGATGTGTTTGTTAACAACTTGGACCTACATATGACGAGTAAGAAATCACGACAAGTAATCTCTAGTATAGATTACTAGTAACCCCTTGACGACCAATCATTGAAATTGTTTCGCTCTTTCGATCGAGTAATACTTCATGACCGTACAGCGTACATGTAGATGACGTATCTTATGCTGAGGCATCTAAAATCTGGTTTTTGGATTGGTCAAATCCTGGTCGATCGCTTTGCAGCTGCTACAGATCACATGCGTTGAAGCTTGCATTGTCGATCTTCGATGTAAAAAAACAAAAAAAGGTTTCCCATGTCTCTCGTCCATTCTTCTGCGTGACACATGCCATTCTCAGTTCATTGGATGACAAGATGGTTGCATGTTCGTGGCAAAAACAAGTTGCGGGCGAACAGCCTCAGTGACAGTATTTCCAAGACACCGGAATGTCTATTATCAAGCGACCAATAAGAAAGCCAAAACGTTCAGCTGTGGCCCACCAGCTGATGTGAATGGCGTCTGGTTTGCGCCGCCATTGGTGAGAGACGCAGATTGACTAGTCGTTGATGTGCTTAATTAATTAGTACTTAGTACTGGAAATACCGCACCTGCAGGTCGATTTTCTCAAACAAACACAAAGTCAAGAATGCGCAAAAAAACATCTCGCTTGCGTGGCGTGTACGCATACGTAATGTTGATAAGATACCGTTCACGGCGTAACGCAGTCCGTACTCGTAAATACTAAATAGGAGCATGTAGCTAGCATTATTCAACGCCTTATCGCGGCCAAGAGCCAATGTACCGGTATGGTGGATATGCGCGTCTTGGTAAATGATTAGCCTCATGGTGTTTACTGGTGACTGCCAGGACCACCGGCTGGTCAGCATTTGCTAGACCGACGCGAGCCAATGGTGACAGCTCAGGTATTTTTGGATCGTGTCGCGCCGGGGCTGCAACTGTCGTGATCCTCCCAGGCGATGGGCTGCTATCACGATAGCGATAGTCCCAGCACCAATGGCAACAAGTTATAATTAGCCGGTGCTAAGAACTAAGAAAAGGGGGGGCAATATACGAAGTTGCGGTTTGTTATCAACTTATCACACGGCGATATGTATCAGCTTTTACGCCGCATTCTCGTCGCCTTCGTGATCAGTCCCTGACTCGCGGTCTCACCGACGATGGCCGACCCGACGGCTGACGGCGCTAGACGGCGTTGTTGTTGGGCAGGTCACTGACACAGGGGACGGACAGTTGCCCGTAAGCGCCTGGGCTATCAGCGCCGCATATGCATGCACGTCCGGATAGTTGAAGTTGTAGGGTGTCGTAGGGGTTGAGAATGCGGGGTTAGGCTTGGCCTGGTTGGCGCAAGCTCGGCCATACGAGGTGCATCGGCCAATTAATGCCCTTGGGGAATATAGATTGCAGTCACGAATGCGGTTTCTTTCACACTGACACTCGCTCGCACGTGTTTGCATTCTGAAGTGGCGGTCGAGGACCTTGTAGAAATACCGATTAGTCCATAGCAAGGCTGAGGTGGAGAAGATGGACGCCTCCTCGATATGGCGCGCCGAAAGACAGACGACTGGCGGAAAATAACCACATCGATCGCGCATGCAGTAGTGGGCGGCGCAAACTCAACAGTGCTGGTTGTGTTGTGTTGTGTGTTGTGGTATTGGTTAGGAGGTGTTCGGGAGAGATGGCGAAGGCGGAGAGGCAAGGCGGCAGGGAAGGAAGGAAGGCCGTCCCGACCAGCCCTTCCCGGAGTGTTTCTTGGCTGAGCGATTTATCACTTTTCGTTCTGCTTCTTCATCATCTTCTTGCTCTCTCTTTTAAAATCATTAATTACTATTATTACTACTGCGACCAGCCGGTTTTCTCACTAAGCTGATCCGCTGCAGATCGGAATATCAGACAGGAACTGTGTCTCGACTCTCGACTTGCCGGTCTCGTGATCTCCTCCCTATCCAACGTCTACGTCTACTCTGCGTACGTACTCAGTGTTAGCGAGCTGGATTGTTGGATGCCATCTCGTATCCACGTCGGCTACATCCGATCACCAGATGCGGGGAAGCAGATACAGATCATGACAGAGTACTGACTCTACTGAGTACTCCGTCCAGACCATCTCGTATAGCTACGACAAAGTCAAGTGATGCTCGATCAAGATGAGTGATCGTTGGGGCCAAGCGAGCAGGTGAAACGCGCATCCCAGGGGCGGTCAGTCTCTCTAGCATCTGGTCAGTCCGGATAGGTATGTAGTGTTTCTGGCTGGACTGGACAGACTCCAGACTCAGAGTAGTATGGCATGGCTGATGGTATGGCAGGGATGATGATCGCAGGGTTAGCTCTGTACCAGCTTGCTGGGAGGAGAGTCAAAATTGAAAAAGAGTATGTCGCAGTCGCAGTCGCACTCGGTTCGCCAGAGGCGGCCAGCGCCCACAGCGCCGGCCCACAACTTAAATCCTTCCCTGGTCTGAAAGCGCGTCTATCCGTTGGCTAGAGGGATCCTTCTCGGCTGTCCGCTGTCCAGGTCAGCACTTGTGCGTCCCGGACGGGGATGGCGCGTTGCTGCTGATTCATATGAAAGAATGAAGCAGGCAGGCGACCCAGGGCAGTGGTCGGAACCGAGGGGTTGTTCGCATTACGAGATAGCGCGCTGGAACGGCTGCCCGAAACGGCATGGAGCCATCTCCCCCCATGTCAAATTGTTGGACACCGTTAGTAACGCCTGCTGAGAGGCAAAAGCAACGAGTCGACAGGAGAGCGGTTTGCGATTCGCAAAGTCGAATTTGCGTACGGCCCACGTATTACAAAATACTGCCGCGGCCGGCCGGACGCTAGCCTGGGCGGGGGCAAGCGCGCCCCGCCGAGACCACTTGCGTGGTGGTGCACTAGCGGTAATACGCGTATGGTACTGTCACGGCATGTGTCAACAGTCCACAGGAGAAGCAGTCCCCGAGAGAGCCACCGTTGTGAGAATAGTAATAATAATAATATGATGTGCCATCACTTAGTAACTTAGTACTCGGCATTTAGTGACTTGGGAGTAATCGACTAATCGCATAGCCAGAACAATCCAGTAATAAGCATCAGCTAACACATTAATACTCGCCTCCCCCCGGCGCGCATGGATGGATGGACACCCCAGGCACCTCTGCTCGCTCACTATTGCTTCCGTGCATTGCCTTTTCGAATAATACGTATTATTAGTCTTTGCGGCCTGGGTTATTAAAGCTGGACCAGCCAGCCGGCGCCCCAATCGCAGCCCTCGCCTGGTCCCGTTGAGTTTTTTTCCTACCTCTGTCTCCTCTCGCCTTCTCCTGCTCTCTTCCTCCCGTCGCTATTCTTATTTATCGCCCGCCGTCCCCACCCCACCCGCAAGCTATCATCTACTTCCCGCAACCCAGGCATCCTTCTTGTGTCGCGCTATACACATCCTCTATCGCTTTCGACTTTGCTTTTTGGTGCACTCGTGTCCAGCATAACACATTCTTCCATCATGGCGCCTGGCGGTGGTCGCGACTTCAATTGTTCGTGGGAGAAATGCGGCAAGGTACACATCATCCTGCCTTCCTAATGCGGACACCAACCAAAGAACGTCCACTGACCTGATTTTTTCTTTCTAGTCGTTCAATCGCAAATCCGACTTGTGTCGCCATTATCGCATCCATACCAATGAGCGTCCCTATCACTGCAATGTGGCCGACTGCAACAAGAGCTTTATCCAGCGCAGCGCTCTGACTGTGCACTCGCGCACCCACACCGGTGAGAAGCCGCATGTGTGCGATCACGAGGGCTGCCACAAGGCATTTTCGGACGTGAGTTACTCGGCCTTTTTATTCTTGGTGACGAAAGGAAAAAAAAAACTGACCCGTCAGTCTTCGAGTCTGGCCCGCCATCGTCGCATCCACACGGGCAAGCGCCCGTATATCTGCCAGGAGCCCGCCTGCGAAAAGAGGTTGGTGGACTCTTTGCCAGACCAAAAAAACGCGACTGACCCTGCTAGCTTTTGCCGGAAAACCACCCTGACAAAACATCAATCTCGCTCGCACCCGCAGGACGACTCGCGCCAGTCCTCTGCAGGGACCACTCCTGAGCATGTGTACCAGACCCCCGTGGTCACGTCGATGCCACCGACGCAGTATATGCTGGCCCAGCCAGCGCAATCGCTCTACCAACAACAGGACTTTTACCAAACACCACACACTATTCCTCTCGCGCAGCCGCCCAGCGTCGTGCCACACCCGGTCCCGGTCTCGACAGTGCATGCGTCCCCAGCAGCAGTCGCTCCAGCTCCGGCCGTGGACCACCACCAGCAGCAGCAATACGCGGCGCACATGATGCAGCCTCGATACAACCCGACGCCGCGTCCCAGCTACATGGCAACGGAATACCCGCCGCAGCCTCCGCCGCCGTACCCCGGCCACCATCCTCACTCGATGGTGTCGGAGGCGCACCCGATGATGATGTCGTACCAGCCAGAGTATCAATACAAGCCACCGCCAGCGCGCATTCTGAACTCGCAAGAGGGGACTGACTGGGGCTTCCTCGGCATCAGCTGAATTTGTTTATTCTACATTCTCGACGAGTTACGATCCGGAGTTGGACGTGCGTTAAAAAAACGGTTTCGTGTCTGTGTTTTATTTTCTGTCACTTGTGTGATCTATAACGACATATTGTATTTACTATTGGATTACTCTCCGTTATCACCATTCCCCCTTGATGTTTGTTTCTATCGGAAGACCGCCAATTTCGGACAGGCACTTTTGATAGCATGTGATACCCTAGTTGTTATTACATAACAAGTCCAGTCTATTATTTGTTATTTATTGCTATTGCTATTACTATTGCCATTGCCATTGCCACATTTCTTCTTCTCCTCGGAAGGTCAATAATTTGCTCAAGAGTCCGGCATATTAAGTGGTGGCGTGCAGCCAATCAGTAGTCGGGCCGATCGATGTTGACAATTTGACACCGCCCGAGCCAACTAACAGTCAAGGGATACAGCAGTGGGTCGGGGCCCAGCGTTCGCCAATGGGACGCGCGCATGTCAAGCTGAAACACTAACAAGGCTTATCAAGGAGAGAGAGAGAGAGAGAGAGTCAGGGTCCATAGTGTTCAATTCCTGGTACGCTAATTACCTCCGGAGGACTCCGTACTCTGTACTAGGGAAGTTTGTACTATGGAGACTATGATCATCAACATCATTAATATCGTTAAAGTTCAGCCCGGTCATGTCTGTCTGGCAGCGTGGCTGCGTGGGATCATGGATGGATGGGCGTCAATGATCCAGTAGCATTCCAGTGCCAATCAAGGGATATAAAAGGTGGAAGGTAGAGGTGGTGGTGGTGGGGACAGACGTAAGTGCGTTTTTTTCGGGGTTTGGTTTGGCCTGCATAGTCAGAAAAGAAGCAAAAAGCGTGGTTTGTTGTAGGCGTGAGTGGGTTTTAGTAAATTGGAGTAGTGGACCTCTTTCTTACTAGGTGACTTACGTAGTAGCCTAGCGGACTAGCAGACTAGTAACATATTCTGTACAGTGATACGCTACACTACAAGGTGGAATTGATGTGCGTATAGCCGAGACGTGGGTTTTATGAGGCGCTAGTGTCCGATTGGGAAACACTGCAGTCACACCCCGCTTTTCTGTGCATGTCAGCCAATCAACCCCAACCTAAAAAAAGCTTGGCTCGGGTCACAGACCAGGCTGACCAAGATGACTGCCGCCACGCGGGGCGTTCGTGGGGAAAGCCATCCCATCCTGACTAGTAATTAGTGTTTACCGTTGGGTCTATCAAAAGAAACACAAAATAAAATCTCGTATTCCTCTAATTTTATTTGATTAAACTTACGGGGTACAGAGTATATCCATCCAAAATTCTATTTTATTATTATTGGACCCAGGCTGCAACGTTTTGCCAAACAGAGGGGAAAAAAAGAAATATTGCAGCGCCGAGCCACACACACACCCCCCCCGTCCCAGCAGACTGGCTCCAGAGTTCTGGATCGTCCCGTCCTCGTATTCCTAGTTCCAAGTTTCCATCCCCAGTAGTCAGCCGTGTTTATTGCTGATCTGTTCAATGCTGTTTTTTTTACTTTGACTTTGACTTTATTTTCCTTTCTTTTTCTCGAGCTGATCTGCTTACTGTACAGTAATTGTCGCATGGTTTACGATGTACTCCGTATGTGAATAAGCAAAGAGGCATCCCGTATACTTACTATATAGGCAGCGGTCCTGCCGATCTTTCGGAGACGTCCAGACCGGATCGAATCGACGATCTGGTACTACAGAAGAACTCAGCCACACTGTCATCTGTCAGTCTCCTCCATATGCTAGTACAATTATTACTAAGTAGAATATGGAGGACTAGCCTGTTCAAAAGAAGCATCATGATCCGAGCAAGAAATGATGATAGCCCATGAGTCGTCCCGGGGGGGAGGGGCCGATTGTTCCCAAACATAGTTTGGAGTCCACTCACTAGCCTGGAACAGGTTTAGCTGTGTATTAGCACTAGGCATTTTTGGTATAGTCTCCATTTCCTCGACTCCACAAGCCCCCAGCCAATAGACTTTCAATAGTGACATCCCATGACGACTTGTAATTAATCAACTGACCCAGTCGGCGCGGCGGAGTAATTTTTGATTGCCTTTTTGAAGATCATGGCTGTGCTTCACGGAATACTTGGACTGTGCTTGAGTTATTTACTACTTAGTCGTCTATCACAATGGTTAATTAGATTTCGTGTCAATCGCGCCATGTGGACCACGGCTGTTGAACTGCTGCCAAGACAGGGAACTGGCGAAGCAATAATAAGTGCAGGTTGAGACGAGCGGAGCGCGCCGAGTCGAATGGGTTTCCGAATATGTTTAGTGAAGCAATATATTATCTTGGCTGTACGGGGTAGGACTTTGAATATCTAGTACGGAATACAGAGTAACTCTGCAGTACTTGATTACTGACTCAACAAATATGGATACGGAGTCCTCCGTGTTATTTTTACTACGAGTCTAGATCCCGCAATCCATGGGAACTCTAGTCGGACCCCCAGAAAACTACACACTAATTACTACGTCCTGAACAGTGAGATTAGGAGACGTTGTCGATCAAAATCCTGTTTACACCAATCTGCTACGTGGACGGTAGCAATAATTATGGAGTAGCACCCGGGAGACTAAGTCTGGTATCCGTAACTAGGCCGCCGGTGAGAGCACAGAGCAGCTTGCAGCTTGAGCAAGCTCTCGACCCAAAGTTTACTACTCCGTAGAGACTACGGTAGAGATGTGTTGTGGACGATTATTGCCTATCTAGATCATGAGGATTTCGTACAACGCCTTTTTTTTGTTTTTTTCTTTGGTTTCATTTTCGCAGGAATTAGCCTTGGAGAACCTTGTAATTATTATTGCTGATTATTATATCCCTCAGATATAAACTCCGACGACGACCAAATAATATCATGTATAATATAATACTTAGTAAGTTACTAAGTTATTAACTACGTGCTAGGCTTGCTAGCTCATGCTGCCGATCGTAATTGGACACACATCACTCCTGGCCTCGTGGCGGTGGGGTGTCCTTTTTTTTTTTTTTTTCTCTTCTTCCTCGGGTTGAGTGTTTAGGAATCAACGGCTATGTAATCAAATATACACGTGTGTTTAAGCCGTTTGGAGCCGTTTGGAGCCGGGAATAAGGAGAGTTAGCTTATTCCAATCTGGATTGGACTGAACTTATCTAGGCGTCCAACATCCTATCCAATATACGACTTGACAAACTTAACATTACTGTCTATCACCATGTCACAGATACATCAAGCATGTGTGCCCCTTTTATACGCCGTATTAATTGCTTAATTGATGCAGGCCGTCCCTTGAAGCTGTGCCATGTGGCCATCTGAATCAAAGACCTAGTATTAGCTGGCTGGGCCGGAAGTCGGTTCCGATGCACTTGCTGTATGATATGGCTTGATGGGTATAAGGTGAATACTATACGCTAACTAATAAAATATGGAGTCTACTAATGTACCTCTGTACTCCGTACGAACCTGAACGGCAATGATAGTCACGCTAATAATACTCCGTGCGGTACATATTAAATACAGACTCCTTACTTTGTACGGAGTATCTTCATGTCAAAAGAAATATGAAAAAAATAAAAAACCGGTTTGCGATTCATGCCCCCGCGCTTGGAAAAAATACTAGTCATACATATAATACCACGGTACCGAGTACGACTTGTACTTGTGTCAAAAAAATATGAGCAAACCAGCCAATCAGGGCACAAATTAAGCGAGTCTCACCCTGTGAGCGGCGATCATAATTGGCCTTTCCGCTGGTAACACTCAGAAATAGTGGATTTGGTTCTTGGCACGGTCCAATTGGACTACTACCAAAAAAAACCACATCTTTGTATCATACAAGACATACATGACATTTTGCAAATACCGAATAGGGGCGAGATTCAGTGGATCTCGGCCATCTAGATAAATTGATGATTGTGGAGTTCAGAGTACTTTTGGCTGATATAATTTAGCCGCGACTTGCCTATCAGAGAAACCCAACAACCAACGCTGATAGCGTATTTTCTTTGGCAATTTGTATGAAATGCAATCGTGACTTTCGACGAATGCCAAGCCGTGCGTATTTTAGTTTTGCATTGGGCGGTGCAATACTACAGAGCACGAAGATACGGAGTAATAGATGTTGTCATGTTGATACGAGTTGGTGTGATTTGGGGGATGTTGGAACTTTTCTCTATCTGCACGATGAACTGTGACTTTTTCTCTCTTGGATGATGTCAGAATGCGTGGCGATGGTGTGTACATTGATGTCGGTGACTCGGTGTGAAAGCCGAGTTGATGATGGTCAACTGGTTCTGGTAGTCGTAGGGGACGAGTGTTTGGACGTGCTTGCTGGTCATGGCTTTCAGTTTAGTATTTGCAATTGGTCTTTGTTGGGAAATCGTAGTTGTATGGGTATGTCATAGATCATGGTCAAATGATGTTGTATGGCACCACAAGGCCACTTGGCTTGTATTGATTGACACTGTCACTTGTTTTCGGTATTCGTCGATGAGTTTCATGTTCGAAATTGAATATTTATGGCTTTTAATTTAGGTGTATCGATCAATTGGGTCAATTTTTGTATCTGCTTCACATGTGATCAATGAAATATATATTCAACCTCATTCTATTTGCGAGTTATTATGTATGAGTCCATGTAAGAATCAGTTGATGTATGGAGCACCTAACACCTGAAGTTTGTGACAAGCACATTGCTAAAATCGATCACAGCTACCTCACAAAATATCTCGTCCAACACATCATCCAATTTATATCTTATATAATTGCATCGCCGTCGACTGCTGTAGTTGTAGATCCAGCCAATGACAGCCTCGCAGTGGGGCTCCCGCGGCGATCCAGGGACAGACAGCAAAAGAATTCAATGGCTTCTCCAGTCCATTGATCAGATTGAACACCACACTCAAACCCAGCGATATCGATATGCAGCGTCTCTGACCATCGCAACTCGCTCAATCTCTACCCTGCCATGTCTAGCTCCGAGGGCGAGCCTCGCCTGCAAATCGCGCCCGAGAAACTCGACGAAAATGTCGTTGCCCTCGTCACCGGCGCCAACACGTGCGTGAAAGATAAAAGAAAAGCACCACTGGCCAGCTAATCAAGAAAATGTCATTTACAGTGGCCTCGGGTACTCGACGTGTTGCCGCCTCGTGGACGAATTCGTCAAGATCTACCCAGACTCCCACCGCCTGACCGTCCTCTTCACCACGCGCCGCCCGCCAGCACAAGTCCGCGAGACACGCGACGAGTTGAACCGGTATGCAGCACGACACGGAGCCCAGGTCGCTGGCCGCGTGCAGTTTCTCGCCGAGACTCTCGATCTTTTTAATCTGCATTCTGTCCGGGCCCTGTCGCGCCGTCTGAATCGGAACTTTACCAAAATCGACGCTATCATTCTGAATGCTGGATGGGGAGGATGGAGTGGCCTCGACTGGCCGCGGGCTGTCTTTACGGTGCTGACAGACATGGTGAATGCGACAACATGGCCCACGTACAAACTCGCAAAGGCCGGTGTGACAACGCCCAGACAAACCAAGCTGGCCGAGGAAAAGCCCCTGGGCGCGGTGTTTTGCGCCAATGTCTTTGGCCACTACATGCTTGCGCACAATCTCATGCCGCTGCTCAGAAGGGCCGGTAACAAACGAAACGGAGCAGGGCGGGTTATCTGGATTAGTAGCGTTGAGGCGACGACGTCGTTTTTTGATGCTGATGATATCCAAGCTTTGAAAAGCGAGGCTGCTTACGAGAGCTCCAAGGCCCTGACCGACATTCTGGCCTTGACGTCTGACTTGCCCAGCACTGCACCATGGGTGAAGAGCTTTCTGGCTGTTGATTCCTCGCAAGGTGAATTGTCGTCTCCAGAGGGCCCACCACCCATCAACTACCTCAGCCACCCGGGCATTTTTGGCTCCTCAATAGTTCCCCTCATCCTACCTCTATGGTACTGCATGCTCGCCGCATTCTACATCTCGCGCCTCCTTGGCTCTCCCTGGCACACCGTGACAACATACCTCGGGGCCAACGCGCCCGTCTGGCTCGCCCTCAGCTCACAGGAAGAGCTGGACGAAGCCGAAAAGCCGTACCGCGACAATGGCGGGGGCCATTGCAAATGGGGGTCCTCAACACATCGGTTTGGCCGCGCCTGCATCGCAAACACGGAAATCGACGGCTGGGGCTATGGCGGCGTTGTCGATAGGCCGCCCGTTGTGCCCGAGGACCGCGCTCGGCGCCGCAAGCCAGGCATGAAGTTGCAGACCCCCGAGGATAGACTCCAATTTGAGGAGTTGGGGAGACGTTCGTGGCAGTATATGGAAGAGCTGCGCGTCGAGTGGGACAGGTTGCTCGACATCGACGAGAAGTCGCAGTGATCATTTGGCTATATCCATATCGATCGTGAAGTTTTTTTGGTCTAAAAAACAGTCCTGTTAATCTGATTTGCGTCAGCCAGACTTTTGATGGAATATCAATACGACGGACTATTTCGAATGTATATTTACATAAGCGATGTATCACTAGAGACTATACTCTGGACTGTTAATAATCTTAATACGTGATAAAAAGTCGGAAGTTTGCTTCTTTCTTTCTTTTTGAATCTTTTCAATATTATTATTACGTGCCTATCATAGTAAAACCCAAGTTTATCCCCTTTCTCTCTTTTGTTTCCGGCTCGCCTTTGCACCCTGTTTCTTCTTTTTCTTTTAGACAGGAAGGAAAGTCAAGAATATCTACAAAACCAGTATCAACTTTTCCTTTTCCCTTCTTTCCTTTTTTCTCTTTCGAGTATTCAAATATCCTCCTTCGCCGTCCCCACCATTACTACAATAACAAAGGAGACATTTTTCAGACAGACCGCCGATTTCTTCAACACAACATATCCGGACAACGCAAAGGATAAATCGATGGATAAACGGGCATTAAACATGATATAGACAATCCGGGCAGATAGAGATAACAGAGCAGAGATGAGACGTATGCAAGCGGGTATGCAGATCGATATTGACATCAAAGGACCAACAAACTAACTCCAGATCAACGGAGAATGCTATAGAAGGAAATAAAAAGATTATAAAGGATCCCGTCTTCACCACCAGGGCCTAGAAGGGATAGCATCGACTCGAAGAAAAGGATTAGGGTCGGAAATTATATGGTGTAAATGGTGGTATGGCCGAGGGACACTAGTCGACGTGTCATAGATTTACATGATAATCGCGGGAACTGCGAGACATTAGCATTGTTGACACAACACAAGAGAAAAAAAAAGGGGGGCATACCATCGATGTTCTGTTTGATGCTCTTATGAGGCAGAATCGAGCCGCCATTCACGTAGACCTCGTCGGCAATCGTCACATCATCACCAAGAACGGTGACATTCTCAAGACGGGCCCATTTCCCTACAGAGCTGTTCCAGCCGACAATGGTCGACTTGACCCAGGCATGGTCCTTGACCTTGCTGTTTTCGAGAAGCACGCAGCGCTGGAGACGGACTCCGTCACCAACGACCACGTTGGGCCCAATCACAACGTTAGGCCCAATGCGACAGTTCTTGCCGACTTTGGCGGTGGGATCCACCATCACGTTACCGCCATATACAAAAGGTTCCGAAGATGGCGACAGTAGCTTCGAATTGTGCTTGGTAAGCGACGACAGGTACAGACAGGTACCTGAAAGGAAATCCTTTGGTTGGCCGACATCCATCCAAAAACCCTCTAGGTCGAAAGAGTGCAGCTGTCCTTCCTTGACGATGGCGGGGAAGGTCTCCTGCTCAATAGAAGTGGGCCGTAGCTCGATGCGGTTGAGAACGCTGGGGTTGAGGATATAGATGCCGGCATTGATACGGTTGCCGACGAATTCAACGGGCTTTTCGACGAAGCGGTCGATGCGAGAAGCATGGTTCGGCTTGTGCACGACGACACCGTACTTGGAAGGCTCGTCGACTTTGGTGACCACGATGGTACCCTCGTCGCCGTGTGCTTTGTGGAAATCGGCCAGCTGTTGGAAGGGGTATTCGCAAATGACATCGGAGTTCAGGACAAAGAACGGGGAGTCATCTTTGCCAAGGATCTTTTCTGCCAGCTTCAGGGGGCCGGCGGTGCCCAGCGGCTCGGACTCGACGGAGAACTCAATCTTCACGTTGTATTGCTCTTCGTACTATAAGCAGATCGTTTGCATTAGTCCAATATCCTTTTTTCTTCTTCCAAAAATTTTTTTTTTTGCGAAATTATGCAGCAAGTACCTTCTTCAGTGCGGCAACCATGACATCAGGGCGGTAGTTGACGGCCAGAACAATATCGGTGACACCAGCAGCGGCCAAGCTCTCGACTTGGTGGAGGATCATGGGCCGGTTTGCAAACTCGACCAGAGGCTTGGGGAGCGTGAGCGTCTGTCATCTAATTAGAATGTACTCTTCCATCGGCTGGTGCTTTCATTTCCTTTTTCGGGCGAGGAGGGGCAGGGGACTCACGAGGGGTCGCAGGCGGGTGCCAAACCCTCCGACGAGAATGAGAGCTGTTCCAGGTCATTGTTGTCAGTTGGAGGGTCCAGACGTCAAGTGAGATGCAGGACGAGAGGCACCTTTCATATTGGAAGGGATTGATGGGATGGCCTTGCAGCGATGGTATCTAAACACGTGTTGTCGCCGAGACCCGAGGGGGAGACCGGCGCAGTTGTTATATCGGGGAGAGGACGAGCGCCGAAGCAGCAGTCACTAGAAGCTGGCAGGGCAGACGGAGAGAGCAGAACAGAACAGTCACGTCGCGACTATGCTGCGAGAGAGAAATGGTACGGAGTCGTGTCTGTTGCGTTATGGGGGACTTTTTAGGAGCTCTGGGTTCGAGGGGGCAGAGCAAGGAGCCATGCCGGTTCGGGCGAGGCTGCCGGGCCCCGTGATCGCGACTGGGCGAGGCCCGCCGCTTGCAGCCCACCTTAAGGGGCTATGTTTAGGGCCTACGTGTATTAATTACTACTCTGTCCTGACTCCTGAGCCTGAGACCGCCAATGGTGTGCGCATGCGTCGGCCCAGGTGGCTAAAGTCAGACTTAGAGGGTGAAGCGTGGTACGAATATCGTACCTCTTAGCCCAATGGTGGGATCTCGAAACAATTGAGTGGACGTTTGATTGGCCCATTCCTGCACGCGCATAGGAGATTTTTTCGACAGGGACAAAAGTTAAACCGCATCAACAATTTCCAAATCGAGATTTTGGCCGTAGATTTCCTTCCCCCAATTTGCGTAACCCTCACTCAAAGACCGTGTGAATGCCTCGTCAAACTTGATGCCGCTCATATACCATCCCACACGGCCAGTGCGCCACGTCAACCAGTTTTCCGCCTTGACGCCCTCTGGCGCTCTAAGAATGCCAACCGCAACATCCACAATATTTTCTTCTTCGCTCACGCGTCTCTCATCACACGAGTAAAATACCGAAGCTCCACACCGACCGCAAAATGATCGGAGGACATCGTCGGAAGATCGAAAGGTCTTGCTTGTACCGATCAAGAGGCCCGGCTGGATTTTGGGTTCACACCGATCCAACGGGATAAATGCCCATGCCATAACGTGAGACCCGCTCGTCAAACGGCAGTCACTACACAGGTCGAGAGATGCAAGCCATTTCGTCTTGTCCGTAGGGGAGACAAATTGTTTGATGGCTTCGCTGGTGATTGCGTTTTCATCGGGGCGGGGAATAGTGAACGAGACACCACCGCAATGACATTGAGCTCGGAGACGATCCTCTCGCCCATCAGCGTCATATTCCACCGCCGGCCGAGCTGGAACTGCAGATCCATCGTCCGGATTCCAGATTTTCAATTTCCGATCTCCAATCTGCGGTAGCCAATCATTCAAGCCTCCGCCCAAAGCAGACTGGGTAAATACATGCGACTTTATTTGAAAGACAGATTCATCTTGTTGGAAGAGAGATGTGGCTATTACCCACGTACCATCAGAAGGAGAGACATCGCCCATATGACACCCGCATGTCGAGCAAAAATATCGCGTCGCGTTGTCCTTGGACCATGAGTAAGCGGTTAGTTTGTCGAGACTTGATGGACTGATGAATTGAGGTACGATGTTCGCTGGCAATGGAGCATGGAAAATACACATGGTGCCATGAGTATACCGGCAGATACTGCAGTGGCAAAGATGAACTGGCAGAGGGAGGCTGCCTATGGGAAGCGAAAGGGTGAAATGAAGGGATTTGCAGTAACACTGCGCAGTCAGGGTTTTACTGTCTTTGCTCTCCATTGTCGAATCTGGTATCGCTGTAGATCGTTAGTGACACCACCTGGCAAAACTATTACTGGTAGCAATTGAAAGATGAAGAAAACTGAACACCAACTTTAACTAAATGCAAGAACCGATAAGGATGTCTCCATTTCACATACTTCCAGTATGACTCATCCCCGCACACGTCTAGAGGCTAGTGGAGTTTATTGCAGCCTAGCAACGTTTAGTAAGATCTAGTAGCCAATTATATTTAAGACCCTACTATCCAACCTTACGAGAAAATATTGGGCTGCTTCAGAAACTCTTGCCAGCTCGATGGGGGTGGGCGGTTGAGGAGGGCGTCAAGCCAACCACCGGTTTGCCTCCCAAACGAAGCCATGACATCTATCTGCGTTGAATTATATTGATATTACTGATTTCCAGGTTGTCGATACCAGTCAACATCCAAATGTCGTGTTGGCTGAGTTAAAGATTGGCCAGGATACACAAGGCTCGTAGTTGATCTAAATCGAGCTAAACCGGATTTAGAAACACACGTTAGTATAGGAGAAGGCAGTCTTTATATCTTTAAAGGCTGCTGTAAGAGTTTAGAGTGCACTACAGAACCTCTAGCAGAAATATATTTCTGTGCGGTCAGTTTCTATAGCGCTGCTTGCTAGTAACTATTAAAGGATCGCGGTGAGTACGCGGGGACGTTATCAGGCTGGCGGTCCGGTGATAACTTTTATTTATTTTTTTGATTTAATAAGAACTGGAAATCAGATCTATAACTACCTTCTGCTAGGTGCCATCTGTTTATATAAATCCATAAAGGGTGGAAATTTCCGATAGCAACCCTGAAACATACAAACGATTAACTTGCATCATAAAAAGCAATGAATACTACTGAGTATCGGGTGGCAAAGGCCGGCCAGCGATGCCACCGCAGCCGTGTGTCTTCATTCCAACAAAGTTTATTGTCCATTCATACACGACCTGTACCTTGTGCAGTAACTTGTTCTCCCTTTTGGCTGCGTTGATCGTGCGGGCTGAGTAGATGCCACCTGGATCAGTCGCGTCAACCGGTCGTCGATGTAAAAGATCAATCTTGGTCATGGTTTGCCTCAAGCTCTGCCCATACACTCGATCCTGGAAGAAGCTGAGTCCGACGTGGCGAATGAGGACAATATCTCGAGGACGCAGTCCGGACAGCTTCTTTTTGTAGCCGTCGTCTCGTTCTGCGTCTGTCTTCTTTTTGCGTGCATTTTCGACGGGAAGCCAAAATGTCACTCCAAAGCCGGTCTTGGTTTCGTCCCCCACAACAAGTTCAAGGATATCAAACTGCTGGTTTGAGTACCGTGCAGTGACTCGCCTTGGCGGATTGATGCCGATGATAGCCACTACCAAGGTGACACTCATGGTCTGCGGAACAATTGACCGGAGGTATGCAGCATTAGGAATGTCCCTAAGGTCGTATATCTCTCCCCAAAACTCGAAACCGGTGTCATTTGAGTGGCTGTCGCCCGTCGCCACACTCTCGATCGCATTGCTGTCATCCAGAGACATCGTAGTCTCGTCAAAACTGGAATCAGACAGGTAGTGTGTGTCTCGAACAGAGATCGAATGTTCATAAAAGTGCGACAAGAGAACATCCCCTGGTACCTTTGGTTGCAGGTCCACAGTATTCAGGAAAAGCGTGTCTTGGGCAGAGACAGGGTCGGTGGCAGCCTGTCCTTGCAGGACTCTCCATTTAACATTTTCAACTGCTATAAAAGGCGTGCTTTTAGATGACCTTTGGGGTATATCAAGGAACGGCGGCACTGCAGCCTGGAGAAGGTCGGTTTCATCCCAGCGTAATCTTCCCGATGGAGCGCCCATCAAGAAGATGATTTTCCGGGACATGCACGCACGCAGAGCATGGCTCTGTAAGGAAAAATCAATGCAAACAAGGAGTACATAAGAACGCCGCGGGCGGCTTTATAGAAGCCCAGAAGCGCGTGTCGTGGGAGCTTTCCCCAGATTTTTGGGTTGGTCCTTCGGGGTCTTGGCAGCGATTAATAAGCATGCATTTAGAGCCTAACAACGTAAGAAGTATTAATACGTATATATGCTTGGGTTATTTATTTAATTATTTGATACAATTAATCTCTTAGGCTCATAATGAGCTTTACACAAATAACACTTGCATGTCAGCCTTACCTGCAAGTCCAATCTAGCGTTGATTCCAAAACAATAACCCCTACACTAAATTTTTCAGCCGCACATATGCATGCAACAAACTTGAAATTCAACTTCACTAATGGTTATTTCGATAGGTCATATCTTTTAAACCTAAATTATCTTGAATTATTATTTGATAATTAATAAAATATACCGCACTATCTTTTCTCAATAATCCGGTTGGTCCTGAATACGTCACACCGCTGGATTGGTTGAGGGACAGACAAACATGACTTGCTGTGGTCAATGCCAAATTCTTGTTAATTACCAGGAAATAAGCCATATTAACCACAGTAAATAGGCAGCTTAACAGAGTATGTGTGCCTGAGGCAACTGCCATATAGAAAAACACGACACGTGACATTCATAATGCAAACAGTGCAAACAAGTCGATTGTCGACAGTACGGCGCGGCGCAAAGGCCGCTGTGGCAAGGCAACGCATGGAAATTCGCCGCTCCGGAGCCGGACGAGCGAGTCTCATCAGCCATCTTTCTTCCCTCTTCCATCCCATCTCATCTGGGCTTTTTTATCATGCCCATCTAAACCTTCACTTATTTTTTTTCTGAATAACCGAGTTCGAAGCCTTTGTCATCTTTGTCGCCTGCAATCGCGTTTCCAGTGTGGCTCGCGGCCAGGTGCCGCTCAACATATAGTCATCATGGCTCTCAGTGCTTCCGTGAACATGCCGGTGCGTTTCAACATCTCTGCCTTGGGATCACTTTAGCTTACTCTTGGTTTTATTCTTATAGGGCTTACAGGCTGCGAGATCTGAACTTTGGTCAACCATGAGCGCCACTGCCTCCCCGTGGAAGCATGCAAACCGAGTCTCCGGTCTACTGCAATCCAGGTCTTTCTTCGGCCAGAGTACACTGCGCACAGGTATGCTTTCCAGTGCAAGTAGATTGACACAGCCGTCTCGTCAATACTCCTCGCTATTTCACGGTGAAACACGGCTCTTGCGGAGACCAGCCAGCATGGCGCTTTCCAAAGCGGGCCAACACAGATCTCTGTTTGGAGGATTGTCGCATAACTTGTTGGCCCAGAAGGAAAGGGCTGCGAATAGTAACCCCAACAGCGCAAGCGCTCAGAACATATTTTATCAGTCCCTGCTTCGAGCCAACATGCCTGCCATTATCGTGGAACGCCATCGTACCGGTCAATACGCAAGCAACTCGGCAACCGAGGCAATATACGCGAAGGCGCTCCAACGACTCGGTGGCGACGCAGCTGTTGCTCAAGGTGCCGGACAAAATTTAGATGCCGAACAACTACAATCCGTGGGACAGGCGGTTGCAGCCCACGCCCACGGAAGTCAGGTTGGCATGTCAACCAAGCATTCAGGCACCGGCGCAAAAGAATCTCCTTTGTATGTGGTTGTCGAAGAGTCTCTTGGAAGCTCTGTTTTCCGCTGGGTCAAGTTCTTCCTATACTTTGGTTTCTTTGCCTACATGTCCCTTGTCTTGATTACTATTCTTGTTGAAACTACCGGTTTGATTAAGAACGTTCGAGGCACCCAGACCAACGAAGCCACGCCACAACAGCAAAAGGTCCGTTTCAGCGATGTGCACGGATGTGATGAAGCCAAGGATGAGCTTCAAGAGCTAGTAGAGTTCTTGTTGAACCCCGAGCGATTCTCCACCCTGGGTGGCAAACTGCCCAAGGGTGTTCTCTTGGTTGGTCCTCCCGGTACCGGAAAGACTCTACTTGCACGAGCAGTGGCAGGTGAAGCCGGTGTTCCCTTTTTCTACATGTCTGGATCGGAATTTGATGAAGTCTATGTTGGTGTTGGTGCCAAACGTGTTCGCGACCTATTCAACCAAGCCCGGGCTAAGGCGCCTGCGATTATTTTTATAGATGAATTGGATGCTATTGGTGCCAAGAGAAACGAGCGTGACGCCGCGTATGTCAAGCAAACCTTGAACCAGCTTTTGACAGAATTGGACGGATTCTCGCAAACCAGCGGCGTCATCATTCTCGCAGCCACCAACTACCCTCAACTTCTCGACAAAGCCCTGACTCGTCCTGGTCGTTTCGATCGCCGGGTTGTTGTTGGTCTTCCCGATGTTCGAGGCCGTATGGATATCCTCAAGCACCACATGAAGAATGTCCAAGTCAGCACCGATGTTGATGTTGCCGTTGTCGCCCGTGGCACACCTGGCTTTTCGGGAGCTGACCTGGAAAACCTGGTCAACCAAGCCGCCGTTCACGCCAGTCGCAACAGGCAAGACCGGGTTGGACCACGAGACTTTGACTGGGCCAAGGATAAGATCATGATGGGCGCAGAGGCGCGAAGCCGTATTATTCAAGACAAGGACAAGCTGCTCACCGCCTATCACGAAGCCGGGCATGCTCTTGTCGCCTATTTCTCACCATCCGCTACACCTCTTTACAAAATCACCATTGTACCTCGCGGCATGGCGCTTGGTATCACTCATTTCCTTCCTGAAATGGACACCGTTTCGAGGAACTATACCGAATACTTGTCAGACATTGACGTTTCCATGGGTGGCAAGGCAGCAGAAGAGCTGATTTTCGGCCCGGAAAATGTCACCAGCGGTATTTCAGCGGTAAGTTTAGCACATGCATATTTGCGATAACATAACTAACTTGTGTTGAACAGGATATCCAACAAGCCACGGAAACGGCATTCACCCTCGTCACTAGATTCGGGTACTCGAAGAAGCTCGGAAACGTGGACCTGTCGTCCAACTACGACAAGTTGTCGTCGGAAACAAAGCAAGAGATTGAAGCCGAGGTCCGACGGCTGGTTGAAGAGGCGCGACACCGAGCGACAACCATCTTGACGGAGAAGCGAAACGAACTAGAACTGCTCACCAAGGCTCTTATGGAATACGAGACCTTGACCAAGGAAGAGATGGAGAAGGTGCTCAAGGGTGAGAAGTTGGAGAAGCTGCAGTCGCTTCCAGCGGCGCCACTCAAGCTGCCAGAAGCGTTGGCAACGACGAGGATAAACCCAGTTCCTCAGGTGCCAACGGGGAGCGAGTCGTGATTCGCAATGTCTATAACTTTTTGCTCTCTTTGAGAAAAAAAAACAAAGGGAAGAGCTGTATTTCATTTCATTGTGTGTTTAATTATTTAGCAACTCTCTAGGCATAATTTCTTTCAACTCTGCATTCGCTGCGTTTTCTTCCTCATTTTATAAATCTTCAATTTGGACATATTTCAAAACATGTGTTGTACTAGTAAATGTTGGATATAACGGCTGATCAATCTGCCAGTTGCTTTTTATGTGGTAGTTATTCAAAATTTTATTATAGTTCGTGAAATAAAAATACAGTCAAAACGAGGCGGTTTTCCGGAAATCACCCATGTATTTCCCCGAAATTGGTACGGTAGGGATGGATACCCACATTTAAATGTTAACTGGTTTGTAGTGAAACTAGATAGTAGACATACATATGACAGGCATTTTGGAGTCCCGAAAATTACCATTCACTACTAGTCTAATACTGAAGGTCCATCATTTACTCAATATGTACATAGGCTTGTAATAAATTAATATATTTATTTCCGCATTTAATGACAGGTAATCCCTTCCCCGAACGCCAGGGCTGATAGCCTACTTGAAATGACATAGTGTTTACTACAGAGTTGGGGGGGGGGGGGGGGGGGGGGGCAAGCCACCGTTGCGCCCATTAATCTTAAATAAAATTGAGATGTTTATATTCTATGAGATCTATAGAGTAGCCGAGAGAGTTTGGTAGCTGAAAATAAATGACCAAAACCAATAAACCCCAATAAACCCCAATAAACGAACACCAAAAAATGCCTGCCCGATAGTAAACCCCTGACAATGAATGGTTGACGCCGATGGAAATGACCCACAATCTTGAACTCCAGAAAATGATGGGAAAAAGGTCGAGTGTTAGTGTGCAAATGTGCCACTGTCAGAGCGGTCACCCCGAGCAACCTTGCTTTTCTAAGAACCTATCAGTATAAAATCCTGAAACTGCCCCATAAAAAGTTAAATTAAGGTTTTCGGGAAACATAACGGGTTTTTTCTTGTCCCTGAACCAGAAAAGAGAGGGAAAAGTGAGAGAAAGAGAGAGAGAACATACTGCAGTCTTCATCGAGGCACTCCTCTCTACTCAACCCTAGATTAGCTATGAAATTCAGCAATCTTTTGCAAACTTGGTCACAAAACTCACATGTATAGAATGTTTGGCTCGCATCTAACTTGTGTTCGAGCATACACTTCACACCAAAACAGGACAATATATCGTTCATGGCCGCATCGGTATTTCACGAGTTTGTAGTCACACATATCGCCCTTTTTTTGTTCGATCACTGTGCTCACTTGATGAGGAGATTGTGTCTGACAACTTTGAATATGGGGTTGAATATGGAAGTAGTTGGAAGACAAGTGAAGGAAAAGAGAATATGGAGATAGTGATGAATATTTAAAGAGGGAAAAAGACAAACGAAGCGACTCAAATAAAAAGTGAAAAGACGAACAAAGCGAGTCAAATAAAGAGTGAAAAAGCCAAACGAAGTGAGTCATGAACAAGGCGAGTAACAAGAGTAATGAACAAGACGACCAAGACAAGCAACAGAAGAATAAGGACGCATCTAGTACGACTTTTTACTTTCTGATACGAGTCCAAAGGGAATTTAAATTCCTCGTATATAAAAATTAATATATGATAATAATAGAAGATAATCATAGCTTGCTTGTGGACCTTTCATGTCATAGAGGAGTTCGAAAGATAGGCTCGAGCCATGTTTCCATGGGGTAGAGCGGGGTGTATGTAGTAATAATAATAAGTAGGAAAAAAAATAAATAAAAATCAAAATCAAAAATAACAGTATGGGATGTTCCTACAGTAATACGGAGTTGACAGCTGTAATCTAAAGAGAAAAAAATGAAAATACACGCTGAAAATGGGTCCTCGGGAATCCTTGCGACTGCCATGTCTAGAAACGCTAGAAAAAACTAGAAAACCTAAGTTTCTAACCCTAGGATAATTGCCTAGGGCTAAATCCCGCGGTCGTCGTTTACTCGAAGGTGTCATGAGTTAATTATAAGCCGGCAATAAATAACAATGAAAAAACTAAAATAACCACTTCAAGCTGACTGTCATTGCCACAAAAACAGTTTGACCTTGCATGATGCATGCATATGTCAGGGAGGAAGATTGAAACTTTTCTTTTTCAATTTTTTTTTGGGTACGGTTCTCTCTCTCTCTCTTCTTCTTTTCTTCTTTCTTCTTTCTTCTTTCTTTCTTCTTCACATTTTTTTTTCACATCTTTGTACAGAGTAAATCTCTATATTGATAGATCAATTGATCAGTCATAAACTTTGTGCCCATGACATGGCCGCTTCGCACTTTTTTCCCTCTTACCGATTCAAAACATTAATTATTAATAATAGCCAAATATATTTTTTATTCCTGTTTGATTACCGAAAAAAAGGTTCACATGGCTTGTGCATCACCCAGCTACGCCGCACGCACGATACTACATTGTTGATCCATGTCGAAGTTTTCTCTTTTTTTTCTTTCTTTCCTGTAGCATGTCAGGCTGTCATGTCACGTCATTTTTCTTTAACCCTGGTCTTTATTACGATTTACCTTGCTCCGTACTACGTCAACTATCAGCAACTATTATTATTTACCCACCCTTGAACATTTGCACAAGTCTAAGCCACAATCGAAGCAAGGGTTGTTCCCGGGGGGGGCTAGAAACCCTCCCTCCCGGTCCTGTCAGTGTCAGTGTCAGAGTCAGTGTCAAATCGTGTCTCGAGCCGGTTTCCGTCTACCAATGAATCCTTCGAAGGCAGCCGAGTAATTGGGGCCGACCCAGGGCCTGTCACTGCATGTCACTGGATCTCATGCAACTGAGCGATGATGTCAATTGCCTGTCAGCGGGCTGAAATTTACAAGAAACAATAATACAAAATAAAAGTAAAAAATAAAAAATAAAAACCTCGGGACTTGGCGGACCGGCCCGCATCCATGCACGTCATACGTTAATATTATTCACGTATGACTGTACCGATTATACGGAGTACAACATGTAATCAATGCATATAAAGAATGTCAAAAACGTATTTAAATGCTTGTATTATGTACATCTAATGAATAATTACATATCAATCGCTATATTTCGCTAAAACATGACGATACCACGCGCCCTCACTTGCACCAAGAAGCCAAATCATATCATCGCTCATGTTCAAAAAAGAAAAGACCCCCAAAAAAGTCTAAAAAAACCATTACTCGGAACCCGAGCTGATGGCAACTTCGTCGTCGCTGTCCTCGACAATGGCCACTTCGGAGATGGCACGCGAGACTTGTTCCGCCGGCGAAAGCACGATGGAAGGCCCGTCGACGTCTTCGCCCTCGCCCTCGCCCTCGCCCTCGCTCTCTTCGCCTTCATCTTCTTCGTCTTCATCTTCCATTCCGATTTCACTAGCATCCAACCAGCCGCGACACATTTGCACTGCCTTGGTCCACTGCTTGTACATCAAAGCGCTCTCCTGGACGTCCAAGTATGGCCGGAACACGGCTCGGTTGGCTCTGTTCATGTGCTGCAGTTCCTCGTATGTGGACCAGATTCCGCTGGCAAATCCAGCGGCGATGGCAGCTCCGAGAGCTGTGGTCTCGTGCATTGAAGGCCGCTCTACCGGGATTTGAATGATATCGGCTTGGGACTGTGCGCTGGGTTAGTTTTCTGTCGAGTCTACAAAGACAAAAATCTAACGTACCTGCATGCAAATATCCGAGTTACTCATACCACCGTCCACGGCAAGATCAGCCAGCTTGTGCCCGCTATCCTTGGCCATGGCATCCAAAATCGCCTTGGTTTGGAAGCAAGCGGCTTCCAATGTGGCGCGGGCAATATGGCCCCTTTGGGTGTGCTGTGTGATACCAACTACATTTTGTTAGTCTAGACCGCGTGAGAACCCGAGGAGAAAATAGCTTACAGATAGTTCCCTTGGCGTCATCAATCCAGTATGGTGCGAAAAGTCCACTGAATGCAGTAACGAAAACGCAACCACCGTTATCTGGCACCGTTTCGGCGACCTCGCTGACCTTTTTCGAATCTCGGAAGAAACCCATGTTGTTCATCAGGAAGGAGACACCACTTCCAGCCACGGCAATACTTCCCTCGAGCGCGTACACCGGTTTCCGGTCGGCTCCCAGCTGGTAGGCCACTGTGGCGAGCAGTCCGTGCTTCGAAATGACTGGCTTCTCGCCGACATTGTACAGCAGGAAGCAACCGGTTCCGTAGGTATTTTTGGCATGACCAGGCTCGAAGGCACAGTGGCCGACGAGGGCAGCAGACTGATCTCCCAGACAGCTGGTGATGGTGGTCCCTGCCAAGGGGCCGCTGTCTAGCTTTCCAAACTCTTTGGGGTCGGCGGACGGGACAATCTTGGGGAGTCTGATCTTGGTCTTGTCCAAGCCGAAGAAGTCCAATAGACGGTCGTCGTACTTGAGGTCATGCAGGTTCATGAACATGGTACGGGAGGCATTGGTGACGTCAGTGACAAAGACCTTGTTCTTGACGCCTCCGTTGAGATTGTATAGCAGCCACGAGTCCACCGTACCGAAAGCGAGGCGACCCTCGTCGTAAGCTTTCTTGACCTCGGGGCGGTGTCGAAGCAGCCACATGAGGGTGACAGATGATGGATAGGTGGACAAGGGCAGACCGCAGATCTTGTCGAGGCCGTCGGCGCCCTCCTTGTTTCTCAGCTCTCGCACCATGCCCTTGGTACGGGTATCGGGCCAAGCGATGGCGTTGTGGAGGGGCTCTCCGGTTTCCCAGTCCCACACGACGGCGGTCTCACGCTGGTTGGTGATGCCGATGGTTGTGATGTCGGTTTTCGAATGGCCAAGGGCCAGGAAGGTCTTCATGGTTTCTTCGATGCACTTTTCGACCGAGGAAACGAGTTCTTTGGGGTCGTGCTCGTGCCATCTGAATCCACGTTAGCATGTACCTCGCCAATGCGGCCAATTGCGATTGGATTTTACATACCCTGAGTGTTCGTGGATCTGACGGAATTCGGACTGGTAAGACGCAATGGGGAGACCAGTGCCGTCAAAGACAATGAATCTGGTGCTGGTGGTGCCTTGATCAATGGCACCGATAAAGCGGTCTTTCAGATTGTCGGTGCGACGAGTCTCATCTTGGATGAGCGACCGCGCGCCGTCATCGGTGGTGGTTTTGGTGATGACCGACTGGCGGCGACTGTGCGGGCGGCTGTTGGGCCGGCTGCGACTGATGCGACTGGCGCGGCGGCTGTGAGGAGCGCTGTTCGGGGTGCCCAGCGACGTCATGGCGAATGAAGTGGAAGAATAAATAGTTTATTAAGAATAAGGAAGTTGCCGAGATGCAGGCAGCAAGATAGGAATAATAATAATAATAATAAAGGGAGACCGTAGAATGAAAAATAAGGGTGGAAAAATATATAGGCGAGAGGAAGAAAGTGGGCGGGGGGCGTCCAAAACTATGATGTATGTTGTCTATAGTACGGCCTTGGTCGAACCCAAACTAATTACTGACGCGGGGAAGGAGGAACGAGATGAACCTTGCAAAAACCGGACTCGGTCTTCTTGCTGGCATACAAAGCAAGCATGCAGTGGAGGCAGGCAACTGGCTGTGACGTATGGTGACGAAGAGCGCGGGTGGGTATGGGCACTGGCCAAGGCCAATGGGAGAAGCGAAATGGCAGCACTAACGACGACCGCGATGCAAAGCAAAAAGAAGCTGTTCGCCTGGAGTTGGATGCTGGGTGACGATGACAAGGAGGAGGAGAGGAAAACGAAGAGAGAAGGAAGAGGAAGACGAGGCCGCGGAACAGCGAGGGCGAGCACAGGGGCTTTAATGGGCGTCGGTGGAACCGGCAGGGCAGCTACGCCCGTTGCAGGCAGGAGCGAGGGGACATACTCCGGACCCTGTGGTAGGAGAGCGCCAGATACGTAGCGAGGTCGCCTGGAGGGAAGGAGCCTTGCCGTCGTGCCTTCCCTCTCGGCACCTCATCCTAACGGGAGCAGGTCGCTCTTGCCTCGTCCTCGTCTTGGCCGCTGCTGCCATGGCGGAGGCATGCGGGTGGGGCCCGCGTGGGGTGGCTCGCGCCCACAGCCAATCGCGGGCGCCAGGGCTCACCCCGCAACGAGATGACGACCGCTCAGGCGGGGAAACTTCGATTTTTTCATGATCAGACGACCTCCAGAGATTATTGCTACCTATTAAGACTCTTAATTCGATCGTGGGCCCGATCGCCGCTGCGACAGCTGTGCGTTGTGGCTCTCCACTCTTGGACCACTAGCCAGGAACAAGTCTATATATGGAGTATTCGATGAAAACCAATATTAATGTATTTTTATAGATATATATACATGTATATTTACGGAGGATGTTCTAGAAATCTACTGGCACAGGCATGCAATTGAATACAGCAAGACGAAGCGAACGGAAATTATCCGCGTCCCATGGACGGCTTTTCTCTGTGCCGATTTCCAGCAATCACCGGCTCGGCTTCTCGATGCTTCTCGGCAACGCTAGCCCGGGCCCAGACCCGTTCGGCATGTTCTTGAGCATGCTTGTTTTGAGGCGGTTGCCAATTCATTGTATGTATAAATAAATAAATATATATATCTCTCTCAAATATACACATTACACATATAAGTATTTATAAACATCAATGTATATAACAAAAAAAACCAACTCTACCTGTCTCACCCTGGAGTCTCGCATTGACTGAAGCGTGCTGATCACGGCCAAGGGGCCACGGAAACTGGTTGGGCGGCGCCTAGTTCCGCGTGTCATATTAATAAATGCCAATTCTCACGTGTGAAACCGTCTGTTGGTTCCAAGTAATACGTACTCCGTAGTTACCCTTGTGGGTAAACCATTGAGGCGGTGCTGGGTGCTGCCCTGTTTCATCTCTTATTCAATAGCAATGGAATTTTTTGGATTTGGCGGCAGCAACAAAAATCAAATGGAAGTGTAACCCCCCTTCCTCAAAAGAAAGGGGGAAAAAAAGGAGAAATGCATGCTCTTACCCTGCAGTAGTGGGTTGCAGCTCACCAGGTGCTGACAGAGCCATGTACACCGGCATTATAAATCTAATAACCCATTGCTGTGAAACAAATGATCGCCGTTGGGCGTTCGCTGATCCAAAGGACTATTTTAGTGGATCATGCAAATAATAAAAATTTTGTTTTTATTCGCTATTATTTTTTCTTTTTCTCTATTTTTTTCCCTTTAAATTCTACAACAAATTCCCCCCCACTCATAAAAAAAGAGGACTCAAATACTACCAATATTCGGAGATGCACGGCATTCATGTAACCATTATATTATTGTTATAATCCTGTGCAACCTTTGACTACAGTGTCAGACAGAGGAAGTACATCAAGATGGGCGGAACGGATGTACGGGGCTGCTCATGGCGGATCATGAATCGTGATCACGGACCATGGATATTATAGACTACCATTGTGGATATGTCAAGAAATTATTATGGACACACACATCTGTCACGCGACCGATAAAAAAAATCAGCATACCCGACAGCTAAACTGCTAGTCCTCTAGACACATATAGCTTATCAAGTGGACCTCCGCGATCGTCCCAAGGGCTAGAACTTCACAGCGAACATGTCCATGATGGGATGATGGATGGGCTATTTTGGGCACCCCGTGCACCGGGCTCTTGTTCCCTTTGGTGGATACCCGTTCGTCGTTGGGTCGGTCTATAAGAACTTGAGGATTCACCGCTTCTGTCGGAAAAATTGTGTTTCCCACCCCCCACTTTCCCAATATCAATGATGTTCTTCTGGTTCTCATTGTTCAATGACATCAATACTCTGTATAGGAGAGGTACAACACTGGAGTCTCCCTACCATCTCATGCGTGATCAATACTGACAATAAAAAAAACTTTCGGGCAAAAAATTAAATAAATTGGAAGCTTCCCGTGGGAGGGCGCCAAGCCACTCAGCACAAAGAAAAACAGCCCGGCGGGAAGCTCGGGGCAGACCTGCACCGAACAGCATCCCCAACCTTGAATCCTCAGATGGGCGAGACCCAACTCCATGGGCATTCATGCAGCTAGGCAGTTAGCGTGCAATTCTATCACTGTCAGCGGGGCTCATCGATCATGTGTACATGTACATTTTTGACCGTCTATGTACTCTGTACTCCGTACATTTGTCCGGAGTCCCGGCTCCCCCCAGGTAGTCCAGATCGGTTCAGTCATTCTTTTTCTACAGACCTCCCATACTCCCATAATAGTACAAGTATTGGCTCAAGTATAATACAATTAAAACATTATATATTTATATTCATGCCGCCGTTCCCATGCGGATATCATGCAATGTCAGTATCTTGTTAATCACCCTCTGGGGATTCGAAAGGTCCACAAACGACCAATTCGCCTCGCCACCGTCTCGGACAAGCTTCAACAGTACCCATAATGCTAGAAACGCCAGAACCTATCCTAGAATTAGCAATTTCAGGACAACTCCAAGGCCGAGTCGGCTTACTATCATATACGACGACAAAAACGGCAAGCTGTGAAACCCCTTCCAAAGAGAGGCTCCGTTGATCACGATCAAAACAACAAAGCATCCAGTGAAAGCGGCATACGCCGTCATCGGCTGTCCGTGGCTGCGATAAGGATAGTCATCCTCGTCCCACCGCCGCACATGCGAGATGTTTTGCTCCCGGAGAACTTTCTCATGTGCCATGATGCTGCCCATTCATCAATAAACCGCCTTATTAAATCTGGACCTAGACTTACCAGTGATAAAAACGAATGAATGCCAGGCACTCGCAAAGCCATACGATTAAAACTCCAACCGAACCCATCTCGGCGAGTACTTCAACAAACTATTTTTTGTATTAAATTCACCGATTGGTCAAGAACAAAAGAATCCCTTGGAAAGTCTTACCATGCCAATCGTCGTGTGAGTGTCTGTGCCACCCCTAAGCTGCAAGAAAGGTACCCACCAGAACGCAACAGCGGAGAATATCATAGCTCGCATCGGGACTTTGTGCCGATTGGTTTTTCCAAACCAGGAAAGAAGGCGCAGGAGCCAGGATTGGCCACTCCCTCCATCTAAACGACTGGTGAGACCAAAAAGTGCCCTAGACGCCACATACAGATTGGTGTTGGCGCAGGATAGACTCGTGAACACGAGAAAAACATTGAAAACGTCGGCTAGATGAGGAATGCCAGATTGGGCCGCGATTGCAACAAACGCAGATGTCGAGTTTGATGCTAGCGACTCGGAACATTCGAAAAAGGTGGAATTGACCCAGCTGAGTCGAGGAAGCTGGCAGTCGTATCGTGGTATGTCGAAACTTGCAAGTACCCCGCTGAGGGAATATGCAAACGTTGCTAAAACTGAAAGAAAAACTGCCGTGAATTTCACTGTACTGCCGATAAGGGACATGTCTGATGTCTTTCGTTGCGCTTCATCCTTCTCATTTCTTCGGGGCCATCGAGCTTCCAGGGCAGACGCTGCAACAATTTCAACCCCTACGTAGGCAAATGTAGCGATAGATATACTCATCCTGGTTGGAAGAGCGTTATTATTTGCTTGTGCAGAAAAGCATGTTTTGTGTAAACTTACAGAAACGCAATAGCCCAGTTGTCAGCAGCGTCGGTGTCATAAGCCGTGGGTGCAGACCAATCTGTTGGACCTCAGTTCTCAAACTTAGGAATATTTGCCGCTACTACTTACATTGAGTGCCGATATATCCGTGCTGATTAGGGCCGACTTCTTTGCTGTTAGCCCATATTTTTGATAATAACGTAGAAGACTTACCTCCAAAGTTTAGGACTACCAATATAACGGCGATGACAACAAGGAATAATAATTTTATGATTCCCGACACAACTTCAAAAAGAGCGTATATCTTGAATGGCAATCAATACCGATTTAGTGGATCAAAATAGGCATGGCAATAGCCAGAGTAGGATGGATATATCAAGCTTACTTCGATCTCCAATGCGTTGATGAGAACCAAACACAGAGGAATGCATAGGTAAATGACACCTCCATTGATGCCAGAGTTCCCTTTAATCCCGGGCCAGAACCCAAGCTCTGCGGCTGAGGTCGCAATAAGGGCCGAGAAAGAGACTGCATATGTAAACCTGACGCAGCCGTAAGTATTGATACAGTCACAGGTAGAGGCATGACTTTTTGTTGCATTTTTCCGGTCAACATACCAATATGCTATACCAACAGCAATGCCCAGTTCAACATCTACAAACTCGCTGACATAAACGGACATGGCGCCTGGGATCGGCCAAATGCAAAGCATTTCTGTAATACATTGCATCACAGCCACCGATAGGAGACCCACTAGGAGGAAGGACAGGAGAACAGCCAATGGGCCCCCGAGTTCGAGGATCTGGCCACCACGCCAATACAGTCCTGTTCCCAGCGTACCGTTAATGGTGATCATCTGCTTTGAATTAGTCCCGTGTCAAATATGTGGGACTCTTTGTCCCCACAGCGACCACATGGCACTTACAAACAAATGGATTCCCCGCAGCTTTCTATTAACAGTTCTGTCCTTGCGAGGTAGAACATTAATTGTTATCGGGGGTGGGCGAGTAAATCCATCCCGATATTCGATTTCCCCATGTGTTGATGGCTTTAAACTTGACGTGGAAGTTTGGAGATCCGGATTTGGATCTGGGGTCGACAGAAATGGGGACGATAGCGTCGGGTCTTCCCGTCGTGGGGTCTGTTGTTCTTGTTGCGATGACGACTTCGGTGCCCAGTCAGGGTACCATGACGGGAGCTCAAGCGACGGCGACATGTCCACGAGTTTCGTTTCGCATCGCATGGTACTGCAGAGCATGCGCAGGAAAGCCTGGGAGCCTGGAGGAGGACATGAAGAAATACGAACTCCGCATCTCTCTCGAGCCGCCTGGTAATTAATTGGCTACTGTTATTCTTAGTTAGCCTGATGGGAGATAAGCGAGTCGACTCGGAACTTTTACCATAGATATTAGAGCGCCTCACCCGCTAGGTGGGCTTAGAGGCTTAGAGCTCACGCGCCTGCCAATGATCGCAGACGTTTGACCATACCCAGCTGAACTCGGGTGTTAGGCCTATTTCCGGACCGGGCAAAACATTGCTGAGCCACTCAAAGCGGCGATAAGACGGACTCGATGCCTAGTATGTAACCTTTCTGAAAAGGCCGCGTGCTTTTTAAATGACGTGGCAGAAAGGGGACAGAGCCTCATCAGACCGATCCATAAAGTGCGGACACTTGGTCTTGTGCAACTCCGCTGAAGAAGGATTTTGACTTGCTTGGTATCCCGATATTTCGAATGTCAAACTATGCCCCATCCCGGCGGACAGCAATCCATCTCGCAAAACACCTCGCATCGCTACCTGACCAAGTCGAGCCTCCAGGAACTGCTCGAGCGGCTTTTCCCCGGACACACCGAATTCAATATTCAGGTGAGTGAGCTGGACACGCTCGGATGGAGCCAGCATTGCTGATCGGAGGCTCAATCAATGTTGGCAGATGCGAGACGACCAGTGGTGTTTTAGCGCACCCAGAAAGGTAGACGAGGTAAGCACTTGAGCCGAATAGTAATCATCGCCATCGTGTTTCCATGACTAACGGGGGGTGTCGCATCACAGGCGGACATCGAGTAAGTCTGAAGATGACGTGCTGCAGATTGGCCACTGTGGCCATGTGGCATACTGTATTCGATATTGACATGCAGATACAGGGCAGTGCGCGATCCCTGAGCAGCAGACTAGCAAACCAGCGAGGCAGGACGAGCAGAATGAGTCTTGCGTTAGGCGAGATGGGCGATGGCGCGAGGCTTGGAGCGTGGCTCGGCGGGAAGGAGCGGCCGCGGGCGAGGGGGCAGGCGCACTGGCCGTGTGCCTTGGGGCTGCGTGACTGCGATAAGAATCGTCCTTGTAGCAATAGACTCAATAATGCCATTCGTTTCTTCGTTCGTTTCTATCATCAACCTCTTTTCTGTGTTGTTCTCTTCTTCATCGCCGCCATAGTATCATGTCGTCGCTGGACAATTGCTTCATTGACCAAATCACCGAGCCCCTCCACCTCATTGAGACCAACCAGCAGCAGCCAGCAAAATGTTCTGCGCAGCTACAGATTTTGACATTTCAAGATCTCGCCGCACATTTCGACCTGAATCGTGACTATTCATGTCGCTTGATGTTAGCTGCATCTAAGCTCGCCAATACAAGTCATGGACATCGCTAACAAACCTGCTATCTAGATCCATCTGCCAGCGCAATTCATGGCAGCCGCTACAAACTAACAAGTCGATGCTGGACTTGATTGTCGCCGAGAACGATATTAGCTCGCAGTTCTGGGACCTTCCGTCGTGCTTTTATCGCCGCAATATCGAAGTCGAAGAAGCCTTTTGCGTGCCCTACACTGAGACAAAGGAAGGCCCTATCATAGGTACGACAGCCATCCACGATGGCAAGCAGACCGAGCCCTGACTGAAGTCAACGATTAGAGATATCATACACTTTGAAATATCCAGAATACAAACCACGCACGAATGAATGGGTTATTCGGCAGACCGGGATTCACCACCGCTTCAATTCAACAACAGGCCAGAGCGTGTACGTGCTGTTCAGCCCAGTACTTTCATCCAAGGGACACCTCGCAGCACAGGCACAGCTTCGCAATAATAGCCAAGAAACCAAAGAAGAACCTTTTTGGCTCCACAGAGTCTTATTCGCAACGTACTTCCCAGCTTGGAGGCAATACATTGCGGCGTTAGAGCGTGAATTTCTACCCATAGCCAGCAGTGTAAACGTGTCATCCATCGATGAACCTCTCCGAGTTGGGTTCGAAAACCTAAGCACGACAATGAGCCTCCAGAAACGGTTTCTCCAGATATCTACCTTACTAGCTCCAGCTGCCGACGTCCTCGACGCGATGGATACACTGCTCAATTCAATTTCACAATCGACAGCAAACCATCCTGGCACCCAGCAATTCAAAAATTACAATCGACAATGTGTCGCCTACTCCCGATTGGCAACAAACCTGCAACATCGTTCTCAAATGACTGCCCAACTTTTGACCGATACGCTGTCGTTTCGTGACCAGGTGGTTGCGAAGCAGCAAAACGAGAACATGCTCCAATTGAACAAGTCAGCTGTCTTTGTGACCTTTTTGACTCTATTCTACTTGCCTGCTTCTTTTTTATCAGTAAGTTTTCGTTGACTTGTGTAATTTGTATAACATGCACCAACCCACAGCAGTTGACCTTTTTCTAACAACCTTATGCAACAGTCTTTCTTCGGCATGAATTTCTTTGGGTTAGACCAGGATAACAATCGCATGGTCGGGACCTCTATGATCTGGATATTTATACTCTCTACAATTTTGTTAACGACTATCACCGTCTTCATCTACTACTGGCGAGTACAGCGAGAGGCCAAGCGCAAGCTTATTCCCCGCATGCGAATAGGCTGGAGTTGGAAATCAATAACCCGTGGACTGGAAATGAGAAGATTGAATGCAGATATGAGGCAGAAAGATTTGCAGGCTTGAAAACAAAAGTTATTTGATTTATGCTTGATTTATGACTGGGGAACTTCTGACCCCGTTTTATGTCTGTTATGATGCGAAAAGGGGCACTCGGTAAATAGCACACTGATTCGCACCCGCCAATGTGGCAATAAGAACATGTCTCCGCTCACTCTTATCATCGGAGAGCATTTCCACAAACTCATCGTCACAGGAAAGGCCCGGAAGCTGAGCCAATTCCTTCACATAGATTTTATCCTTCCCTGATCGAGGAATCGTCATTTCCAGCAGTAACATTTTATGACTGGCCGGCGGTGTCCCCAAGGCAAACATCTTCTCGTCCTGCCAACCCATCATCAATTTCAGAACTCTATAATTAGTGATTCTGCTCTGAATGGCAGGAGAGAACTCATTCCCCATGAGATTTTGGATATGTAGCTGTTTTTCCCTGGTGACAACAGCACAGGTAGCCTCTTGTCTCCGAAACGGGGCGAATGTCGTAAACAGCGTCGACGATGGGATGCTGTCGACACCCTATTTTCGCGTTGGTTAGTGAGAAAATAGGCCCCTTTACAAGAACACAACGTTGTATGAAACAAAACCTGAATGGAAGACGGGTAAGGGACCTACCAGTGATCCTATAATCAAAGTATCAAGCCTCTTGGTGAGTAGATCAATATGAATGATGGGTATTTTGTGCTCAATGCTCCTGGCCGTGAGCTCTGGTCGAACGACAAGATAAATATCTGACGTGGTCGAGAACAGAAATTGGGTAATGTCTGTTCCTGGCCAGTCCAGTTTACCTAACCACCAGGGATCGCCCTCGGTGGTGTCGGACTGGTCAACAGCAAACTCGTTAACCAAAGCTCCTTTGACTGGATAGTCTTGTCTAAAAGAAATTCCTTAGGTCAGAATAATTCCTTCAACAAAGTTCGAAGTTTAGTCAAGTAGAAACTTACGGTTTCTCCCCAATCCGAATCAATTCAGACAAGGGCGCGCGAATTAGTGTGCTCGTGCTTTGGGGATCGTCCTTATTGTGTAGAATGCATGCGAGATCTTTGTTATCGGGTGAAATGGCCAGTTTGCTAATCTCAGACCGCGGCAAGGAAACTTTGTAACTACGATCAAGGCTGTAGTCGACTGATGTGCCGCCCTCGAGTTTGAAAATATAACACTTCATTCGATGGATTATCAATCCTTGTCGCCAAATAATCAATGGTAGATGGGCGTCTTACCTGAAAGTCTCCTCCTGTAGTGGAGGCCACCAGATACCTTTGTGTCAAAGTGACAGCCTTCCACATACGAGTGCTGTTATATTTTGTTTCTAGTAAATAGTTCGATGCCGGGCGTGCAGTATGGAGAGTTTGAAGGCGTAATGATTCAGATGTGTAAAGTGATATCTTATCATCTGTCCAGTATGCAACCAAGTTCCCATCAGGAGATATTGCACAGCCTTTGAAAGCTTCGGAGGGAAATAGGTTCCATCTCTCAACCTGTGGGTCACTGGAATACCATCTGTGAAGCAAAATGTCATTATTTCAATTCAACTTTTGCAATGATATGGATGTAAACAACGGTTAAATGATAGCGAGGTATGATATATATGGAAGGAAAACAGTTCTCACCTCAGTGGCTTCGGAAGTCTCGCTCGCCTTTCTGGGACTTCCTCCCTTGCTGCTTCCAACTCCTTGTATCTTCTGAAAGTCTCCCGCAGAGCTTCCTCTACTGAATCAACACCATCTCTTTTGGCTTGATCAATTTCGAAAACAGACTTTTCGAGATATCTTAATATGAATTTCACCGCTCTGCCTTCTCTATCGTCTCGTTGGCTTGCCTTGTCGATGAGCCCACTGTGCCATTTTCTTATTATGGGGAGAACTTTGGAAGAGGTAAATCTTGATCCGCGCAGGAAGAATCGATCAATACCGTCCGCGTGATTATCTTTCAATCTGGCGTCTTGATAACGAGCCACGCCCTCTCCACCTTCCTCTAGATAGGTGAATACAACGCTAATGACACAACCCAAAGACCAAACATCGCTTTCGGTTTTCATACTCGGGATGGCCGAAATAGATTCAGGGGCCAGATAAGTGCCGTCACCGCGTCGGTTTAAAGTGGCCAACGAAGAAGGATCCTGTGGTTTTTTGTGCTGAACAAACCAACTGTTGAAATCCCTCTCGCTCTCAGTGTTGCGATATCGATTTCGCAGTTTGACGCGTGCCATCCCAAAGTCGCTAATTTTCCAGATGTAATTTGTTTCATTGTTGCTTGTCTCTCTGAATATTAAAATGTTATCGGGCTTGAGATCCATGTGGTAGCACACTAGGTCCTCCTCATCAGATGTCTTCAACTTGTTGTGGAGAAAGTTCAGACCGGCTGCAAGTCCAATGGCCGACTTAATAATCTTTGCCTTTTCTATAACGTCTCCGGGCTTCGTTGGGCGAATTTCTCTCATATAAGCCATCAGGTCACAAATGGCAAGAGGCATGAACAAGCTGTACGTCGTTGGACTGATATGAAGACTGCCGTAATTTTCGACAATATTTTTGCAGTCCCAGGACGAACTACTGAGAATCTTGCCCATGATCTCGTGTTCTATATGAGCGTTTTCGCTGATACGATAGTCCTTGCGTGCTATTTCTATGTGGTCGGGGGTCACTGTCTTGGATCGCGGATCATAGAAGTGACCCCTGGCGATTTTGACTTTGTATACCATTCCAAAGCTGCCCTGGCTGATTAGCTTCTCTGCTATATATGGCAGGCGGTGCTCTTCCAGGCTCTTAACGCTGACCTCCTCCCTTCTCTGAATCACCACAGGACAGAAACACGCCTGTGTAGTGAGAAACTTGTCGACAGTAACGATGTCATCCTGAAAAAGCTCCAGCAGTTCTTTACGGCCAGCTGGCAAGGTATGGAATTTATTTCCTGAGCTGCTTATCACCGGCCATTTGTCTCCTGCAGCAAGTTGGGTGGTAAATATTCTTGCTGCCTGTACTCGGCACGTAGCGAATATCAAGATTGCCAGGAAATCATGAAGTTGTCTCTCATCCATTCTGCGCACAAGATCTTCCTCTGTCAGGCCAAACTCTTCTTTTGTTACAGTGCGTCCCGGTGAGAGAACACTCTGAAAGAAGCGCGTCAGGATATCGTGATGAAGGACAGCCTTGGCGGTGCCGGCGGGTGCAAACCGATATCTTTCCTCATCCTTTCTCTCCAACTGCGAATACAGTCGCATATATATTTCATAGCACAGATTGTCGTAGGATTCGGATGCCATTCCGGCCACCACCCTAGCTCTGGGATTTGCTGCATAGTCTGGGGTTAGATGTTTGCTCGAGGCTCGAGACTCGAGGTTGCAGAGGCGCCGCGGGGCTGGAGATGTTCGGCTGCAAGCCTAGCTGGCGCTAATCGAAAACAATGCATTTTCAGATGCTCGTCGGCAAAGATGGCTTTCCTTGGAGATTGGTAGTTCCGCTGACACAGCAATATTCGAGGAGGCGATATTTTTTAGCAGACCTAAGGTATTGGCCACTTCCAGACAGTACAAGTACATGTATGCCTGACAGAGCAGAGGATAGGTTCCGTGGCCCAGTATTTATCTGCCTTTGTCTTGCTGGGCAGTCTGATTCCTCAAAGTAGCTAGATGGAGATTGAATGATGTCTGTCAAGAACGCCGAGGGCTGTGTTTGTGTGGAAGCCTTCCACGTGGATGCTGCTCACGGAAGCAGCCGCGATACGAGCCCACCAATTGCTTTTAGACGTCTACGCTCAACCTTGACATGGCATAATTAGCTGCTGATTGGCATTCGCTTTTGCGCAGTAGAAACTTGGAGAACTTGAAAAAAAAAAAAAAAAAAAACCTTAAACAAAATCTGTTTTCTTTATATTCTACACAAAAACAAAGGAAATTGTTATAGGGTAAGAACTAGCCTGATCGATAACTGTTGGATACATAGGTACGTCAGTTGTACGAGAGCGACGCACAGCTTTTTTCATACACCCAAAGAGAAACAGATATAAAAAAATGTTTCTGATATGGGTGACTCATGGGCGATGAACCCCCTCTTGATTTATGCGGTCTATTTACTCAAGAGAGGCGTTCTTCTCTTCCTCGGCGCGGGCCTTGGCCTCCTCAATCTCCTTCTTGCGAAGGAAAAGGAGGGCCTGGATCTTCTCAGTCAGGGTGTGCTCAGCGGTTTCACTCTGAGAGATGCGCTCGCGACCAACGAGAGTTGCGACAATGCTGGCGCCGACAATGAAGGTCAGGACGAATCGGTACATGCCGTACCAGTGGGGAGCGAGTCCACGGCTAGCTGCACGAGCATCGTTGTAGTAGAGGAAGGTGAAAGCCAGGAACTGGGTAATCAGAGCGTGCTCAACGGGGAGCAAGAGTGTCGGCCAGGCGATAGCTGGAGCAATGCATCCAGTGGCATATCTGCGGAAACCGTGCGTGCCGCCATAACCGGCCCACTCCAATCCCCAGTGGATGGCTCCCAAGAAAGACAAGATCTGTAGGCGCGGTCTTAGTGACACAAATCTGCATGTGATCCGGGGCGTGACTTACCACAGCACCGTAGCCAACTTGGATAGGCTCAGTCAAGTGCAAGAGGAGCGAGGCAGTGTCGGCTGACAGCAAAAAGCCAGAGCCACCGAGCGCTTGGCTGTTGATTTCCCATGCAAGATAGCAGGTGTTGAGAGAGGTGGCCAAGTACGGAATAACACCAGCCAAACCGAAGTACAAGGCTTCCTTGGGGACCTCGTCGAGAGTGAAGGTCTCCTTGATGACTTTCTGTTGAAAAAAAAGGAAGATTCATAAGCGCTGGTTCAGAGAAAAAAGGTCCGTTTGTTTTGTCGCAAACCTACCACGTCGTTTTTCACACCAGCCATCATGTCTATATCCTCGTCTTCGGGCACAGTCTGTAGACATTTGTCAATCAAAACTCATTTACTCAAGGCCTTTGGAAAGTTCCTAACCGGCTGAGACTTGCTAGAAGCATAGCGGACGAGAGCGGTGGTGACGGGCTTGTGGACGGCCAGAGCGAGCTTCGAGGATCCAGGAGCGAGGCGAGCTGAAGGGCGAGCAGCGGAGGTCAATTGAGCCTTGAAAACGTTGGCACAGAGAGCAGAGCGCGCAACAGCAGAGATATTGGAGGCCGAAGCAGCGCGGAAGGCCGCGCGAGCAGCCGACATGCGGTAGAGCATTGTGGAATGAGGTTGAAAAAGCTTCGGGACGGTTAGGAAGTGAACAACGATAGCCGGCGCGGGCCAATTGGCCTAAAGAAGGCGATGTACAAGCGCACAGAGAGTGGAGATTGTGGTTAGAGAGCTCAATTGACGCCGGAGCGACGTGCGTGGGCGAGGGATGCGGTGCTGGACGGGCAGTGCGAGGTCGAAGTCAGAGCAGCCGCAGGTGATGAAAGCATGAGGAGCCGTCCCGAAGTTGGGTGCCATTTCCGCTTCCCGACCGCCGTCACGTGCCAGTCGGCTACCTACTACTTAAGCACTCATTTACTTATTCACTACGCAACAACAGCAGACGAGGGCAAACCTTGGAAAGCGATGAATTGAGTGATGGCCAGCTTTCAAAACCAGAAAACCATTTCTCTCTGCAGACGTACCGATCCTTTTTGGCTTTAAGACATGTATATCGAGAAAAATAGTCCTCTCTTGTTTCGCTATACTTCCTGTGTTTTCCTGGCGGAATAATGCCTACACCACTACTTATATCCCCTAGCTATATTGCAGTTATACCCAGCAACATAAAGTTAGGACAAGATTATATGTATATATATCAAGAGGTAGTTCGTTACCACTGGCCAGTGCCAGCAACCATGCCGGTGCCAAGCGTCGACGTCACCGGCCCCCTCGGCTCCAAGTCTCACTCTCTCACTCCCCGCAAGCCCAACACAAACAAGACGAACAGCCGGAGTATTGCACCCACCATCTCGAAACCCTCATCCATCCGCCAATGCCCCGATTTATGGCTTGATTCTCGATCACAGGCCCATTCTGACACTGTCCGGACTACTACTTGCGCGTCCAGACTGCCCCCGGCCAGCTCACTACGCCACGTCAAGGACCATCGCGGAATCGCCAGGCGAGAATAACTCGCAAGTCGCACGCTTCTGGGCACTCTGATGCATTTGGGTTAGATCTTCCGGTGGGTACTAGTGTGGTTATATAGCCAAATCTTCCATGCCTTCGTCCATCGAGACATGTTTTCTAACAAGTTTCCTCGGTAGAACTGAGACCTGGATACTCGAACGACCGATCGATTTTTATGAATACTTGAGCTGCTATATAGTGTCCGAAATAGATCCCCGGCCCGGGTTACGGCCACCAGCTGCCCAACATGCTCGAAGGCGTGGTTGCAAACCTACTCAACAGGTTTTTGGGCATGTACGTCAAGAACTTCGATGCAAAACAACTTAATATAGGCATTTGGTCAGGCGACGTTAAGCTTCATAACCTCGAATTGCGTCGCGAGGCTCTCGACCAGCTTCGCCTCCCTCTCAACGTCGTTGAAGGCCACCTTGGGCAGTTGACTTTATCTATTCCGTGGTCGAATCTGCGAGGAAAGCCGGTCAAGGTGGATATCGAAGATGTTTTCCTTCTGGCTGCACCTAGGGAAGATACCGAATACGACCAAGAGGAAGAAGAGAGGAGGGCCCATGTCATCAAGATGGATAAACTAGAAAGCGCAGAGATCCTTCGCGAGCGTAACACAGAGGGCATGACGCAGGAGGAACAAAGGCGCAACCAGAGCTTCACAGAAAGCTTCATGACTGCCATTGTCGACAATCTACAAATTTCAATTAGAAATGTTCATGTACGATACGAAGATTCCATCGCCTCTCCCGGTCACCCCTTTGCCGCTGGGATCACATTGAAGGAACTCAGTGCAGTAAGCACCGATTCGGAGTGGCGCCCAACTTTCATCCAATCTACGTCGGGAACTACGCACAAACTGGCCGTTCTTGGTGCTCTTGCTGTCTATTGGAACACAGACACTGAATTGCTGGGTACTGGTAGTGGCGCTGAACTCGGCGCACAAGCACAGGGCATAGAACATGGCGAGCTCATGTCAAGACTCAAACAAGGAATCGAGCTTGACGAGAAGAATCAGTATATTCTTCGCCCCGTCAGTGGGCGTGCTGGTCTCGAAATGGATAAAACGGGGAAACTCGATCGACCAAGGATGAAAACACGACTTTTGTTCAATGAACTAGGCTTTGTTTTAGACAGTGACCAGTACCGAGACACGCTAATGCTCGTGGATCTATTCCACTACTTCTTACGCCATCAAGAATATAAGAAACTCCAACCCTCGACAACTCCGAAAGAGGACCCGCGAGCCTGGTTTCGGTTTGCCGGAAATGCAATATTGTCAAAGATCCACGAAAGGAATCGACGATGGACCTGGGTATATATCAAGGAGCGAAGAGACGACCGCCTTTCTTATGTTGATCTTTTCAAGAAAAAGAAAAGGGAGGAGACTCTTTCTCCTGATCAATCCACAGAGTTGGACCGGTTGGAAAGAAAATACACATACGAAGATCTCCGGTTCTGGCGATCGTTGGCTCGAAACCAATTAAGAAAAGAAAATGTGGGCGTTAAGAAGCCTCAACGGACGCAGACATGGGGTGAATGGGTATGGGGCTCTAAGAAAACGGAGGATGAAACGGAAACAATGACAGAAGAGCAACGCCAAGAGCTATACAATGCCATCGACTGGGATGAGAAAAAGGCTTTAGCTGAGAGTGTGGACCTCCCTCGGGATTCCGTCAAATTACAAGTCAATTCGAGCCTTAGAGCTGGCAGTTTGACTTTGAAGCGTGATCCGCACGGAGAAGCAACCGAGGTTATGAAACTAGTTTTTGACAACTTCAAAGCAAAAGCGCTACAACGTCCTGATTCGTTTTTCCTTGCCTTGGATCTCGGAGGTTTAAGAGTATATGATGGAACCACCAAAGGTAGCATCTTCCCTCAGATCGTGCGTGTCAAAGACGTTGGGGACAATGATGGAGATGCGGATTCGATTGAATCACAACATCTTGACGCCGAAGAGGATACGGATGAAACAGTTGTAGAAAACAGCCTGTTCCATCTTCAACTTGAGCAGAACCCCCTTGAAAGCGACGCCGACACCGCCGTTAAAGTGAGGCTAAAGAGTTTCGAAGTGATTTATAACCCAACCTTCGTTGTCGAAGTTGCGCGTTTCTTTAAGCCTCCAGAACGGCACATGGAATCACTTGGTGCTCTCCTTGATTCTGCCGGCGCTACTGTTCAAGAGATTAGACAACAGACCCGTGCTGGACTGGAGTATGCCCTTCAGGAACACAAAAAAGTAGATGCTCAATTCGATCTACAAGCACCTCTTATCATCGTCCCTGAGAGCATCACAAAGGAAAGTGCATTATGCTTAATCTTGGATGCCGGTCATATCAGTGTGAACAGCGAGTTAGTCAACCGAGAAACAATGCTGGACTTGCAATCAAAACAAAAACGGCAATACGACGAAGAAGACTATCGTCATCTCGAAGATCTTCTTTACGACAAGTTCTTAATCAAACTTGACTCGACTCAGGTGCTTATAGGTCCTGGAATTGAAGCTACCAAGTCACAGCTTAGTACTACTGACCCTACGAAAGACCTCCACATTATTGATCGAATCAACGTTGACTTTGTCCTCGAGTTTTGTATTGTCCCCAAATCTACAGACTTGACGAGGACTCGGGTTTCAGGTCATTTACCGGAATTACATGCCTCTATGTCCGATAAGAAGTACAAGAACCTGATGAAGCTCATCGATATATCTATACCCAGATTTGAAGAAGGAGCTGATCAGCCACCTTCTAAGCGCATAGCTCCTGCCGACAAGGCTGCTGTGAACAGGGCTCGATCAGCTTCATTTCAGCCGTCCACTGCCCGAGAAATTCCTTTAGTTGACGACGAATCTGATTCGGAGGAACAACGCAAGGTTGTGGTCACAGACAACAAAGAACAGACGGTCGCCTTACATCAACGCGACTTTGAATTCAAATTTACAGTAGGAACGTTACGTGGTTCTCTGTTTAAAGCAGACCCAAAAGAAGAAAAGCCAGATCAACTGCTTGCCGAGCTGGTTGCCGAAGGTTTCCAATTAGACTATTATTTGAGACCATTCGACATGGTTGCTGAAGTGACACTCAAGTCTCTTAGCGTGGACGATTATATCGAGGAAACCCCAGCTCCCGAGTTCAAACAAATTATCTCATCCAAAGGCTTCAATGCCGAAGAAGACAAGGACTTGTTCAACCTCAAATTTATACGCGTGAAACCCGAATCCCCTGAATTTAAGTCGACGTACCAGGAAGTTAACATGAATCTTGACATTGCAGTGTCAACTATCAACGTGGTTGTAACAAGACGGACGCTTTTGACACTTCTGGACTTTATCTTGATTACCTTTACTAATCCCAATCAACCGAAAGACGTGGAACACAGGGCTGAAAACGCCACCGAAAATTTGGAGGAGGAGAAGCCGCAAGAAGCGGGAAAAATTCGGATCAAATCGAACTTGAAGAGTATTGCGTTAATTCTCAATAATGATGGAGTTCGACTTGCAACTCTGAGTCTCAACACTGCCGACGTTGGTATTTTCTTGGTCGGCAAGGCAATGCAGATACAGTCCAGAATTGGAAGTTTGACATTAATTGATGATGTGAATGTCGGAGCATCCGCAGATTCAAATCTTCGCAGGCTTCTCACTATTGAGGGTGAAGATTTTGCTGATTTTCGATATCAGACATTCGATCCTGAATCTTCAGAATACCCCGGCTATAACTCGGAAGTGTTTTTGAGATCAGGTTCAATCAAGATCCAATTTCTAGAAGAGCCGTATCGGAAGATTGTCAACTTCTTGGTAAAGTTCGGAAAAATGCAAGCAATTTTCAATGCGGCGAGACAGGCAGCAGCCAACCAAGCAAATCAAATGCAAGAGAACGCATCGCGCATGAGATTGGACATCGTTGTCCGAACACCTATCGTTGTTTTTCCCAAAGCTCTGATAGATGATAGACCACGAGACTCTATCACCGCCGAGCTGGGTGAAATTTATGCAAGCAATACCTTTGTTCCCCTTGACGAGCGTAAAGACAGCCCGGCTGTCAACGTGATCACTACTGGGATTCGCCATATTCGCCTTATATCCGACATCCACTTTGAAGATGGAACGCACGAACAGCTAGAGATGATACAGAAGGTCAATCTTGATTTCAGCATATGCTATCTTGAACACCAACAAGACCAGCCTCGTCCTGACATCGAAGTGGAAGGCACAATGTCTCCGATCAAGCTTCGAATATCGCAAGCACAACTCAAATTTCTTCTAGATATTTCAAAGACGGTGCCCACAGTGTTTACACCGGACAGCGAACAACAAGAGTTCGAAGCAATGCAGTCTCTCCCTGAAACAAGCACAGAACCTGTAACGCAGGAATCCGGAATTTCCTCAGCACTGAAAAAGACGATTCAAAGTCCTGAGATCGAGAAAGACAAGGAGACTTGGGTTAAGCTTGACATGATTTTCAAGGTCGATAGCATCGGTTTAGAGCTCATCTTGGCCAAAGAGAACAAACCTGTTGGCCAGGTCGAGGAGGCCAGCTTATCCAAATTTTCCTTGAATGATACTAGGGTGAAACTGCGCATGCTGAGTGATGGAGCTCTGGAGTCGGAACTGTTGATTCACTCTTTCACTATCAGGGATAGCCGATCACAGGAGACGAATAAGTTCAGAAAAATCATGTCCCTCATCAATACTGATGTCCAGCAACAATTTATGGCCAGCATCTCAATGTCTCCTGGGCCCAACAGACATGTTATTGCTATGCTCACCATTGACAGCCCGCGTATAATCCTTGCTTTTGACTACCTAATCGCTCTGCAATCCTTTGCAAGAGAGGCCTTCGCACAAGAACTAACACATGAAATCGAGGAAGATGTTGAAACACCAGAAGAACCAGAAGCTGCCTTCAGTGCTTCGGGTGCTTACAAGGCGCCGACTGTCGGCCAAGTTCAAGGCTCAACTGCTGAGAAAGGCCAAATGACCTTCTCGTTCAGAGCCGATATTGTCGATGCTCAGGTTATCATGATCGCCAATCCTACAATCTCAAACACGGAAGCAATCGTCCTGGGAACAAAACAAGTACTTTTCTCACACCAGAATGTTTCCACACTTCAGATCAATAAAGTGGGCATGTTCTTGTGCCGAATGGACAAGTTTGAAACAAGCAGACTACGAATACTTGACGACTTCACTTTGGAGTTGTCTATTGACAGTCGCCCGCAAGATAAAGGATCGGCTTTGACAAGCATTGATGTTCACGTGGAGCCTCTTGTTTTACGACTGTCATTGCGTGATATTCTTCTCGCAACACAGATTATGAACAAGGTATCTGAAATGCGAACAGGGCCATCTGAAGAGGAAGGCATTGATGAACCGAAGAGGATCAAAGAAGTCAAGGGTGAGAGTACAAAATCCAAGAGACGCTCGTCCGGTAGGGCAAGGTCTGCATCGGGCGCAACAGGGTCCAAAGCAGTGGGCAATTTAATACCAGAGCAACGGCTCGAACCACAGCAGCCAGCAGTAATAAAAAAGGAGGAACTCGGGGCGCAAGTAGATGGTATCAGAGTCATTCTCATTGGCGATTTGCACGAATTGCCCTTACTCGACTGGAGCGTCAAGAAATTCAATGTCGATGTACGGGATTGGTCTTCGACATTGAATGCTGATACCACATTTGATACTTTTGTCAATGTGTACAACTTCTCCAAGTCAGCCTGGGAGCCTCTCGTTGAACCATGGCAATTGGGGTTCCATATGGCAAAGGAAATCAACCCTGATGTCTTGTCTATCGATGCCTACTCGCACAAGAATATGGAATTGACCATTACTTCCGCGACTATTGCTCTTGCCTCGAAGTCGTTTCAATTCTTGAAAACTGACGAGGACGTGCTGTCTAAGCCCAGAGGTGCAGATGCACCGTATAGGATCCGCAATTACACCGGATTTGATCTCAGAGTATGGGCAGATGTAGGGACTGAAGAGAATGGACCAGCTGCAAAACTCAGTGATGGAGAAGAATACCCTTGGCGTTTCGAGGACCCAACTACCATGCGTGAAAACCTGACTCCCGAGGGCAATGCCGGCCTGGTGGGCATTAAGCTTGACGGAAGTGGCTTCGACAGTATCAATCATATACCAGTGATTAGGGAGGGAGAGACATTGTACAACCTCAAGCCCAAGAAAGACAAGGTACTTCATAAGCTGCTTGTCGATGTGAAACTGGGAACAGACAATGTGAAATACGTTACCTTCCGCTCTCCTCTACAGCTGGAAAACAACACCCAGATCCCTGTTGAAATGGGAATATTCAGCCCTGACGACGGCCATCTCCTCAAAATTGAAAAGATCCTGCCAGGTGATGCTCGTCCTGCACCAGTTGGCTCTGCATATCTGCATCAAGTCGTTGTCCGCCCGGATCAAGGGTTTGGGTACGATTGGTCGAACGAGCACTTATATTGGAAGGACTTATTGCGCCGTCCGACAAGAACAATCACTTGTGCAAGCGAAAGTGGGCAACAATCACCGCCGTTCTACTTTCAATTGAATGCTTCGTATGACAAGAGAGACCCTGTTATCAATGTTTACCCACACATGAAAATCCGGATATCCGCGCCGGTTGAAATTCAGAACCTGTTGCCCTACGATTTCAAGTATCGCATATACGATAAGAATACCCGCAAAGACTGGACGAATTTCTTGAGAAAGGGCGGAGTTAGTCCTGTGCATGTCGTGGAGCTGTCTCACCTGTTGCTACTCAGCATTGACATGCAAGATTCAGTCTTTAGGCAGAGCGAATTCGCAATCATTAATGGCAGTGCTCAAGACTTCAGACGTGAAGAAAGCCTCTCGCTGAAAGACGAGAACGGTGTACAGCTGAAACTGAAACTACATTACTTCAACGTTCCTGACAGCGGGGGCGCTTTCAAAGTCAGTGTTTATAGTCCATATTTGGTCCTGAACAAGACAGGGCTGAGCATGGAAATCCAAAGCAAAGGTTTCATGCAGTCTGCAAGGTCTGCAGCTGGACAAGGAATCAACGCCGATGCAAGCGCAGGTCACGCGAAGCCTTACATGTTTTCCTATCCTACGGATGACCAGAAAAACCGAGCTATAATACGGATTGGTGATTCCCAGTGGAGTAAACCTCAGAGTTTCGACGCCATTGGCAGTACTTTTGAGGTTGTCGTTCCGGCTAAAGGGTCTCGAGCCGAATTTCACGCTGGAGTGTCAGTTGCCGAGGGTGAAGGCAAATACAAGCTGACAAGAGTTGTCACCATTACGCCTCGCTTCATTCTCAATAATAAGCTGAACGAAGATCTTCAGGTCAGGGAGCCCGGAACCTCTAATGTTGTGACAATGAAAGGAGGAGATCTTGTTCCTCTTCATTTCCTTCGTCAGGTTCCAGAGAAACAACTGTGTTTGTGTTTCCCAGGTGTCAACAATCAGTGGTCATCTCCTTTCAACATTGCGGATGTGGGAACAGCCCATGTTAAGCTAGCCAAAGCCTCTCAACGCCAGAGACTTATCAAAGCAGAAGTTGTGACAGAAAATGCAACCATATTCATTCATTTCAGCATGGAAACTAGGCATTGGCCGTTCTCCATGAGGAATGAAAGTGACATGGAGTTTATTTTCTATCAATCCAATCCTAATGTCGACGAAGAAGAATATGATGATTCGAATAGCGGTTGGCGACCGATACGTTACCGCCTGCCCCCTCGTTCCATCATGCCATACGCCTGGGATTACCCTGCTGCAAAGAGTAAATCTCTTGTGCTGAATTGCAATGGAAAAGAAAGGCACATTAGGCTTGCTGAGATTGGTAATCTTATTCCGATGCGAGTTCCCATGCAACCCGGTTCAAGTGGCCAAAAAATTGTCGATCTCAACATTGTTGCCGAGGGACCTACGCAGACGCTTGTTCTTTCCAACTTCAAACCGTCTAGGAGTATATACAGACAGCAAAAAGAACAAACATCCCAAACCAGTCTGGCGGCAGGGTTCGAAGTCAAAGTGGAAAGCTCCGATATCACCTTCAAAGCACAGCTACGCCTGGGTGGCGTGGGTATATCGTTGATTAACCAGAGTATGAAAGAGCTACTCTACTGCACATTCCGTGAAATTGAGATCAAACTGCGCGAGTCTAAGGTCTATCAAACATTAGACACCACTATCAAGTGGATTCAAATTGATAACCAGCTCTATGGAGGAATTTTCCCTATTCTCCTTTATCCTAGTGTTGTTCCTAAAACTGGGAAAGAAATGGAAGCGCATCCTATCTTCCACGTCATGGTTACAAGAGTCAAGGATGATTCATACGGTGTGCTCTACATTAAGTATGCTACCTTGCTTTTGCAGCAGATGACTTTGGAACTCGATGAAGATTTTGTCTTCGCCATGCTTGACTTTGCCAAAGTTCCTGGTGCTTCGTGGTCAATTGAGCAGGATGGCAAGCTCTGCGACGAGGATCTAGATATTCCTGAGCCAAGATTTGACGAAGTCACGCAAGACGTTTACTTCGAACTGCTGCACTTGCAGCCTATGCAGGTTGATATCTCCTTTATGCGGACAGAGCGGGTGAATGCGGAAGACAAACTACAGCCGTCTAATCCGTTCATGTTCTTTGTCAACGTTATGACCATGTCTATTGGAAACGTCAATGATGCTCCAGTCAGGCTGAATGCTCTCATACTAGAAAATGCCCGAGTCTCGGTTCCTCTGCTCATTACGAATGTCAGAAAACATTACACCCAAGAATTTCTTCGTCAAGTGCATGTTGTCCTGGGATCAGCGGACTTTTTAGGAAATCCAGTGGGTCTGTTCAATACTGTCAGCTCTGGTGTGGCAGATATTTTCTACGAACCATATCAAGGATTAGTCACGGATCGACCTCAAGACTTGGGCTACGGAATCGCCAAAGGTGCCGGTAGCTTCGTTAAGAAATCAGTGTTTGGATTTTCAGACAGTATGGCGAAGATCACTGGAAGTATGTCCAAGGGTCTTGCCGCCGCTACACTTGATAAGGAATTCCAAGATCAAAGACGAATGTCAAAGGCACGTAACCGGCCGAAGCATGCTCTGTATGGTGTGACTTCTGGCGGAGATGCGTTTGCTAGGAGTTTGGCCAGTGGAATAGGTGGTCTTGCGCGCCATCCGCTACAGGGTGCAGAAAAGGGAGGCTTCGGGGGCTTCATGAAAGGAGTCGGAGTAGGTATGCTTGGGGCTGTTACGAAGCCGGCAATCGGAGCATTCGACCTTGCATCCAGTATGTGATATTTTATTTGAAAATTGAAAGCTTTGACTAACCACGAATTTTAGATCTCGCTGAGGGAGTGCGAAACACTACTACCGTCTTCGATGCGGATGGTCTGGACCGCGTACGCCTCACCCGGTTTATTGGTATGGATGGCATCGTCCGTCCTTACTCACAACGTGAGGCCCTCGGGCAATTCTGGCTCAAGACCACCGACGATGGCAAATTCTTCAAGGAGGACTATATTGCGCATCTTGAGCTGCCTGGTCGAGATATGATTGTCATGTTGACCTATGACCGCATCATGCTTATACGATCTAATAAGCTTCGCTTTGAATGGGAGATCAAGCTCACCGACATCCAAACAATCTCTAAAGAACGAACCGGAATGAGTATCACGCTCAAAGGGGGTGCAAATGGGCCATTTATTCCTGTTCAAGATGAAAGTGGACGGAACTGGTTATACAAACAAATTGCTATAGGTATGTGGAAACTTCCAGTTTTCTGAATATCGGTCTCTAACGTAATTTTTCCCCTAGCGGTGAATGCCTTTAATGAGAAGTATAATGCAAAGGGTTGATTACTGTAGCATTGTCACGAGACACAACCTTATCGATTTTCTGCCTTGGTGATGCACTTGAGATGAAGGTTAGGCTTTTGTGTACATACTATATACGATTTATTGTGTGCTCTTTTTATATGTTTTGTTTTAATGACTATATAAGGTTCTTGATGATTAGATAGCTTATAAAAATGACCAATGCTTTAAATATTATACGTGATGCATGAATTAATCAATGTAACATGTCTTGTACATTCATCTTTTGGATAAAGGTTGGTGGTCGAAATTCAATATTCTGGGGTCAACATGAATGACTACTATGCATAAATTGATCCATTGGTCAACGATGTATTACACTGAGATAGATAACAGAAAGTGGATAATAGTATGTATGTTGATTCTCGGGTATAACATCTATGGATTTTAATAGACACATTGATCTTTTCCAGCTCTTCATTTACCCTCAGCACGATCGACCAAGCGATCCTCCAACCCCATCGGTTCCCAAGTATCTCGGGCCTTGCGATTCTGTGCCCAGACGACATCACCTTGCAGGAAAACCACGGTGCCCCCTTTCCCACTCGCACTGGCGGTGATTCGGAACAGAGGTTGACCATTTTGAGGGTGGGCTTCTCGTAAAGGTAGGATAATGAGCCCTTGTTCGGCACACCAGTCTTCGACAATGTCCTTGAAAGCGACTTCTTTGGCAGGCTGTGGTTTGACCTTGGCTGCGGCGGGAGGCACAATTTTGTCTGGCCGAAGATTGGCAGTAGTTGACGGTGCTGCTGGGGGAGCAGTTTCGGGTGGAGGGAGCTGTGCTGCGGCGCGGTCGCCCAGTTGAGAGGCCAGGTCCATCATCTTCAGCCCTTTAGTCCACTCGTCATCGACAGCGACTAATTCATTGAGATCTGAAGGGATTTGTGACCGCCACCAGGTAAACCATTCCCCGACTTCCTCAAAGTTAGGTTCGTTGGTCAACCATACATATAGAATGTTGTGCCATTTAGGGAAGAATTCATCGACTAGAAGTAGCCCAAACACCTTGGGTTTGTAGTAATCTTTCCACTTGAGCACATCTTCAAATGCGGTGAGATCTTGGTCTTGTGGATTGACTTCGAAATCGTCGCGCAGATGCCTTGCCAAGCGTGGAAGCAGGTAATTTTGAAGTGCAACATCAAATTCTGACCCCAGAGCCTCTTTCCAGAGTTCAACGCCACCAACAAGACCTTTACGAAGGTCCCATGTGTCCAACAAACCTCTGAATTTCCGTTTGACATCTGATAAAAGGCCAGTAGCATGTCTTGGGTCTGTATGTCTTTCGTCCAGATACTGGAGCCAGGTAAATAACCACCAAGGAAAGCGAGAACCCTGCTGTGCAGGAGTTTGATGGCGCCGACTGGAGCGAGGCCTCCATTCTTTGATAGCTCTGCTGAGTTTGGGAACAACTACTTGGTCGAGGACATTTGCATACACAAATGAAGGAACAACGTCCTTCCACGCAACGATCAGTGACGTAGCAGGCGAAGGTTCATGAACGTCCCATTCATTCAATAGGACAGACCGTACTCGAGGTAACCATATCGAGTAAATCAAGGTTTCATATGAAGTTGTAGATTGCCGCTGACGCTCTTCGCCATTTTCCGAACGCTGCCGAGAGAGAAGCGGTAGCAAACGGCGAAATTGCGCAACAAGATATGTGGGATCTTTCAACGGTTCCCATTCTTCGACGGCTTTCCGGAAAAGAGGATGGATAGCAGCAACTGCCGCGTCCGAAAGTTTGTACTCGTCAATCAGATCTCGGTACTCTACCTCGATCAGTTCAAGCTTGCTTGTAATCTCTTCAAACAGTGCCGTGATTTCTCCTTGATCTTGCGATACCTGGAGTTCGCTGAGAGCTGACACTAGATTTGTTAATTGGTCTGCCTTTACTTGCTGGGTGTCGATCTCGTGGATCACTTGTGTTTCTTCGAATTCGATAAATTTCTTTCGTTCCGTCAGGCCTTTCCACTCATCGACAAATGCTTCAAGGTCGTGTCTTGCGCGCCGTGCAATTTTGAGAGCTTCTCCTTCTTCCTGGTTCACAAATTCCATGGGAGTCATCAGCCCGGCGGTAGATGTCAAAACTTTCTGCTCCTTTCCTGTGGCGTCGACCAGCGACATGAGCACACTAGGCAACTCCAGCCCTTCTGCCTCGACCTCCATTTCACGAGCCGTTCTAAACTTCGGTTTTCGGGGACCGGCTGGAGTGCTTGCTCCGCTTCTGGCCTCCTGTTGCTTGCGTTGCGCCTTGCGTTTCTGACGGCGCTGTCGCTCCTCATCCGAACTGTCCTCCACGACCTCGCCTCTGGCAGCGGCCTGCCGCTTCTCTTCATCTCTCGCCTGTTTTGTTTTCTCCTTGACAGCGCCGAGACCGAGACCTTGGGGGCGCGTCTGCACTTCGACCGGATTGACGATGCCATGACCAGTAGTACCCAAACCCTGGCCTTCGACGTAACCCATCTTCGCCATCATACGAGCCGCAAACGAGTTCCCTCCTAGAGTCGAACCTTGCTTCTTCCCGGCATCTCCTCCTCCAGATCCCCGATTCGACGCCGCCCTAGATGAGTTCGCAGACATATTATTATTCCAGGCACTGCGACGAGCCCCGCCTCCTCCAAGACCGCTCATCGTTGGAGGCGATTCTGAACGTGATGCGGCGCGATGAAATGACTGAACCCCAAATGACGGGCGAGCGTTTGCCGCCTCTTCTTCATCTGACGAGCTCATATCTTCGACTTTGCGCTTTTGACCCGCAAAGGACGGCCGCGGGAAGTCGTACTCGTCCTCATCATTGTAGTCCATGGCCGCGGACTTTTGGGGAGAGAAGAAGTTTCAGTTCTAAACGAGTATTAAAGAAGAACCCCAAATAGCTCTCCCTTGACAAAGAAAGAAATAAAACTGCGTGTCGCGGCGAAAACGCGCCACCAGAGATGTCTGCCTGCGACTGATAATTATCCAGGAACTAAATTATTTCGGGAAGCTGCTGACCGGAAGCGGAGAAACGAAGTTCCCGCCAAGTCACCCGAGGCCCCGAGAGCTACCGAGTATGACGTTTTGTTTGCACCTTCCAGACCCGCTGCTCATTAATAATTTGTCTCTCCCAACGTCACCTCTCAAGGAGCTCAGATCAACAATTGTCAGTACAACTACCGTCAACTCCTGTCTATACAAACAAACTATTGACAATTCGAATAGATAGCGATATTTTCTATTTACAAATCATTATCAACAATGTCGGCCTCAATCCTCCGCACCTCTACCGCCAGAACAGCTCTGCGCGCCGGAGCTTCTGCTCCTCGTTCTAGCATGGCTGGTCTTGCTGGAACCAGCTTTGTGCGCACAAAAGTCACGCTTCCTGACCTTGCCTGTAAGCATGCGCTTTTCTAATATCTAAGTGTGCAAAGTCGCGACAGCCAACATAACGATCAACTGTCATTGCGCGCGGAGATAAAGTAAAACATTGTGCATTGTTACTAACTATTGACGAAAAAAGATGACTACGGCGCTCTAGAGCCCTCTATCTCCGGCAAGATCATGGAAATCCATCACAAGGGCCATCACAACGTGTACGTGACCGGCTACAACACCAACATCGAAAAGCTGCAAGAAGCACAAGCCAAAAACGACATTTCTGCGCAAATCGCTTTGAAGCCATTGATCAATTTCCACGGCGGTGGCCACATCAACCACTCTCTCTTCTGGGAGAACCTGGCCCCCAAGAGCGCCGGTGGCGGTGAACCCCCCTCGGGAACCCTGGGCAAGGCCATCGACGAGACTTATGGTAGCTTTGCCGAGTTCCAGAATAAGTTCAATACCGCTCTTGCCGGTATTCAGGGTAGTGGCTGGGCTTGGTTGGTCAAGGATAAGGAGACTGGTAATATCTCTATCAAGACCTATGCTGTATGCTTATTTTCTCCCGTTGTGTCCGAACAGGAGCGTCTTTCTTTTGCTAACTCTTAAGAATAGAACCAGGACCCTGTCGTTGGTCAATACACTCCTCTTCTCGGCGTTGATGCGTGGGAGCACGCCTACTAGTAAGCACAAGCGCCTAAACCCGCATCGATGGTAGTAAACCATCAGATTGCTAACATATCATCCTAGCCTCCAATACCAGAACCGCAAGGCTGAGTACTTCAAGGCCATCTGGGAGGTTTTGAACTGGAAGGCCGCTGAGAAGCGTTTTGGCGCCTAATTTGCTACTACTACTCCCCCTGTTGTACATGTGCAATGCTAGTTGTGGTCTTGGGATCATGTCTGCCACTGACGGCGTACATACCCCATATGTATAACTATTAGATACGAACTATATCTAGTCAACTCAATTGCAAGTTGGATTTCTCAAAAACTATATGTACCCTATTAGCAATCTGGTAAACGGCTGGTTACAAGACAGTTGTGACATTCGTGGACGTGCCAACTATAGAAGGAACATAATGAACTAACGATGAAGTGAAAGATGAAACGGCCGTCAGCTTAACTTTTGGAGGTTTCGTAAAAATACATAGCGCCGAGAAATGCTAAATCAGTGGATCGCCTCATGAAGGCTTCCACTACTTGCGTTAACAAATACCAAGAAGTCTTGGTCGCAAGCAAGAACGAATGCCCAAATTCCAAATAATAAATGCATATAGTACAAAAAAGCAGGGGTATCATACGGCGTAGAGAATGTTTTTTCTAATAGTATAAGGGCGTATTGGCAAGTTTCATGCCAGCCTCCGAGAGCGCCTTCGAGCTCGCCAGCCAGGCTCATCGTCTAACTTGCTAGATGCGTCACCATGGCCCATAGAAAGATCGGGAGCACGAGTATCCATGCTAACCGTCGACTTTGGTCTCTCGGTCGCACTGCGTGGGAGCAACGTACTTCCGACAGGTAGTTCGGATTCCTTGCTGGATGAACCTTTCATCCACCCCAAAAAGGAAGATCCTTTTCGCCGGTGTTCCGAACTGTCAGATGTTGCTGGTCGTGAAGCTGTGCTTGGTCGTAGTTCTGCAAGAGGCTTTGGTAAAGGACGAGTGTTTGTTCGAGAAGTCTCTGGGATTCCAGGTCCTGACAAATTTTCAGGTATAGATATTGGTCCCGAACCAGCTCGTCGGTGTTTGGGAACTGTCAAAAGTGTTGCTTTAAGGGGAACTGGTGATGATTCTGTATTAGGAGCCACTGGATCAGATCGCAGCTCCGGCTGACGATTTCGAGTAAGAAATTTAGGGCGAAGCGATAAACGCCGACGCGGCTGGGCTTCAGCAACAGTGTGGGCATCGTCAGCCCAGGCGCGAAGACGAAGCGGGCTGTTTCGGGGAAGGGGTGGGTCCTCAGTGTTGGCTTCGTTGGAATCAACTAGGTCGGGTTGACCAGATTCGTAGGATTCAGCGATGTGTTTTGTTGCATTTGATTCTCGCTCAGAGATTGCTGTCCCCAAGGGATCTTCAGCCTTTGCCGCTTCCAGCCATTCTTGTGGAGATAATGGTGGGGAAGCTGCCAATTCAGTCGGAAAACGACCAGATGCATCAGGCGTGCAAGGGGTCTGGATCTCATGACCTCCTGAAACGATATCTTCAACACCCTCTCCATTGAAGAGGAGATCGCCACCGTAGCAGCTTAGCCTCGGATTGCTTGGGCTGCCGGGTCCCAGTAGTCGGGTGGCTTTGGAAGATCCCCTACCGTAGTGATTGAAGGAATGGAATAGACTGGATGCATTATGACGACGTCCTGCAAGTAGTTCTTGCTGCGTGTCGACACTCATAGTGGTATCAATTCCGTCCGAAGTACCGCTAACTCCGGTACTAGGTCTGGTGGCCATCTCGCCAGCCGAACGCGGTCGACCCAAACGCAGGTGGATCGACGATGGCGTACCCGGCATCGCATGGTTAATCGCTGGCTTGTCCATAGAAAAACTAGCGTTGGATCCGCTCCCGCCTCCAAAACGGAATGTGCTCATCGTGTCTGGAGTGGGTGGTAGTTTTCCCCCAAAAAGCTGTATAGGGCTTTCATCATGGAAGGCTTTAGAAAGATGAACGGGTTGGAATGGATCTCCTAGAGTGGCGGACGGTACTTGTGTACTTCTAGAAGCGTCTGAGAAGGCACGGGTCCTAATACGACGAAGAGAACCGGTTGAATCGGCCTGGGGCTGAACCCAGTCAGCGATATCATTAACACGTTGGTCATTAGAATGACTAATGTCTGACGAAACGCTAGAATGGTCTTCGGAAATAAGACCCAAGGGGTTCAATTGTTCGGACGGTATCTGCTGGCTGTTATGTGGCTGCATGTCTTGCGGGTTGAAGTAGCTGCATTCGCTGAGAATGCTTAACCTGGGCGATGGAGGCTCCGCAGTCGAGTCAGCAGTAGTTGTCATAGTTGATGCACTGACTGATCGTATGGATTTATTTTCATCGGTCAAATATAAGCTTCGGAGAGCAGCTGTACTCTTGTTAGCATCATGTAGGAATGATGGCATTTTCCGTGCTCGGCGACGGGTTCCCCTTCGCGACGATGTCCGATCCGGTATATCAACTAGCAGTTCTGCTTTTGGAGTACTTGCTTCTGCAAGGTCTGGTGTGGACAGACCCAATCCATTATTCGAACGAGGTGTCGCAGTTGATGAGGGTGATAGGGAACGACCAGCTTGTAGCTCGTCCACCTTGGATTCCAACTGACAGATCATGTCGACAGCCTCACTAATAGCTTGGTCTCTTTTGTCGAGTTCGGATTGCAATTGCTCGTTAGCCTCGCGCAGTCGATCGTTGGTTTGTTCGACTTCTCTCAGTTCTTCCACCTCATCTTCAATATCGTGCATTCTTTTAAGCTCCTGTTCCATTGATTGCATGCGTTCCAGTTTCTTCTCTAAAAGCGCCATTTGCTGAGTACGGTGGAAGATGTCGAGTTTCAGGTCAAAGTTTAGTTTGTTAATTCTGGACACATACTACAGACAATTAGCGCAGATTTCGCAAATGAATGCGCCAACACGAACCTGGTCCATCTCGCGGATTCCCATATCCCGCGGTTGTCTGATGCCGGCTGACAAGGCGTTACCAATTCGCCGTTGTTTTTCGGAAAGTGAGTCTTCATGCGACTGCGAGGGAGAAGCGGTATGGGCAGCGATGCTGTCAGTCATATCGGAAGTCGCCTTTCGCGATCCGCGGCTCGCCCGCTGCTCTTTGATTAAACCTTGAAGGATGGTGGATGTAGGATTGACCAGGGTGGTTGCAGTGTCTGTGCTGGCTGTATATGTCATTAGCAAGGATCTCTCCATACTGGTGGAAATGAACCTACCAGAATCTCTTCGGATGGGAGTTTGAGGAAGTGAACTCATATTTGAGATTTGCGACTTTGCGATATCTAGAGCGAGGACTCAGTCTCAATGAAACCGGCAAACTTTTGCGCGCACGACTTACCGTTATTAACATGCGGAGGGTTGTTCCGCGAAATCTTCCTTGATGACGACTGGGGGAGAGTGTGAACACGGTCGCTTGTACCTAGATCATAGGGTTATTAGAATGATTGATACTCACACTGGACAAACAAAGGTATGCTCACGAGAAGATAATCTCCTAGAGGAAGTGCGCCTCGTGGGAGATATACCGCGAGTCCGTTGGAGAAAGGGAGATTGTAAAGGAGAAGATGAAGGACCCGGAGACACGGACTGTCTTGAATCGAGGAAACTCATGTTGGACGATGCAGCGCATTTAAATACGAAAAAGCCGATTAAGTTTTGGCAAAGGGCGGGGCTTCCATCCAGGGAAGCAGCACAATCCGGAGATATTGAAGCGAATCAGAGGCAACGTATGGTCTAGCACAACGTCTGCTGGCGGACCCAGAAGGGTGGCGGCTGCGAGGGGGTGCAATAAGGCCAAAGGCTAATACAGTACAATTGATTGAAAGAGTGGTTGAGTGAGTGGATGGATGTCGAAATAATCAATCAATTGATTGAATGATTGATTGATGGGGCAGTGAGGGAGTGAGGTAGGGGCTGCTTGAGCGCTAACGAGCAAACCACCTGGGCATTGAGCTGCCAATGCGGGGTGCGTGTAGAGAGCGAGAGAGAGGAAAAGGAGGAAAAAGAAAAAGTCAAGACATGTGTCACGCAAGCGAGCAAGCAAGGGATAACGAAAGGAGTGCGAACCCGGCAGTGATGGGCGAGGAGTGGAGTTTTAGAGAGAGAAACAAGAGAGGAAGGGTGCGATTGCTTGTCATCGGACGATCAAGAAGATTTTCGGGGCAGGCACGGCCCAGGCGAGCCGGGAGGCTGGCACAGAGCCACTGGAAGGAGCGACTGGCGCAGGGGCAGTTGCTAGCCGGCTTGGCGCACCCAATTACAGGCGCCGCGGCATTGGACTTATCACATTGTCGGCCCAACCAGAGGCGGCGGCGCGTGTGCGACTATGCGCGCGTCCGGCGGGAGAAGCTGTCCCGGCGAACAGAGCTGCGCGGTTCGCCGTAGCGCGTCCGGCGGCGCTCCAATCGGGACCCTGCCCGCAGCCATAGTGGGCCAGCGGTTCCTTGCATTAGGCCCAACAGGGAAAGGACGGCCCGGTTTTTGGGATCGCGTCCATGCTGTCACCAACAGAAAGTGTCAGTCACTGCCGCTCCCTTCCTTTTTGGGAGCTGAACCTCGGTGTTCGTGGTGTGCCGTTGATTGAACAATGCATCGACATTGGCCAGGATATGCACTGATTGTGAACTGAGAGTTTTGACTTTGGAGTTATCAGCTTATCAAAGTGTACGCGAGTGCATGGCATTCGTCCAATCATTCTTGGTCTACGAGTATGGAAAACATATTTAATATCTACATATACGGAGTACGAACTGGTTCCTCCGTAAATTAATACGTTCTTGTATTCGTAACCATATTGCTATTAGTAATTATACTGTCAATTGATCATGACAGGTCTTACCGATCCAATGTGAATTAAAAATCTCTCCTTTGTCGAATCCAGACCTGATAGAATGCTCACGGCCATTAGGATACAACATGAGCAAGCCTCAAATGTTTCTCAACGTTGAATGTTCGCTATCACCCTTGGCCTGCTATATCTAAAGATAATTTCCCTGCCAATAACTCGTGGTGGTATCAGTCATTACACACAAACTCCTATCAATGCGCCATGCCACGTATGCAATGAACACAGAAAACCCTCAACATAAGCAAAACAATGCATTCCACTAGAATCATTTCGGCTTCTTGGCCTCGCCAGCCCATATCCTAATCTCCTTTGCACTGTCGTGGGCAATTCGGAATACTAGAGCCAGGTCAGAAACCCCGTCTACGCACTAATCGCGAGCAGGCTTACACTGTCTCTCGGTCTCGTCCAGTCCCCGCAGGAATTCGACTCCATCGCCTAGGGCGCCGCGAAGGTTGTGAGCATGGTTAGCAACCTCTGCCGCTCTTTTCGTGAATGTCTTTTGTCTCCCTAATCAGTGCTGCACACAGACACAACCTAGTCAATTACACCAAGTAACGGAAGCACCCACATCGCTCAGTACGTCACCCATCTCCTCCTCTTCAAACAGCTCAAGAATCCTCACTCCGAGACTATAAAAGTGAGGAGCCAAGTTCCGCAAATCCACAGTCCGTGGATCCGCCTTGAGAGCATTGAGGACTCGCTCTGAAAGCGCCGAGGGCAAGTCCAGTGTGACGAGGCGGGAAGTGCCGAGCCGTGCACTGCAGCAGATGAGTTAATTGTCTTGCTTTGCGTATATGTATATAGCAATCATTAGTTGATATGCATATACAGTTAGACCGCTTACCCTATGGAAAGCATCTCGCCGAGCCATAATGGCAAATCCACCTGGGTTCCTGCTTTGATCTGCGAACATTTCAATCAGACAAGAAATTTACCTCAAAAAGAAGTACAGACAGTTTTGACAGCCATACGTTTTCACCAGGATTGCCCTCGACAAAGCCTAGACCGGGTACCTCCAGCTCAAAGGTACATGGCAGTTTCTAGATTGCGCGCCAAGTTAACTATTGCGCGACTCCATCTTGCAGCGTGAACGTACTTGCGCGTCAGTCAATATGGCGTCAATGTCATAGTACGACATTCTCACAGCCGGGGATATGGGCGTCGATTGTCGCGGTGCCACGATGCTAGTAGAGTATTTCCCCTACGCGAACACAACGATTTGATCGATTATCGCGACGGGAGGGCACGTGACAAACACATGCATTACTAAATGGCGCTAACTGTACGGTAAACTGACGTACGGGGCGCATACTAGATCCCGACCGGCTCGGCCTATGGGAGAGCGAGGAGGCTCGCCACAGTAGCTGTTATTGGCCGGTCAAGATTTTCTATGGCCCCAAATCAGGGCAGAAATAGCACTTGCATAAGCGTCTTACGTATTGGGGTGACGATACCATCGATACAGCCATATTTCTGTACAATCCGCACCGTTTCGCTTCATTATTGGCCCAGTTTCTTCGTGCAGCGAGAATTATTAGAATTATTGCTATGTATCATTTTTCCCCGAGTGTGACCGCATGAGAATGCACTCTGCAGTCAACGGTCAACGATTGTCTCTCTGATACCCTAATAATCAAACAGAACACGCTCTAGACTGCGCTCTTTGAAGCGATCCGCACTCCGGCATCAAATAGTTTCAACTCCATAGGTGCTTGGTTAGTAGCAGAGATTTTCAGGGAACACGCCGACAAGGTCTAGACACTCGATCCAGGTGATAGTATTAGTTGAAAGCCCACAACGGCCCAAATGACAACGAGACACACAGCCACAGCTCAGCGGCCCTGTTTCACTGTCTTAAGGACCCGAGACCAGCGATCTGCCTCTCCACACCCCTTCATAGTTAGTCACTGTTAGTCGGCAAGGCCTGGAATCTGTGGAATGCCTGTGGTGTGGCCGCCTCTAAAATTAGCTGGACCGAACCCGCCCATTCCTGTAATACCAATAATAATAATAATAAAAAACAAGAGTTTGATACAGAGTACATAATCCCATGGTTGGTTAAGAAACATCACAGCAAGATGCTGAGGCTGGCGTTCCTTCCCTTGTCTCACTTCTCTCACCACCTTCGCCCGCCGGCCTGACAACGCAGCTGACCCTCACTCACTCCCTTCCTCTCTCTCTGTTTGCCATTTTGTTTTATTGCTTCTCATCGCCACCGTCATCATTGTCATAATTATAAACTCCTCCCCAACTCTGCCGTACGCTGCTCGATGGCCTTGCGGCTACGACAGTTCCAATGGCGTACAACGCCGTTGCCCAGGTTGATGATTTGAATGACACCGCCTCCCAATCCAGCGACTCCGATGCCTCTCATGCGCCTGGCTCTCCAGTCGCTCTCCAGTCGAAGAGCGCCCTCGACGAGCCTGCTGTCGCCGTCGCTCCTCTGTCATCGCTTATAAACCGCACCCTCAACCCCGACTCACGCGACTATGAAATGGTCGAGGACGACGACTACGAGGAGCATGCCACCGTCGATCCTAGCCTGATCAGCCCGGCCACGATAACGGCGCCATCGCAAAAATCGACAACACCCACGCCTAACGCCGCACCGGCCACCGAGGCCCCAATAGTCGACGCCGTGTCTCATCCTGAAGCTGAAAATGAAGTCCCGCGATCTGCGTCGCCCGATCCATTGGTGCGCACCCCCAGTGTCTCATCTGTTGACCTGCGCCATCCGACTCCCGATCTACAGTCGCTGCAAGGTGCATATGTAGGGAACATCGAGAGGCTGGAAAAGAGCGCCGAGCGTCTCAGCATGACTTCGTCCGACCTCGGTCTAGAGCTGCGCAAGCTCGACCTAGAGCAAAAACGACGCTTCTCGATCTCGTCAACCCAGCAGGGACCAGAATCCCCATCGCGTCAATTCTCCTCCGCATCCGTCTCAAATTCGATCATCGGCCTCAATTCCGCTGCTCGCTCCGGCGGCTATTCCCCCAGTGCTTTTGTCACCTCGCCCAGAAGCTCTATTTTGTCCGGTTCGCGTTTACGCTCAACCTCGCTTTCCTCGCCGTTGCAAGACATCCACGAACCGAAAGTGGTCGAAGATACCGTACAGACACCCTCCTACGAGCCGCCTCTGCCCGAGCTCTTTTCTGAACATGAGAGTGAAAGACAAGAAATACGCCCGGTTGAGTCAACGGATGAGATCCCCGAGAGACCGTTGACTGCTCGCTCGACCGATACTTATCAGCAAGCGACCAATCTATTCCTGGATTTCGACGGCGTACACTTTGTACCACACCCGCGGGAACCCGGCCACTCCCAACAACCTCCCGTGAACAAACCTCTGCGAACCTCGACTGGGAAACATTTCGACAAGCCTCAGGCCGGCCAAGATTTGATTTTCTATCCTGCTCCCATTCCCAAGATTCTCAATCTCCCTCAACGGTTGTCAAAACGACCGCAGATCTCCGACCACGAGAAACGTCGGACTCAGATATTGAACAACAATGCCTCTGCGGCGGACAGAAAAAATGGCGTCGCGATGGATAATTCTGCCAGCAAAAGAATGTCGGATATTCCGGCACAGCTACGAGCTAGTGCCTTCTTTGATCGGCCAGCTGCTCCTCTAGATGTCAAGATCAAAAATAAGTCAGCGGTGGACACGTTGGAGAGCATCCTGGATGCTTCCGCTCGTGCCCCTGTCACCGCATTCATAGACCATCCGATTGTCGGTAGTGCCGGAAGAGAGGTATATTCATCAGTGGAAAAGAAGCGTTCATCTCGAATGTTGGGCGAAAAGAGATCAAGAAACACCCTGCAACCTCATGATATCCACAGCCAAGGTTCTCCTGGTCTTGGCCATTCCGATGCAGAGGAGAGAGAGGGCAGGGCATCGCATGACGGCCACTCAGACAGTGGCCACTCTCGTTCGCATTCATCGGACATATCCACCAGCGAATCATCCAGTGACGAGGACGATAGTGCGGACGAGCTTGGTAAGCAAGAGGAGGAAGATTATGATGAATCAAAGTATACTGGTCGTCCAACAACACTTCTGGCCGAATTACAAATGAGGAAACATGAGCTCAAGCAACGGAACCGAACAGCTGCTACTTCGTTCCCCAATGGATTGCACTCAACTCTCCTGCAGTTGGATGCAGTTGCCCAGGCACAAAGTCAACAGCGACGGCAAAAGCGAGTCACGCTTGCTTGGGATGCGCAAGCCGCTGATGATGCCGATGATGCTGATGACGAGGATATCCCCCTTGGTATGTTGTACGCTAGCAAGAATCCTGCATTGGAGGAACGGCCGCTTGGTCTCATGGAACGCCGAGAAATGGAAGAAAATGAGCCGTTGAGTAAACGGCGTGCGCGATTACGAGGCGAAGTCCCCGAGCCACTGCCTAATAAACGATCCAGCGCCATGCTGCGTGTGCAACCCGCTGAATCCGATAGTGAAAACGAAGGGGAAACTCTTGCCCAGCGCATCCGCCGCCTCAAGGCTGAGAAGATGGACAAGTCCAAAAGCATAATTTCTGCGGAATTTGAAAGCGAGATCATGACTGAGCTTGGAAAGCTACATGAGCCTCTTGATCCGGTTGAGCCTGCCACTAAGAAGGCACCGACGCAATCCAAACCTAAGGAACCTGCTGTAGAGGAAGAAGAAACTCTAGGCCAGCGAAGAAAACGCTTGCAGGCAGAGGCGCGGATACGAAAGACTCAGAGTACCGCCGACATGAATATCCGTAGAAGCATGGCAGATATTCTGCAAGCATATCCAAGACAACACACCTACGGAGCTTCAGTTGATAACACTCAGAATGCCAACGCTTCCTGGAATCCAAGAACAGCGTATCAACACAACCGAGTGTCTACCATGTACACCCTTCCTCCCAGTATGATGTACCATACTAGCTTGGGACAAGTCCCCGGGTATGATCATCAGGGCGCCTACGCAAATAATGCTTACAATACGTCTTTCATGCCTAACGCCCAGATGGGTATGAATGTCGGCTACGCTCCCGGCCTACCTCACTTACAAAGTGCTGCTCAAACGAATCCGGCGGGTGTCGACTCTCGGCAGCGAGATGTCATTGACCGGTGGCGGCAGAGCGTCACTGGCCTTTAGTGAGCCAGCTCAACGCGGCATTTACTGTGACATATACGGTTGTTGAAGTTGTCACGAATAGTAGCTTTGGAAAGCTTTGTTTGAGCATTCCACCACCGGTCCTCCCATCCTGATTCACTAGAACTACTCGGATCGTCACTTGAGCGATTCCACGCAGATTTATTCCCTTTGGTGTAGCCATTTGCAGAGACTCTAGATGTGCATTCATGTTCACATTCGGCACCGGACAGATATATGCCAATAAGAACTGGGCATTGGATATTTATAGCGTCGAGAATTTCGAGCGTCAACATGGCTGGGCGGGGGGTCTGTTCCACATTCCTTGCATACTTCCATTCGATTGTTCCACGTGTATATTTAGTAGAGGTTGAATTAGCATTATAAATAACGTTAGCGGGGTTTTCAGTTTGTCTATGATCAGATTTTACATGTATTCCATAACGTTGAGCAATGTCTTTGTTTCTACTTGACTGCACATATCAATGCCATTCTGATTCATAAATCAATACTAGGGCTAACACTGCAGGTAATATTGAAAGAAGGCGATCAACTAATAAACTCAAGTAGTTTCCTCCTTGGTATCCTTGAAAATACAAGATGCGAACTGAGGGGGGACAGTGGCGCCAGCAATAGTAGCAGACTTGAGAAAGGCCTCGATTTCCGCCTCATCCGCATCATTAAGTAGAATATCCTGCGCCGCCCAGTTCTCTTCCAGATACTTGATCCTCTTGGTCCCGGGGATGGGGAAAATATCCTCACCTTGCTTCAGCAGCCACGCAAGGGCGAGTTGAGCCACCGTACACCCCTTCTTGTCCGCGAGGACCTTGAACTGATTCACAGTTGCCGTGTTCGTTGGCGTGTTTTCGACTGAGAAGCGCGGCATAGCAGCCTGGCGGATATCCGGGCCGTCGGCGGCGATTGCTTCGCCTTTGCCAAAGGCATCGGTAATCATCCCGCGACCTAGCGGCGTTGCAACGACGACTGCAACGCCGAGCTCGCGGCAGGTTGCTAGGAGGTCTGTGCCGGCGCTGCCTTCGATTTCGCGAGAGAATACAGAGTACTCTGTCTGCACGGCTGTGACAGTGCCGATCTTGCATGCTCGGCGGAGTGTGGTGGAGGAGATCATGGACAGGCCGATGTGCTTTATTTTATCTTCTCTGGACAATAGGTGCACTGTTAGTGTTGTGGATTGGGTCTTTCGTTTTGTAATGGCGGGATGTACCTTTGCAGCTCAACTAGGGCTCGCATGGTCTCTTCGATTGGTGTTTCTGGGTTGGCACTGTGTAGGTAGTCTAGTAACACTCAGTATTCAGGTACAATTGGACGAGTTATTAAAAAAATGTCTGTCGGAAATACTCACACAAGTCAATTTTGTCAATGCCCAGTTTTTCCAGACTCTTTGCACACGCTTGCTTGCAGTATGCCCCCGAACTGTCTGTCTGGTATGTCTTGCTATGGTCGACATATCCAAACTTGGTTGCGAGGAAAATCTGGTCTCTTTTGCCGGTACGTCGGAACCATTTTCCAAGTAACTCCTCATTGTCACCGTATAGGCTTGTAATAGGCGATTAGTTTCTAAAGTGTATGAAAATAGAAGCATTGGCAATCTCACTCCGAAGTGTCCCAGAACGTTGCGCCAATCTCGACTGCGCGGTCCAGCAGTGCGAACCGTTCCTCGTCACTAGGATATGCTCCGTAATAAGTCGAAGACATGCCCATCAGGCCAAAGCCGAGGGAGGGGACAAGAGGGCCATTTTTGCCGAGCCGATGAAGCTTGTTGCTGGACATGTTTAAGTCGTGATGAGATAGATATACCAAGAGCTCTTCAAGAAAAGTGTTGAATTTGAACCTCTATTCACAGCCATATCCTACAGAGAATAAATCCTCCTTTTATAGACAAACCTGGCATGTCACAAACCCAAATGCAAAATTGCCAAATCAGGAAATACTTGACGCTGAAACTCAAGCTCCCTTAAGTCCGCCGTTAATCCCGCCGATGAGTCCACCGAAGAGTCCGCCGTCAACTCCGTGCGCAAACCAGTGCTGTTAATGTTTATGCAACACTAATTTGACCTCGTTTTCACCTTAAAAACCACAGAGTGGCTAGAGCGTTCTAGCATGCAGACTAAACTTTTCAAGCCAGTCGTTTCTTCTGCCAATGTTAACGCGGACATAGAGTCCGCTTCAGACAGGGCTTCAGATGAAAGTGGGCAAAGCTTCAAATCGGGTACTAAATTCTAAACGAACCGTAGATCTGCGGACAACTTAAAATCGACCTGTTCGATCTGTGCTTAATAGTTACCAGACTTCGCATGCTGCACGTTGTGGATTTCTTGGCGCCAACTGCTAAATTTAGCAGAGCTCCATGATGTCTTCGGCCGTTGTATTGGCTGATCTTGCCGATCTCAGCAACAACAACCTCGTTCCCCCTCCAGCGCCCCTACGATCAACCGTTTGCGGACACATCGTTGCTAGATACATATCCGTGCTGTCGCTGGCTACTTATTATTGTCTCGTCTACTCGCCCAGTGTCGTCCAGACACTCGACGCTTTGCTTTTGCCTGGCAGTATACGCCCTCCGATCGCTGTTTCATGCGCCGAACCCGACACGTGGAATTGTGCGTCCACGAGTCATTCGAGAATAAGCCGAATTCTTGTCTTGCAGCAAGGCCCTCCCCAGCCGCCGATGCCAATAATGACACTTGATCCAAGAATATCATAAGCGGTGTGACAAAGCGTTGTCTCCAGCTTACACAGCACGACACACTCCCCAAGGAGCAACGCCGACCATGCCTCCTTCCACCGTTTTTTCGTATTGGCGTCGGGATCACCGTCGAGCAAGCCCGGCTCCTGGACAAGAATCGCCCCTGGGGTTGTCGCCCAGTGGCTTTGCTGATGCTCCGCCCCAGCTTCCAGGTCTGCCTCCATCAACCGCCTTTGGTGATACCATCGTCGAATCAACAACCTCCTCCGCCACTATTACCGGCTTTCCCGAGCCTCTGCCCTTGGTAGCCCCTTTCCTCGAGAAGCACGGAGATATCAGCGACGAAAAATCGCCGGCGTTTAGGTTGACACCGCAACACTCGCTAAACAATCTCAGAGCGCCGCCGTCGTTGGAAAACCTCGTGCGACTCCATTCATGTCCGGAAGACGTGAATTATGCGCAGGAGAGTCCATCGCAGGAATCTCCCATAACCCCGGATCAAGCTCAGGCGAATGCATCTAAGGCAAATGGGAACTGGCGCTTGGGATTTAAACAAAATGCGGCGGCGGCGCACCCACAGACCGACGATAATAAGACTACCCGGCGCAGCGCCGCCACAGGAAAGAATCTTCGAATCAACACAAATGTCGATGGTATATCGGGGTTCGTTGGCGGTGCCTCGTTGAAAGAATTGGCAAGTACGCAATGCCGACAAGACAGCGAGCAATCTGCAGAACCGGCCCAGCAAAAGCTGGGTAGGAGGACCAAGCTACATCGGCTCAATCCCATCTCGCTCTTAGCACATCGGAGATCCTCTCAAATAGCTCATTCGCGTCAAGAGGACAGCAGTTTTGGTGGTCAGAATGTCGTCCCCGCGATTCCGGATGACTACGATCCCAGAATTCGTGGCAGTATCGTGCATGACTTTTCAGCACCACGGCCCCGTCGCCATGTGCCCGGTCTCATTAATGCCCAAGAAACAATAAAAGAGGAGGATCAATTGAATTCTAAATCCGAGCAGAATAAGCGCCACAGCGAGTACTCTCCGGTTTTTAAAGAACACTTTACGGAAGACCGCAAAGTTCTGCAAGTCGAGAACAAAGGCTATTTACAGTCTTCCTTATTGACGGAGGCACATCTAAACGACCGCGATTCTTCGGATTTGCCAGCATTTGCGCGAAGGTTACCGTACAGCATCCCGGAGAACAATGACCAGGCTATCGAGCCCAGCGTAGAAGCGCCTGAGCAGGTAGCCTCTGCACCATCAAAACGGGCATCGAACTCTCGAAAATCCGTAGAGTCGTCGCGACAAGTTCCGATGCGTCTCAAAAGTGACGCCTCGAGATTTAGCTTCGATATGGGGGGCGTCGAATCCTCCACTCAAGAGAAGCTCTTGGAAGAAAAGGGCAAGGAGAAAGAAGCTGCACGCAAGGAAAGTGGTCGGCGTAGTCGGTCCAGTTATAGTGACTTTGACGACGATGATTTCGACTATGATGCGATGGAGGACGACGGATTCTTTGAAGAACGAATTCCAGGAGTCAACACCGACGCAGACGACGACGATCAATTCAGCGGGTTTGCTGGTGTTGTGAAGGCCCCCAATCCCTTTTTCATTCCAGTCCTACCTCCCATTGCTGCCAGTCCCATCAGTCCGCTGAACCCACAAACAAATATGCTCAAAGCTGTCGCTAGTCCTGTGCCTGATATTACCATCAACAACGTGAATGCTACGGCATCTCCTCATCCTGAAAGCAGTCGTTCATTGTCAGACTATGGGGATGGAGAAGGTGAAGCGGAAAAGGATGCCAAAGCGGAACATGTTGTCCCAGCAGAGTCCAAACCGGCGCCAGCAACAACTGCACCACCTGCAGTAGCACCACCCCAGAGCAAGACAGAAACATCCCCGCAGGACGGCGAGAATGAGGATGAGGACGATATATACTTTAACGATGGAGACATTGATGAATTCCCGACAGGCGATACAAACGAGGGGACCTTTGACGAATCAATCTTCGATGATGAGAATGGCGAGCTATACGAGCGCAAATTTTATCCAGGCACAAAGATTCCAATCACAGCTCAAAATATGCCCGACGCAGATGTTTCCCTGAAATCCATGGACTCAACAGCTAGCAGAACTACGCATCTCAGACAAGTCCCCAGTTTGGCGAGCGAATTTCGCCCAGAGTCTTGGGATATTCAAAACGAAGCGCCCACCAAGTTTCCCGGTGGAGATGGGCCCAAGCCTACAGGCGGAGTACTATCTGAACATAATCTAGAAGCTTTTCACAGCGCTCTAGCCCGGGTCGCCGATGAAGCTGCCGTGGGGAATCTTCACCGCAATATCAGCCTCAGTGAAACATCGCTCGGCCAAGAAAGCATATCACAGAATGCAGACTCGCATCCAGGGCTACTCTCGGATGACAGTCGGCTCAGCCAAGCCATGGGGTTTGAAGATGCGGTTGACGATTTCAACTACGATGACGATGATGCATTTGATGATGAGCTGATAATCGCTGAAGCGAACGCCGATGCTTTGGAGAATGACGACGAAGGGTTTTACGGCCAAGAATTTGGGTTCTACGCACGCGGTGATGATAACTGCGATGCCCAACTCACGTATGGCGGATACTTTGGCCCAGGGGCTGGAGGTATCAACCGTAGCCACAGCGGCGGAGCCAACTTTCATGGACCTAGTTTGACGCCCATCACAGAGCGGAGCGAATGGAGCACGCGTAATTCAATTGTATCCCTCACGACTCATGGGCAACCTAATCCTTTAGCTAACCCTGGCTTGGCCCAGTTGGTTGACTTTGGCAATATTGACGATGAGATCTCCTTAGAGGCACTGATGAGGCTCCGCCGCGGTGCTTTTGGTGGCAGCAATGGCAGTCTGCGAAGCAGTGCCGGCAGCCTTTCCCCTCAGCCTGGTCCATATGGACACTCGAACCGAGCGAGTTTTATGAGCATCCCCGAAGATAGCCCTGTGGATTTGAGTGTCGGTACAGAGTTTCCGGCGAACCTCGTCGAACACTCCGGGGGAGCTGAGACGTATAGTTCCCCTTCGTCTGAAGAAGACAATTCCCCAGGAAGCCCGACAATGGTATCTGGTCTATCAACCGATCCCGAACAGGGCGTGCCAGGAGAAGACGCACTGGGGACGACGCCGAAGCCCTCTCATAGCAGAGCGAGCAGCTCGGCCAGCATTAGCTATAAACAAGAGACAGTAGAAGACGGATCCCCCAAATGGGTTATAGAGCGCCGCCGGACAGGCGACAGCGGCGAAATGGAAGTCTACCAGCGTGAGGTTCTTGAGGGCAGCCGAATTTGAGCTCTCTCTGCGCCGATCCTATCTACCAACATCCCGACAGCTCATCACTTTCTTTTTCTTTTCTTTTTTTTTTTTTCCACCTTGAGACTGTTAATTTGCATACGGGAAGTGAGCTCGAGCGGTATTCGAGTAACGATTTGTACGAGTGGACGAAATTGCACATGCGACATATATTGTGATATTGAGCAACCTTATTTTATATTGGTTTTGGAAAATAATGGGTCTGCGATTTCTGGTGGTTTTCTGCTTTGCTTTCTGACACATGGCATGCTTTCTTTTTCTTTTTCTTTTTCTTTTTTTTTCTTTTTGTTGCACATATAGTACATGGAGGCCTATATAGCCTCGCACATAGTAATGTATATACCTTTCTATCTACGCCCGCACAATGCCCTACACGTGTCTGACGAGACTGGTCAGCTGGTCATTCATGCAGCAGACAGGTCAACGGAGACAAGACAGCGTGCTGTGAGTGGGCTGTTGCAATGACTCCTAGTACTGTCGTACAGCAGCCAATCGCAGAGGGCGGAATACCAAAAAAAAAGCCGCATTTGCCCCCAGTCTCTGGCAGAGTTGCTGCCGGCAAGGTTTTTCGTTAAATGACTCACAAGTATTTTTTCTCTGAGGGTGGTGACGACGTGTATCTGAAAAGACAGAGTAGTGGTAAATCCAGGATTTTACGCAGTAAGACGTAAAGAAAAGCAGTCGCTGCAGTTATTTAGAGCCGGCACTCGCAAAACACAGGAGGCGCGGAAGGCTCCCGTGCGGCATGCCATAGCCGAAAAGCCAGCTACGACATCATCCCGGCTTCCCTTTTCTCCGGCGTACTCCGTTTCTTTCTTTCTCCTACTCATCCACCATTCCCGTACGACGATAACCTCGCCGTCTCTCCTTCTGCACTGCCTTTTTCTTTTCTTTCAATTAATTGGTGTCTGGCCCTCGTTCAACGCGGGTACCAGATTTTCTCCGCTCTTCTTTTCCCATCGAGCTTGCCGCGTGTCCGTTCGCCAACTTAGGTTTACATGCCTGCATTCTTCCAGTAGACGGCTTCGACAATCGAAAACAAACCCAAACTTCCGCCATGCTCAGGGCTACAGCTTTGAAGAAGGCCACTGGCAGCAGTCTGCTCCGTAGCAGCACTGCTTGCTCGGCCTGCCGCAGATCCTACACTCTTGCGACTTCGTCGAAACGCGCGCTGGCCACTGCCAGCGCTCGATCAAATTTCCAGCTCACTGGCCGCAAACCGCTTGCCATTATTGATCGCGCCGCCGCTGGCCGGAGAGAATATGCGCAAAGCGCCGAGGGAACTTCCCAAGGGGTGGTAAGCTCAACATTTCCCCCAAATTTGAGAAGAGCGAATCGAGCGAGCCTGCTTCATGCGTATTCGAGTGCGATTGATGAAGAGGAAAAAATAAGAAAGAAAAAAGAAGGCTCAGAAACATACAATAAACCGGATTACAACTGACTGGCAATGTCGCCTGCGCTTTGATGCGCTGATGGCGACTTGTAATGTCTAGGACTCCAACGATTCCTTCCTTCAAGGAAACACCGCCAACTACATCGACGAGATGTATCTTGCCTGGCGCAGTGACCCCTCGAGCGTGCACATTTCGTGGCAGACGTATTTCAAGAACATGGAAGACGGCAATATGCCCATTTCTCAGGCTTTCCAACCTCCTCCCACCATCGTTCCTACGCCTGTCGGCGGTGTCCCACAGCACATGTCCGCCGCTGGTCACGATTTGACCAACCATCTGAAAGTCCAGCTTCTTGTTCGCGCCTACCAAGCTCGTGGCCACCACAAGGCAAAGATTGACCCTCTCGGTATCCGTGGCGACGCAGAGGCTTTTGGCTACAACCGCCCCAAGGAGCTCGAGCTGGACCACTACGGATTCACCGAAAAGGACCTCGACCAGGAGTTCACTCTGGGGCCCGGTATCTTGCCCCGCTTCGAAACGGAAACTCGAAAGAAGATGACTCTGCGAGAGATCATTGCCGCCTGTGAAAAGATCTACAGCGGCTCCTACGGTGTCGAATACATCCATATCCCCGACCGAAAACCGTGTGACTGGATCCGCGACCGCTTTGAGATCCCTCAGCCGTACAAATACTCAGTGGATGAGAAGCGTCGTATCCTCGATCGTCTCATCTGGAGTTCCAGCTTCGAAGCCTTTTTGGCCACCAAGTTCCCCAACGACAAGCGTTTCGGTCTTGAGGGATGTGAAACTTTGGTTCCAGGTATGAAGGCTCTTATCGATCGAAGTGTCGACTATGGCATCAAGGACATTGTCATTGGTATGCCTCATCGTGGTCGGTTGAACGTGCTTTCCAACGTTGTGCGTAAGCCCAATGAGTCCATCTTCAGCGAGTTCTCGGGTACCACCGAGCCCTCGGATGAAGGTTCTGGCGATGTGAAGTACCATCTCGGTATGAACTTTGAGCGTCCCACTCCTTCTGGAAAGCGTGTTCAACTCTCCCTTGTTGCCAACCCTTCGCACTTGGAAGCTGAGGACCCCGTCGTTCTCGGCAAGACCCGTGCTATTCAGCACTACAACAAAGATGAGAAGGATTTCAACACCGCCATGGGAGTTTTGTTGCACGGTGATGCTGCTTTCGCTGCCCAGGGTGTTGTCTACGAAACCATGGGTTTCCACTCCCTTCCCGCTTATTCTACCGGTGGTACTGTCCACATTGTGGTCAACAACCAGATTGGTTTCACCACCGATCCTCGCTTTGCACGTTCCACGCCTTACTGCTCTGACATTGCCAAGGCCATCGATGCTCCCGTGTTCCACGTCAATGCTGACGATGTGGAGGCCGTCAACCACGTTTGTCAAGTCGCTGCTGACTGGCGCGCTGAGTTCAAGCGTGACGTCGTTGTGGACATTGTTTGCTACCGTAAGCAAGGTCACAACGAGACTGATCAGCCCTCGTTTACCCAGCCCTTGATGTACAAGCACATCGCTTCCCAGAAGAGTCAGCTTGACACCTATGTCGAGAAGCTCATCTCTGAGGGTACTTTCACCAAGGAGGACATTGACGAACACAAGAAGTGGGTATGGGGCATGTTGAACGATAGCTTCGACCGCAGCAAGGACTACCAGCCCACTGGTAAGGAATGGTTGACCTCTGCATGGAACGGCTTTAAGAGCCCGAAGGAGCTTGCTACCGAAGTGCTGCCTCACTTGCCCACTGGTGTCGATGCGGAGACGCTGAAGAGCATTGGTGACAAGATCGGAGGAGCCCCAGAGGGCTTCAACGTCCACCGCAACTTGAAGCGTATCTTGGGTAACAGGAAGAAAACCGTTGACGAAGGTCAGGGTATCGACTGGGCAACTGCCGAAGCTCTCGCGTTTGGTTCGCTCGTCAAGGAGGGCCACCATGTCCGCGTATCTGGACAGGATGTTGAGCGTGGTACTTTCTCTCAGCGTCACGCTGTTCTCCACGATCAGGAAAACGAGACTACATACACTCCCTTGCAGCACATTTCTCCTGACCAAGGTACTTTTGTGATTTCTAACTCGTCATTGAGCGAGTTTGGTGTGTAAGTATTGGCTTCTTCTTTTTTCACTCCTAATAGTGATGCTGATTCTTCTCAGGCTCGGCTTCGAGTACGGTTACTCTTTGACTTCCCCTAATGCTCTCGTCATGTGGGAGGCTCAATTTGGTGACTTCGCCAACAACGCACAGTGTATCATTGACCAGTTCATTGCCTCTGGTGAAGTGAAGTGGCTGCAGCGTTCTGGTCTGGTTGTGTCGCTTCCTCACGGTTATGACGGCCAGGGTCCTGAGCATTCCTCTGGACGTATGGAGCGTTGGTTGCAGTTGAGCAACGAAGAACCACGTATCTTCCCATCTCCCGACAAGCTCGACCGCCAACACCAGGACTGCAACATGCAGATTGTCTGCATGACCTCGCCGTCTAACTTGTTCCACATTCTTCGCCGTCAGATCAACCGCCAGTTCCGTAAACGTGAGTCAACAAATTCCCCTATACTTATTGATTTTTCTGTAACTGACCAACTCGGCTGTCTCTTACAGCACTTATCATCTTCTTCTCGAAATCTCTGTTGCGTCATCCTATTGCTCGTTCAGAACTTGACGAGTTCACTGGTGACTCTCACTTCCGCTGGATCATCCCTGATCCCGCTCATGGTTCCGCCATTGATGAGCCGGAGAAGATCGAGCGTGTCGTCTTGTGCTCTGGTCAAGTCTACGCTGCTCTGACCAAGTACCGTGAGAGCCAGGGCATTCGCAATACCGCCATCACCCGTATCGAGCAGCTCAACCCCTTCCCATGGGCTCAACTTAAGGAGAACTTGGACAGCTACCCCAACGCCAAGGACATCGTCTGGGCCCAGGAGGAGCCTCTCAACGCCGGCGCTTGGAGCTTTGTGCAGCCTCGTATCGAGACTCTGCTCAACTCTACTGAACACCACAACCGCCGCCACGTGTTGTATGCTGGCCGTTCCCCTAGCGCTTCTGTTGCCACTGGTCTCAAGGGCAGCCACTTGAAGGAGGAACAAGACCTGCTCAACGATGCTTTCACCGTCCACCAGGAGCGTCTCAAGGGCGAGTGAACGTGTTGACAACATGATGCTTCCGTGTATAATGTGTGACAATTCCAATTTCGGCTTATAGAAGGTCGCCGTCTAGGTAAAGATGTCATACTTGGCGTGACGTGCTATTAGCCTGTGTAAAATTTTTTATTATAATTTCATTTGTGGGTTTTTGACTTTGTCTGACTGCATAATCCTATGATAACAGATCGCATATTTTTCCTTTTATGTTTACATTCTACAGTACATTTTGTTTTCAGATGCAAAAAATAATTGTAGAGGCGAGTTACGGTTCATTACGGGTAAATATCCAATCCTCCGCGTAGAGAAAGCGTAATACCGTCACGTGCCTGTATTTCTCCGCCATTGCCTCTGTTCCGGGTCCGGCCAGGTTGGGGCCGAGCCCACCTGGCCTACCGCCTTCCTAATCGGATTGGCGGCTTCCAGCTGTGGTTTCTCTCGCGCCCATGCGTTGCTCCAGTTGAAGAGCCAGAAAGTCCTGACGCATTTGTGCCTCGATTCTTCGTTCTTGTCTTTCCATTTGTACAGCGAGTCCTGAAGAACAACCCGGTTCGGCTCTTCCCCCGGCATCGCGTCCGCGTCTTCGTCTTTACTCGTCTCCATCGGCGCGCCCATGGCCTCAGCTGCCAACAACGCTGCGACCGCCGCTGGCAACGCTCTCTCGCAAGTGTCGAGCGGTCGTAACAACATGGCTGCGCGCCAGACTCGCACAAACCCATCTCGCACGTCCAAGACGGTTGCTCGCTCGTTCCAGTTCTATGGGCAGTCGTCTGCCGCCGACTCTCCTCAAGCATCATCAGCAGCTGTCCCCCACGGTCTTTACCCTGCCCTCACCCACTTCACTGATGCCATCACGGCGCTCCCACGAGAGTTTCGCCGTCATAATTCGCTGCTGAAGGAAGTTGATGCAAAGGCTTGGGCATTGGAGGAAAATTTACACCAGCTGCTGCTGACGGCTTCTGAATCGAGGCCTGTTCCGTACCCACCTAATCCTGCCCCGATCGTGGATGGGGTGGTGAGGGAGTATGGTGTTTCTCAGGTGAGTTTTCCGTGCCGGTTTTCACGCAATCATTTATTCGAATACTTTTGATTTTTATTTGACGTTTATGCTTCTGTTTCTTATTTTTATTTTTTAATTCTTTGAAGTGTGAACATTTGATCACTAACAAAATCCATCACCAACAGGATGACCCGCAAAATATCGAGTCGCAAGAGAGTAGACACCGAAGGCTGCTTTTTGATCGAATCCGACGCTCGTTGACCGACTTGATGATGACGGCCGACGAAAAGAACCACGTGATTACAAATGCCAACGACGAGCTCGACCATCAGCTCTTTCGCCTCAAGACAGTTTACCCCTACATCTCCGGAGAAGTGAGTGAAGAGGCCAGGCTAGGTAGCCTCACTCACTGGGCCTACACAAATCGGACCGCTAGCAAGCCTGTAACAACAGCAAACGAACGTCCCCGGAGAGAGGCAGCCTCCGTCGCTTCACATTTTGTTCAGGCTTTGCACGAGTCAGAAGGTGTGAGTCACCGAGGCGAATCGAGAAGGGAACCAGCTCGCAAGCCACGGCGAAACAATGTGGACCTTGATTCTGAAGATCTCCGCACTGTGACCCATCGCAAAGGCGGCGCGGGTAAGTCTCGCGCCAATGCCGGTGACAATGCGGATTCTGGCATGCCTACTTCGGCACCTAAGCGGAGGAAGGTTGTAGAAAAACCGACTCCCGTTCATACTGGTGGGACAGCGATGGAAAGATCTGTTAGCGCGGTCACGAATAATGGGCGAGCTGTTTCCAAGGACAGTTTGAATACAGAAGTCAAGAAGAGGTCGCGCGCGCCAAATGCGGTGTCCACGGCTGGTCGCAAAAGGTACGTCCATATGTCTTACTGTAAATTGTTCATTGCTGATTCTTTTTTGCGGTTACAGAAACAACACAATTACGTCCAACGCAGACTCGCCTTTGGTCTCGTCGCCTGTGGTTGGCACCTTCAATCCCCCAAGGAGCGCTCAGAGCCCTGGTCCTACGTCCAGTAACCGACCACAGTCTTCGAGAGCTCAACAGCCTGCCGCAGCGCAGGCCAATTCTCGACAGCGACCTCCCTCGGCATCCAGCCGTAGCAACAATAACAGTATGTTTCTGGGCTTCTCAACTGCTCTTTGCGCATCTGTTTCTAACCAAGTGTTTTCTTGCAGATAAACCAGTTGATGCCAAGGCCACTTTTCCACGAGAAAGTTCGATTAAAGAGGGAACGCCTCCTGTACTTTCTGGATCTACCATTCGTCAACTCGATGGTGAAAGAGATAACCCAGACACCAAGGCCAATCTGACGGCGGACAAGAACGAGCGCGCCGAGATGAAACTGTTGGACAGCAACAACGGAAGCGAACGAATGTCTCCAGTCATTCCTGCGGCTGCTCAAGCCAAGGGTCGCTCGTCCAAGACGTCGACGCCTGTCGTCTCTACGTTTTCCGAATCACAGACACGAGGCCGATCGTCCCGCAACAACGGCGAAGCAGCGCCGAAACGCGCGCACAAGAAGAGCGCAAGTGTGTCTACGACATACAAACCTCGCCCGACTGCTCGCGATGAGGAGTCTTCCCACGAAGGCGACGATGAGGACGATGAGAGCGAACCGCGGTACTGCTACTGCAACCAGGTCAGTTTCGGAGAGATGGTCGCGTGCGACAATGATTCGTGCCCGACGGAATGGTTCCACCTATCGTGCGTCGGACTCACGAAGCCTCCTGGCAGAAATGGTAAGCTTTGTTTCCTTTGGGCATGGACACTGCTAATTTTATCAGTGAAATGGTACTGCACTGACTGCAAGGAAAACGTAAAGCGTGGCCGATCGGCGGCCAAATAAGTACCATACTAGCGGAAGTCGTTGAGGAGTATCTATTATTTTTTTTTCATCATAGATGCATTGATTGATTGTTTTCGTTTTCGTGTGGATATTTTGCATTGTTTCGTGTATGATTTCCATGTACGGAGTATATCCGACCCCGACCGGCTCAATAACTGGCAAAAGCTCTTCGCTCCGAGGCTCCCATCAGCACAGCTGACGTCTAGATAGAAGCTATGATTTGTTACAGAATCTCCACGTGACTGTATAAGATTGAATTAAAAATGTTCCATTACTAGAGTGACAAGTCAATTAGCAGCGACCGCGTGATCGATTTTACTGAGGTCCCGGAACGAAAAGCTGGTGATTACATACGGAGCAGTTCCTCATTCCACTTCCAAGTTCCATCAATAGTGAGTGTCAGATTGTCAGCTGACGTGAAAAAAAAAGGGCTACCAACTGCCAATTTCCGGTGAACCAGCGGGCCCGTGGTTTCATAATGACTGGCTCGAGAATCCGGGGTAAAAAAGCGATCCGCAGACAGGGGTTGATTGGGCGGAAGAGCCGAGATGTCCCAAGAGTCCCCAGTGTCCCACCTACTACGTAGCTTCTGCCGATTACTAGTTGTTTATTATTACTGCGAGAGCCTGGTGGTAGGTTAGGTCTCCCATGATTCCAGAATTAACTTTTGTTGACTTTCCAGTTAAGATTTTAATTGTATTTTGGGTCGACGAACAGACGAATGGGAGCAGTGACTGTTAGGTAAAACCCAGCGTCGGCGGGATGATCGGATGATCTGGACTCGCGTCGCTAGTGCCTTTGGTCGTTGGAGCTGTTAGTTGACCGAGCAAGCTAGTATATACCTAGCACCATATACAGAGGACTAGTAGTTGCTGGATGCAGACGCAGAACGCACTACGTAACTGAACTGTACGTCTGATGACTAAGCGCAGAGTCTGGGGTAGCTGATGCCGCGCTGTGACTGGCCGAGCAGCCGCGGCCGGTGGAGCAGCTGCTGGTGCCACAGGCTTCTGTTCTCTTCGTAGCTCTCTTCTTTCCACAGTGCGTAAGTGTGTGTATATGTGTATGTGTTCAATGTGTGTCGGTATGACTCGCTCATGCAGCAACGAACCCAACGCAATAAATGATCAATAACGAAAGCAGCGGCAGAATGTCGCAAGGGCCTGACACCTTCCCCCCCTCTCTCCAGGGCCGTCCGGTTTTTGTGGACCGCACGCTGTTTCGATTATGTCATGGAATGCGATGACCACGATGGCGCGCCGCATTACACCATTTGCTTGTTGGCCAGCTCATGGATTGCCGAGTGGTGTGCCCATTAGCCATGAAACAATGCCTGTCCAGTGACTGTATTATCGTTATCAATATTAATCTTTTTTTTGTTATTGACTCTCACTGACTGACTGACTGATGCAGTCACTGACTGGTGAAGTTGGCTGTCGTTCGCCGCATGCGGGTTAGCCGGGTTGCCACGAGGCTGATATCATTCCTGTACCGTAATTTACGCGGAATTACACAAGGATCTGCATGGATGTAAAAATTGCTCTTTTATCACTGAGCATTAGTATTACATGCCATGGCACCGTAGTCCCGGCCCGCGCGAAAACAACCAAATGTCGTCTTTTTTTTTTAAAAAAAAAAGAAAAGTAAATTGATATTAATAATGATGATTAAATACTCGCGCCGTATTGCCGTTACATCCAGGCCCCGACGGCAGCCGCGCCGCCGCCTGGCCGGCTCCATCTAAAAACAAATCTGTGACTAACAACTTCTTGCCTTTCTGCAACTAACAGCCCTCGTCGCCCCCTCTCGTTGTCTTTCTCTTTCTGTGCTTGGATCCGTCAAAGTCCGGGGGACTTTTTGATTTTTATTATTTTTTTTTACCTTTTTTTTTTCCCTGGTTCCTTGTCAGGCGCGCAGCACTAGTGCTTCTCCCGATCTATAAGAAAGAGACTTCCCCGTCTGGGTGGCGACTATTATGGGAGGCCAAACAACTCCAGTCGCTGCAGAAAACCACAGCCCGCGCATGCAGCCCAGGGCATTACGAGACGCTCTCTCCAGAGATTCATCCGAGTCACCGTCCAGATCACACTCGAGATCTGACAGCGTCCGCCGGGGTTCGTTCGGCTCCGTCAAAGAAGACGTGGACGGAATAGCTCAAACATTTGTCGTCACTCGTCCCCCAGCAGCAGCACTACAACCACAGCCCCACAGCAACAACAAGGACGCAACCGGGATGACTGCTGCCGTCGAGCGCATGCCCGACTTTTGCTGTCCCTGTGGTGGCTTTCGGGGCTGGAAACAGATCCGTCTTCGCGGCCGCAGGTTGAGCAGGAGCTATAGCGACCTTCGCCGTCTAGGAGGCGACCCCTCGTCCAGCGAGTGGGTGTGGGATACGACTGATGGACGCCCAGCTCTTGGGGAACCCTTACCGGAACAAAAGGCCAAGCGCCCTCGGATTTCGATTGAAGACTTGCCTGTCGAAGTTCTCAGTATGTGATTTCCTTTGTTTTTGTTGCTGCGTGTCTACTAACAGGAGCTAGTCCAAATCATATCCTACTTGGAAGTCGAGCTACCGCCAAATGGCTACACACCTCGCAACATCGACCTCATTTCATGCCTGTTGACTTCTCGCACTCTCCACTCGGCTACCCTGAGTGTGCTTTATCGCAATATCACCATTCCCCACTCTGTCATCTTCTCGAAACTGCTCAAGCATGTGGTTAACTACCCAGCGTTGGGCACCATTGTCCGTCGCCTTGACTTTTCCCATTTCACCTCCGTCGGCCTCGGCCGTACACGCCAGATGAATGCGGAGATCCAGAACCTGACCGCCAAGACGCTTCTCCAGTGTCTGGACATGTTCCCAGACTTGATGGAGATCTTGCTGCAAGAGCATGTCGAGACGGATATCAACACCGCTGTGGTGGGCAAAATATTCGGCGGCCTGCCCAACTTGCGAGCGGTCGATTTCTGCGGTTGCTCCTCGCAAGCCTTTTCGACGAGCTTCCTGGAAGCTTTCAAGATATCCACCGACATTCCAGCATACTTGCCGCGACTGAAGAGGCTGTCCCTGCATGAATGTAGCGGGCTTTCTCCTGCTGTCTTTGAAACACTACTTCCACGACTCGTCAACTTGACTCACTTGGACCTTGGACACACCCAGATTACAGAAACTGCACTGTTCTCTCTGTCAGATACTGCCCAATTGACTCATTTGAATCTATCAAAGTGTTCGCGGTTATCGGGACCCCAGGTCATCAAGTTCTTGACCACGCACCCTGCCGTTACCGAGTCTCTGGTCTACCTCAACCTCATGACTGACCCATCTCGTTACCGACTTCTCGAGGAAGAAGACGTGACTGCTTTGTTGCCGAAACTGCCATCATCTCTCAAGTCTCTGAACCTGAACGGTGCGCGGATCACATCAGAGCATGCTCCTCTACTGCTTCCTCTGACGAAACATTTGGAAGAACTGGGGTTGAGCGGGGCGGATCTATCTATCAGCGACTTGAATTCTTTCTTCGTGCCACCCGTCAACGAAAATGCGGGTGCTGAAGTCGACCAAACATGGCAGCCACCAACCCTTCACTACCTCGATTTGAGCAGGGTTCCGCAAATATCACTGTCGACCCTATTCAACTCTAATAAATGCTTTCTCGTCTCACCCCGCAGTATGCCACTAGACGTGATCGAGCTGAGCGAAAAGCTCATCGCTCCCCTTCGTGACCGAACGAAATCCACGAGGTCCAACGGATGGGTTGTGAGAGAAATTGGTCGACGCGGTTGGTATGTCCGAGAGCCAGTGAAGACAGACGGCGTCGTTGCAGACGATGGCTCGCGCTGGTGGAAGATGGGCGCTCGTTGGTGGGGGATGAGAAAGATCCCTGTGACAGTCGGCGAGGTCGGCGGTATCTACGGTCACTATATGTTCAAGAAGTGATCCGACTTTGTCTTACCTACTCTTTTTTTTTTTTGCCCTTTGGGAGGTTTGTTTTGTTTTCAATTATTGTTACTTCACCATCTTCTCCTGGCATGCATTGATGGCGCGAAAGTTGCATCTTGAGCGTTTTGACGATTTTCGATGACTGCATGGGATGACACATTAAATGAAAGTCTTGCTTTTTCCATTTCCTTTTACACTGCAAAATACCTTTTAGCGTTGATGAGGTTGGCTATATTGTTCTTGTCAAATTATATTCTTATGGAACGTATATCGATGGGGGAACTTGGAGTTGAAAAGTCAATTCAGTATATCTATTAGCGAGAAATAGAAAAAAACATTTTATTTTTGGCAATTCTCTCATTTAATCTTATTTTTTTTTTTTCATATGTCATTTGAAGTTTAAAGAGCAAAGTTCTAGATGCATCACGTGACCTCATTATTAATTTCGGCGTTGGGGTTGACGTCGGAGGCAGTAGCTCATCACCTTCACACACGGGTCTTGGTCTCTGCCCGCGAGAATCCAGCCCTCACAAGTCAAAACACAGTCAAAGGTCAACTGCCCAGATTTCGCTCACGGTGCCCGATGGAAGGTGGAGGCGGGGGAAGTAGTGTCACACGTCCGGTTTCACTGCCGTGAAGACTGACTGCCACAACCCCCCATCTCAAAACTCGAGATGGCAGCAGCAGCTCCGTCTGGCTCAGCCTCTTACAAAAAGAAAGACGGCACTCTGACTGTGTCCAAAGACCACAAGTCAATATCATGGATTCCAGCAGCAGGCGGCGCTGGAGGTGCGGTGACACTGGCAGTCAAGAATATGACTAGTATGCATATAGTGGTCAGTTCCAAAGGTTTTTCTTATCTAACAAAATCGAATTTGCAGATCTCCAGCAAACCCCTGCAAACAACCCCAAAGTGATGCTGAAAATCTTCGCCCAGCAAAACGACACACAGGAAAACTACGTTTTCACATTTACGTCCGGCGCAAACGCCCGTGCAGAAGCCGACGCGATCAAAGAAGCCCTCAGCGCCGCAATCACAGCAGCGAAGGCAGCCTCTGCCCCAGCACCAGCAGTATCGACAAATGATGGAGTCTCTGCAGCCATGGCGATGGCAAATGCCATCTCGTCGGCTGGCACGGGCCAGGCTGCTTGGGATGACGACAACAAATTGAAGACGGACGCTGAGCTGCAACAGTCGTTGCTCAAATGCGACCCGAACTTGCAACGCATGTTTATGGAGTCGCTCCGCACAAAGCCCGAATCACTGTCGGGTGCCAATTTTGTCTCGCAGTTTTGGTCAACTAGAGTGCATTTACTCCGAGCGCATGCCATCGAGAGGGCGCAGCTGCGTGGCTCCTACAACGTTTTGTCCTCGCTCAAGCCGCGGACAGATAATAACGTCACAAAGCTGAATATCAGCAAGGAACAAATCCAGTTAATCTTTAATCAGCACCCCTTGGTCAAGAAGGTCTATGACGAGAATGTGCCCAAGCTTAGCGAGCAGCAGTTCTGGTCTAGATTTTTCCAGAGCCGACTTTTCAAAAAACTTCGTGGCGAGCGACTATCCGAATCTGACGCCACGGACAACGTCCTAGATAAATATCTCACAGTGGATGAACATGCCGACCGAGTCAAGGACGCGCACGTGCCTCACTTTATCGATCTGGCTGGCAATGAGGTCAACCACAGTCAACGACAGGGCAATCGCCCGGATTTCGACATGCGGCCTGCCTCTATCGAGAAGGTCCCCATTATCCGGACTTTGAATGCACTAAGTGAAAAGATCATGGCCAACGTTGCGCCCGCTGATGGAGACCCTTCTGCGCCTATCGGTATGGACGAGGAAACATACGACCAGTTGATGCTGCAAGATCTCAAGGGCGATGAGGAGCAAACCCGGATTATACTGAATATTCGAGACCAGAGTCGGTTTTTCGCCCAAGGCAAGCAGCGTGAGTGTGAAGAAAGTGATTTGCTCGCCAAGCAAGACCCGGAACAGGTCATTACATCTATGCGCGGAGATATGGCAAGGACATTCGATGCCGATGGGTTTTATCATCTGGGAAAGATTATTGAGCCCGATGAAGACGACAGCGACGAGGAAAACGCTGCGCCGAAACAAGCTGTTGGATCCAAGGCGAGCCTGCAACGGGCATCTACGCAAATCTTTGATGCGATTCGGGAGCGCAGAGCACAGACAGAAGTGTCTCCCAAAGCAGGGACTTGGGGGCTGTCTACCAACCTCTTTGATCGCCTAACGTTAACCCACGCAACAACCACCGAGTTTCTGCATCAGTTCTGGCACGCCTTCCTGTCAGGAAACCCGGAGCGCGCCGGCGAGCTGGCCTCTCTCGTGGAATCACTGACCCGGGCCATGGAGCGTATCACGGCCGTCGCAGCAGACGCCGAAAACGAGAGAGAGGCCGAAGTCAACCGACTGAAACAGAACGCGCGCGATGTCTTCGCCGCAACGGGGAAGAAGATCCGCATCAACCTGGCTGGAATTGGCGGCGGCGAAAAAGTCGTTAATCAGCTATTGGGTCCGACCATCTCGGCTTTGAATCTGGCGAGCAGCAAATATAGAGAAGCGCTGGCAGAGGCGACAGCTGCAGCCTCCAGGGAGGATTCTCTGGCGCCTTGAATCTACATGTATTTATACCGCAATGAATTATGAGTTGACCACAATTAGTCTTTAAAAAAAGAAATGGGTTTATTCAAGGTTTAGAATACTCAATTTGAACATTTGCAAGTAGTAATGGCTTCTTGAATTTATACCATAGTAGGGGGTGTGTCTTCAGCGACAGTTCCTGTTCTAATTGGTTTGCATAGCCTCAATAGAAAGACAGCACCACACAAGCGAGACTTGCTGGCCTTGGTTCAACCAGGGTAGAGCGAAGGAGGGGTGGGAGCGAGGTGAGATAAGGAAGCTTGAGAGAAGGAAGATTGATTCCCCATGGCATAGCCATGGGAGATTGCTATATGGTAGGTTGTCAGGTGTCCGTAACATTGATAAAACCCATGGAAGACCCATCACATGACTATGCGGTCGACTTCAGTAACTTCAAGCAATTTAAAAATAACAAAAACTAGGGGAAGAAAAAAGAAAGAAAGAAATAATAAAGCAAAAAGATAACGAACACGCGGACGACTGGTGGCGGCTAAAGATGCCTTTTTTCTTCTGCAGCTTAGCCGATCAGCCATATGTAGACTTTCTCTCTAATCTGATTTGTAGTCGAACATCAACGTTATCATCGTCATCGAGTGCGGAGTGCCGTGGGTGGGTTATCACTTCTGGGAAATCCATGGTATAGCCGATATAGATACAAAGTACATGTAATTTGCATGTAATTTGCAAACGTCAACAATAGCCATTGACGTTATCCATTGATGTCCAGGTACGAACCATACTCTATAAGTCAATGATACATCGCCCCATAAAAAATAAACGTAGATTTAAGCGTGCTGAACAACCGAGGAATCTTGAGCCGCGATTCCGCGACTATATTCCATTAGAAGGCATTCACAGGCGTCGTAGTCCCCAACGGGAAGGTTTGGGTAACATTCGGCCTGTACTTAGATAGCGGTGGTGGTGGGATATCTTCCGCACCAGGAATAATGTCATCACTAATGATGGTTCAAGTCGACTACAACTGACACGTTTAAGGCGGGACCTTGCCGCCTTCGACAGCGCGACCTCATCGACTCGCAAAACACATCACTATCCTCTCATTCCCATCTACCCTTGACCGAAAGGTACAGCATCCTAGAATATGGGCTCAGCGATTCCGAGATTCGTTGTCTCAATCAGCACATTCAAAGCGTGGACGACAGAATTCGGATGGACAATTATGGGTGGCGAGGTCCACAAAGGCTAAAAAGGATGTAAGTCCATCCTATCCAGGCTTAGAACATTTCTTCTGACAACACGCAAAGTGCCTGGAGCGCGACGGTCATAGATGTGTCCTTACGAATGTGGGCTACCCACAGGTTGCACATATATTTCCTCACTCCATGCTTAATACACGTCAACAAAGCGAACAATCAGATCTCGCCAAAACGGTACCTGACTTTTGGACACTCTTAGGCCTCTTCTTCGATAAGGAGCGGGTCAATGATTGGAAAAGGAAGATCTTTCCAAACTCTGAAACACCTTCTACCGGTGTTGAAGGATGCTTCAATCTTATCTGCCTCGCGTTCAACGTACATGACTTGTGGAATAAGGGCGGGTTTGCGCTGAAGCCATTAAAACTTTCAGATGATGGTACTGAGTCTACGGTTCAATTCTTCTGGCAACCTTCGAAGAATTTCAAAGTTGACGCTCGCGTTGATATACTTTCGGAGCCAATATCATCGCAATTCTTGAAGGCCGCTGGAGATGAGGCTTTAGCCTTCCCTCGCCGTGAGGGTGGTGGTGTTTATCTGCCTATTACTTCTGGAGATACATTCACATTCACCACCAAGGACCCAGAACGCCTACCGCTACCAAGCATGGAACTCTTGGAGATGCAATGGTATCTGCACCGTCTGATCGGAATGTGTGGTGTTGCTACATTGCTAGAACTCGACTTGAACGATGATGGTGATGACTTTATTCCTGGTGCGGAAGACATATATAACTGGATCCCACCACCACCGCCAGAACTCGAGCGTTCATTCATGTGACGGGTCTTCCATGTGTTTTCCACCTAGCAATATTCCGTCCAGAAATAGTCGAGATAGATAGGTGTTTGAAGCTCGAAATCGCCACCGCTGAAATCCATTGGGTAGCAGGCCAAAGGTGATCGTTTACCACATCTGACCATAGATATAGCCTCTCTCTCGATACGCACATAAGGCTGGAGCAGATTGAAAGCCAACAACTGAGAATACCCTCCATTCGGACCAGGTAGGTGAGCTCGGGAAGAGTACTGCATAGTAAACCCTCTGCACGCTGAGTGGACCATACTTTCAAAAGCTTAATGATCTGCCTAGTAACTTCTCTAAGGATAAGGGAGATGGTAGGCAGACTATTAAGGAAAGAGGCGAGAGTACTAGCCTTGAGAAGGAGATCCCTGTGAGTGATATATAAGATGTCCCAGACGTCTACATGACTAATTTTCCTTGGACGGAAAAGATTCGCCTTTCTTGAGAAATTTCCAGTACGGTTGAGGTTTCTATGATTTGTTTGAGATTTTATGGAGGAGTCTCTGTTGTTATTTTGTCTGCAAGAGAATCCCCAAGAATTGTTTAAATTAAATCCTTTGGGAATGGTCTAATTTGCGTTTCTGTATACGCTGTAGATAAAAGCTTTTCTGAGGATGTGTTATTCGATAGAGTTCGATTGGGTGTTCTTTGTTAGTATGCTTATCATTTGTGTATTCTTTAAATAGAATCTCTATCTGTGAATGGAGGTTGATGGAATAGCTTGCGGTTAATGCAGTACGTCAGAAAAGATCCCTGAGTTCTCGTGTCTAATCGATCCTTCCCGACTATCTCCAAGACGTTTCGAGAAACATTGATTTGCTCCGTAAATGGAAGGATAATGCCACTACCATCGCCATCTTGCGGAGACAGGTTAGTAGACAGTGAGCATCATCTAATGCTTTATCAACATTACATTCGATTATGACGATGAGCCAGAGCCCTCAGATGACATGATCGACGACGACCCGAACGTGGATGAGTTCCTGGATTTGGATATCTTAAACTGCAATTTCCCTGTAAGACGCATTATTTCCTCTGTAAATTTATAGTATCTTTCAACATTCATTCAACACTAGGAAAACAGAAAAGAATTAAAGTGTATTTAGTCTGATGATTTGTCTCTTACTAGCATAGCCACCCAGATCAAAGCCTTTATATTCTGAGAATATTAAGTCTTGTGACGTCTTTTAGCTCAGCTCATCATTTTCTTACGGTATCTTACAAGCTCAAGTTCCTTTGTGAGCAATATCATATTACTTTCAAACCTCTACTTGAAACAGCAATGAAACAGGCTAGTTCATATCACATACACTGTTGCAACTGTATACATAAAGTAGCCCAACGCTCTTTATGAGGCTATTCACAAAGAAAACTTTCAGCAAGAATTACACTTTGAAGTTATCTGCAGGATTTCACACATATACAGTATCTCTGTATGGACCTGGTAGAATACTCAGCTGTTTGTGAACGGGTTTTACAAATTGGCTGTGCTGTTTGCATGCTGTAGGATTGCATGCTGTAGGAGGTGAATGAGTCTTAAGCCTTTGTTAAAGCTTGGGTACTGCAGCAAACAGACTTGTATCCTTTAAAGAGTGTATTCCGCACTGGTAATTTCACAGAAGACATTAAAGCATTAGGGAATAATGAATCATAAAGAAGAGGCTCTAGTTGTGTCAGAGGTGACAATGAATAATAATTACCCTCATGTATATTTATATCTGTCTTGTCAATCAGGAAATTTCATTTGGTCATCTTCTCTCTTCAACATCAATGTCCCCTTCATCCTGTAGACTCGATTGGTCAAAATCTATTGATCTGAACCCTAAAGACGATAAGTAGGGTTTCGACTGCTACGAACCAATGGCCGAGCTACTACAGACCCACCCAAGTTTCTTTGCCAACCCACCCTCCAGCATATAAAAATGAGCCCGGGACCTGTGGTTATCGAACAGTTTCAGACGTATCAGTTCCTACCAACATGGAGGATCAGACGCAACATCAAATCGAACGTATCCTTAACCGAGCTCACTCATTAGATGATCTTTCCGCCGATGATGTTATTGAGCTGAGACATCTCTCTGAGCGTTCTCTTGTTATTGACAAGTTCAAAGTCTCTCCTGCTGAGTATCGGTACTGGCTGGATAAAGTTGGTGATGATATCCGTGGTGTTGAGTATGATACTCAGAATGCATGTCTTGTCTTGAAAGAGCGTCCAGGATGGATGCATGAGACTGTCACTCGTGTAATCGACAGCAGACTATTTGGCGATTTAGAAGACATGTTGAGTGCCACTACTGGCTCGCGCTACTTCTTGACTGGCAGCACACGTATGTTAATATATCTTCTCCTCTTATGTGTTATTTTATAAATCTAAATCTATTTCCAGGTCGTTCATTGGCCGGTGGTTTTGACGGATCTGAAAAGAAGCAGATGCATCTCTCATGAAGTCTGAAGCTAAATGGCCAGTTGTGGTTCTTGAGGTTGGCATTAGTGAGACCACAAAAAAGCTCTATAATGATGCAGAGCCATGGTTGCAAGGTAGTGATGGCAATACTAAACTTGTCATACTTGTCAATGTCCAGGAGACTGGGAAACGGAATTCATCGAACGACAAATGGGGACTATCCGAGATTGACTTTCAGCAAATCAATCATAACAGACTCTCCAATCATATATTCCAGTGGTACCGATCGAACGGAATTTCGCTTGTTGGCAGCTTCAAGCTATCTGTACATTTATGGTACAGTGATGGTGATAGACAATGTATCTTGAACAAGGCTGCCTTTTCACCAGGCAACTTGATCGACCTAACGACCATCAACGATGTTCCTTTGAGGCTGGAGCATCTCATACCTGCTGGAAGTGACTTCGATATGAGTCAGCATCTATCATTTCCATTAGCGCGTTTAGTGGACACACTGCAAAATGGCTTTGGAGATGTTGAAATAGAAAGAGCCAGTCACTTGGCGGAGGACAAGAAGAAAAAATACCATTAACTGTAGAATTGTCTACTATTTGCCGATGTCGTTTACAAGATTTCATAGCTGTATCAAGTTGGGAGTCAACAAAATTTGAAAGCACTTAAGCTTCAGCTTCTATGTATCTTGAGAACCGGAGAATTGTAGTATTACGTACTGTGAACTGTGAACTGTCATTGAGTTCTGTTTTATCATTCTAATCTCGATGTATAATAGCAGATGGCTGTCCGTCGTTCACAAGTTGCAATAGGAGCGGCAGCAGATATTTGGATCCGGCAGGTAACTGATCTTGAGGTAAAGGGTTCATAACTGGTGTTCGTCAACAACAGAACTACTCAGAGAGAGATTCTACCTTACCTCCTCCCTGTTCTACATCAATGGTTTGGATCTGAACAGGACCTATTTACCCTTTAGCTTTCAACGCAGCCTTTAGAAGCTCTGTTGGCTATCTAACTATAATATATTGTGAGCTAGTATTGCATATAGGATCAGAAGATAATGTAGCTTCGTTGCCTTTCGCAGTTCTGTTGGCTGAAGATTGGATATTTAAAATAACACCTCTAATTTTGTTGTCTAGGAGCTGGTTATCGTCGTCTTTCTTGAGACTTTCAGAGGGCGTGGTCATGTGAACACCTGAAGGTGCTTTGTGTACCTGGTAGGAGGAAGCCATGCTGGATAGCGTATCAGAACTTGGAAGCTGTGATTATGAATACATAATTATGAAGAAGTAGTTTGGGTATCGCAGCCAGGAACAACTCATATCACACTGGCAAGTCGATCAGTTAAGGATGGAATATGCCTTGAATAGCGTGAGTGGAGTTTTTCTTATCCGGCAGATTATCTATGAATGAAATCAGGATGCCCTACCAAAGGCTGAACTTGACACCGCAGTTGACCAGCTGGTCTATCTTATTAGTAGTAAAGTATTGAATAAGGATATGCCAGATAAGGAAGACACCGTCTCCGTGAACGGAAGTGCGAAGATATATTGTGATTTATTTGAGCAGCTCCGCCCTGGTCAATAGATGAGCGATGAGATTATCATGGCAGTCATGCAAATAGTAGACAAGCCTGCGTTTGTCAGACACGGTATGAGCATCCCCTGGAGGGGTGCTCAGTGAGCAGCTTTAGGGCCCTGTTTCGGGCTCTGCGTGCTCCCAGAGCGCTCCGGGAGCCCTCCCCGAGCCAGGATGAGCATACTTACATATAAGCAAGGTTAATTCAAGCGGCTGGCTGAAAAAGCATTTGCAGTGTTGGTGTTACGCTTAATCTTTGGTACTGCTGATATGGATATGATATAAAACTAAACCAGGTTTTAGGGTTACAAATAACAAATGATTGCCGGTAACAAGGTACAACTGCTATGGCATGCCTGTTACTATAATAGTAACATTCTGCCTGTAGGAAGAAACCTTGAAAAACAGAAGTTGGAAAGCCTATGGATGATGAGTTATCCAGTCACTGCTTACAGTGTTAAATGGCTTCCTTGTAAAATAATGCAATGATAATATTATAAATGGATGTCTCGGCATGCCGAGATTATGCATCCCCGGATTGTGCCTGCCTGGTCTGTGCTTGCAGCGGACAACCAAGTTCGATGCCACCTAATTACATTACGGTAAACGCAGCCCACGACCTTTTTCGTCCTATTGTGAGCCCTGACTCCAGCCTCAACTGGACTGGTACTGTTCGACGCCTCTTTCTTCCGGCCAGAAAATTCCCTCGTGATCTGCTCTTCTGTCATCTGCGACCGCGTTGTCGAAGCTCAAGCTTCAGGCCACGTCACCGCCGCCAAACTCCCAAGCTGCGACCCATTCTACATTGACCACTTTGCGCTCGATTGCAACCGATGGACTGTTGACGCGATACATGATAAATATTCTGGGCTAAGAGATCAGGAAAAAGAGAGAAAAAAAAGTGGCAGGTTTATAATGTTGTCGTCCGGCTTCACCAACGCACCCGTCACCAAGTTTCTGGTCATCTACATTGTCGCATCGTCGATCGCCTTGTCGATATTCGACGCCAAGCACCTGGCTCATATCCTGGTGGTGCCGCATCTATGGCAGTATGGCCAGTTTTCGAGGGTATTGCTGTGGCAGGTAGCTGGGTACGCAAACTCGACCGAGGTCTTGTTTGCTGCGATGCTGGCATATCACTTGCGAGTTGTTGAGCGGATGTGGGGATCTAGGAAACTGGCTGTGAGTTTTTTTATCTTTGACTTTGTAAGTCTATAGCTGATGTTTATGGTGTAGACATTCCTCCTGTCCGTGTTGCCCTATACCACCATCATCGCTCCTCTGATCCTGGCGCTTGTCCTGCGTCCTCTTTCGTTCAACACTCTGAATTACCTACCGTCCGGTCCGACGGCGATTGTGTTTTCTATTTTGGCGCAATACCATGCATCGGTTCCTCATACATTCAAATATCGCATTTCCACCAGCGGTGGGAGCACCGGCCGTCGTGCAGCCAACAGCAGCAACAGCAGCAACAGCAACAGCAATAATAATAATAACCAGGCCCAACTCGACAAGCCATCTTTGACAATCCTCTTGTCCGACAAGTCAACCACATATCTTGTGGCTGCACAGCTCGCCCTGTCACAATTCCCTGCCTCCCTCCTGCCCGCAATCACCGGCTGGGCTGTGGGAGTCGCCTGGAGGGCCGATCTTCTTCCGGTATCTCGAGGCATTGGACGAGGCTGGCGAGTGCCCGCGTGGATAGTCGGGGAAAAGGAGCCTGCTCGGAGATCTTCCCCGACGAGTGCGTCCGCCACCGGAGCAGCAGCAAGTGCTGCAGGAGAGGACAGTGAACAGTATGAGAATCTGCGGAGAAGACTGGATGCTGCATCGACTGCAGCGGCTGCTCAGCAGGCAGCCAGCAGCAGCAGCGTGGCAGGGGAAGCAGAGCAGCGACAGCGGCGGCCTCTGCTAGAGAGGTTTACGAACGCATTCTGATTTCTGTTTGGATAGGAAGATTATCAGTTCTTATTACATATTCATACAATCTTTGTGATTTGATCTACACCTTTTGCGCTGTTCTATGTAGTTTATCGATTGATAATTTCTCCCCCGGAAACAAAACCTCGACCTGTATTCAAGGTATTCAAAGCTCGGAGTTCTGTCCGATATCCAGAGTCCACATGGGCAGACTCCGTGCGCCAGCCAAGACGCTGCGTAACAGCCATGGAGACAGGATGGACGAGAGGGGTCTGGGGAAGGGCGTTCCGGGGATATGCGGGGTTCCGCATTTGTTTATAGACGTCAATTATCCTCAACTTTCCTCTTTGCCTTTGTGTCTCATTCCTCTTCTTTACTTTCATCTCCAGTTTACATACTGTTCCATATTCAAGTGCACCATGCCCGGCCGCCTCCAAGGCAAAATCGCCATCGTCACCGGCGGAGGCTCAGGCTTCGGCGCCGGCATCGCCCAGAAATTCGTATCCGAGGGCGCCCAAGTGCTCATCGCCGACCTCTCCGAAGAAAACGGCCGCAGGATCGCCCAGTCACTGAACTGCAGCTTTGCACGCGCCGACGTCACCAAGCGCGCAGACTGGGAGGCCCTGCTCCAGACAACCCTCGACACGTTTGGCGCGCTGGATATTGTGGTCAACAATGCCGGTTCGACGTACCACAACAAGCCAACCGAGACAGTTACTGATGATGAGTTTGACATGGTCATGAATGTCAATGTCAAGTCCATTTATCTGTCGTCGAGCGTGCTAGTGCCGTACTTTTTGAAGAATGAGCGCAAGGGCAGCTTTATCCAGATTTCGTCCACTGCGGCACTGAGACCGCGGCCGGGGTTGACTTGGTATAATGCGTCCAAGGGGGCAGTCAGTACGGCGACCAAGACTATGGCGGTAGAGTATGGGCCCAAGGGGATTCGGTTTAATGCGATCTGTCCAGTAGTGGGGAGTACAGCATTGTGAGTTGTTCCTTTCCTATCTTAAAAGAACTCAGCTAACATACCAGAACCCATCTTTTCCTCGGCAAGCCCGATACAGAGGAAAACAGGGCTGGTTTTGTCTCGACTATCCCGCTGGGTAGACCGAGTACCCCGGCTGATATAGCCAATGCGACTTGTTATTTGGCCAGCGATGAGGCAGAATTTATTACGGGTGTGGATCTAGAGGTTGACGGAGGGAGGTGCGTCTAATGCAATCGAAATATCGGTTCGTTAGGAAGGGACAAAAAAAATCATATTTGTACATGGAAGGAGATTGTGATAGTACAATATTATTTTGTGATCTATATAATTCGACGAGTGTATGACTACGTAACCCTCTTTATCCACACTCTCATCCCCCCATTCCCGCCTCGGTTCATTCGCAAGAAAAACGGCACAAATACTACTTTTCTCGTAGTCTCGCTGTACTTCCAAGGCTCCGAGCCATACAGGGAGCTCCAATTCGGGTTGACCAGATACTTCCCTTGTGTTTCCACAGTCACAATATCCTCCACCGATGCAATGGTTTTGGGCACATCGGCTACCACGGGCTCATCGACCAGAGCGAGATCATGAATATCAACGCCAGGGTTGTCGACATCCTCGGCACAATAGACGAGGGGTCCAAGCATAATGCAAGCTTCGTCCTTGCCCGTTCTCGGGTGGGCGTACACTTTTCGCGGGGCGACGGAAAACGTCAATGAAACTGTCGTATTGGTGACCGGGGGAAGATAGAGGTAGCCATCTTTCAGTTCGCCATCTGGTACCGAGCAAGTATACTCTGTACCAACCCAGTTGGGGATGCGGATGGCAAGTCTGATAGCCTGAGGGCCCTGGACGTTCAAATCGACAGAGCCCTGCCACGGCTGGCTCGTCTTTTGTTGGATCGTCGTGCCGTTGCTGTCTGGGATGGTGAAATCACTATCAATGAAGAGATGAACCGCAACAAGATTGCCCTGGTGGGAATATGTCAACGAGCCCAGGGACCCTAGTAGCTTGGCTACATTCGGCGGACAGCAAGCAACTTCAAACCATGTACTACGCTCCTTTGGACGACCCGTGTACGTCGCCAGCGGGTTTTGATAGTAAAAGGACTTTCCATCCATCCCGATAGCCCCCAAAAACCCATTATACAATGCCAACTCCATGACATCTGCGTATTCGCCTCTGAGCTCCTGCCGCAAAAGCTTCGAGCACCAGATAATCAGGGCAAAAGTAGCACAAGTCTCAGCATAGCAACCTTGGCTTTCTTCGGTGTCACTTAAAAAGTACTCCGGGCCAAACCCTTCCCACTGCCTCATTGCTCCAAGCCCACCAGTGATGTACATTTTCTTATCGATGGTATTGCGCCAGAGCCGGCCCAGGGCATCTTTCACCACGGTGTCTCCTGTCAGGCGGACGTATTCAGTGGCTGCGGTGACAAAATACATGGCTCGCACGGAATGGCCGTGGATCTCGTCTTGCTCTGCTAGCGGAGCATGGGCTTGGTGATAGCCATAATCTCGGGGTTTCGTGTAGTGGGCGAGCATTTCCGAGCCCATGTGATCGTAAGGATCGCCTCCTCGCGCTTTGGCTTCGTGGTCGTAGAATATCTCTCCATTAGAGTCTTTCTTTCCACGCTCGAGGATAAAGTATTTTGCCAGTTTCAATGGAAGAGGATCGCTGGTCATTTCGTATAGTCTTAATAAACCCAACTCGATTTCTTGATGTCCAGGATACCCATGGAGCTTGCCTTGTTCCGGGCCAAACACAGAATCCACATGTCGCAATGCCTTCATCACAGGCTCCAGCAGTCTCCCACTTTTTGTTAATGTTTCATACGCTACACAAGCCTCGACTAAATGACCGAGACAGTACAGCTCGTGCATGTCCCTCACGTTTGTCCACCTGTTTTGGATCCCTCTGACCGTGTAGTAAGAATTCAGATAGCCGTCCTCATGTTGGGCAGCGCGAACCATGTCCACCACCTTTTCAATCTCGTCGCGCAGCGCGGCATCGTCGTGCTTCATCAAAAAGTAGCATGCGGCTTCGGTGACCTTGTAGATATCCGAGTCCCAAAAGGCGTGCGGCTTGACCTCGTGCCCTTCTTTCCATGTTAAACAGTACCAGTGACCCAAAGACTTTTGGGCTTTTATTATTGCGGGGATGGTAATAAGACGAGACCGGGATTGTATAGAGCTCCAGAAGGGGGAGGTGATGTTGACATTGCGAACGGAGCCGGGTGAGAAAGCCATTTTTTCCTTATTTTCTTTTTGTGGCGGTTGCGCCAACTAAACGACAGGACAGATATTAATGTTTCTGCATTGACATTTGCAACTTCTTTCTGGTGTATTTATACTATTTATACTGGCAAGCATACTCTTGACATCGACGCACCCCGCCGGAGATGACGGCTGTCCTAGACCTACCCAATCCGGCAATTATCCGGCTCTGTCCCGCATCGGCGAGAAGCCCTAAACAAGAACCGCATGTATATCTTCAACTTTCAAGGAATAGTCTTTTTAATTCTGGTATTGCTGGAATTGATGTAGTTTTGCCTAAATCAACAATTCCCGGTGGTTAAGTGCAGTGTTCACGAAATTCGATGGCCAGGTGCTCCGTGTGTTGCTTGAAGAAAAAACATTTTGCATACAGCAGGACAGAATTCTCAGAAGCCAGCCCTGGGAGTATCCAATAACAACTGGTTGAAATGATAGCATTACCTACGGTTTTTTTATTGAAGATTTTCCTGCTTGGCGTAATCTTGAAGTTGCCATTTTCGGGTCAATATATCTTACGCACACTGTGACAGTTCTCCGGTTATAATGGCCCTTATCAATTGATATGCTCGTTGATGAAGATGGGTTAAAAACAGGTCGCCTTGCACTGAATGTCCTCACAGATAATGGCGCAGTTGAGGACTCGGTACTTATCTCAATCTTTTTGCTTCCCTCAATGTTATCGGAGACTAGAAGAAATTACGGATGTGGGAGAAATTCCGTTCCGGGGGCTGATCCAAGGTTTATCTTTCTTCCTATTATGCCTCGGTAGGTTTTTTTATATTAGAGACGTGTAGAAAATCAGAAATTCGTCGTTATTTCACGGACGGCAAGTGGAGATCATTTGGTGTGGGTGAGCTCGATACCAGAGTATCAAAATAGTACACGCTTTGTGGGATTCTCGGAAAGGGTTCGGGTTGGCAAGACTAAATTTCAATAGCTATCTACGCAGTACTCAACTATCAAGGACCAAAAGTCAGTCTCGTTTATCTTAGCGGATCTCTGATAATAACTAGTGTCGGCCACCAACCACAAGATGCACACGGAATCACACCCTGGGATAATACTACTGTCGTTAATTCGTGGGCTTGCTCGGTTACCCCGCCATGTCGTGCTCGATTCGCTATGGGAATGGATGGCCACGAAATTAAACCGATCGCAATTGTGGCGTATCGCAGAGCTCATCGCGATCACAGTGTGGCAGTGTGTGCCATTTCGGGAGCCTCGATTGGTTCACAGGCAGAGGCTTGTCGTGATCAAGCTTTACACTAATGCAGTAGTCGCTTTATAGTCTCTTTGGCTCGATCTGATGGTGACATACGCACGATCAGACTTGAGCCCCGCGTTCATGAACCGTAACCGAGGGGTTATTATTTAAAAAGGAAGGTCCCTCGGTTGGTCCCTTCAAATGTTCTCATTTCGTTTTACCCCCCGTCTTCAGTGATTTTGAGGAAATCCGTCCATCTTTACACTACTTGAATTGAACGAGATTACAAGAGTCTCCTGTCATCATGAGCTTCAATAACAACGACCAAAGCGGTTCCGACGGATCCAGTGGCTTTGGAAGCCTGCTGAACAAGGCCGAAGGTGAGGAGAGGACTTTGTCACTATATCGACAATTTTTACTGATGATTATTGGAACAGGCTTCATCAACCAAGGCGGTTCCGGCAATAACAACAACAACAACCAACAGAGTGGCTCAGGCAACAACATCGACCAGAGCATCGACACCACCGTCGACAACGCTGTCGACAAGTATGCAGACCAGTACATCCCGCAAGGCGCCGACGGAGTCGCCAACAAGGAAATCAACAATGCCATCAATGGAGCGATCAACAACGAGGCGAACAAATTCATCTAAATGAGAACTAGTTGCAATGGGAGTGTCATTGTCATTTCTACCGTCTATTCACATAGTTCTTATCAATTGATATAGTAAACCCACTCCGAAAGAACGAGTAATGTGTAAGGCGAAAACACTAGTTTAGGAAATTGTTTTTGCTGTACCTTCAAGCACTTCAAATGCATGTTCCAAGCCATGATATAATGTCAAACAAAGGATTTAATATTAGTTTGCCCCGAGTTCAATGTTGTTATGCTCAACTCTCGGGGCCGGCCTCCGCGGATCAGGAAGTAAATGCGCCTTTCCTCTTCTGGACTAGTCGTTCGGCCTCGGGGTCCGCGGACGTTCGATATAAAACCCTCGTGTTTGGTTCATTGAACTCCAAAAAGCCAGTCATACTTGTAAATATTCCTAGTTTAGTAGTCAGCTGCCGGCGCATCACAGACACGAGCAGATGGCGGAAGCATCTGAGCGCCCAGATAGATCTGGAATTTATCGACGAGCTGTACGTTTATACAACCTCGATAGTTGGCTGGGTCCTGCTAATTGATAGTTGACATCTGTGGCAGTGCGATCAATGCCGTGCTCGAAAAGTAAGTTTTCAATTTCTCTTGCTGGAAGATGCTAAACTAACTCGACATTCAGATACGCTGTGACAAGGAGATTCCCTGCTCTAATTGCGTAACAGCGCAGAGGAAATGCAATTCAAACGGCCTCGTACAGAAACCAAGGGAGGCCCGACATAGGGTGCTTATATCTCATCAATAGTAGGTATATTTTCCTTGGTATTAGAAATTCGGGTATAAATCTAATAGAAAAAATTCAAGTGAACGCAAAATCGACAGCTTCGAAGCCCGTTTCAACGGGATTGAAGAGCTCCTCCGCAATCTCACCACATCTCTGAGTCGAGAGTCCCCCAACACAACTGTTGCAAAACCCAGTACGATACCGACACCTGCAGACCCCAAGCCAACGGTCTATAACGAATCACCACCGCCATCATCAGAAGGGGATAAACAATCGCAGCAAGGGCCATTCGAAGGCGACTCGTCCATGACAGCACACACCGTCTTTGCGAGCAAATTTCTCGAGCAGGCCGTGGCAAGCACCCGGCTTGGACAACAACAACTAAGTCCAGACTTTCAGAATGCGCTAAGGTCTCTGCAGCGAATAGTCCGCATTCAGAACAAGAAGAGCACACCGTTTGACAGCAAGTTTGCGCATCGGAAATCGCTTCCCAGGGGAGGGCTCAGCGAGCTGCCCTTGCCTCCGACTGATGTCGTCTTGAAGCTGCTGCGCGAAATTAAGGGTAAGTTAATCCATAAGAATAGATCATCAGACTCTCTAAAGTCATGCAGCCGCACCTCCAGTGACGTTCATGAGCAGCTGTGCGTTCATCTCTATTGACGACTTTGTCGAGTCTTGCCGCAAGGTATTCTTCGCTACCGAGGACTACAGCATGGAAACATTCATTATTGTGAACGCCGGGCTAGTCCACCTGTTTGAGGAAAAGTCAGCCACGGGCGATTCTATGAGCGAAGAGTATGTCAAATATCATTATCTTTGCAGAGACAACCTCGAGACGGCCTTGGCAAACCTGCCGTTCTTCTTGCATCCTAGAAAAGAGACAATTGAAGCTTTGCTGCTGGGTGTAGGTATTCAGCGAATCTCGTTGCTTTTTGTTCAATTCTGAGATTGATTGCCAGGTCACTTACTCAATCGACAGCTCCAAGTATACTCTGGCTTGGGGGCTCAACAGCGCGGCGGCAGGAATGTGTCGGGCACTTGGATGGCATCGTCTGAGTGATACAGGAGACGGGACCAACAAAAAACTTGCATCCACATTTTGGTTCTGCTACACACTCGACAAATCCCTCTCGCTACGGTTTGGACGGTCGTCCATCCTCCAAGACTGGGACATCTCAACACCACGAAAATTCATCCAGCCCGGCCAGGAAGAAGATCCGCTACAGGGCATGTTGGATTCATGGATTGAATCGTCTCGCATCCAAGGCGACATGTACGAGCACCTATACAGCCCCGCAGCACTGAACCACCCCGCAGAACAACGTGTGGAAACGGCACGACAGCTCGTGCATCGGCTCAAGCAGCTATGGCAGCAGATGCAAGGGTTCTCGGCTGCATTGAAGCGGGAAAGACGCGCAATGGTTGAGGAGCGTGTGCAAGATGTCAGGGACAAGGAATGGCGCATGACGAATCTCGAGATGATGCTCAAGGCGAGCGAGGTTGGCCACTGGACGGCGCTGACGCTGGTTTATCGAGCGATTCCGAGCGCACCGCAGTTTACGAGTAGTACTTATAACGCCGAGTGCATTGAGGCGGCCAGGATTGCGTTTAGGTGTCATGAGGAATGCATGAATCTGACGTCGAGCAGTCTTTTTGCCAAGGTTGGCTATTTACACTGGTACTTTTCTTTTTTATTTCTATTGAATAACAAATCCAGCTGACGATTGTAGGACAATCCTATTCACCCCGTTTACGCCCTTCATCGTGCTCTTCTGCCACGTGATTGAAACGTCCAACACGGACGACCTCCAACGGCTTGCCCAGTTCGTGACGAGCCTGCAGCCAGCCATGAGCATGTCGCAGCCGGTCGAAAAGCTGCACCGGTTGTGCCAGGTGCTGCACCAGGTGGCCGCGCTGTACGTCGAAGCGCGGGCCAAAGCACCAGAGGACCAGGACCAAGATATGATGAGCATGATTGGCAATGACTTTGACATGTACCTGTCCCAGTTAGGGCTTGTGCCGCGGCAGAATCCTGGTGCTAGTGACGGCGCGGATATTGGCATGGAAGGGGTCGTTGTCGAGTCGGCACAGCTGGCCGACTGGTTTTCGGGAAATAGTCATGTCATGGGCTTGATGGAGGAGGATTTTTCGGAATTCCTACTTGATGTACAATAATTGATCTACGGCGTACATCTACAAGAGTCGTCAAATATCATCGTACCTCGGTACACATATCCCCTCCGCACTTCTCCATGTTACATAAGTCCACAATAATATTCAAATGTTCCCCCAGGTGGCATATCGTGGGCATATCCACTCCCCCCCATACGGAGTCCTGACAAACCCACAGACATGTCAACCAACTCCACCTTTGTTTAATTGTATTTCTCATTTCAACGTCCTCAAGCAGTAAAACACATGTCCATGGACCACAAAGTCCAAGCATACTATTAATCACCAAACACACCGCGTTAGTAGTTACCTATTCCTTTCACCGGCAAACTAGCGATAACCACGATAACAAGCACGCATGCATTAATCGACCCAATCAACAGGAAACAAAATTACAAACAACGACTCGAATGATAAAAACAAACGGGTAGAATCGGAAATGAACAAATGGGGCTATACCCTAAGCCCTAATCAGGTTTAACCCAACAACGAACCAACCAGCATGTCGCCGATGATAATCCCTCATCCTCATCTCCCCCAACTCGGCCCGAACGCGGAGGAATCACTGATCATCCTCGGAGTCGAAGCACGGAGGACGGAATTCGGTTTAGTCTTAACTGTCTTGGTAAAAAGTTAGTAAAAAGTTAGCATCAAGCAAGACTAACCAAATCCAGTAATTTCAACGACTCAGGGCTAATAATTCGCCCTCGGCCGGCGAATCGAATGCCAAGGAGATGAAATCTCTGAATTTTTCAAAAGTGTTTTACTACTTTAGTAGTACTAACATTAACATTGCAACCCTCTGAGACCCTTGTCACAGTTTGCCACTCCAGAGAAGGTCAGACAGCAGTCAGGCAGAAACGATCAGTAGTAGTTAGTGAAATGCCGGACGCACCGGAACCGCCGAGATGGGTTAGGTCCTAGTATGCGCGATAACAGTGGTAGGCAATTAGAACAGGCGCTCATTATTCATTATTCCAGCGCAAAATTAAGATGATTAAAATAAATAATAATAAAAAGGTTCTGTATCGTCATCTATACGTAGATCCAAAGCTAATACGCACTAATTTGAGGAAGGGAAAAAACTCAATCGCACGTCATGACACCTACACTTTCTATACAAGTATCGATCAACAGGGACAGTGGCAAATTACTAGCAAGTTGCCACCTAGAAAATTTCGAGTCTACAGTGAGAAAAATACGTGTTGTTGAGGTGTAAGATCAATGATCAGTCTGATTCAACGTGGCTGTCGTAATAATAACCGTAACAGTTAACTGGATCGAGTGTATTTCCACTTCAGATCCTGGATATCCATGCAAAAAAAAAAGATAAAAACAAAAACAAAACTGTTACGAGTCATGTAAACAGTTCGCAAACGCCTCTAAATACCTTGTCATCCTAATATGTAGTCTTGGAACGAGATGCATAAACTTCATAGAAACTTCTCAAGCGACCAGCACATGATTGCGTTTTTACTCGACGGCCGAGACGCCCTCGCCGTGGAGGACCGGGTTGATTTTTTCGTTCCACTTGAACTTGAATTCTTTGCCGAGCTCCTTGCGCACGACCGCCTTGACCGCATCCAAAACGTGGTCGAACACGCCAAAGTTGGCTGGGCTATTGGGGTCGTTCTCGCCAGGGCCGCCTTGGAAAATACCAGTACGGACCAGGCAGGTGTTCCAGCCGTACATGTTGCCACCGATGATGTCGGAGGCTGGGTTGTCACCGACCATGTAGATGTTTTGGGGAATCTTGTTTTCGTTGTGAATTTCCTCCATCCACGACCGGAGCACTTCGTCAGCGTACTTGTAGGTGGCCAGTTCGGGCTTGCCGTAGACCACACGCTCCAGGTCGGTGCCAGTCAGGGCCTTGTACATGGTTTCAATGGAAATGCGGAAGGCACCCTGGGTCATACGGGGAGGGCCCTTGTAGGCAGTAGGCATAAGCATGTCACCCTGCGAGAAGTAAATGGGGATGCTGCCGGCACCTGGGTTCTTTGTCCTGGTGCCAAAGTAGCCGTTCTCAGACATGAGCAGATCGATAATGAGTTGGAAGTCGGTAGAGTAATCTCTGGAGTCGGAAAAGACGAGGATGGCATCAAACTTGACCTTAGAGAAATCGATAGGGCGGGCTTGAGCGCGGTCCTTTTCAGAGACGTGGGCTCTCCAGGGAGAAATCTCCTCGTTCCAGGCGAGAACATCGTGGTAGGTGTAGACATTCTTGAAGCCATATTCAATAGCAACGTCGCGGCACTTGAAGCCTTCACCACCAACAAGCAACACAGTCTCGTAGTACTCAGACAGAGCACGCATGGGGGTGTGGGATTGGATGAACTGGTCAACTGAGATGGGGCTGTCCAGAACCTCAGTCAGCTGCTGGCAGCGTTCCTCCTCGGTCTTACCGCTGCCGTTGGTCAAGAGAATGTAGGGGATCTTGATGCCGAGTTCGTTGTCGCCGTTCAACATCTTGAGGGCTTCCTTGGCCTGGGGAATAGCCTTGTTGCCGTGGGCTAGCACGCCGTCAATGTCAAAGGCAAAGGCCATGTTCTTGGCCGCCTGGACTTTTTCCTGAGCCATGTCCTGGACCTGCGAGGCCAGGATGTCGCGCGAGACGGCGCCAGAGCCATCTGCGTTGACGACCGAAGAGAGGCGAGACGGTCTGGAGGAGCGGGGGATGGGCAGCGAGGTGCCAAAGGAGTTGCGAGAGGCGCGTCGGTCCAGCATGGAGGGAGTTAGGCTCAGGTTGTGCATGAACTGGGCGGCATCGCTGATGGAGCTGCGTGAGGCGGGCACCTCGACAACCTCGCTCTCACGGCGGGCGCGCTGGGAGGGATCAGCTGGGATGGGGAGAGGCAGACCGGCATCGACGGTGACGCTGGGACGGCTGTCACGGGGAGAGTGAGGCTCAGTCAGGTCTGCTCCCAGATCGGAGTCGTTGAAGCGAGGCATGTTGGCGAGATGGATAACAATAGCAGGTCAGATGCAGATGTTGCAGATGATACAGACGATGCAAGTGATGAGCGTGGATGAAGAGAGAAGATAGAAGGAGAAGAGAAGAAGAAGGATGATGATGTGGCGGAGACAAACAGAGCAAAGATGTAAAATTCTAAAAGTGTTGTTCAGGAAGGAGCAGCTTGCTTTCCTCGTCAAGACCAGGACCAGGAGAAGATGCTCGATGCTAGATACTGTCTAAACAGAAACAGATCCAGGGAACAGCGGAGATGAGGGTCTATTTATTTTCATGGTTGCCATCGCTGTCTGGAGAAGGGGTAACAATGGTACAATTGATACAATCACTGGTACGTATACTCAGGGTGCCGAAACGGGCATAGCGCAGCTCCACCGGGTGAGCATCGCGGTCCCTAAGAATTATCGTGGGCCCCGCGGTGGAGCTGGCGGGAGATTCTCAGCAGTGGTGCTGGTGGGCTCAGTGGGCTCAGTGGAGCGAGTGTGTCTACGCAGTACAATCACAACAATCGTATACTTGGTGCTAGCAGAGCCATATCATTATTCAGTGTAGTTGGTGTTGCAGCTACCATTGCTTAGTGGCCTGGTTAGCTTGCTGTGCTATACATCCGATAGAGGGCGCTGCAAGCCAATCACGGCCCCCGGCACGCTGCTTGGCGCCGCAGCCGCCGCTGATTGGCGCGGCCTCGCGCGGCGGTAATCTTGACACTGCACAGCATCTCAGATCCCGGGTAAATGGGAAATTAAGCCTCTGTCGCAGATATTATTAGCAGGACTGCTATTATTATTATTAAAGTTATACCGTTGCCCGTGTATGCGTGTTGTGCTTGCCGGCCGAGCACCGTTCGTTACGACATACTAGTAAGGAGTACGCTGCTGCTGAGTGGTATAGAACCAGAGATCCCTTGTCGGCGTGCGTCATGATGCAGCAATCGCGCGTGCTGGAGCCGGGCCATAGGGCTCCGACTGCAGCGGCGCCAATGCCGCGCCATGACCGCACCGCCCGTGACCGCTGCGCGCTGACTGGGCCGGCGCACACAACGGTGCAGGCGCAGCGGGGCGGAAAAGCGGAGCGGCGAAGGTGGGTTCCAGCGCATGGCGTCCTATCGCGCTCTTATCGCTCAGCGGGCGCGCGCCAAGCGGGGCGGCTCACGCACCCCTCGGCGAGTGTGCGCTCGCCGCGCTGCGGGCTGCCGACCACGCTCGGCCACTCACACGGTCCGACAGCGCCCCGCCCGACCCGGTCGCTCATGATCCATCCCGAGTCGGCCGATGATGTCATGGTGCTTCTGGATTGTCGCAGAGTTTCAGAAGAGGGAAAAAAAAAAAAAAAAAAAATCCATCTGCTGAATTTTTAGGCGGCGACAAAATAAAAATAAAACATTTAATTTTTCAAACTAGCGCATGCGACTGCGACATTTGGATGCAATCTACGAAAACAAGACAATGGCGCAGCGCCAATCAGAGCAGCAACGTGGATGCCCTCGATGTATTAAATTTACATACTATGAGCACTAGATGCGTATTAGTACGTAGCAGCCGTAGTATGGACGGATCCTATGGAGTACATACTCCCAGTATGGGATGTTGAGGAACCACCCGGAGGGGCAGATGACGGAATGATTCAATCAATACAGCACACAGTCGGACGAGGATCATCCGCGGTGAGGGGTGAGGGGGGAAGAGGAAGAAAAGGTTTGCCTAAGAAGAAAAATAATATTCATAAATCGGGTTCGTTTCTGGAAATAATAGCAATTGACGTTTTCGTGCTGCATATCAAGTAATAATAATTAATAAGTAGTCAGCAGCTGCGAGCACTCTCGCCCGAGAGTGAATGAGGGGCAGGTCGCGATGCCTCATGCACACCGGAGTTCTTGCCGCTGGACATGATTCTTAAGACTATCGCCTCCCACCACATCCCATTCCATCTGCATCTACACATCTGCATCCCATTGACCAGCCCCAAAAAACTGCCACTGCCACCATGTCCGACGGAAAGACCTTCACGCTCAGCAACGGCGTCACCATCCCCGCCGTCGGCTTCGGCACCTTTGCCAACGAGGGCGCCAAGGGCGAGACATACAAGGCCGTCACACACGCGCTGCGCACCGGCTACCGCCATCTCGACTGCGCCTGGTACTATCTCAACGAGAACGAGGTGGGCGATGCCGTGCACGACTTCTTGAAGGAGAACCCCGCCGTCAAGCGTGAGGACCTGTTTATCACCACCAAGGTGTGGAACCACCTGCACCGACGCGAGGACGTCCTCTGGTCCATCAACAACTCGCTGGAGAAGCTGCGCACCAGCTACATTGACCTGTTCCTCATCCACTGGCCCATTGCCTCGGAGAAGGATGGCCAGGAGAAGCCCAAGCTGGGACCGGACGGAAAGGTATTTCATGATCCTAATTATTGCTACAACTACGCTGACTCCAAAACAGTACGTGATCCTCAAGGATCTCACAGAGAACCCGCAGGAGACATGGCAGGCGCTGGAGCAGGCCTACGAAGAGAAAAAGACACGCGCCATTGGCGTGTCCAACTGGACCATCAAGGGTCTCGAGCAGCTGCTCTCGTTCGCCAAGGTGAAGCCGCACGTCAACCAAATCGAAATACACCCGTTCCTCCCCAACAACGAACTGGTCCAGTACCTGTTCAAAAACAACATCCTGCCGCAAGCCTACTCGCCGCTGGGCTCGCAGAACCAGGTGCCCACCACGGGCGAGCGCGTCAGCGAGAACAAGACCCTGAACGAGATCGCCGAGCGCCGCGGCTTCACTCTGGCTCAAGTGCTCATCGCTTGGGGCATCCGCCGCGGCTACGTCGTGCTGCCCAAGAGCTCGAACCCAGCACGCATTGAGTCCAACTTCAAGTCGATCCAGCTGTCCGACGAAGACTTTGCCGCCGTCAACGCAGTCGCCGATAACCGGCATTGCCGCTTCGTCAACATGAAGGACACCTTTGGTTATGACGTATGGCCCGAGGAAGCTTAGGCCGTGATATCCACTTTTTCTAAAAAATTTTCCCTCAAAATTTCCCCGGTTGAGTTACAGACTATAAACCTACAACCCCTTTTTTTAACCTTTTTGTTTTCATTAGTTTTTTGGGTGGTAAATTGGAAGAGAAAAGGGGGGAGGGGATGTCAGACGCTACTAGACATGGATGGCGGGGTATCTGGAGGGGTTCCCCGGCTTTTTTCGTATGTAGTACGTATCTAACTATCCTGGCCATCTCCTGTATGAATACCAGCAATTTATGGGTCCTAGGATCTAGCACACAATACTACGTATTAGGTTGTTTTTCTGTATTATTTAATTGCCTGCCGTATTATAACCCCCCGATTCGTCCCGGAAAACCCTCAGTTTCACATGTCATTTTTCCCGCGTTCCTGAAGTAAAAGTCTCATCTTGTCGGCAGATCGGCGCCTGTGGCTTTGTGGCTTTCGGTCTTTCAGGGGTTTAATCTTGTTTGTGTTTGATCTACGTCAGTCTGCAAGCTGGACGTATAGTATACGTAGTAGTACGTAGTACGTATATCATTATCCAAGCCGTGATTCCATGACTCTTATGTCCACGAGTCGTGTCTTGGCGGAGTCCTCTAGGAAGTGGTTTGAAGTAGTTCACTGCTAGTCTGCAATCCTGGTGTGGATCTCTATTTACTCTGGAGGAATCTAAGAATGTTGCTGATCGTTTCAGCTTACCGTATGTGGTGGCCCGGGCAATGTCAATGTAGTAGTCTGCAAGTGAGATGTAGCATTTTATGACCTATATATCAACATTATTATTCAGCATATACTCTCAGACTGTATTGTTTATCTTGATGCGTGTCATTTAACCAATCCATCAACGTACGGATATGAACCACTGACTAGAAACTATGGTTAGGGCTGTAAACATATCCAATCTTCTACCACCAAACCACTCTAGAGTAAATAAAGATCAGGACATAGACGGAACCCTCTCATTCTTCGCCCACTCAAACTCATTCATCCTCGCCGCGGCATCCGCCTGCTCAACCCCCAACTCTGTTGCAATGAAATAACACGCCGCATCCATTCCCGCCGACACGCCCGCCGCCGTCAACACCCTGACTCCTCCTCCCTCGCCATTGTCCTGATACCGACTCTGCGTCACAACCGTCGTCTCCGGCCCTGCATGTTTCGAGCACTGCGCACGCAAAACATCCACCGCGAGATGATGTGTCGTAACCGTCTTGCCCACAAGCAGCCCCGCCGTCGCCAGCATCAACGCCCCGCTACACACCGAAAACAGCGTCCTCTTCTTGCCATCGGTCTGCGCTGCAAAAGCCTTGATGATCTGGACCTCGGGGGAGCCGGCATCCTGCGCGATTCCCTCGAGACTCTCGAGTGATCCGCCGGGTACGAGCAGCACGTCAAACTGCATCAACACGGCTGGGTTGTGGAGCGCGTGGTCGAGGGCCATGTCGCGCGGGATGCGCATGTGAGAGCATGTCTGTGTGGTTTCGCTCCGCGCGAGGATGGTGAATAAAAAGACGTTGTGCAGGGTCGACGACGAGAAAATTCCGAGGGGGCCGGTGATGTCGAGGATGTCGGAATCTGGGTAGACTAGGATGGCGACGGAGATGGGCATTATGAGCATATATCTATTTTCTATGTATATGTAATAGTAGTAGTCAACTGTATAGAGTAATTTTATCTTCTGGCTGTCTGGCATCTGTGATTTTCCCCTCTTTTTTATCAGAAATTGTTGCGCCCTTATTTGGTTCGCCTCCATTATTCTGTTGGTATTAAAAAATAAAGCGAAATGTAGTAAATAAACAATTACACGACATTGAATATACAGACACTTGTTTCAATTCAGCGGACTGCCAGACTATACTCGTGTGGAATCGGAAGAAACTACTACTGCATGTCCCTCTTTCCCAAAAAGGAAAAAGAAAGCCTCTCTAGCAGCCCCTCTTAGTTAACTTTCCGTGCCAGTAAGTGGAACAAGCTTAAGTATATGCAGAGTTATATACCAAGGTAATTTTTTAATAAAGATATTAGAAGATCTAATTATTTTATATCAGGAAGGTCATAAGGCCAGACTGATCTCAGAACTGTTTCGTCTTTCACCGGTTCGTCATCATCTGGATTTTTATTTGTCAAAACAGCAGTCAACATGCCATCAAATACTTCCCTGTGAGCTTCTTCAGTTGACTCCCAGGTATCTAAAGAAACCCAGCCATCTGTTACGGTATTAAGTAGGCCGGCTAGTGTCACGGACCTAGATCCCACTTATTCGTGATTAGCTCATAGACATTGGTATGATAATGACTCTAAGTAGCTCACAACACAAGAAAAAAGAGGTCCTCTCACGATACATATATCTTAAGATAGATTACCTTACTAACCTTAAGTAATTAATTCAGTCAGATAATATCAAGTAGTAACTATAATAAATTTAATAACTTAATACTATCAATAATATTTAAAAGACTAGTGTAAAGCCTTTGGGTGTCTGAGAAGACTGGTTGAGGGTATTAGGAGCCTACTGGGGTTCGACTAGGAGCCGAGGCGGTACCGAGTAGAAGTATGAAATCAAGAAGTATGTCAGATTACAAGAATAATCTTGCTTGAGGCCTCTATCCTCTAGGATAGGGTCTCAAGCTTATATAGGCATAATCTATTTGCTATTCCTGTTTCCCAATTGGGTGTGTGTAGCGAGAGGAGGGGTAAATATGACACAGCATGAGGGGTGAAGCTTCAAGGTTGATATATCAAATGAGGTTATCCCGAACCGGCATGGATCATGCAGCTGGCCGGCAACCTGGCACATGGTTTCCGAGCCGGGGTCTCACACTAAATCAGGTAAAAACAATTAACCAAACTACCAAAAAGAATTTTTATAAAACATACCTAAAATATTAACTAACCTAACTTTAATTTCATACTTTCAACTATAGAAAATTATACGTTCAGCCAAGTAGTTATAGTTCTTTAGCAAGAAAATATAGTAATACCAATTTCATAAAACTGTGAGGAAGGTGTTTAGGAGGCAAGCAAATGGAATTCTGTGGTATAGCTATGGGTGGCTATGGGATCAAACTGATTGCTGAGTTCTAGAAAGCTCTGCCTCCTCTGTGCGAAGATAAAACCCCTTACTAGGGTTCTTGCCCTGTTCTCTGGTGTAGACAGGTCACATTTGCAGGTGAGAGCGGGTGTGGCCTCAGGCAGCCGCAGCGAACCTCAGGTCGCCAGGGTGGCCTGCAGGGTGCACCAGTTCTCACATTACCCCCTCCTTCAGAAGAATCTGCGTTGCAGATTGATATATGCCCTCATACTTGCTGCTCTAGCTTGACATGTTTAGCAGAAAGGACTATAGATGTTATAGGAACTATATAAGATACCAGTATAGTATAGGCTACCATGTGTCCTATAGTAAATATAAGATGCCACTGATATTATAGATAATATATAAATAAAATAAGCTTATAAAGTTTTATTAATATATATATACTAGTTGCCTAGTAATATATAATTAATCTAGCAATGATATAGAGATCTACTCTAATATAATCTAATACTAGATAAATAATTTTATAGTATTATTATAATCTACTTTTTAAATATAAATATTATTTATTATAAACACTAATATTTTTCTTTTTTCTTTTTTATACTATTTAGTAATCTTAGATATTCTTTACCTTTTTTTAATATTATTTACTATTCTCTTATCTTCTTTCACTATTCTATTATTTTTTTATATTATTTATTATATCTTTATAACTAGTAAATTATTTAATATTCTTATATTTCTAAGTTATAACTAATAATTATATAGTTTATCATAGAAACAGTTAACAGAAAATTCTCTATAAAGTACTATACTCATACCATCAATCTAAAGTTTAGTTTAGTAAGTATCTAAGAAATCCCCAATAATCTCTAAAGCCTCTATAAGATAGTAGAGAGTTGAAATATACTTTATCACTATATTAAGAATATTAATAATTCTTAATATTCAGTAGATTCTTATATATTTTTATAGAATTAAATTAATCTAGTATTATTTAATATAGCTATATAAGATTTTATTACTAGTCCTAGACACATTTATAAGACTTAATATATTACTAAGATATATATATTAATAGTCTTATATTATTTCTAGAAATATAATATAAATTCTAAATAATTAAGTATTATTATATCTATAACTTCTAGATATTATAAAAAAAATATTATTTAATTAAAGGAATCTACTACTATTATAATAACTAATAATACTATTAAAGAAATTATAAGTCTTAAAGTATAATTAACTATCTTTAAAGAATATTAGAATACTCTTAAAAAACTAGTAATTCTTAAAAAGTTATAATATACTTATAGTAGAAAAAGTCTTAAAAAGTAACTTATAATAAATAAAGCTTCAAAAGATAATACTAATAAAAAGAAGGATGATAAGGATAATCTTAGATTATTTATTAATAATAGTAAGTCTATAGAATTAAATAAATCTAGGCTTTATTCTATTATTAGTAAGAAGAAATCTATAATTCTCTACTAACACTATATCTATTCTCTAAAAACTAATAATAAAAATATTTCTAACTATAATAAAAATATTAATAATAAAATCTACTATAAATATATTAAGAAAAATAAGAAATATAATTATAAATCTATAAATTATCTAGTTATTAAATAATTATTCTTCTTTAATTATTCTATAGATCTCTAATAAATAATATAAATAGATCTATAAAATATTAAAAGTTTATAATTCTTCTTTATTCCTATATCTATTTATAAAACTAGATTAATAGATAAAACATCATTCTAATATTTTTAATCACACTATAATTTCTCTAGTTTCTTTAGATATTCTATAAATATATTCTATCTCTATTCCTTCTTCTATTCTTAATACTAATCTGGCATATATCTATACTATTATCTAGAAAACTAAATATATACTTAGATATATAATTTATAAATATAAATAGTAAGGTTAAGATATTTTTATTAATATTAATATAATCTATATATAATTCTAGATCTATCTAAAATATCTATTTTTAAGCTAAAATTTTCTATTATACTCTCTATATTTTCTATTTTATCTTATAATTAAATATCTATAAAATATAGTCTTTATAGTCTATATTAAAGTAATTTTTTTTAATTATCTATATTTTCTTTATAGCTCTTTAATAATCTCTTTCTATTTCTTTTTCTAAAGATATTTTTTTAGAATTTAAATATCTTCTATTAAGTTTTATAATTCCTAAGTTATTTTTTTTATAGACTAGTTCTTTCACTATACTAGATACTGATATCTATAGTCTCTAGCCCTCTCATTAATTATCTAATCTACTATATACTCTATATTACTATTTATTTATACTACTTTAAAATTTATTATATTTCTAATAACACTATAGTATAGTTCTAATAAAGATATATAAAATATAAAGTATAATCCTTAATAATAAAAAATAAGTTTTAACTTATAAATATTTATTTTCTAAATATCTAGTATTTAGAATAGATCTAGATATTATTTAAAGATCTTCTTATTAAACTAAAATAAAGTTATATTCTTTAATTAAAGTATTACTTATTTACTAATTTAGAATTCTTTATAAATTTTTTTTTAGTTATAGTATTTAGTCTATACTAATTTAATATTTTTTAGTTACTTTTAGAGTTTTTTATATTTTTTCTAGATTTTAGCTATTTTTTTAATAGCTTAGGACTTTTTTTTTATTTTATTAAAGGTTAATCTTTTAAGAATATCTATCTAAAGATCTTTACAGAATCCTATAAAGATTTTTATAAAGATTTTCCCTATAATACTATACTTACTATTATTATATATATTTTATATTAGTAATATCTACTAAGATTAGTTAGTTTATTTATAATTTATATAATATTAAAAATAATACTTTAATATCTAATTTTAATATTTAGTTTAATTATCTATTTATAGATAGACTATAATAGATAATTTCCTAATAATTCCTAGATAATAATATATAGTCTATTAAAATTTACTAATAAATAACTTATCTTTATCTAATATAATATATTTTAAAAAGATAATCTATTTAACTAGATTTTTTAATAGTAATTTTACTAGACTTTCTACTAATAGTATCTTCTATATAGATAGATAGATTATATATTTAGAGAATAGATCTATTATTATTAGTATAATATCTACTAATAATCTTTATTATATTACTAGAGATAGTCTAGTAATAAAGTTTATTATAATTATTTTAAATAATTCTATAAGAATTAGTAATAGCTTTAATAATCTATATAGTTTATATCTATATATCTTGATCTATTAATAGATTAAATAAATATATATATAGTAGTCTATATTAATTTCTAGTCCTAGTTAATAGTATTTTTAACAGATAACTATAATAATCTAGACTATATTAAAGTGTCTGCTCTATATATTATTATAATTATTTTTTATAATCTTTATTTATAGTGCTTTATTAGGGGGCACATAGGTTGCTTCCTGGTACTAGAGAAGATCACTATCTCTAGTACTCCATTTCGAATCCTTAATCTGATCTCCTTGGGTATATAGCTCTGCTAGCTTCTTCTCTATAAAGGTATCTTTTTATTGACACTGGAGCAGAAGCTTTTCTATTAATAGTTTTATCTCTAAATAGACTATCTTGGTCTATATAGTATTCTAAGCTAGGGATTATAATATTAGAAATCCTAAGCATTCTGTATTACTAGTGGTAGTATTCTTATTAATAATTATATTTATTTTCTTAGAACTACTAAATTCTTTAAATTTAATATTAAAAGATTTCTTTTTAATTTTTATTTTTTATATTAGTATATTTATAGATAATTCTTAATTTTTAAAGATATTTAATTTTAATTACTTTCTAAAATAGTCTTTTATTAATTTTTTCTATAGAGTTAGAAATATAATTATATCCTTTGATATATTCTATATATAATCTAGATAATAATTAGATATATCTGCTAGGTTCTTCATCTCTAGACAGTACTTAATATTAAAATTGAATATAGTAAAATACTCAGTCTATTTAGTCTAATATTTATTTAACACTTTTATTCTAAGAAAGTACTAAAGATTACAATAATCTATTAAGACCTTTATAGTATATTAGTTATTCTTTAGATATTACTATCAGTACTTAAAGGCTTCTATTATTATTAATAGTTTAGTATTATACATCTCATATTATATCTCTAACCCTTAGAACTTTCAGGATCAGTAGACTATTAAATATCATTATTTATCTTTATAGAGTTAGATAGTCACTATTCCTATAGCTTCTCTAAAGGTATCTATTTCTAAATATATTAGTAGAGTTAGGTTATAATAATATAATAGTAATTTATTATAAAAGGCTTATTTTAGTTTTTTAAATAATTTCTTTACTTCTGATATTAGATAAAAGCTAGAGTTAGCTATAGTTCTTTTACTATTTTATTTTACTCTCTTTATTAATCTTTTAGTAAGTTCTATTAATACTATAGATTTCTAGAAAAACTAGTATATAAAATTTTAATAAAAATTAGTAAATTCTAAAAATATTTATATTTCTTTAACTATTTTAGATTTAGACTATTTTATAATAATTCTAATTTATTTTAGATCTATAATAATTCTTTATAATTCTATAATAAAGCCTAAATACTTTATAGTATCTATACTAAAATTATATTTACTATATTTATAATATAAATTATAATTTTAAAACTATTATATAACTTCTTTTATCTATTACTTATATATCTTTTTATCCTTAGAATAAATAATAATATTATCTAAATATATTACTATACAAATATTTAATAAATCTAATAAGGCTTTATTAATATAAATCTAAAAGATTATAGATATATTAACTAGTCTAAATAGTATTATCTAATACTTAAAATACCTATATTAAATATAAAAAATAATCTTTTACTTATTATCTCTTCTAATTCTTAGATAATAATAAATATTTCTAAGATCTAATTTTATAAAGATTCTAGTCTAGATAAATTAGTCTAGTATCTTTACTACTAGTAATATAAAGTATTAATTTTTTATAGTAATTATATTAAGTTCTCTATAATTTATATATAAATATAATATATTATTCTTCTTTAGGATAAAAAAGATTAAAATATCTATAGAGCTCTTAGATAACTTAATTCAGCTTTTTTATAGTATATTCTCTAGATATATCTTAAGGATCTTTTATTCTATTTTAGTAAGTCTATAGATAGGTTTATATAGAGAAACTATACCTAGTTCTAATTCTATTATATAATTATGCTTTATATTTTCTAATAATATCTCTATAAATTCTTTTAAGAAAATATCAATATATTTTTATAAATATTTAAATAAATAAAGATCTTTTTTAGTAATTATATTCTTTTCTATAGAAAATTTTATTAGAAATACTTTCTTTTTATCTTATTAGTAGATATAGATAGTATAAAATAGAAATTTTTTCTAAACTATCTTATAAAATTTAATCTAATATATTATAATTCTTATTAAAAGTTCTTTATATATTTTATAAAGTGTTATAATTTTTATATTTCCTATTAATATATAAATTTAATATTTAAATTTAAAAAGATACTAGTTAATATCTAGGTTTATTTTATATAATTATAATATTTCTAGTATAATATTATAACTACTTAAATTTACTATATATAGTATATAGTTATTTATTTTAATTATCCTCTTAGAGTTTTATATCCTTAAATCTAACTAGATTTATCTATAAGATTATATCTAGTAACTATTAATAGTTTTAACTTTTTTAGAAAAAACTTTAATATATAGAGAGAACTAGTTTATTAATTCTTTATTTATAAAGTTTTTTTAAATTCTTAAGTTAATAAAGATCTTTACTAATATAAATATAGTCCCTACTAAGAGTTTAGCCTTAAGTATTATAAACTATTTATTTTAAAATATATTAATTAATTATATCTCTAATATTACTACTATATATAATAACTAAGATTTTAGTTTTTTAATATATCTTAAGTCTTTTTAAATTTATCTTACTTTTTTTTTCTATATTTATTTATTCTATAGTTAGATTTATAGTAATAATTATATATCTAAGGGAAGCTATCTCTAAAGATTAGCTTATCCTCCTTTTATTATTCTATTAATAGATTCTAAAGATTTAAAAGTTAATTATTAAAGAAGAATAATCTCTAATCTCTTTGATTACTACTAGAAGTTCTATTATTATTTTCTATAGATTTATTATTTATTATTAAATTTTTATTATTAGATTTCTAACTGCTTTACTTATTTTTATTTTTTATAGTTTATTATTCTAGTATAGTATTTTCTAATTTCTATAGAAACTATATAGTATCTTTATAGATTTTAGATTTCTTTAAGTATTTTTAGAATTTATTTTAAATTAAATAGAATATTTTTATTATAAGTAACTTTATATATTATTTCTTAGTATATTTAAAGTCTATATATTTTTCTAATATTTATAAATAGTATATAAATTCCTATACAATTTATATCTCTAGCTATTTAATATTATTAAATTTCTTTAAAGAATTTACTCTAAGAAGTTTAAAATTATTAAATAAATATTTTAAATAATTTTTAAAGTCTTTTTAAGTAATTTTTTCTAATTTTTATTTTTTTTAATATAGATTATAGTTTAAAAATTAAATTTTATCTAAATTATTTATAACTTTTATTACTTTAAGATAAAGATAATAGATATATTAGTCTAAATAATAATTAAATTAAAATTTTATATAACTAATAAAGATTTCTAATTTAATAAAGATATTTCCCTTATATAGATCTTTTAGCTTAAACTATTAAACTTTTTAATCTAATAGTAATATTTTAAATCTAGGGTACTTTTTTCTTAACTAAGGCTCATAATAAAAAATAGAATTAGTCTAATCTTCTATAGCTATCTCTAACTTCTCTTCTATACTAATCTCTAGCTATTAAATATATACTTAAGTTCTCTAAATATTCTATCTAAGGATTACTATTTAGAGTTCTTTTTCTAACTAACTTTAGATAGCCTCTAGCTTCTCTGATTAAAGCTAATTAAATTGATTTTCTGTTTAGCCTTCTACTAGATCCTCCCCTAGGCTCTCTCTAGCAGTATTTAGATTAGATTCATATTCCACTGATAGATGCTCACATCTGGTTTCCTCTACTAGTCCCTAGGCTCCTGTTGCAGGGGATCCAGCAGACATAGTAATATTTTAGGTAATAACTATTATTTCTTACTTGTGAACCTCCTTTTCTAAAGGAAAAAGAAGTAATTAGAATATAAGAAAGGTATTTAGAAGGTAAGCAAATAGAATTCTGTGGTATAGCTATGGGTGGCTATGGGATCAAACTGATTACTGAGTTCTAGAAAGCTCTGCCTCCTCTGTGTGAAGATAAAACCCCTCACTAGGGTTCTTGCCCTGTTCTCTGGTATAGACAGGTCATATTTGCAGGTGAGAGCGGGTGTGGCCTCAGGCAGCCGCAGCGAACCTCAGGTCGCCAGGGTGGCCTGCAGGGTGCACCAGTTCTCACAAAAACTTAATATAGTGACTTCAAGCTATTCAAAATTAATTATAATTAATTATAACTTATAGTTTAGAAATTACAATAGCACCCTTACTATTACTAATAGTATTCTTAGAAATTAATATTATATAATACTTATAATAATTATAATAGCTATTAAAATAAATCTTAAGGCTGCTGTAACTAAAATAACCACCTTAAAGGCATATCAATATAGAAATATTTAAAAATTTTAACCTAGATATAAAGAATTTTTTAAATTTAATAAATTCAGTCAAATATATATAATCCAAAGCTAGAAATATTATATTCTAGGAAATAGAACCTCAAAAGTCGTAAATATAAAAATTAATAAAAATAAGATCAGGCAAACACTTAGAGCTATCTAATTATAAAAGAATCTATTCTATTAAATATAAACTAAATAAAATATTTTAATAGCACTTACATCACTAATAGAAATATTTTAATAACTAGAAATATAATAAAAATATTAATTCCCTAAAATCGTTAATTTATTAGACCAAGGAACTACTTGATATTAGTAAAATCCTTACTAGATTAATATACGTACCTTATAGATTATTAAAAGAAGAAGTAAAAACCCCACTGAGATTATCAAAATCAGTCTTGAAGTGTCTGAAGATAGGATTCAGCCTAGTTATAGGGGTAAGTCTCTGATTAATACTCACCACCTCTAAAAACTGGTCAGTAAACCACCAAGACCAATAATACAAGCAAGCCAGTCAGGATCAGAATCCCCAGCCCTGCTTGGACGAGTAACATAGGCTTTTTACTTAGTAAGGAAAGCCAGGTCAAGTTACTCTTCACAATTAATGAAAGCCATATAACAAAAGATACTCCAGCGCATAGCGACACTACTATCGATATGGAAAGTTGAAAAATGATATTTATCTCTATTGATAGTCATCCACATTGTCAATAATTTCTTTCATTGTTTTGCGATATCGAGCTTCTTAAACCCTGCTTTTAATGAAAACCGAAGAAACATGGTTTTGGTCTAATCATAGCTCTTTTAGACTTACTTAAAAAGGTGCTAATCCAACATACTGTAGACTAGCGTAAATGCGTTGCGATCGGCATAATACCTCGCGCAGTTGCACATCAACCATACTCTATACAGTCAACCGATACAGCGCTTGACAGCGAATCCTTCCGCCTCAATTAATCGACTCACGACTTTTGAACTCTTGCATCAGTCACCCTCAACTAAGTTACCATCTTCAGCGTATGTAAGCTTGATAAGTTTCGGGTTCTGTCGATCTTTAGACAGTTAGAGTTGTCAGACTTATGCATCGATGCTAAGTCGTGGTCATGGGAATACCCTTGCAAATCAGTTGAGAAAAGTGCCCACAGATCTTGTTGCATCACATTCAAGAAATTATCACAAAGCCAGGCTGATGGTGTTAGGCAGGCGTGCTAGACATGCAACGCCATGACCCAAACGTCATCATAGCTTAGATAGCCAATCAGTCCTAGATGAATTCCTTTTCTAACCTCCTTCTAAAAGATTTTGACAGTACAAGAGTGGGATGGAGGGGTAATTCTGAAAGTTACATCATACCCTACCAGATGTCGAAGAAAAGGCTCATTCAGGTTGGCTGTATTGTTTTCTCATCTTAAATACTTGTAAAACTCTAACTTAAAGGGCAGCTCGGGTTAGATCATTGCTTGGATGCAGAGTCTTCTGTTCGTTGACCTTCCTTCCATCCTGTGCGAAAAGGCCAGAATGATTCTCTAAGCAAATGTGAGCCGATGCCATTCCTTGCATTTAATTCGCCCCTGGTAGGTGTGAGTATGCAATGGGACTGTCCTCGTATTCCTCAAGAGTTTCTTCAGCTGGCCAAACAACCTTCCCAGACCTCCTCCCTCCTCGCGGTGTCCCATCCGCCTTCTCCGGGGTATGCGTTGCCTCCTTTAAGACGAAATTCTCCTTGGAACCAGTGTATCCATGTGATGCAACATGGAATTGTCGATGCACTTGATCATCGACCTTGAAGGCGAAGGTCCCATGCCAACCTTTAGGGTCCTTGGCATGTTTACCGTCGATGGTGGTAGTATCATGCATGTCAGATCTAGGTTATGCTTCATTAGCACAGAAATATATGCACTGATTATGGATAAATGCATTGAAAAACCGTAATAAAATGGTCACAGATGAGTGTATAAGGGGAAATGAACAGGACTAACCGGATGAGAATAGCTTTAGGAGCCAGCTGCTGATCTCGAGCTGTTGCATAGGCCAGGGCTACCAGGGCCTTCTTACGATCGGGACTAATCGTGTTGCCCGCATAGAAAAAGTACCTGACAAAATTGGCACCTCCCTTGGCAGCCATAATTTGCGGCGTGAAGTAACGGGCTTTCTTAATTCACAGAGAAAAGTAACGTATTTTGGTGAACAGTGTTGGGTTTCAATTTGCAACTGGCCGAGAAGGATGCCATCTTTATACTTCATCTCTTCACTCAAGACAAAAAATTACTTCTGCTTGATTGGCTGTGAAGAAATAGTGAAACATCATTGGCGGCTACAAGTTTAGGTCAACGTTCGGCGACCTATCAAAGCGACAATCCCGCCAGGTGCACGGGCCATTTCCTAAATAAGTTTGGTCTCGGCGGTTCCGTGTGCGCATTTAAGTCCAATGAAAAAGAACATTCCTCTCACCCTTGGTGATTACAGTAGTATTCTCCTCTCATTTCACTTATCATGGTGATCAACACAAGAAAAAGGGTGCTTGCTTATCCTATCGTCCGTTTTCCTTTACCGCTAGGGCCCCTGGCCGTTGCAAGTCCATTGCCACACCCGAGGTCCAGTTGTCACCCTCTGAAACTCGAGTTCGGACGCTTCAAGCGACCTAGCTTTGCTTCATACCGTTTACCAACAACAATGTCTTGTGATAAACAAGAGTACAACTGGATTGATGGTGTGGAATCTCTCGACAAGTATAGACCTGGCGGTTATCATCCTGTGATGCTTGGCGATGTACTTCACGAGCGCTACCGCATTGTGGATAAGCTAGGTTTTGGAGGCTATTCGACCATTTGGCTCGCTCGAGACGCTCACTTGGATCGGTATGTTGCCGTAAAAGTGTGCATAGCAGATGCCTCTCCATTTGAAAGTCGTGCCCTCGAAGCTCTCTCATCCTCTTCCACACATCCAGGGCAAAAATCAATCCCGCTTCCCTTGGATGAATTCAAAGTGCAAGGTCCCAATGGGACACATGTCTGCTATACAATGGCTCCAGCACGTTGTAATCTCAAAGAAGTATCTTTCAGCCGCCTTTTTCCTGTCGAAGTTGCACGGGCTTTATCTGGCCGCCTCACATTAGCTATTGCGTATACGCATTCTCAGGGCTATGTCCATGGAGGTTAGTTAACGCAACGCTATGCAATTTTACACTTTGTTAGTCCCGACTAATAGTATTGTTTAGATGTGCATCTTCGCAACATATTAGTTAAGCTCCCTTCAAACTTCGATCAGCTTACAGTGGAGCAACTATATGAAAAATACGGTGATCCGGAGACAGTGACTATTACGGAATGCAACCACAAGCCGCTTCCACCTAATGTTCCAGCAAAGGCTGTGATACCACTCAACCTTGGGAAAGATGCAGAAGACTTTACTTTGTCCGATACCCACATACTTCTCAGTGACTTTGGCGAGACATTTACCCCGATGGATTGTCGTCTAGGGAAAGACTGCCACACTCCATTAGCCATGCGACCTCCAGAAGCGCGATTCGAACCGCAGACGCCGCTCTCATATTCAGCAGACATTTGGAGTCTAGCCACCGCGATATGGGAGATTCTTGGCATGAAGGCAATTTTCAGCAGCGAGTTTGCTACTGCGGATGAGCTGCTATCCCAACAAGTTGATATTCTTGGATCTATGCCGTTAAGTTGGTGGCACACATGGGAAAAACGGGGCCAATATTTTAATGGGTATGGACACCCAAAGGAGGGCCGGTATGTGTGGCCTCGAATCGATGAAGCATTCGAAGAAGGGGTGCAAAAATATCGACGTAAGAGTACTCGAGTGAAAGAGTTTGACACGGAGGAAACGACCGCCATACTTGATCTGATGCGTAGGATGCTGGTATTCCGACCAGAAGAGCGACCAACCGCAGAAGAAGTCCTAGAATCTGAGTGGATGGTTAAGTGGGTATTACCTAGCCTCAGTATGAGTATGGATATAAAATAGAAGTTTAAGAAAAGCACGATATTTGCCAATTCGTCAGCGTTGACAAGATCTGTGTAGTGACCGTAGAGAGATCCTCTATCTTGCTTCCCCAATTCTACATGGTGGAAAGAGTCATGCACAAAGTCGTGAACTCGTCCACGACACAGTGTCGACATAGTCGAAGGCGCTTGCGGCGGAAGAGTCCGGATAACTTTCCTGATAACTTCTTAGAGGAAAGCAAAGAGAGGTTTAGTTATCACTCTAAATATGTAAATTATCATATACCGAAAAGACAATTACAATCCATCTAGATAATAGCATTCCTGAAAGAATCAGAGTTAGTGTTTGTCTTTTAGTTTGGTATACCAATGTACTTGGATAGCTCCAATCTTTCTCTCTGGGAACTTCTCCGCAAAGCGCTTCTCTATAGCAGACCAAGATAACCGTTCTTCTTTTTTCAGTTGTCTCAGAAGATCTTTCTCTTCTGGTTTCCACGGTCTGTTTTCTCTAGGTTTAGACGAGGACCAACCACTCTTTCGACCCTTAGTCTCAGCTGCGCTTGCTAGGGTTGATAATAATGCAAGGCTAGGATCAGGCATGATTTGTGTAAGTACCCCTTTATAAAACCAGGATATAAATTGTAATTAATCTTCAATCAGCATTCTAGAGAGATAGGAAAGAAGCTCTGTGAAACAGTATATATTATTACTTGGTACAGCGCTATTTTGAGGATATTTAACGGTCTATCCTAGATCTTATTGCATTGACTCACTTTAGTAACGCCTTTTTGATAATTGTATTTCTCCTGAAGTTAGTGATAAGTATGTTCTTAGGCTAATCTTGTGTTATTTAGAGGCTTATAGTTGCTGGTCCATCTCTAGTATATTATTATTATTAATATAGTCTATATTATTCTTATCGTCTGAAGGGATTAAATTATTATTATTTTTAAGTAGAAGGGGTTTAAATATAAGATTATATTAATTATTTGAGAGTATATATTTAGAGGATATTATAAGATAATAAGATAAATTAGATATAATTACTGTGATAGCTTAAGTTACTTACTAACTTATTATCTTATATAGTTACTAATTTATTAAATTAGTATATTATATCCTGCTCTAAGACTGTATAAATGCCTTATTGGTATATTTTTTATTATATAGGATACTTTATATACTATATTTTATATCCTAACTATCTAGAATAATACTTGTGTGATAATTCTTATATCTTTCAGCCTTACCTTCAGACATAGAAATCGAGCTTGGAGCTGGGAATTGCAGAATTGAGTCATTCAGATCAAGGTTGGTAGAGACAGATTTCAGAACTAGTTCTTCTGATGAAATGGATGATGTTATAGGACGAGGAGACAATGGTTCAGTATTGCCTGTCCGGGTCTCAGGGTTCTCGTGATCTTGATTCTGAAGTGGTGCGAGATCCGTACTTGGTTGAGTGCAGGCTTCGTCGGTTGTAGGCGTGGAGCTCGCTATCGGGCTACTTAGATATCCGTCGTTAAGTGTGCTATATGACAGGTTGCCACAGTTGACTTCCAATTCCCCGACGTTTTCCATTAGCCAGGTCCCTGACCTCGTTCTTATTAAAACTTACTCTGGCTATCAGGTATCAGTAGATCCTCTTGCCCTTCATTCTTTTAATCTTCGCCTTGCGTAAAAATGCCTGCAGACTCTTGTGGAAAATCTTGTATGGCTTGATTAAAGTTATTTAGGTACACAATACTGCTTAAGGGATGGGAAGTATTCCCTGGCTGGCAGGTTAAGCTTGGAGGAATAGTCACTGGTGGATGGGGAGGAAGGGGGTAATTTTGCGGTGTTGGGATGGAAAAATAGGTTCGATTCGGGTTATGATAATGAAGAGATGGATGATTTATAGGGTATTTTTGTGTTGGGCGTACAGGACGGGAAGGAAGAGGGTAGAACTTGATTTTTTTTAGGGTAATAGCCATGGTAATGTGGAAAAATAGGAAGATAGAAGGAAGGGCTGAGATTGATGGGTAGAACAGGATTTGATACGTCTTTGCTCTGGGAACCTCCTCATTTATATAACCGTCGCCAGATGCAAACAATGCAAAACCCTACGTTCTTTTTTCCTTCCCAATCCTCTGACATCTAATCGACCTGTCCTGTATGACGGCCAACTCCGAGCAGAAAAGGCCGATGGCGGTGAGGGCTCTACACACAGACGAACCGACATCCAACCGATTCCCAGGCGACTCTCGTCTCAAAATTGAGACATGGCGCGAGGCCACTCGCTCGATGCAGGATTAGACATGCCCGCCTCTTCCCATCCTCAAAAAACAAGGCAGTGCCCATGCCGTGCCCCATTTCACCCCTCTCCCCTCCCCCCTACCACCTCCTGTCACGGATTGCCCGTATCGATGCTTGTCTGATTGGACGCCGTACCGTCGCCTGATCACCACATTCCGCTCCGAAATCACTGAGGCAGGGGCTATGGCGAAGGCATTGCGGCATTTTCTCCATTGGTGCACAGCGGTCGATGGATGCGATTGCCCCCGCGATGCTCGGAGATTAGCCTCAGCTACAAGCGAGAGATACCACCGCCTCGCCGACCTCCAGCCAATGGGGGGCAAACATTGAACCAACAAGCCCGGCTTCCGTTGCAGAAATCCTGATCAGCACGTAATATCACGCAGCACTGTGCCATTTGCACAACGCCACCGACACGGAATCACAAGACCAGTCATCCACATGGACCCGCAGCTGGTCCAGGGGCTGAACAAAATAATGCGGGTGAAGCAGGCTCAATCGAGCTGGGACCGGAGCCGGTCAAGGGGAAAGCAGCAGAGGAGAGAGAACGAAGAAGTACGTAACGAGGCCTATACGATGGATAGACGGATGGACGACCTGCGCCTAGCAACGCGGCTCCCATTCTCTCTTCAATCCCATGGGATTCATTATTTGGCATGCTAGATGGCGTCCATCGCGGTCGTGGCGCTGCGTCGTCATTTGCGGTGCGTCAACCATCCAAGCGACGAGGATGGGTCGCCCCTGGGCGCTGTGGACCGTCCTGGACCGGTGAGAAAAAGGGGCGACGGGGGCTGGGATCGCCGATGCAGTCCCCGGTATGCGCGGCCAGGCTGTGCCGCCTGGTTCTGGGAGTCGGGCGAGGAAAATGCAGAAGGAGAAGGACTTGGGAGCTTTCGGGAACGCACTCGCGGTTTATATAGATGATGCCCGGTGGGGCGCGGCCGTTAAAGCAGCGAGCTGGACGGCTAAGCTTCATCCAGTAATCTGAATACTGCCACAGCCCGCCGTTAAACTCGATCGGGGAATTCTTGATCCGCGCCGTGCCGCGGTTGGCCAGACGCCGAAAACGCCGCCCCGCTCACCGGCACAACGTATACTATCTATATTCTTAAATAAATAACTATTTTCTTTTTTTTATATATTTATTATACTTAACTTAATAAATCTTATATTAAATATACTAATTTTTCTTATTATAATAAGTATATCTATTTAAATTAAAAATATATTAATTCTCCTATAATATTTATTAATAAGAAATAGCAGAAGCTAGTTATAGCTTAAGAATAGATTTATATTTAAAAAAAAGAAATATTTATAAAACTTTAATATCTAAAGATATAGAATAAATTACTCCATACTCCGTACCTGTTAATATTTATCTTCTGACATTAAGTAGAATAAGCTTAGTATATATATAATATTATATATCACGATGTTAATCTTATAAAAATATTAAAAGAGCTAATTATTCTAAACTATAATTAATTTTCTATTTATATAGCTTTTTTATATAAATTACTAATTCTTTCTAATTTTTCTGGATCGGAATTTTACTTAGAATACATCGCCTCGACTTTCCAGCCTGAAGATCCTCAAAATTCTTTTAACAACAATTAGGCCCATGCCAAATAGCGGTCAAGTAGCTGGACATCGCGGGTTTTTACGGAGAAGTTGAGAGATTTACAATAAGAGAATGATGCAAAAAATCAGAATACGTACTATATTTCACAAGGAATAAAATAGAATCAAGAAACAAAAACAAAAGGGTATCGAGGTAACATAAAATCTCGCTCGCTACATGTAACACATCACGCATGAATTTTCTTTGCCCGTAAGCGTTTGGCCACCGGAGTTGCTCCTGCAGAAGAAGCAGTAGTAACAGTAGCAGATGAAGAGACTGATGTCGATGCTTTCAGCAAAATCTTGCTCTTGCTTTTAGGAATCGCGCTGGCCTTTTGCGTGACCGGTTTAGGCACCGAACTGACCTTGGTCACCGCCGCTTCCACTGGCTTTGGCTCTGCAGATGGACGACTTTTCGATACAGTGGAATCAGTACTTGGCGGCTTGGGAGTCAGCTTCTTGCGCTTCGGGATAGGCGTGCCAACAGACAAGGGTTTGATGATGGGATTGTTCGAGGTTGCTGGCGCAGCCATGTTGATGCGGCGAACTTTTTTGCTGGGTGTTGCTGGCAAAACATGACTCCGAGACTTCTTCCTCTCTGGAGACGGCAATTCAAGAGCTTCAACCTGCCTCTCTGGCGCATATTCCACCAAGTCCTCGTCTTTCCAACATACTTGTTTGGATCCAGAGCGTGAACGATGCCCTTGTCCTTTGGCTTCACCATTTTCCTGAGACTGGTCCTCGTCACTCTGGTCTTGCCTGCCGAAGCTCTGCAAGAACTGCTTGGGAAGCACCGCGTTTCCCTTGTTGCGACGGGTGTTTTTACGAGTCACAAGGGCTAGTTCCTGTGCCTCTGTCCGCTGCAAAAAGACAAACTCTGTTCCATTGGCACGGCGAACCGGGATCTGATTTGGAACAGCCGGACGCTGGCTGTGTGTTTGAGGAGGCGCCTTTGGCAGTTTCGTCCGAGTGCTGCGGCGGCATGCCGAGGGAGAAGATTCCTCTCTAGAAGTGTCCTCATTGACGTCGTTGCTAGGCAGAGCTTTTGGAGTTGGAGACTCTACCGCTTTGTCCACCCCCTTGGTAGGAGTCGATACCTGTTGAGTCTTTTGCGGCGAAGGCGAGTTTTTGTCAAGCTCCTCGAGCGCTCTCCGTGATCGCACAGTTGGCGAGTTGACCGAAACAGTCCCTTCTACCTTGGTCGGTATCATGGCAGCGTTGGCAGCTCGCTTGGCTTGAGCGCGCGACAAAAACTCGCTGAGCAAGGCAACGTCCTCGCCGTCAAGGGAGTTCATTCTCAAAGCCGACCGCACCAAGTTGAGCTCCTGTCTCGCGACGATCTCGACAATTTCTGCGGCTGCCTCGCTACTTGCCATTTCAAGAGTGGGGTTGACGGCATCACCAAACGCTTCAGAGCTGTCCAACCCACGAATGGCCTCAGAGCCTTGGCTAAGAATGTCTGCTGCTGCATAAGCATCTGTTTCTGGCGAGGTGAGGCGTCTCGATTCTTCCAATAGTTCGTCCTCCAGCCTTGGCGTTTCTTCACTGTCGAATGAGTGCTCTCCGTCCGGCTGTTGTTGCGTGAGGGCGACCAATTTGCCTAGTCAGGACAGCATTAGTAACCTATCGGACACATCTCTCTAGTGATTTTTCCATCCACTCACGACGTCTTCGCCCAATCTCAAACTCCCATTTCGTCTCTAGAAACGAACGGCCCCGCCCCGTTTGCGTATCGTCATCATCACCACTATCATTATCGTTCTGGTCGGCCAGCCGTTGTCGCTTCACCGCACGCCTGTAATCTGCATTTGCCGATGCGTTGATCTCGCTCTCGAATTCCTTTTCCTCGATTCTGCTGACTGCCACAGGACCCGCGCGCACTCGAAGTAGCTCCATGCTCTTTCTGAACCGTTTCCAGATTTTGCGTGACTTGTGACGCGCCAGAAACGCCGTGGAGGGGACGCGCTCCCAGGCCCTGGGCACGTTTCTTTTGGTGGCCGCCGTGGGCGTGAAGCTGATTTGATCGGTGACCTGTGCGATGCTGTGTCAAAACCAATCAGCCATTCGGTCAATCTGTAAATCTTTGCGCTGAGCTGCATCTTGCAGCTCTCTATCCAGGTCCGACACAAGTAAAACCAAAGCAAACATACCGCGTTGACAGGAATGTGTGTGTTTGTGGGTGCGAGTGCGAGATGGCCGGCGAATCGACCATCATCATCGACACATCCTCCATGCCTTGGAGTCCACGCGACAGCGGAATGCTGGAACCAGTTTTTAGGCAGTTCGTATCAAATAGTACTCCGTAGTTCCTTTTGGCATCCAGTGGATCGACGATTTTTTCCGATTTGCGTGCCTCGGATACGTGCAGTGGAACAATGAAAGCGCGAGGAATGTTGTCGGTCGTGTGCTGCTTCGTCCGGTGCTGCTACACGTGGGTCGCGTGCTGAGATAATATGATAATCCAGTCAAAAAAGAAACAGTAACAAATTAAAATACCGGAGTGTTTGCTACAACAAGTCGGATGGCAGCTGCCAGGGTTAATAACAGATATTGCGCCTATTCCATGCAGCGGATCGTTGGCGTTGAAGCAATCAAAATAATAAACCGGAGGCTAAACTGCGAAAGGCGCGGGCCCACCGCGCGTTGCCGTGCCAACGGGAGCTTCTATATCTCCATCTCCAGTAGAATTAATTAATTACATACGACAATTCATATAAATATGCAAAGTAGGAATAATAAGATAGAAAGTATCGAGCATTCGTACTATTGTCTTTGTTTGAGTTGCTAGCGCACAAGTGTCTAACTATAATTTGACGAAATTGCTCGAACAGCATACGACATAAGCTAGTATCGTAAAAACGTGCAATAAGCCTCTCTGGTCGTCCTGCGAGATTTCATGGGTGTTCCCGCTCAGTTTTTGTGACAGGGTGGTTACAGCTCGTCGGTACTCATGACTGAGTCGCCAAAATCACCATCGACATTGACGGGGTAATATGTGCTGTACATCGAATCATGGCCCGTTGTGTTGGTCGTCTGCCACGATAATTTCCGTGAGGAATTAGGTGTATAATTAGTAGTGTACAGCGACTGGCAAATACCACCGGGGCATCCTGCTCAGACGGCGTCTTTCTACACTTGTTCCTTGCTTTACTTTCCAACGGATTCTTCCAGCAGATCGGACTCGTCAAATGGATCCCCAAACTCCTCTGCCAAGAAACGTTTATCAGTAATGGACGGGACTGCCTTGACATAGTTCCTCGAATTTCCTTCTGACTTACGAAGACTAAAATCTCGGTCAACTACCGAGTCCAGCGCACGGGAGTACTCCTCCTGCGCCCTCTGGTTATTCCACGATGCCCCGGGCTGATCTTTAGACTGCTGTTGCTGCTGTGGGTTTGACGTTTGCGCATCCCAAGAGACCCCGCGGCCCTGGTCGAACGGAGCTGCGGGCGACCCAATAGCTGGCTCACCCAGGCCCCCGTGATACGATGCGGTCTGGGAGCCAGGAGGTGACAGCTCGGAGATGGGGTTAAATGTTGGCGTGCGAGCACCGGTAGGAGAGGCTGAGCCGGAGGAAGAGAGCATTTCAGAGTCGCCGTCAGGATCTGCGAGGGTCAAGTTAGAAACAAATCATCGTTGATAAGTTGGATCAGACAGTAGTAGATGTCGCCCAACTAGAACTGAAACACCACTTACCTGCAGACATGGCGGCGGTCGATCGAGGGTGGTATCCGAGGTTATGATAATACAGCTGATGAATCGTAGCGCACTGATCGGCGTCAGACAGACGAAGAGAAAGAGAGTTCGCAGTTGACGATGGCTGATCCGAATCGTCCCCGCCTTTTGACTGCCGCACGAGCCACCGCCGGGGCCCACAAAGAGGAAGAACCCGCCCGTCGGTCTTCGTCTTACTGACCCTGCAGCAATTAAGTTATTAACTACTAATTGTTTCCAGCAACTCTCGTTCTTCAGCAGTCTTGACTGGCCTGCGCATTCTGATCCTCGACTTTGTCCAGCTGCGTTTTGAGGTGCATATCCATTATATCCCCCGCCGGTCATTGCGGGCCATTGGATGAAAGTGGGAGGGGAGAAAAAAAAAGAGACAGTGGATGTACAGAACGCATATTTCCTCCTCAGCAGCAATACAACATGAGCGCGAGGCAAAACAACGTTCCCGATGCATGGGAAACAGACTGGGAAACACTGGCTGATGTATGCTTCCAGTACCTCACAGTGGCCTTCAATTGCTGATATAGAAACCAGAAGCAGGACCAGACTGCCGAAACCGCCTCATCGGAAAAGAAGGTGTCCTCAAAAGTAACCAAAGCGCAGCGCCGAGCTGCGCAGGCGGAATTCAATAGACAACTATGGGCCGAAGCGTATGTCTGCAGATTAAACCAGATCCAGAAAGAGACTGACTAGGCATTGATCAGGGATGCTCCGCAGACATTCCACTACCTCGAGTCCAAATCCGACGTCCCGCTCAAGCAGGAGTTCAAGCCTGCGGTCACCGTGCTGAGTCGCAGGCCTCAGATCGCCTCGAGAAACGCCGACGCTGCCACGGCCGGTATCTCGGCCTTGAGTCTTGGTCCAGATGGGAAAGAAGCATACGACTCTGATGAAGAAGCAAACAAGCCTCCGGAGATGACGCCCGAGGAGCGGCAAGCTAAGGCTTTGAAAGACCGCGAAGAAAAGCAGCGCAAGTACGAAGAAGTTCGTGAAAGGCTATTTGGGAGCTCGTCTAATCCGGGATCTGGCGCCTCATCACCTGGCGGCACACCTCCGCCATCCAGACACCAGAGTAGCGGCGGTGAAGGGAACCGTGGTCGAGGACGCAATCGAGGAGGTGGGAGAGACAGGGATAACAATAATCGCGAGAAACGGGACTCGCCAGGAAACAACAACAATAATAATATGGGCAAGCAAAGGCAACTATACGATCCGAACTACTCTGCCAAGTCCAATTCAACATATCTACAGCGAAGAGACCGTCCACAGCAATCTTCTACAGAAAGATCTGATACCGAGCAACAAGTCCCCAAGCAGCCTATAAGGAACCCAAGAGGCCCTGATGGCAATGGTCGCGGCGGGTTCGGTTTTGGCCCTCGTGGCAGAGGGGCTTAATCGATTCTTCACAGGATAGCCCGCGCTATCAAATGAATTCAAAGCCATGAAAAACAGATTCATGAGTCGTTGTTATGAACAGCTTCTACACACCGTTAGCAAGTTAAAGGCGCCCACACAGCCTAGCTGACTTACCATAATACCGCAAATAGTTGTCAAAGTAGACTTCGTCACTACTTGTGGTCGCCATGACATACTCGTTGTCCTCAATTGCCTGGACCCAATTGGCCCATCGCGTGCCCATTTCCGATTCTGTCCAGCCACGAAACGGTTTCAACACACGGCTCAACCGAAGCATCCAAGGTGCAATTTGGACGTCAACATATGACATGGCGGGGCCTAGGAAAAACGGTCCTTGGGCGTGCGAAGCATTGACTAGCTTTGCAATATCGGCCTTGAGCTCATCGGCACTGGCAACTTGTTTTAAAGGGTCCCTTTCCAACAAAAGCTTGTACCAACTCGGAACGATGAACCGTTGGACCTATTCAATGTTGATCAGTGATTCATACCCCAGCAAAATCAAGTGGGTAAAAACGAACATGGTCAGCCCAAAGACGACAATGAGCCCGGAGCTTTGCGTCGCCTGGTGGGAGAAGCGGAATGCCCACATCGAGATCCTCCAACTACAACAATAAGCGCCGCGCTGCTAGAAAGAGTAGCACACTTACATATTCGAGAAGCACGTTGCTCTCGTAGCAGCCCCAATTGCCATCTCGGAGAGTTGGGACTCGGCCCCGAGAGTCCATTTCCAACAGCAAGTCGGGCTTCTTGTACGGGTCTACCTCTATATATTGATAAGGTATACCTTTCATTTCCAGTGCTATCCAAACCTTTTGAACGAAAGGACTGGAATTCACGTTATTATTTGCTGCATAAGACTTGGAATGGAGATAATATCAACTTGCCAGAAACAATTTGCAAATAGTTTAAGGTCGCACTCTTTTGAACGTTTCTTCACCGTTAATTGTGCTTGTCCTGTTGCCTTTTTGTGAAAAGTTTTTGGCTGCGCCTGCTTTTGCTGCTGGTCAGCCATCACAGTTTGTTTGGAGTTATTGATCAAGAAATGAAAACATACCGCATCTTTTTTCTCTTTGCTGGCTTTGAGCAAGTGCCTGTGCACGCTATTCTTTTTTACTCGGTCACTATCTTCTAGCGTGTGCCTGTGACCTCCTCCAATACCATCTGTTTTCCCATTCCCGCCATTACCATTGACTCGCTGGATGGTGTAATATTTCTGCGCCCTCGAGCCCGGATGCGCTGCAGGTAGAGCTGGACTAGGGGTTAAGATACCAAAAGGCTGCTGCTGCTGGCCTTCTCCTCGCGAATGTGCTCCGTTTGTAAAGAACGTGGCTGCCGCTGTCGAATGGCTAACGGTCGACAACATGTCGATCGCTTCCCCAAGCTCAGAATCTGCTGCAGCCGATGTAGTGCCAGGGTAGTGCTCGGTGATTTTGATCTTGACGTCGCATAGATCGCGCTCTCGAGCTGTGCGCTTCCGTTTCTTCTTGTTGGGGTCATCCGACTTGGGCGTACCTGGGGGTCGTCCTTTCAGACGACAGTCCCAGTAGTGAGACACAAAGGGCTTGCGTTTGTATTTCTGAGTAGACCGGTGAGAATAGACATTGTCGACATGGGGGAAGTATGTTTTAAATCTATGAGATGTCAAAAACAAAATACCAAGCAGCAGCAGCACTTGTTATACTGCCAAACCGCGGAAGGAATATACATACTGTTCTTCGGTCAGAGTAATCGGCTCATCGACATTGAAAAGCCGGTCCCGCCATGCATCGAGATCAGGCGGATTGGGGATTATCTTCATGCTCCCAAAATGGCTATCTTTATTTTCCATCACGGCGCCAGGACCGGGCAGAAAGCTGCTGATGGCCGCTTCGGACTGTGGAGTCGGCGCGTTGTTGACAATTACTTCACCCAGAGACGGAATCGGCGGCGGTAGCCAGCTAAGCTCGCCAATGTCATCTGCACTTCGCGACGACGATGCCGGAGCGATGCTCCGCTGCGTCGGCTGATTTGGTCCCATGTGCGTGGTGGTGTTTAAAGTAGTAGTCACACCCTGGCCTGGGCGAGATGGAGGAGGCGCTTGATACCGGGGATTATTGGCATTGCTGTCGCGCGGATCAAAATTCCCTGGCCGGGGTGTCTGGACAACTGTCTGCTAAGAAGGTTATATAAGATGACGGTCATTCAAGCAAGTAAATTGTTTGAAAATTAATCGTTTGAATACTCACAAAGGCAGTGGTAGCGGGCAGGCCGTGCTCTATAGAGTGCGAGAAGCCTTGGAACGACTGGGGATCATTGTGGTCGAACCCGGACGGCAGCGTCGAGCTCAGAGACAAGCTGCCCGGCAGGTCCTGTAGGTTGGAACTGTCCATATTAATGATTTATAAAACGCTTTCTCTCCCAGCGCGACAATGATTCAGCGTCAACTGGGTTGGGCTTGTTAGCATTACTCAGAAAGCCGATGGCCGGTTGAAGCGGCACTGGATTTTCGGCTCGGAGATTGGCGCGTCGGCGTGGTTTAACAATTAGCCGCTTATCTAAGATTTAGTTGCTTGTCCACTGCACAAAGAGTCGCCCAGTAGTTTTCTTACTTACTAGTAGTTTATATGCTGGAAAATAAAAATGACTGTAATTGTTGGCTTTAGTGCATTATCTTTTCAAAGTTGGCTGCGTCCACATGCTGACGAGTGTGCAGCCAGACAGCCTGCCAAGACTCCGATCTATACATATTAAAGCAGCATGCAATAATTAACATGTGGATTGGGGTATTAGCATGACACGTTTAGTAGGAATACTATCTACGTGGCTATTGGTTTGCAGGATCATCAGAATTGTTTTCTCAATCCCAAGAGTGCGTGTTCGCTTTTGTTGCTATGCAGATCAATGACCTTGAGCCACAGCCAAAGCACGTTGTGGCACACCATATGGCATTTTGGCAAGGGCTCTAAATGTGAATATTAGTAAAATAAGGAGCAGTATCAAGGACTGCTTAAAACCAAGCAAGACCCTTAGGAACAACCTACAGAGCGAATTTCAGTCGAGTCTGGCAGACAGAGAAAGGCAAGAAAAGAGAGAGAGAGACAGAGCCAGGATTCAAATTGTTAAATGCACAAAATTAAGGCGGTACCACAACATGTGGCCTGCTGGAGGACTCCCTACATGAGGCTTCGGCCAGGATTCAGGTCTAGAATTACACAAAGCATGATCAATAGGGTATTGATTACCGGCCTCTGCTTCGGCAAGACAAAGTTACACGGGTGACATTTGGACAATGCGTTTAACACCCACCTAGAGTGGAGACGTATATTGCCCCATCTGCTGGTCTCCGGTATTATCAATACGTACAACACATCGTTGGTGCTATTGAAGCTTTTTTGTGGCGGAAACAAACTTTCTAGACGAGGTTAGTATATATAGGTAGGTATACCGCGCTAACTAGTTACGACTAATATATCGCCGATCTTCCTGACTACTGAATGATTTCACTATAACGAGTGATTGGTAATCGAGACAAATACATACAATGATTGAAATTCAGTATCCTCCAGTACAAGACTGTAATTGGATCAACAACAGAATATCAGACTCGGATTCATCCTACAGTTACTCCGCACTTCACAATCGCTTTCTTTCCGGGTGTCGTTTGTCTGCCTCGGCATTTTTAAAGGGAAACCCAGAGGTCCTCTTGTCAGCGCCTGTTTTGCTGCTAATCCGTCCTTTGCCTGTACCAAAGAGCAGACACCAGACGCCCGTGGCCGCCACGATTGTAGAGCCTACCATGCCAAAGCCCAGCGCGGTCTGACTAGTCGAAATATAACCCGTGTAGTTGTAGAACGCAAGAGCGCCGTGAAGCAAGGTCGTAATCAGCAGCGTCGAGGTCGCGTATGGAGCGCGGAAGTCTGTCTCATCAACGGAAATAGCATCGGTCGGTGACGTCAACGGGAGCAAGCCGCTTAGCGACATGATTAGCATTGCGAGTGCAAGTAGAGCGAGGCCGAGAGAGCGTGATAGATAGGTTTCGATGTCTTGTTCGTTCGTCAGTTATGGTCTCGGCCAGACGCTAACATAGCACTGTACCTGTGGGCTGGGCTCGGCTATCATCCAAGAGCAAGGTGACAATGAGCCGAGGAGTCGCGGCCAGAGCAAGGCCTTGAATTGCTAACCATGCACTGGCTGCGTATGTGTAAATGTAGAACGTCTTGAGCGAAGCCGTTAGAATTGCGGTCGGGCAAGGCGGCAGGAAACATAAGCAACTCACATCCATGTTCGACGCGGTCCACCCAGATCTTGTTTCTTTAGTGGTGTTAGTTGAGACAGCAGTGTAAACAAACTAACTAGTGTTGCTTGTTGGACAGACGAAGTGCCAAGTCGTGGTGGAAGAAGGAGCTTCGAGGCGGATGATGTCATGTTGTGTCAGTTGGGGCCCCACCAGCTTATTTGAACCTCCTTTATTTGCACACTGTTTTGATCTTATTTTGACATTACTTCTTGCAGCCAGGGAGAGTGCTGCTTGTGTTACTGCAGAAATTTACTATTTACTTCACTCATTCATTTAATTCATTCGCAGTCAGAAAGAATAAATAATAATGCCATTGATGCTCATACAGGCTCCCGTACCGATCACAACGAAGCACCGTCTAAAAGGAAAATCCATCGCCCAAAACGCCTATCAACCCGCCGGTCCATGCAATTTGTCAGTCAGAAAAGTCGAGAAAAGAGACCAGCTCCGATCGATGCCCTCACGCGTTGTCAAAACATCCCGGAGAAGTCGACCGCAGCATCCGGGACAGTAGCCTTGCGCTCAGCAGGAACCCCCATCGCGACGGACCCAGGAGGAATGTCTTTGGTCACGACGGAACCAGCTGCAATCACCGAGCCTTTGCCGATGGTCACACCCGGTAGGATGACCGCGTTGACTGCAATCCAGCAGTTGTCTTCAATGACCACTGGGCTGCTGTAAACGTTTCTGCGAGTCTCGATGTCCTTAGGATGGAGCTCGGTCACAATAGTGACATTGGGCCCGATAAGCACGTTGTTACCGATGACTACCAGCGCACTATCCATGACCCGCAAACTACAAGGATTCGATGTCAGCATCAGGAAGCAAATGGGGTGAAACAAAAAAAGGGGGGGCGGACTTGACGTTGGCGTAAAATTTGTCTCCGAGGACAATGTTGCAACCGTAGCTGAAGTTGAATGGTGGCTCAATGACAGGTGAGTGTCCAACACGGCCGAGGATTGAACGCAGCATCGCCTCACGGGTCTTGCGCAGTTCCTTGAAAACATCCTCCAAGGGCATATCATTTTGGTTTTCCAAGACTTGGTCATCCAGGTTGTATTTGGCACAAAACCGGCGCGCTTCAACCTTTTTTCTTGTGAGCTGGGGGCATGTGAGGACTTTGTATCTTTCCACAAAAGCGTCAACAACACAGCTCCAGTATTGCTAGCTATCGTCGAGGTCGACTTACAGATCTCCTGCCACCATCAACTGGTATTCGGAGCTGACCGGCACGCCGGTTCTCGAGGCGTATTTCGCGTTAATATCGGCAATCTCCTCTTTGGTCCTTAGCGACTTGAACCTGTCCTGCGCATGCTGTGACTGGTGGGTCAACTCTGTGACGCTCGAGTTCGTTGATGCTTGCTTTGGAGCAGCTGTGCCAGGATCGTTCCCTCCCTTTCGAGGGAGGAGACGACGAAACCACTTGGCCATTTTTGGTAGTGTCTGGCCCATGCCTTTGACGGTGCACATAGGGACGCCTTATATATGTGACTGATTTCTAAGATGCGTCAAACTGCACCAGCCGGGGTTGAGTCACTGCACAACTTGAAGAACTCGATCGATGTCGGCACAGTAGTAATAATAGTATCCGTAAGTATATGAGTAGTATCATTGATTAACCCGGGGAACAAGATAGTGACAGCCGAAAGGCCTGTTATCGCTTTTTCTTCTTTTATTTTCTTTTTCCTTAGTTTCCCCTAAAATTTGTCATTCCAGTTTTTTTTTTTTTGTTTTTGTTTTTTTTTCTTTTTTCTTCTCCCCCTCTGTTTTCTTTTTCTCCCCCCTGCTACGCACGCCACTTTCCCGATTCTGTAAGGGAGGCCATCCTAACATGGAATCATAATGAAAAACAGCCCCTCTCGTGAGTAATACGCAATTAAACTAAGCAATAATTTTTCCTTGCTGGTTACTTTCGAGCATCAGCCTTGACTCTTTTTGTCATTTGAGTCACTGGCGATCTTCTTAGCACTCTCTGACCGGATAAAGATCTTCGTTCTCCCAATTCCCGGCGGGCGGTGAGTCTTTACGTTTACTCAATAATAACAATAAGAATGATGACAATGTGTATATTGGTGGTACTACGTACCACCTACTTATTTTTTTAACAATTAAATTCTGTCGGTATTACCCTGTACTTTAATCGTTGTTGCACAGTTGGCACCGCCAGGCTCCATGTGGGCCATGCAATTCTTTCATCTTCGTAACAGCAGTTCAGCCTAGCAGGGAGGGTTAGGGACGTTGGCATGTCATTAACGTGCGTTAGGCCGAGGCTGTCATATCTACCCCGGGCGAAAAGCATGCATATATCAATATTGTACAGCTCCGTACCTACACAATATTAATTGATTTTGATTGAACAATGTATTCCGCACTCACCCAGAAGAAGCACTCGGGGGGAAGTTGGCGGTCGGGAAGTTCACCCAATTTCTGGGGTAGCTGACTCATTAAATGGAATCCTTGAATCCTTGAATTATTCATTGAATGGCTAGTCATGAATCAGCTTAACACACTAAAAAGCACAGACTCATATTGCATCGATTCTCAACATGGTTTGAGTTTGAGATCCACCGAACCACATCGGACAACACAACCTTGGTTGGGCAAACAGTGAGGTATAGTTTTCACTATTAAGATATAATAGGTCCAAATTAATTCCCAATTCCAACCCTACGAGCTGGCGTCGCCGTCCTTGATGTCGGAATTGGGCTTCAGCCAGCCCAGCCTTGTCCCATGCAGGCCGGCGCCGGCTGCCGCACCGGGGCGGGGAATGGGGTCCGTCGGCGGCTCCCGCATCGTGGGCCTGTTATTTACTATGTATATTGTCTTAGCTATGTAGTACGGTGTATGTAGAATGAGATGTATCCAGTCTATAGCCCATTGGCCGTGATTAGGCACTACTGTTAACGCCATGTTGAACTCGTTACAGAGTATGTGCGCATATGTGAGCTGCTGAATCGTCATTGCATACATAAAACACACAGAGCACGTCAAATCCCAGTAACTTCCCCGGCGTCAGTCACGCAGTAGAGGAATCCGATGCCAAAGCGGTGTGACGTCCGTCCTCTTGCCCGGGCAACGAAGGAATACCTGGTCTATATCCCACTGCAGAGGACGGAGACTGCACGGAGTATGTGGATGACAAAGAACCCATCTCAGCCGTCGACAGCGCCACATCCATGCCGAGTTAAACCGAAGAGACAAGAAACGCAAGACAATCCGAGAAACCCCCCACGAACAGTCCAACTTCTAAGCGAAGCCTCGCACAGCCACCTCAAGAGCCCAGGGTTCTGGTCCTTGCGGGACCAAGTGTGCGGGTCTGCGCCAGAAACATGCACCAAGAAACCTTCACAGAACCGAAGAGACTCTGTGTAACCCTCTCCCCGGTAACTGCCTTATCAATCAACACTGTAAGCTGGGTTTTATCGCACTTTATCGCTCATCATAATGGTGGATGTGTGAGAGAGGCCCCCTGATTGGCGAGACCCGTACAGAAAAGGGATTTTCAGTGGAGACGCAGCAGGAAAAAAAGCAACGACGCTGACAGCCTCGAAACAACAGCGACAGCGTCAGGCCAACGCCCTAGTCCGGAAGAGTCTTCACCCAGGCAACAATAATAAACCATGCCAGTCAGCTTTCCAAGGTGGCCCTGGGCGCACAATCATAGACTCGCAGACTCAGAGGTTGGTTGTGCGGAGAATTCATTCGCCTGTCTTTTCTGTTTTCGGACCAGTTCATTCAACATTGAAGACTGCTAGTCTGCTACGGACGGTACGGTCGGAAAGTATGCCTGTAAAGAGAAATTGCCGACTGCGGATGCTGTGTACACTGTACGGAGTAATGCCAACGACAACGGCCAATAACGGACCAGACCATTACTGAGGGTTGCTGGCACGCAGGTACCTCATGAAGCTGAGCTCCTCTGGAGTCGGCTGCGAGGACTCTCCCACTCCCAGCGCCTGTTGGTATCGCCGGGTAAGACCAGCATCGTCCCCTACTGCGGAAGCAGAGTCGCTGTCCCCCGACAGCCCGTCGCTCTCGTCACCGCCAATGGCATCGCCGTCTAGTGGGTCTTCCTCTGCGTCGCTCACTGTTTCGGGCGCGCCATCCCGAGGCGCTTTCTTGGTGGACACTGCCATATCCTTCATCAGCTTACCCAATTCCACCTCTCGTCGCTGCGAGGCCTCCTCGGCGCGAGCCTGCTGCTTGCGCTCCAGCTCCGGCCGATAGTCTCGCTCAAATTCCTGCCGCTTCTCCTCCACCGCCTGGAAAAAGTCGTCCACGCCGTCTCCGGTCATCGAGCTAACCCCTACAACGCTTAGATGGCGGTAGAACTCCTCTAGCATTAAGCTCATGCTGTTCAGCAGCGACCCCATGTATCCACTGCCCGCGCCAAATCCGCCGGAACCACCTTCCGCTCCAAAAGCCCCGGCGTCTTCCTCCTGACGCAGGGCATTCTGAAAGGCGTCAAAGTCTGTCATCCACTCCTTGGCGAACTCTGCATCCTGGACATCCGTTTTGTTGAAGACCAGGATCATCGGCAGCTTAGTCTTGTACAGGATGCTGCACGCGTACAACATGTTGCTCATGAACGTGCTGGTGGAGCTGGTCCGCGGCGTGTCAATTACATACGCAATCACCGTAGGGAACGAAGAGGCCAGCGTCTCGAGGAAGATACTCCCCGAGGCACTCCACACAAAGACCTCGATCTGACCGGGGGTATCGACCAGGATGTGCCGGATCGGTCGCCCAGTGGTGTTGGCGGGGTCGGTCGGAGCCGTGCGCTTCTCTAGCAGGGCAATGATTTGATCGATCTTGGTGGCAAACAGGTTCAAGGATGTCAAAATGCCCCCGTTCGGTCCCAAGTTGTACTGTTTCATTACTTCCTTGTAATTAATCGAATCCCGGATGTCGATGTTGCTCTCGAACGGAACAGAGTGTACCGCAGGGTCTAGGTTCAGCACATAGGGCGCCTTTCGCTGGGAGTGCAGATATGAATTGATGCGCTGCATAAATGTCGTCTTGCCCGAGCCTGCCATCGCGATCGTGAGTATTCACATCGGCACTTATACTAGCTTCAAATCTCGTCCACATCCATCATCATAGACAGTATGTAGTTCCAGACAGACTCTTCTATTCTATAGCCCTTTAGGAAAAAAAAAAGAAGCGTCTCTCACCTGCCATGCCAACACAGACCACCGCCACAGGCGAGGCGGTCTCGCCGGGAGCAGCTGTCGCAGCCATGCCGTGCCGATGATTGTTGATTTCTAGTTATCAGTAGAGTATTTCTGAGACGGATAGCAGCTGCGTATAGATGTGTCAAGGAAACACTTTTGGAGGGATGGTGATGTTTTTCTCTTTTTTTTTTCTTCTTGAAAGAAAAACCGTAGCGGGGCGACAGACACTGTTCGTTTCGTTCCGGCCGGGGCAGGTGGGGCCCGCTGCTTCAACGTCATGTTCCTTCGAAGCTCCCGTCGGCGTTTTTCTTTTGCAGCAACAGCAACATTGAATGACTCTTCCAAGCTCCAACATGACCTTGGAAGACTTTGAAAAATCGCTCGCCGAGAGCCGCGAGCAGAAGCAGTCTGAAAGCAGCAGGGACAAGGATCGCTCTCGACACCATCGCCATCATCATCACCACCGCCGCCATCGCAGCTCCTCTAGGTCGAGAGAAACGCGCCACGGTCGCGACAGACATCACGAGGATTCCGACAGACATAGACAGAAAAGATCGCGGCGAGACGACAACGAAGAGGACGAAGAGAGCCGGCACAAGAGACGGCATCGGCATGGAAGCTCTCATGATCGCGACCGTCCGAAGAGCGATGCCGATCCGGTTGCCTCGAATAGCAATGAATCGCACTTGAAACGAGACTCGTGGATGGAGGCTCCATCTGCGCTTGACATCGATTATGTACACAGACCCGAACGGCGCCTCCAAGAACAATCGCAAGCAAAGATGCTACAAACAGACCTCACAACGAAAATACATCAAAGGGAGATCAACGAGCATTTACGGGATCTCAGAGACGGCAAAATCGCGGAAGAAATCGAAACTACAGCATCCCAGCACGATGTTGACTATACGTTTGGCGATGCCGGTTCCCAGTGGAGAATGACAAAGCTCAAAGCTGTTTACCGAGAAGCCAAGGATTCAGGCAGGGACGTGGATGAGGTTGCAATTGAGCGGTTTGGGGACCTGCGCTCGTTTGATGATGCCCGAGAGGAAGAAATAGAGCTGGACCGAAGGGACACATATGGGGAATCATACGTGGGTAAAATAAAACCCAGCGGGGAGCTCTTCCAGGAGAGGAAACTCGAGCAAGGTTCCCGCAGAAGCTCTCGACAGGAAAACCAAGATATTGAACCGGCTGTTCAGGAACAGGGGAAACGAATGGATACTGAACCCCCTGCAGGGACTACGCAGCTTCTAGATGCGACAGCACTCAATCGGCTACGCGCAAAGATGATGAAGGCAAAACTAAAAGGATCAGCCGAAGCTACCAAATTGGAGGAGGAGTACAATGCTGCTACTGCACTTATGGCCAATCGCAGAGAAGGTGACGTGGTGGTGCTCGGTGTGATGGAGAACAGAATGCTGGCTGGCAGCTCCAGGGGCGAGGTAAAACCGGTTGAAAATCGTCGAGGCCGTGAACGTGGTCAGGTTCAGGAGAACGACGACATGTCGATCGAGGATATGCTCAGAGAGGAGCGGCGAACTCGGGGTCAAGCTGGTGGTGAAGGCATGCGACTTGCCGAACGCATCGCGAAAGACGCAAAATTCGATGTAAGTTTGACCCTCAAATTGTGCCGTTTGGACACTAACATGAACTACAATAGAATGATTTGGAATACATGGATGACAACGCAGCCAAGCTCGCCAAACGAGTGCAGAAGTCTGAGCTCAACTTGAAGAACACTGCAATTAGTGAATTCCACAAGATGAACAGGGTTTTGGATAATTGTCCGCTATGCCATCATGAAGATACCAACACACCTCCTGTAGCACCTGTGGTATCGTTGGCGACTCGCACCTATCTGACCTTGCCTACGGAGCCTGAACTCAGTGACGGGAGCAGCACAATCGTTCCAATTCAACACCGCACAAATTTATTGGAGTGTGACGATGATGAGTGGGAGGAGATACGCAATTTTATGAAAAGCCTGACTCGAATGTACCATGACCAAGGCCGGGACGTGATATTCTACGAGAACGCAGCACACCCGGACCGGAAGCGCCATGCAGCGCTAGAAGTCGTGCCTCTTCCTTACAGCCTCGGCGAAACATCCCCGGCTTTCTTCAGGGAAGCCATCTTGTCGGCAGATTCGGAATGGACGCAACATCGCAAACTGATAGACACTCTTGCCAAATCTCGGCAGGGTTTGGGCAAATTGGCTTTCCGCCGTACGTTGGCGAAGGAGATGCCCTATTTCCATGTCTGGTTTGAACTTGATGGCGGACTAGGCCATGTGGTAGAAGACACGCACCGCTGGCCCCGCGGAGATTTGTTTGCCAGGGAAATCCTCGGAGGCATGTTGGATCTTGAGCCAGACGTTATCAAGCGCCAGGGTAAATGGAGTCGCAGTGGCGATCGTCGAGTTGAGCCGTTCAGGAAACGATGGCGCAAGTTTGACTGGACCCGCGTGTTGACAGAGGGTTGATACTGTAGAGTACAAAATACAGTTTCGGACATGTACAGTCAGTCATATGGTGAATGTAAATCTGTATATCTAGCTGCACGCCATTAATATCCCAGTTGAAGACTGTATTTGATAAGAATCAAAGCAAAGCGATTATTTTTTTTTCTTTTTTGGATCATATCAGATCAGTCTTGTTATGCATCTACGGGCCAATTACATTTTCTTTACTTGTGATGAGATATATGATTATTCTTCCAAATAATAACTTCGTTCTGCTTTGATGCGATTATTGAACAGTATAGTTATCGCACCAATAAGAGAGGCTCGGACACATCTCCGTGACTCCTCCCCCCGCCGAAACCGCAGTTGCTCCGTCCGGTGTATCATCTTTGCCGCGGGGTCTTCCAGTCTTCACTTTTTACTACAAATAACGACACGGGCCCCCCTGAGTTACCGAGTCTCGGTGATAGTGGAAGTTGTCCAGCTCAGACAAAATTTGCATCATGGCCCGACCAAAGGCCCTTTTGTTGGGCAACATTGACCAGTATGACCCAAGCCCGCGCCCTCTATCAACAGATCCTCCTTATCTGACATGGAAAATACAGCGCTGGAAAAACGTGGGACGCTCTCAGCAATGTGGCCGACCTCGTAACGACCCAGGCCAGCAACCGGGCAGAGTTTATTCAAGAATGCAAAGACGGCAAACTGGACGGCGTAGTTGTCGCATACCGAACATTCGGGTCCTTTGAAATCACTGGCCAGTTTGACGAGGAACTGGTGTCGGCGCTGCCCAAGTCAATGCTGTTTCTAGCTCACTGCGGTGCGCCGTTTTCCCTTTCTCCCTTGGTTGTATTTTGGTAACCCTGTGTTTAAACTGACAGGTGACAAAAACAGGAGCTGGATATGACCAAGTAGACGTGCACGCCTGCAGCCAGCGCAATCCACCTCTACGCGTATCCAATGTGCCTACAGCTGTCGACGATGCTACCGCCGACGTCAACATGTTCCTAATCATCGGGGCACTGCGCAATTTCAACGCCGGCATGCACGCTCTCCGCGAAGGCAAATGGCGAGGCGTGCCCGCGCCTCGTCTGGGCCATGATCCAGAGGGGAAAGTGCTCGGAATTCTGGGAATGGGCGGCATCGGACGCAACCTAAAACGAAAAGCAGAGGCGTTTGGTATGAAAATCATCTATCACAATCGGCGGAAGCTCAGTGAGGAGTTGGCGGCGGGGGCAGAATATGTCTCGTTTGACGAGTTGCTGGCGCAGAGCGACGTGATTAGTCTGAACCTGCCTCTTAACGTATGTTTCATTTTTTTTTTTTTGTTTCATCTTGAATTTCACTGACAGTCACAGCCACATACACGCCACATCATCGGCAAAGCCGAGTTCGAAAAGATGAAAGACGGCGTCGTTGTCGTCAACACAGCCCGAGGCGCAGTCATCGACGAGGCTGCCCTTGTAGACGCTCTAGACAGTGGCAAGGTCTACTCTGCGGGCCTGGATGTTTTCGAAGAAGAGCCCAAGATCCACCCGGGTCTGACGCGGAATCGTAATGTGCTGCTTGTGCCGCACATGGGTACCTGGACTGTCGAGGTATGCTTTCTTTCTTCTTTCTTTCTTTCTTTCTGTTTCAACCAAGAGACGAACTAATGACAACTAGACACAAACCGCAATGGAAGAATGGGCGATTGCCAATGTTCGCCAGGCTGTTGAGCAAGGCACCCTGAAGAGCATTGTGCCGGAACAAGTAGATCTGTAAGTGGTTAAATAAACGCGTATTTAAAGCGATAGATTTGTTTCTTGAATCTATGTATACATCAGATGTCTCGTCATTTTTTAAATAGTATATGTTCTCTGTTCTATGTATGGTACAATATTTTCACATATTCCTATAGAATCGAACGACGAACATTGACATTCATAGACCCGAGCTTGCACGTTTCTTCCAAGAGCTAGAAATACACACCTGAGGTTTACTCGGAATGTGTAGTAGAATGAACATAATAATATCGGTCACGCTAATAGGCGGTATCATTTAACGACAAAATGCCGGAACGCCGTCCTTCATGAAAGGCCCATTTTGGGAACACCCAACGCCAAATGCTAGTATATCAGAACAGAAAAAAGGCCGATCAACATATGAAAAGATTTCATACGCGCGGCAGTAATATACCCTTCAATTCCCATAGCCTGTGGACCATGCCGCACAGGCGCTTGACGACCTGTGTGGTGCCTTTGTCTTTTGATTCTTCCTCGATGAACCGCTGAGCAACAAGAAGTTTTGTGTTGGAATTGCGCTCGTCGCCGGAGTTTTCGGGTCTGTTGCGAGGATAATCGGACAAGCGTTGCCCAAGATGACGGCCAATGGCGATCGAGTAGACCACGTCGCGATTCTCTATCTGGTCGAGAAGACCACGACAGCGAGTCAAGGTCTCGTCGATCTCGACCGCCGACGATGCTTCAATATCGTGAAGCGTGAGGAAGTGACCAATGCAATTCCAGAAATTGAATGACCGTCGTCGCAACTGATCCTGTAAAGAATTTGGGTTCGGCGGAGGTTCTCGAGCAAGGTCCTCTTGCAATGGGTTTTCTTTCAGGTAATCATCAGTAATGAGAGCTTCGAGGACATCAAATCGGTTTGCCGTGGTCAACAGGTCGTATTCTTGCATTGGCTCCGGATTGCCGTTGCGCACCAAATGACGCGCTGAGCGGCAAATGGACATGGTGTCCCAGACCACAGATGCCTCGAAACTTTCCACTCGTCCTCTAACAGCTGGGTCGGAGATTTTAGGGTCGCTAAAGGCATCAATCAGCGCCGAGTATTGTGCCATAAGCTGAGCATTGGTCAATAGCTGTGACAAGCCCTTGTCACGAAACCACCGCGTTTCCAAGAACCGGTCAATGGCCGGCGCGTACGTGTGGAGGTAAACCGTCTGTATCTGATCTAAACGAGCTTGCTGTATGGGAACGATAGGATATGGAGACGGCGGCGCAATGCCTTGGAGGGCCAGAAGATCCTGAATCTTCACCTTTTCTGCACGTGTCTTGTGGTTAATTTCAATTTCCGGTAAACAATTCAAATTGAGTAATACCTTGCTTGCCGACTTGTCCTGAAGGTGGCATCAGCGCCGGTGTTGTTATGGTTGACGGAGTTCCCGCCGGCTGGGAAATAGACCCGTCGATCGTGTCTTGAACGCTTGCCAGAGCCGACATGGTGTCGCTCTCTGCTACTGAAGGCTCGACGGTGCTCTGGTGGTTGTTTGGCAAGTCAAAAGACTTCACCGAGGAGTCCGACTGGACCGATGGCGCGAAAGGCTGAGAGGCAGCGGGGACGTATCCGGGCGGCGCTGAGGGGTAGGGGTTGTGGTTTTCGTGAACAACCGCAGGCTGCTGCGAGCTGCTTGCCGGTCGGATCTCAGACGGCGTCGTTTGTTGTCGAAAGACAGGGTCGTAGCCCAAACAATCGCGCTTGCTTTTGACGCAATTTCGGCAGACTGGATGGCCTTCGTCGCACTTTTTTTTTAAGACCAATTGCGTGTCAGCATAATTGACAACAGAGACCTCGGCAGTGAAAAGAAAAATAGAAAAAGAAACTATTCCAAAAAACAGGGCAGGCAGAGCTGCGTGGTCGGGGGAAAAAAGTAAAAGTGCAGGGAGTGGGCGTGACGTCTGGCGGGGTTTGGGTTCTGCTATCAAAGTGGGATGGCTGTAGGACGCGAGCGAGCGGAGAGCGAAGGTAAGCGACACCTAAAGCTGCCCTCCGCCGCCCCGACTCCCGCCAACAGCAAAGCACTGGACTGGCAAAAAATATAACAGCAATCTCATGCCAATATTATAGCTCACCTTTATTCTGCGTTTGCGGCACGTCAAACAGCCGGTTTTCGTTCGTCTCTTGACTTCGCGCTGGTGCGCTCGCGATCGTGTGTTGCCGGGGAGCTGATAGCTCATCTGTCCGCCTTGCATGCCCAGTTGCGCCATGGCGGGGGAATAGGACGAGGCATACTGTCCCATGGGCGACATTGAAGACATAGCAGGGGACGTTGGGGCGCCAATTGGCGCCTGCGCTTGCATTGCCTGTGGATTAGGCGAGGAGACATCGGGCGGCTGCTGGGACGATGGCATCGACGGCGGAGGAGCAGGCATCGCCGCCGGCGCTGCTGGCACAGGCGCCGGATCAGCAAAATTATTATACGACACAGGGACTGGAGGAGGAAGATCTGGAGCTGGAGCCGGAGGGGCTTGAGGCGCTTGAGGAGCAGGCACTGGCGCAGGCGCAGACGCTGGGGCTGTAGTTGTAGTAACTGGTGTTGTAGTCATCATCGGAGCAGGGCCTGGAATGGCGGGTTCAGCGCTCGCCGCTGATATCGTAGGCGTCTCTGTCCCTTCACTAGAGATCGATGGAAGCGGAGGAAGCTCGCTGCCAGGGGCTGGATCGTTGAGAGGAGTGGGATCCATTTGAGGATCCGGCTGAGATTCCGACATTCTGGCGCGCACTCCCTCTGGAGTCACTCAGACGCCGGCCACCAGCCAAGGTTCTGTGTCTGCAAAATCGAAAAGGGTCGTCGTAGCTGGATTTCCTGTTGTTCGTGGAGCGAGTCAGTAATGTGATCGCGCAGCCACGATTTCCTCGAGGGTAGGAGCTCTGGCCGAAAAAAAAATAAGAATGAAGCTAAAGGGTCGGCTGAGGAATTTGAAATTCGCTGTAGAAAACTCGACGACTGACTCGGACGAGTTTTAGAGGGCGCATTCACAGTGGTGCATGCTATAAATTTTGATGCTGAGAAATGCAAATCACGTCACAAGCCATCGAGAGCCGTATGGCCAAAGGCTGGAGTAATCACAGCATGCGATGAAATGCCGATAATAAGGCGATCAAAAATATAGCGATGGCAGCAATGAGGCCACGAGGGTGGTGGCAGGGGAACTCGTTGTGGCTGCTTACCTGCAAGGTCGATGCGAGACAGAATGCGGGCACCCCGGAGGAGAAGGTACTGCCTATCTTTTTGAGCGGGCAGAACGGCGAATCGCAGTATCAAGGAACACAGTCGGATAGAGGCTGCGAGATAGCCGAGCGTCTGGCAGGTAGAGGGGGCGAGAATGCGTGCTGTGGTGTATTGATATAAGGATGGAGAGACTGAGGGAGCAGCGCGAGAGATCTTTTTGGTCGGGAGAGCCGCAATTGGGATGAGCGAGCCAGACCAGCGCCAGTCCCACCGGCCGTCTAGAGCGCGTGAAGAAGCATCAACTATAAGGACCCTTGTCTCGACCACACGAGCCTGTGCTTTCTGCCGGAAATGCGCAGAGATCAAATGCAAAAGATCGATATAATGCGCACTGCCCACGCAATTGGATAAAGCCCATGCAAAGTCCGTGCACGGCGCAGCCAACCAGCGCCGCCTTGATACTGTATACCGCGATATTATTTTAGAAGAAAAGCTATATGGAGTTATTTAATTATTTAAAATAATCTCTGTCAATTAATCTTTATTAAAAAAAGCGACTACCTCGGGAGCTTTCTGCTTCTCGTTTCTGGCTTCTCGCAATTGTCCGCTCCATGTCGCATTCTGTTATCATCAGTCCTATTCACCTTTACAGTGCCTCCAGCCCTGTTATTATGCTGTCATTAATGCAGCGGCGTGGACTGATGAATTGCGAGGCAAGCCATATTATATATATAATACTGCACTGCCTGTAGTTGCATCCTGAATCGCAGCGGATGGGTGTATAATCTGTTGGCTGGCACTGGTTTCTATTTCTTAGTAGCCTTGTTTTTACGTTTCTTGAAAACAATGGCTGGCGCTCCTTCTTGGGGTTCAATTTTCGATGAAGGCACTTCAGATGACTTGAGGGAGTCAGGCTCTTCTTTGACCAGTCCTGCTGAATCTGGCTCTTCTTTGGTTAAACCGGCTTCTCCCACTGGAGAGTCTTTGACGTCTTCGAGATCCGGCTCAAGCTTTGCATCCGCATCCTCATTGCGTTTGATCGACTTTTTGCTCGAGAGCAGCGCGTCCAAGTCGTCAGTATCGTCAAGAGTTCCAGGATAAGACCGCGTCGCCACACCCCAGCCTTGATGTCGCACTGTACTCTCCTCGGCCGCCTGAGCCTCATATTCCTCGTCGTCATTCTCTTCATGCTTGCGCTTTCTCACCCCGGTATTGAGCCGGGGCCCTGCGCCGTCTTTGTCTTCGTCCTTTTCGATGCGGGTCACAGAAACAGTTTGCCAGTCCCCCGCAATCGCCATATCCCTTCGATACTCCTCTGGAACAGCAACGCCCATTTCCGCCAGCTGCGAAATCTGCTTTTTGCGGTCTTCTGCCGTCGCCTGCCGCGGGATGTTTGACGATGCGGAAGGTCGATGGGTTTGCGTCGCATCTGTTCTGGTTGGTGGCGGCGCTGGCTTTCCAGATACTAGATTCCGGAGTCTTTCGACTTCATTTTGCGTTCTTGCGGTCTCTCTCTGCTCGCGTTCTTTGTTTCGATGGATGTCTCTCAGAAATCGCTTCAGGTTCCCTTGGTGTTTGCCGGTGGCTTCATGCTGGGTTTTTTCAAAGGCGGTGTCGCGAATGTAGATTTGACACTGCTTGCACCAGTATTTGGGCTAGACACTGTCAGCAAGAACACAATAACAACCCCACTATGACGCTAAACATACCGTAGACTTCCAATACTCCGCCATGGTGTCTGCGAGTTTGAGTTGCGTGGTGTTTGGGAGGAATATACCGATAAATGATCGCGGTGTCGTTTGGCGGCGCAGGCGAGACCCTGTCCGATCGGGTCTAGCTTGGAGCGTCCTTATTTGCGGCCTCGATCTACAAAGTATCAAAGAGATTTATCACCACCAATGCTTGATAAAATTCCAATTATAGACATCTAGAATATCTCTATTCGTACTCTAACCTCTCGCGTGCTGTCATCGAACCAAAACCCGACATGGCGAGTTGAATCAATAAGCTCGACTTCGCGCCTGACAAATTTGCTTCCATCGGCCTTTGTAACCATTGGCGTGATGGCCTCTTTGCCAGTATTCGGCTGATCAGCAGTGCCCATGGATTTGTTTTCTTCTTCTTCTTCTTCCTCCTCCTCGTCATCTTCACTATCCCATTCTTCCCCGCCGAGATTAAACTCCTCGACCGGGTCCCACTCATCCGTCTCCCAAATCAGACGAAATCTCAACGGCGCGAGACGGAAAAGGCGAGACACAATGCCCTTGACTCTGTATACGTCAAATGTTCTCGGGATTTCGTATTCGAGTTCTCGCTCCTCATCGTCTTGACGAGAACTACTAGTCTCTGGTGGTGATCGTGGAGACGCCGCTTGGTAGAACTTGAAGTTCACGAGCCGGGCTGCCACGGCGCCCGGTTTCATATTCTTCCCCAAAAACGTATCCGACCGTCTTTTGACTGCTGGCTCGCCGTATATCTCGCATAGCCTTGAATATCGGGGATGTGTGGCAAGGATGCGTTCCTCGTCGGAAGCAGGGAAGGCAGACAACTCCTTTCCGATCAGCGAAAGGTAGTACAATTCACCATTTGTGCGGTCGTTTTGGGTGATCTTGCTATAGTTTAGTGACGTAAGGTTCTCCAACCGGGCCAGCGTCAGCATGAACGCTTCATCCACAGTCATGGGCTTTTCAGGTAACCCTGTGATATTTGTAGGTGCAATAGCTCTGTCATACAGCGGGTTTCCTGAAATGCGTAAAGACTCAAGACTAGGGAATATCCTGGGTAGATCATTAACAAAGAGCCACGAGTCAATCCGATTGCGCGATATATCCAACGACTTTAAAGTCTTTGAAAATTCAAACAACCCAACCTTCTCGCTGCTGCTAGATTGCGTGGCTATGGTCGTACTTATATCATTACCCCGAACCGACAGACGCTCAAGGTTTGGGAGTTGAGCAAGAAGTTTCAGTGAAGATAGGGTCGTAATGTCGTTACTTTCAAGGGTAAGGCTGCGCAAAGTGGCGGGTAGAGGAGCCGAAATGGTAGATATGTGATTTGTGGAGAGTGTCAAAGATGTCAGACTCGGAAATTGCATCGTCAAGGATGATATCTGTGTAGGAAATCAGCCTGCTCTCAATGAAAAAAAAAAATTTGGTGCCCAAATTACCTCTTCCGAGCTCATAAATGTTTGATCCAGGTGTAGTTCTGATATCCTCTCAAATATCAGACCAGGTTGGACCTTTTCAAATCGATTGCCACTTTATTTAGAAATCAGCATTAGTCAAGTCACAGAAAATAACTATTTTATACTTACTTTAGTTTTAAACTTTTCAGCTGCTTCAGCTGCTCGCAAATATCTCGCACATCCCTCCAGCGACAGAGCAAGTTCCGACTGAGATCCAGCTCAGTAATCTTGGGACACGTCTGCTCAATCTTGTCCAACTCTTCACGATAAAGCCGTTCATCTGCATTTCCGTCATCATCACGGCCAAACACACCTGTAATACGCTGGTTGTCCAGGACAACAATTTTGAGATCTTGCAGCTCGGCAAGCTGCTTTCTGATCTTTTCGAAACCAACCTCTTCGACAACTTTCCCGTTGAACTGAATCAGCTCGTTCATTTGAATGTCATCATGGCCCGCAGCTTTCCTCTTTGCGAGTTCTTCTTCAAATTCTGAGGCGTACTTTTGACGCAGCGCTTCGAGAAAGCCCTGGGGCTGGTCTATGCGCCGTGTAGGCCGCACAAAGGAAGCAGCCGTCTGCTGTTTACTTATGCCTAGATTGCTGATAAGCGTTTATAAACAAAGGAGATAGAAAAAGAGAGAGCTACATGTGAAATATCTCTTGCCCTTGTGCTCCCCCGAATGTTTCCCCCGTACGGGATCGTCCCATTCGACGCCAAGCCATTCCCCCTCGGTGCCTTCGACTGGACCAACGTATCGAACGGTGCACAGAGCATTGTCAAAGGATAGGCGCTGGCCTGCGGTATACTTGCGACCCATTGCTCTCTGTCTAGCTGGTCGTCAAAAGGACGCAGGAACAAGTTGAGACGGCGAGCCCATCCCCCGCTGTGCAAATGCAGCCGGCCAATCACAGCGCGTCCTCCCCATGCTGCAATGATTTTGCCTTTTTCTGCCGCCCAAGCTTGATCATCTTCGCCTCCGGAACTAGCAAAGAATCTGCAACTCCCATGTTGAATACGCAGCTCTCGCCATGGATTACCAGGTAAGCATATACGTTGCTCTGATTATTTAAACCCATCTAATCTCCTCTGTAGAATCGCGCAGGCTCCAAGTTCGGTGGCGGCGGTGTCGCATCGCAATCCGCAACCAATGCAGACCGACGAGAACGTCTCAGAAAACTCGCCTTGGAGACGATAGACCTCGACAAGGACCCTTACTTCTTCAAAAACCACGTCGGCAGCTTCGAGTGCCGACTATGCCTGACTGTGCACCAAAATGATGGCTCGTACCTCGCACACACCCAGGGTCGCAAGCACCAGACCAATCTCGCGCGCCGCGCAGCCCGAGAACAGAAGGAAGGAAAAGCCCAGGATGGCGCTGTGCCGGGTGCCATGGGCGTGCAAGTGAAGAAAAATGTGGTCAAGATTGGTCGACCGGGTTACAAAATCACCAAGACGCGCGATCCGATGACGCGACAGCTAGGCCTACTATTCCAGTTACAGTATCAAGAGATCACCCCGGGCGTAGTACCCCGAGTGCGTTTCATGTCTGCGTTTGAGCAAAAGATCGAGGAGCCCGATAAGAATTTCCAGTATCTCTTAGTTGCCGCCGAGCCCTATCAGACGTGTGCTTTCAAACTTCAGGCTCGTGACATTGACCGTCGCGAGGAACGGTACTGGACTTGGTTTGATGAGGATAGCAAGGAATTCTGGATTCAAATCATGTTCAAGACGGAGCGTGAAGAGAGATATGCTGGCGTCCCTGGATTGGCACCTCGTCCCTAGTTGCATCGCTTCCTTTTTTTTTTTTTTTTTTCCACGGCGTTCAGGGTGGCATGGGATATTTATATTATGGTTTATTACTGGCATTAATGAGCAATTGTGGGAGTTTATTTTTTTTTGTCAGATCATTTAACTTCCTTATGAAGCTGCAAAAGCAACCGACTACCTGACTCAATTTTTTTGTCATCACTTTGGCACTGCCATTTAGGTTCAACGTAAAATGAAAATGCAAGTAAAATATCAAAGCTGGTCATAAAAAGACATTCCTTGGTTACTGGCCATATAAGGGACCTCGATTCGAATGACATGATTGTAAATGGAGATGATGGCCAAGTTCACATATAATGCATAGTAAACCTTACTGAACTTTCTGAAAAATCGTATGCAAAAGGGGTAATATAGCGAGACAGGCGGCTTTACCCTCACGTGCAGGCTTAGTTGGCCTGGAATGCGTTGAATGCTTTGTATGTATATCCGATAAAAGGAAGACTCATTTCCGCTTCTTGCTCGTCGGGCATTGCGCGGACTTGAGCTCGGTGCGCGGCACTCGTGTCTTCCTGTGGGATTTCGTCTATAGGGAAATACGAGACATCGATGTTCGAGCTGAGCCTGGGTTCGAAAGGTGCCCGGATTTTGCGCAATTGGTCCCAAACAACGCCTCGGAAAAAGGGGTGGCTTTTAATCTGCGTAGCGCCGCCATGTTGTCCACCGTCGTTGCCAATGCGATGCTCCGCGTCACACAGGAAACTAAAGTCAACGTTAGATAAATCTGGCATTGAAATGAGGCTAAACAAAACTTACCTTCGGATGAGGCCTTCCGACTCTCTTGAGAGGACGAGCTCGTCTGGGAAGTATAGGCACTCCCGCCAGTTCACAATTTTCCGGTAGGTATCGGTGGTATCCTCGGCACAGAAAGGCGGCCATCCCACGAGACACTCGAACATGATCGCTCCAACGGACCACCAGTCACAAAGGTAGGTATAACCTTGGCCGTTGAAGATCTCCGGCGCAATGTAATCGGGCGTTCCGACCGTGGAATAGGCCATGGCACGGCGGGATTTACGCCAGGTGTTGATCTGTCCACGGTTCGACACAGTCAGGTTGATGGCGTCAGAGAAGAATCCTGAATTTCGGTTCTTGTCTTTGGATGTCGAGTTTTTAAGAAGGTTCTGATAGTAGGCATTGTCGTGCTGTTTCTTGCCTCCAGTAGACAGGCCGAAATCAGTGAGCTTGATATGACCGCCCCGATCCAACAGGATGTTATCAGGTTTGATGTCTCTGGAATTCCGATCAGTGAGTTTTCACCAGTTCCACATAAATTAGACGTACCGATGAAGAAAGCCTAATTTGTGTACAGCTTCAATAGCCATGACAAGCTCGGCCATGTAGAAGCGTGTAATGTCCTCTGAGAAAATTTCATATTTGATGAGCATGGTCATAAGATCACCGCCAGGCAAGAACTCCATCAGCAAGTATAGATAAGCCGAGTCCTGGAAAGAGGCGTGCAGCTTGACCAACCAAGGGTTGTCCTTGGAATCTGCAAGTATATCACGCTCAGCGCGGACGTGAGCGAGCTGGTCTTTCTTGAACATCTCTGTCTTGATTAACGACTTGAGCGCATATATCTTGCCATCGCTCTTGCGTTGCACCAATTTCACTTCACCAAAGGCACCCTTTCCAATGATCTTGATTGTCTGGAAGTTTGATGGCGTTTCCTTGGTACGAAGGAAGCGAAGGAAATTGGCTTCTTTCTTGGCCAGAGCTTCGACCTCGGAACGCTTCTTTGGATCAGGCATGCTGTTGCTGTGCATGAGTTTATCCAGATTGGCAGACCTATGGAACGAGTAAAATCAGCATTGCAATTTAATTTTCTGGTCATACGAAATGGGACGTGTGCTTACCGCATGTTGCGCTCGCGCGCGCGCTCAATATTTTCTTGGAAGAAGACATTGATAAGCTCCTTGGCAGCCTTTCCTCGCTTGTGGACGTTCTCCGAGTACCTCTCAGGGTATCGCTGGAGTTCTTCTTCTTCGCCTGGGGGCTTCGAGGTGCGATTGGGGGCAAGGTGCCCACCCTGCTGCGGTTGTTGTTGTGGCCCAGTCGAGCCCGCAGTGCGAGGCCGCTGGCCAGGAGAACCAGAGCGTGGAGCGAGACCGGGTCGTGGAGAGGCGCCCAGATCCTGGTTGGAGAACTGCTGGATCAAGCCATTGGTGCCGTCGTTGGCACCGTATGGCGGGCGGGCTCCGTAGGCTGGCTGGGGTGACTGGAGGGCTTGCTGGGGGTACGCTTGCTGCTGCACGGGGTAATGGGCCTGCTGCGGATAGGCATTGCCGGCGAAGTAGCCCTGCTGCTGTCCATAGACGTTGCCCTGCGCACCGTGAGGGTCCATGTAATCCTGGCCCTGATAGATTGGCTGCGGGAATGCGGAGGGTGTTGTGGGGTACACACGGTTGTTGGCAGCGTTGTAGTTCCTCTCGTTGAAGCCAAAGTTCAAGTGTAAACGATTGTTGTTTGGATCCATGGCGACGCCTTGACTTGACAAGAACCGCGGCGTGTCAGGAGGAAGCGTTGGTGGTGTTCTTGAGAAGGAGGAGGGGAGAGAGGGGGCTCGACAGTACAATAGACCCCGTCAGGAGAAATGTGGATGCTGATCCTAGGGCCTGGCAGAGGGCCCGGTCGCACACACAACACCGTGATCAGCAGGATCCTTATTCCTATCCAGAGCAACGATAACCGATAGCAAGACAGCGAGATGGTGAGTTGACTTGACCGAATTGACACGAGGTGTGACGAGGAAGAAGAAGTCCAGCGCACACCGACCCAAGGGGGGAAGGAGGGAGGAGGAGTTGTTCCGGCCTGGTTGGTTGGTGCGACGGCGCCGCAGTGGGGGGCAGTTCCTTGCAGTGCAGCTCGTCGGCTGGAAGTCAACTAAACTCCAACCAAGACAACTGTGTTTGGGTGAAGAATGCTACAACGCTGCTCCAGGCTCCAGCTGCCAGCAGCGAGCCTGTGGCGCGGTCTGAGCACGAATTGCTTTGGCCTAAGACAGTTACGAGCAGTATCCAGGTGTCGCCTCTCGTGCTCCACCGCAGTTTTGAGCAGTCAATTGTCAACCAGCCAAAGACCAAGCTCTCTTAGTGGCCGGTCTCCACATTGTAGAAACCAGAACAACTCATAGGCTTACGGTGGTCGTTGCTGTTTTCCTATTTTCAATCATTCAACCAATGCTATCTTCAAAGTCCTGTATAATGATAGTAGTACGAGGCTTCATCACTGCAGCATATTCCGTATTAATTCTTGCTTATTTCTCACACCATCTTGATACCCTCTTGGCCCTAACCGAGCCTATATTACTTACGAAAACAAAAGATTTGAACAAAATGCAGGCGTGTGCGAGTTGTCGAGCTGTCAATATACGGCTTGGTAGTTCCCGAAACGGTATAGCCGCATTGTACATTGGCCAATAAGCGCCTGATTACATAATACCGGCGGCAAGCCTCGATTTTTTGCGGAGGAAAAATAACCAAAGTCGAGGCAAGAATCACCGTCAGCTGTCACCGCGTCTCCTTTTCATCTGCTGTGGCGTGCTGGTTTTGCAGCTGTTTCTGGGACCCCGTGCAATCATGGCCGAACAACCTTCTCCTTCCGCAAGCACGACGGCAAGCGGCCAAAATGCGCCTCCCAAAGCTCCTCCCAAGGCCCAGAATCCGGTCTTCAAGATGATGGGTAAGTTGAATCTGAGCTTTTCCTAGTTCTATAGCAATGGCTAACCGGCACAGGCCTTCCACGTTTTAGGCTCCGACTGCCGTCGCGCAATTGGTTGATCTTTCTAACAGTTACCGGATCCTTTACTGCCGCCGTGATGTATGACCGTCGGCAAAAGAGGCACGTTCAGCAGAAATGGTCAGACTTGGTCGCCCATATTGCCAAAGAACCTTTGCCGTTGGAACAAAACCGAAAACGCCTTACCATCTTTTTATCTGCCCCACCAGGAGACGGACTTCGACCCGCGCGGGACTATTTTAAAGAATATATCAAGCCTATCCTAGTATCAGCCGCTTTGGATTACGAGGTGATTGAAGGACGAAAGGAGGGAGAGGTTCGTGCCGGTCTGGCCGACAAGATTCGAAAATACAGACGGCAAGCCGGTGAACAGAGTCATTCGGTGGAAGAGCCAAGCAAAGAGTCTGCAATTGCCGAAGCACGAGAAAGAATGGGCGTCACAGAGGAGCCTGGGCCTCGCGGAGATATTGTTATTGGGCGTCATACGTGGAAAGAATACATTCGGGGTCTCCATGAAGGCTGGCTCGGCCCTCTAGACACTGCGCCGCCGCCACCTCCACAGCCGGTTACAACAGAGACTGTCGCCAACCCTACGGAAACTACTGCAGACGCCAAAAGACCTACTGTGGAAACCGTCGATGCCGTAGTCGACGTCTTGCCGACGGATACTCCAGAAGGTTCAAACACTGCACAGAATGAGAACAAAGAGGCTGAAAATACAGAGACTGAGGAATCGAAAAAGCCCAAAGGACCAAAACCGGCGTACATCCCCACTACGGAATATGCCTCTCAAAAACTTCCATCTACCATTCCGGCCATGTTCGAGGCATCCAGCCCCGTTCAATTCCCGCATCTTCTGGGCTTTCTGAACACCCCCATTCGTATATATCGTTACTTGACCAAACGGCACTTGGCCGATGCAGTAGGCCAAGAGATAGCTGCTGCTGTTCTCGCCTCTGCCAGCAGACCTTATGACGAAAGTAGTCGTCCTTTCGAGGGAATGGCTTTCGGCACTTCCGACGACTCATCTGATTCTCTATCGCAGAAAACCTACGAACAGCAAACCATTCTTGAACACGAAGAGCGAGAATGGCACAAATCGGTGCGCAAGGAAGCCGCGATGCGGAAATCTCAATTAGAGAGCGAAACTCCTTCCAGCACCAACGACGAGTATACTACAAAGTTGTTCACCGAAGAGCGAGAGTGGATCGATGAGGTAGTCATCGACCCTCGTATCGCCTCTCGGATGCACCGTTATTTCCTATCCCCCGAGGAAGAGGCGCGCGCCAATCGCATCGCCAGCGGCCAAGAATGGATTCTGGGTGAGGGCGAGAAGCCAAAGGAACTTCCTTTCTGGCAGCGTACTTGGATCAAATATGGCTACGGCGAAGATCCAGCGTTGGCCAAGAAAAAGCCCATTATTGGAAACCTAGACAACGAGGACGGAGAGTAAAGACCCATTCAAAACTAATTCTCAGTACGTCCATCACGCATTCTATGCTGAAGGATTAATTTTTTTTCACTTGTTCATCTTCTGTACATTATATATGGCATATGTTGCTCGCCTTTTGTACTTATACTCATTGCATGTGGGCGTGGAGCACTTTAACTTGTTACTTATAGAACCTGTGCTCTTTGGCAATGTAATAGATAGAAATCAATGATAATCTCTACATTTTATTTAAACCGAGTCCCCTTAACATGCGCCTTTAGTACTAGTCGATTGATTTATATTTAATTTGGTTTGTGCTTTTATTCTACCATCTCCCACGCTCAAACAGTATGACTTCTTCACATCATCTTCATCATCTCCACCGACAATCGCGAACGAGTAGCAAACAAAACAAAATAGGTTTTTTTCTCTCTCTCTATATAAGTCCAGTTCACGAGTGTTACCTATAAACCCCCACTCTCTTCCGATGCTAACTAACAAGACAGTTCATGTTTTCGTTGCAATAATGCTTAGAACTAAGCCGAAGGCGTAGTAATAGTAAAGGCAGAGGCCTCGGTCCACTTCTTCTGAGCCTTTTCGATATAAGCCTGTTTCGTGGCAGCGCTACTCTTCCATTCATCTAGAGTGTCCAGGCCTGCAATGGCTATTTCCATGGTTGTGCTGTCAAGGTCGATGGTGGAAATGAACTCCTTTTCGCATTCAGCCTTTGCCTCAGGAGTGAGCAATAATCGTGCCGAGAGGACAGCCCGGACATGGTTGGCGCTGGTTTTGTGTGTTGCCAAGTAAGACTCGTTCCATTTCTGAAGGTCTGCGGATTTGGGCAGAATAGCCTCGAATTCGTTCAAGACAACATCGGAAATCTTCTCGGGTAGCGGCTCTGACAGTTTGTTGAGGGTGAGGCGAAAACGCAGCAGTTGGACATGCAGAATCGGGTCGGATGAATCAATGGCATGGGCAGCCAAAAGACATTTCAAGGCAAGTGCATATTTTCCTGAGAGAAGTTAGCATTTATTAATTATATGTTTCGGGAAGACACATACGCCTCCTTATGTAGACCTCAAATCCGGCGGCTTGCGCGCGAATATCTTCGGGGCTGTATTCAAGTAAGGGAGTGAGGAACTTCAGCGAGTCCTTCAAAGGATCCGTTGTCTGAACCAGCTTAGTGCCCGTAGGGTCAGTGTCTTCCTTCTTGGTCTCGCCATCGGAGCTCTTAGCTGTAGCTGCACTGGCTTTCTTCAAGTCTCGTTGCTCTGCCTCTGCTTTCTCCAGTTTTTGCTGCTCCTTCTTTGCCTTTTTCAAGGCTTTCTTCCTGTCTTCACCCTCGGTCCCATTGAGACTGGCAAACATGTGGCCATGGGCAAGATCAGGTTGATCATGGAGCAAGACATATGCCTTAATTGTAGACAATGCCACTCTTGTGTAGAAAGGATGATCCCTCAGGTGATCTTCCCAACGTACCATGCTTACATATGCGCGGATCATACCCTTGCGCAGGGAAAAGCTGTGGAAGTCGAACTGATCTTCTTGCCACACGTCAAAGATGTTCTGGACTGCATGGAAACGCTTCAGTGCGAGACCAAGCTTCTTTTGCCGCAGATACGCTTCTCCGTCTTCTGTCAAATACCACACACACTGCATCTCGTGGAGATCACCTAGAGCGCCACCGACAGTTTCGTTGCGAGTGAATTTGCTCATGTCGTCAAGGGCCAACTCGTTTTGGTTATTTCGCAGTCGGTATTTAGCCGCCTTTGAGTTGATATGTCGGTCTTTTTCGTCGAGCTTCCTTGCCTCTTCCATCAACTCTGCTGCTTTTGGAATATTTCCATAGTGTTTGTATATCCTTGCCTTGGTCATGTGATAATCCACGGATTTGGGGACCAAGTTGATAGCTTTTTCGACATAAGAAAGTGCCTTCTGCAGGTCGCGACTAAGATGATAGTTGTAGTGCTGAGCGAGGAAATAGAAGGTAGAAGCCTCGAAATCGGTAGAATCTCCATTGGTCTTACCATCCGAAGATCCATTTGGTTGAGCTTTACCGGCCGCATATCCCTCGACAAGTTCTTGAACAGTGTCCCGCTTGGCTGGGCTGTCGTACAAAACCTTGATATTCGCAAATAGCGATGGCACGCCTTTCTGAAGCATCCGTTGGAGGTAGCTATCAGCCGCTTTCTTGAACTCCTCGCCCTCAAGGAAATCCAGCGGGATACGACGAGGAGCATCACCTCGAGGGTTCTTCTCAGCCCACTCGTCATACACCGCTTTGAGGGATTTATGGTCGGTAGGAGCAATATCCTTTGCTTTAATCAAGGCGTCATAGTAAGTCGAGTTTTCGGAGTTCCTTTCAAGAAGAGCGCTGTAAGCCGCCTCGGCGTCTGCCTTGCGTCCTAAGCGGAGAAGATAATCCGCTTTCATTTCCATAACTGCGAGCACATCCGAACTGCGTTTTCCGACAGTTTCCAAGTGTTCCAGGGCCCTTTCGAGATCTCCTGATTCGGCAATTATGGAGTTCTTATACAACACGGCTTCCGAGTGCTCCATATCCGACCTTGGTGGTGGGGTCTTCAGAGTCTCTTCAAATGTATTGAGGACATTCTCGGCCTCGGTAAGGTTTCCGGCAAGGTGGTGAGCAATGGCTAGTGCTGTCCAGTTTTGTCGTAGCGATGGGCGAGACTGGAGCATCGAGCTGCGGCTTTGTATGTAACCCTGGTAATCGCGCATCTGCATTTGAAGAAGGGCCAAGTCACGCTGGATAGGCTGGGAATCGGGCTCTAATCTCAGAGCGAACTTGTATGCCTTGATAGCTTCTTCGTAGTTCTTCTCTGCTCTGTAGAGCAAACCAAAGACGTGCCAGCAGACATGCGACTTCATGTCATTTTTCAGTGCGGTCCTCGCTAGAATGAAAGCTTCCTCCAACTGTCCTAAGCAGCTCATGATGAGAGCCTTCATCGCTTGCGTATCGCCATGATTGGGGTTCTTGCGAAGAATCTGGTCCGCGGTCTTGATACCTGTTCGGCGTAATCACCTGGTGGTCAGCTTCGAATGACACTGCGACTTGGTCTTTCGCAACGCACCCTTCTTGTACTGCTTGTTTTCGTAGTGGCGCACCACTTGGCGAAACAGTGACGAGTCTTTTGAACCCAATTGAACCATGGCGGGCAACCGCTTTGTGTTTTTCTGTGGCACGACTCCAGCTACCTTCCAGGAATGAGGCTGATGAGGTTGAATGTGTGGTCCGGTATGTGCGGGGACCGACGTTCCTCGAGAAGGGCGCTAAAAGTGGTGCGGCGGAGAAACTGCCGTCTGACAACACTAATTATTTATATTTTACTGAACTATATACCTGGCCACTTGACCGTTTAAATAGAATTTGAAGCTTATTTATTGTTCATCGTGTCATTTTCATAATCCATAGATGATAGATTAAGTTGACTTTTCTGTGAAGAGGGGATTAATTTACAGTAATCATGCCGAATATCCAACGCTATTATTCACACAAGATGGCGCCATGCAATGTATCGAACCTACTCTGTAGATAGGCAGTTTTGTTGTTCTTAAACCAAATCCAGAACGTAAAATGCGTCCCCAAGGTAGAGCTAAGATTTGTCCCTTTGTATGTGCTTTTGTTCTCGCCACCGGTCAAGCGCATCCTCCAATGACTCAGAAGCGTCGCATCGTTCAGCAACAACGTTCCAAGTTCGTGTTCGGATGATTTGTTCCACACTCCTCTCGTTTCGCACGAGATTCGCGAGCGATTCTGTGCGAGCTTCCCGGGGGAAATATCGACTAGAGTACGGATCCAACCTTTCATTCACAACCCGTTCTTGTTCTTTTGCAGACTCTACTTGTCGAGCGATGAGATCCGGATCCTCGGGGTCCGGGCTAGTAGCGACTGATGCACAATAGCTAAGAACATCTGATCTTGTTTGCCATGAGGGAAACAGAATATTGTCTTTGAAGGACCCGCACGCCTCGCTGGAAAGTCTCCGTCTTTCGGTTGCGTCTAGCTGTCTTACATCGGTCGATGATGGGTCAAATCGTTCTCGGGATGGTCTTAACAGGGAATTTAGATTTTGAGTAATCGAATCGTCAATGGTCGTGCGTGACAAGCGAAGGAAGTCTGTATTCCATCAGTCGCAAGCACATATAGAACTGACGCCCGAGCACTATGTCATGCAAACTCACCTCGCAGCACTCGTTCATTGAAACAAAACTGCGGGCTTAAAGACGGCGACCTGACTGGCAAAGGTTTTGACATTCTTGCCAGCCTCTCTGCCTCTTTCTCCACTTCGCTTCGATCAGAGCGTTGAGCCCAAAACCAATCCAGTTTGAAGTGCTCTTATCCTCGGGTCGAGCTGGTTCAATGTGTAAATTGTACTGGAAATAAACCTAGGATATCTCGTGGTATGGCGCCAAATACGGGTTCAATATGACAAGGTACATGAGCTATAGCTGCTTATCACGGAAGCCGTTGTTCCGATCGACCAGAAATGACTTCATTAGATGGTGCACGTGACCACGCGTGCTTACGCGATAGCGGACATCGCGTCGTCCGCCGAATAACTTACTTGTTTCCATCTTGAGAACTCTTTATTGCACTATTGATCATCTATCACTGTCTGTTTCTTAATTACCGCAAAGATGCCCGAGCTCGCAGAGGTCTCGCGTATTGTGCATTTTATTCGAAAACACCTCGTCGGCAAGACATTATCGGTCGTGCAAGCACAGAACGATGACATTGTCTACGGCAAAGTAGGTACCAGTGCCGCAGAGTTCCAAAAGGCCATGCAAGGGAACAAGATTATAGGTGCAGGGCAGCAAGGCAAATACTTCTGGATCACAATGTCAAAGGCTCCGCATGTTGTGATGCACTTTGGCATGGCTGGATGGTTGAAAATAAGAAGCGCAGATACATACTACTATCGCACAGCAAAGGCTGATGATGCCGACTGGCCACCTAAGCATTGGAAATTCCTCCTTGAAACAGATGAAACCCCCAAGACAGAGGCTGCTTTTGTCGACTTTCGAAGACTCGCGAGAATTCGTCTCGTTGATTGTCCCGCCGACGACATTCGAAAGCACACTCCACTCAAAGAGAATGGCCCGGATCCACTGCTGGATAAGGACATATTTACTGCGGAATGGCTTACCGACAAAGTCAAAAGCAAAAAGGTTCCAATTAAGGCTTTACTGCTCGATCAAGCCAACATCAGCGGGATAGGCAACTGGATGGGGTAGGCCAGCACAGTTGTCCTTCTATGTTGTCTGGATGCTAACTGTCCGCAGTGACGAAGTTCTTTACCATTCTAAAATCCACCCAGAGCAATACAGTAATACCTTGAGCAATGAGCAGATAAGCCAACTACACAAGTCTATCGACTACGTATGCACAACATCAGTGGATCTTCTGGCCGACTCGGAAAAGTTCCCGGAAGATTGGCTTTTCAAGCACCGATGGGGCAAAGGAAAAAAGAACCAAGCTTCTGTGCTGCCAAATGGCAACAAGATTGTATTCCTTACGGTTGGGGGTAGAACGAGTGCTGTCGTCCCTGCTGTTCAAAAGAAAACCGGGCCAGTTGCTAAAGATGTTGCCAACGATGATGAATCCGAAATTGACACTAAGCCATCAGCAAACAACAAGCGGAAACGAACGAGTGTGAAAAAGGAAGACGAAGATGAGGATCATGCCCAGAAGCGAGCGGCGTCGAAAAGACGCGTCAAAAACGAGGACGACGAACCCATCAAGAAAGAAGAGCTCGATTCGCCGCATCGAATGAGCGGCAGAAGACGTTCAGCGCGGAGCACAAAGTAATTCTGAATTGTTTTGGACTCGTGATTACACCGCTGTTGTCTGTGCTGTACTAACTTTCCATGTCGCCGCAGGGCTGAGTTGAGATATGTGTGTTCAAAACTTTCCCCTGTATTCGTGGATATTTGGGTTTTGTATACAAAAGAAATTATTTTGCGGTACTGTAATTAATAGCAATTATCCCAATTGTGGTACCAAAACAGTTTAACGCAATATGTCCGGCAGAAACGGTTAATCTCAAGGCGGTAAGCGCTTATCTCGCCGATTCCGGCGGCTGCGCGGGGCTTTTGGTCGCCACCCGAAGGCAAATGACAAATCCCAAACCAGTAATTCGTCGTCTCACCTTAAGGCTATAAGGGCGCTTTCCTGTGAAATACTTGTCTGCAACCAACAGGAAAGCACCTGCTTCACATTTATTGCAGCTGTTTGAGCAGTGCGGTTTTTTCTTCTTGCGTGACGCCAAGTCGTCAATATGAGCGCCATTCTTTCGGCCGATGATCTGAACGACTTTATATCGCCCGGGGTGGCCTGTATCAAACCTGTTGAGACCTTGCCGCAGAAAGGAACAAATAACTCAGAGGTAAGAACTTCGAACTTGATTGCCATAGCACCTGCTAAATGCTCTTGTTTTAGGAATATGAAGTTACGACCGAAGACAAGGTTCAACCGGAACCTCAGAGTACGGCGCAAATATCCTTGACCGATTGCCTTGCTTGCTCGGGCTGTGTCACATCTGCCGAAGCAGTATTGATTTCGCTTCAGTCTCATGCCGAAGTTCTAAACACCCTCGATGCCTATCAACCAGCGCCCTTCGTTCACGAACAAGACGGTCATATAACCCTGTCGAGGAAGCTTGAGAAGGATGAAAAAATATTTATTGCAAGTGTGAGCCCTCAAGTCAGGGCCAGTTTGGCTGCTACATATGGAGTTTCGGAAACCAAGGCAGGCTTCATGATTGACCAGTTTCTCCGTGGCCCGCAGGGACTTCGTACTGGGGGCAAGCACCAAAACGGGTTCACTTGGGTTGTTGACACCGATATTTTGCGGCAAATCGTTCTCACACTCACTGCCGAAGAAGCCGCACAAAATCTACAAGCTGGAGACTCGACTACGAATGAAGAGCAAACTGCCAGCCCAAAACGACCGATCTTGTCGTCTGCGTGTCCAGGCTGGATATGCTATGCGGAAAAAACACACCCATATGTTCTACCCCACCTTTCGCGCTTAAAGTCGCCTCAGGCGCTGGCCGGTACATTTTTAAAGTCTATACTGAGTCGTGTCCTTGGCGTATCACCGTCACAGATCTGGCATCTGGCGATCATGCCATGCTTTGACAAGAAGCTGGAGGCTAGTCGAGAGGAATTAACTGATGCAGCATGGAGCTCTGACGGTATAAATGCTTCTCAGTCACCTGTACGCGATGTTGACTGCGTTATCACCTCGAGAGAATTACTGATGCTGGCATCATCTCGGAGTATCAACCTTTCTTCTTTACCACTGAAACCGCTGTCTCCAATATACGCACCTCGTTTTCCAGATGCTGCAGTGAACTCATTTCTATTTGGTGGCGGACCCAAGCAAAATCCCGCTTATGGGTCCTCTGGTGGCTACCTTTACTATGTTCTTTCTAGCTTTCAAGCACGGCATCCCGGGAGTACTATTGTTGCGCAGCGAGGTCGGAACTCTGACGTGCTTGAATACTCACTGGTTTCAGAATCCGGACAGCTTATAATCAAGGCAGCCCGGTACTATGGGTTCAGAAATATTCAAAATCTCGTCAGGAGATTGAAACCAGCTCGCGCCTCACGATTGCCTGGTGCCAATAGGCGCGGTCCTGCTGGGTCGAATGCAGCACCCGGGTTGGATCATGTATATGTGGAAGTTATGGCGTGTCCGGGAGGCTGCACGAATGGCGGTGGTCAGATACGCATTGATGATGCCCGAGAGGCAAACTCGAGTCTACTTGGCTCGTCCACTGACGAGTCTGCAAATCAGACACAAAAATCGTCGCTCCATGAACAGCGCGCCTGGCTTGCGCGCGTCGACGAAGCATACTACTCGGCCGATGATTCTGAAGAAGAGTCGGAACAAGCGACAACGAACATGTCGATTCCTGACGCAGAGGCCAAGGTACACGACATGTTGAAGCACTGGACTGGCCTCACGGGTGTTAATTTGGAGAAACTGGTTTACACGACGTTCAGGAAGGTCGAAAGTGACGTTGGAAAGGACAAGAGTGTCAACGATACTGCGCGGGCTGTTGAACTCGCTGGAAAGATTGGTGGTGGCTGGTGATTGATCGATATGTGCATTGTATACCCCATTTTAGATACTAGGCGGCCAAATTGGCTTTAACATATATGCATTTAGAATATATTATATATAATTTTAGACTGTTATTCTCACAGCTTTATTTTTCCCGCTGAAATAGATCCTATTCAAAGATACATTTTACATTTCTGGAGCAAGCTTCTAGAAACATTCCTATAACGGTTAGTGGATATAAAATCTATTAGCCGCATGTGTACTAGTTCAGTAAATAGGCGGTGAAAGAATTGGTAATCCGCCGCCATCATTATCATCACCATCGATTTCTGTTGCGCTGTCGCAAACCAAACCTTCTCTATCACGATCCATCAAAAACCAAAGCATACACAAAAAAAATGTCGCGCGAATCTTACCAGGTCCCATCCCTCAACACCAACGGCGGTGGCGTTTCTGGGTTTGACCAGCCCACGATTTCCGCTGTTCGATACATCTGTGGAGATTGCGACCACAAATTTGTCTTGCCACAAAATTCTGCGCTGCGTTGCCCGGACTGCGGTCATCGTATTTTGTATAAGGAGCGAACGAAGAGGTTGGTTTTTTTTTTTAATTTCCCCTTGAATAAAGTGTGAAAAGAGAGTTAAGCTAATACCTTTTTCTTCTCTGCAGAATGGTGCAGTTCGAAGCTCGCTGAGCCACATTTTCTTCGCATTTTCTTCAGCGGTGAACGCTATTTGTCCTACGAGGGACAAAGAGAAAAGAATCGTCCTCGTCATTCAAGGGCTACATACAAATTTAGGCTGCTTTGGTTGCTGGACCTGCATGCGCTGGCATTTTGGCGGCTCCGCAATAATCGTTACGAGATGATGCATTGTTCTACGGCGTGTTTGGTATTCATTGATTTAATTCATAAATTACATTGGTGTTATTTTTCTTAAAGATTAAGTACATGAATACACGTTGACTCAGCACAAACGAAAGAAGATTACGTATTAAACTCTCAGTTTATATTCTTAAAACGAAATTTGAGCGTTTTGGTCACACAAGACTTTTTGAAGTTTCCCCCGAAAGTATATACCATTACAGTTTATTCGTAGCTTCGATGAACTGTTCAAACGCTTTCAAAGAGTGTCCATTCTCGATTGCCCACCTTGCTCGTCGGACACCCTCTCTCCAGCGCCCTCCACCGGGTCCGCGCTCTGTGATCACTTTCCCATCATCTCCAGGGCCCATGTTACTGGTGTCGGATTCACATATACCAGAGGTTACCAACAGGGCAGCAGTATTCATGAGCACGAAGTGCATCAGGGGGTCGTCAGGGCTCAGTTCGTTGCGAAGAATACTCATCAATTTCCCAGCGTTCTCCTTTGGCATTTTCTTGGTGTAAACTTCTTCGATTGGATGAGTAGGGAAGCCAAAGTCAGAAGGGTGTAGCTGAAACGTGTCGAACTTGGCGAGTGGCTTTCTGTTGGAGGCGTCGTCGTCGTCGTCTTCGTCTTCATCGTCTTCCGCGCTCTCGGCAAGTCTCCAGCAATTTGTCGGGCCTGCACAGCTTATCTCGTCCATGTCTTCCTCTCCACATATGACAAGCGCTTTCCTTGCACCTCCCAGCCTCAGAGCCTCGACAAACACCGGGCCGAGACTTTGATAGGCAACTCCAACGACACGGGCCTCCAGGGCCCAGTCAACTGGGTTAGCTAGGGGACCCATTAGATTGAATATCGTGCGGATTCCGAGGCCTCGGCGGACGCTGTCAGCATACTTCATGCCTTGGTGGAAATTGGGCGCAAAAAGGAAGAGGTAATTCGTTTTCTCGTATACGCTTGCAATGTCACTGGCCTTGATGGCGGAGATTTTTGGCGGTACGGGGGCAACGCAGTTCAGAACGTCTGCCGAGCCGGAAAACGAGGTTTGCGAGCGATTACCATGCTTTGCCACCATCAAGAGCGCTGAGGCGATGATTGACGACGTCGTAGAAACGTTGAACGTTGAATGTGAATCTCCGCCGGTTCCGACAATGTCACACTAGGTAGAACACATTCTTTAGACTCGGAAGGCCACCTCTTGGATTATGAATGTCAAATACATACGAGTCCTCCCTTGTAACGTCCTTCTGACTTCCCTCGAGACTTGACCACAGACCGCAATTGCGCCCTGTCGACGGTGCTTGCAGCTTCTCGCATGCGGTGTGAGCATAATGCAATTACTTTCGAGTCGCGGTCTTTGCCGGTGGAGTGCAACAGCGTCAGCAGAGCAGCCGTCTGAATGACAGAGAGCCGATTCTCAAAAATAAGAGCGAATGCAGCTGCAATCTCTTCGGCCGATACTTGGATTTCAGCGGTAGCGGGGTACGCAAGGCGCTTCAAGAGGGGAGAAATCGAGACAGGCTCGGGCGTGTCGGCGTCGGACATGGTGAAAATACTCGGCAATATGAACAGATTGCGCAGTTGAAAGTTGAGAGTAGAATTGGCTCCACAGGGCCTATTAATGTTGTCGAGTTGCGACGTATGCTGATTCTTAGGATTCTTACGTCTTTGTCAGATGGGCGGGAAGCTTCCGCCTCTGACACCCCCACTAGCGCCAACAGAGCTGTCAGTTCATGACGTCGCTGCGAGCTTAGGGATTCATTCATGCTCTGTATTTTATCCTTCAGGTCTAGTGATGCTTGCAATTGATCTGTTCTGAGCACCACCAATGATATCATCAAAGTCCGTCAAGGCGCATGTGCCTCGCCTATCAGCTTTGATAGAAGCCCCGACTGCCATCACCTGTTATTAAATTACTGAGATTGGCATCCAGCACACCAATCCAGCACCCAGGGGAACTGCGAACGTTGTTGTTGTGCTGTTGTTTATTGCGCCACCAACGAGGAGAATTCGGTCACAGCCAAGCATTTGATCTGTGGACATGTATGACTTAGGATGAAGGAGTACTGTACTTGCAAGCGATCCACCCATGGTTCTGGACTGGGAAATGTGCATCGGCACATGGTATGCCCGCAATCCGGGCAAGACATTTTCTCCAAATATCGGTATAGGTTAAGTGATGAATGAAAGATTGTTGATTGGAGTGTTTTGCTGAAGCACGAGGAGCCTGCCTTTTAAGCCCCTGCAGCCACGTCACGACCAAGAGCTAGCCTCGCGCCACAGAGCTGAATCCAAATGCTCAGTTCAATGAATGTTCGCTTCTGAGTCTCAAGGCCGAATGATCAACAGTCCAATAAAATGTTGGCGGCCTAGAAAGGAGGCACAGCCTGTTTGCGGCACTCCTAGTTCAACCTTCGTTTTTTTTTCCGCGGCATCACTGTGCCACTTGGTATCTACACATACAATATTACGTGCGAATTTGTTCATGGATTTCGATGTTCAAGATCAGCACGGCATCACGGCCCTACATCGAGCTGTACGCTGGGACTACTGAGGATGTCCGGGTTTTGCTACAGATGGGTGTGTCTCCATCAAAACCCGACAAAGATCGAGGCTGGAATCTGGCGTTTTATGCTGTATGTACAAATAAAAAAGCCACCATAAGAATCCTTGAATCGTATCTGCTACCAGATTTCGCACAGACCGTTGACTTTTATGGGCGGAGTATACTAAATGTGGCTATTGAAACGGACAATCCTGAAATCATGTGTCTGGCCCCTGACCTAGCAGCAGATCCGCATCATCTTTTGCGGACTAGAGCTGAAGATGGAAAAGGAATACATGAGAATACCCTTTATTGAATTGGCCCAAAGAAAGGGGCTAAAGACACATAGGATGTTTCTAGATGTGTTGCATCTAGCAGGGCTAGATGTTTCTATTTTGAGGAGGACAAGTCTTTAGAGAAGCCGTGTTTAGCTTCTTGAGAGCGATACTAAAAAAGTTGGTATAGTACCGGTCCGGGCATGGCTGGAAGCGTGTTGGAAACGTTTTGACAGTACCTGTTTTCTCGTGCTGCAATTAAGGACAATTGATCGACAGTGTTGTTTTAAACTGAGATCCCAAGTTGCCTGAAGATCATACGCTGAACTCTAGGTTAATGAGGCGTAAGCTTTGTGTGCTAAAATTATTGTTTATATGGAATAAGACAATATTCAAGACAAATGTAATTTATACAGTATGATCAATTGTCGTACTGTTGAGGTGGAACTATTTATGGCAGCAGAAACTCACCGCTTTCCTACTGCGGTTAGATCTGGGGTCTAAAACAAAAATACGGCGCGGCAAGATTCCCTGCTAAACGACTTAAAAAACAGAAAAAGATACCATTACGCCACTGCATTGCTCGCTGCGACAACTGTGGGAGCTTGTTCGGTCAGCTTTACACTTTCCACCCTGTCAATGGCTCCGCGCCTCCGCGTTTCGTCGTCAGATATCTCCCGGGCAGTCCGCCGACAAAGGGGACTGCAACGATTGGAATATCAATATGCAACTCCCATTAGAGCTGCCAGCACAGCTACAGCAATGGCGTCGTCGTCGACAGCCACCACCGTTCCACCTCCGTCGCTAGAAAAGATGAACAAAAACCCGCCTCGCATCGCCCGAACCGCTTTCGTCCAACCTCCTTCACACAGACGGCCCGAGGAGCGCCGCTCGCAACTGCTGCGACAATACACGTCGCTCATCCGCACTGCACCCCTGATGGTGTTTTTCCAACACAATAACTTGCAATCGACCGAATGGGCAGCGATTCGCCGTGAGTTGGTGCAGGCGTTGCAAAAAGTAGACGACCAGCATGCCGCCGAGGGACGCAATAATACGGTTCCATTGGCACCACATGTCAAACTCCAAATCATCCAGACCCGAATTTTCGAAGTCGCTTTGCGAATTGTGGACTACTACCGACCTAACAAAACCGGGACAGAATCCGCCGAGGAGACGCTCACGCACGACCTGTCCCGGGAAGCACATGATGCTGTGTACCATCTCAAGGGAAAGCACGAGCTGGCTACCCTTCTTTCGGGCCCGCTTGCAGTGCTGTCTCTGCCGAACGTCTCGCCGGAGCATCTGAAAGCGGCGTTATCGGTGCTTGCACCCAAAGCCTCTGGGTTTCCTGCTCCTACGCGCAAGGCAAATCCCGGATACCACGAACTGACGGTGCAGGACGGGTTACAAAAGTTGATGTTGGTGGCTGCGCGAGTCGATGGCCAAGTGTTTGATCTGGAAGGTACCAAGTGGGTTGGAAGCATTGAAAGCGGCCTTGACGGTCTCCGTGCCCAGCTTGTGTATGCCTTGCAAGGCATCGGTGGAGGTATTACGTCTGCGCTGGAGGGTGCTGGCAAGAGCCTGTATCTCACCATGGAAAGCCGGAGAAGTGTGTTGGAGGAAGAGCAGAAAGGTGAGAGTGGGGAGAAGCAATCATAGATTAGCAGATATGAGGGATTTTCAAATACGTCTGCCTCTTGTGTAAAATATCATAGTTATATCATTTCTTCACTGTCGTCATATAATCTAGAATATTTATATTCCCTTGAGCCTCCTTGGCTACAATCATTAAAAACATGACAACTAATTCTGTCGTAGCTTCAGCTTTGCGTTCATACCCACAATACACCGGACCAAGTCCCAGTCGCCTTCCAGACCAACCCAGTCTGTGACAAGAATACCAGTGCCCCAGTCTCCATCCGGGTGGTTACAGTGTTGCAAGCAAAGGTACTTGGTTGTAGCCGGGTTCAGCTTTGCCGCGATCTTCTCGGGCCATGTCTGCGTCTTCCAGAAATTGCTGGCGCTGAGGAAATTGATGAAGAACGGATGCTTCTGGTTCGGGTCTCCTCCAAAGGGGTATCGAACCGCTCCCGCACGCGCAGTGTGCTCGCTGACATACTGTATTTTCTTCTCGATGTTTTTGGTTTCGAGAACCTCGTAAAAGTCTTGGATGCAGAGTAACCCGCTGGGGCACATTGAGTTGGGGGTGTTGTCTGCCCATCCGCCGGCGTCGATACCAAAACCGCGCCCTTCGTGCGCCTGTTTCAGCCGGTCCCCGATGTTGTATCGCCGGATGAGGACGATTTTACCACGGGCCTCGCCGAGCTTGGGGATTCTGGGCTCTGTCCACCAGCGGCTCTCTGGTTTGGCATAGTGATCGCGGATAATGCGGCTGAGCTGCTCATCGGTGGCGTTTCCGGTGCCTTCTCTCTTCAGCGAGATGACCAGGGTTTCAGAAGGATTGCGGTTGAGAAAGTCTTCTACATCGCGGATCAGGTCCTTGAAATATTTGTTGCCAGACAGTGAGATGGGGAAGGCGCCGTGGACGATGATGAGCTCGTCTTTTGATGCGTCGTCCGGGTACTGAGGCTGCAGGCGAACGTCGAAGAAGCGCACTCCATTCTCCAGCTGCTCCTTAGGGCTCACGGCCTGGCAACGAACCGACGGGGGAGCGATATGGCAGGTAGCCGAGTTGTGAGTGCCGGGGATGGAGAGAGCCGACAGCGGAACCTCGTCTTTCAGCTCGCGCATCCAGGCGTTCAGGTTGGCCGAAGAGAATATGGCCAGATGAGCCTCTGGGGTGATAAACACGCCAGTCAATTTATGGCGAGGATTGTCTGAGAGCGCCTTCATTTCGGCCGACTCGACCGTGGGGACGGGGATGGTGATTTGGTGTCGCTCGCCCTGCACGTCAAAGACCAGGCGCATAGGCTCCTTTTCATTATTCTCAAAGGCCTTGATGTCCGTCCTGCTGGTAGCGAACGGGTCGACGTGAACATTCACGTCCTGGTGAGCAAAGGGCTTCGCATCATGGGGAAGCGGCTCGGCGGTGTTGCTGGAGCGCGTCACATTTGTTGCGGCTTCGGTGACCTTGCGCGTGAGGTTTTTGGCCAGGGCGCCAAAGGCCTCGATGCCATCTTTCTTGGAGCTCTTCTCGTGCGGCTGGAAGCGTTCCACCAGCTTGAGCTCGATGGGGGTGGAGGTCAGGTTGCGTATAGTGAGAGCTTTCGCGACCATTGTGGCGTGCAATGATGGGTTAAGTTGCGTAGAGTCGAGTCAGATGCACTTTTCGTTTTTTGCAGGGTTTGGAAGTAATGATATGTACTTGAGGAGCCCTTCAGATGCGAAGATGACTGAGTGTTGTGCTGCCCCTCCTCGTGCTCGTCCATCTCCACTCAGCGCATCGCGGTGCATTCGCCAATCACCGCGGTTCGCCGAGCTCTGTGCCTCTTGGCGCGTCGTCGCAAACAGAGTGGCTGCAGCAGTCAGAAAACATTGTATATTTAATCGCAATGCCAATTAGTACAGAGGAGGTCATAGTATAAACCGTACTGAGCAAAGATGCCGATGCCAGCCCTAAGAAGACAGGGCATTGCTCTTCTATGACGCGGGGTAATGATCATATTGCCAAGTCTCTGGACCTGCAGAAGCAAGGAGCCATGTGTAAGAAATGAAAATATGGTGGCATTGAGGATATTATTACGTAGGCATTGGAGAGCCATACCCAACGAGCTTTCTTTAAATCCAGCATCTCTGTAAGAATAATCTGATTAATTAGAGTGTTGTAAGTTGGGGCAAGCAAGATAGAGCTCGGCTACCGTCGGCGCCGCGATAAGCCCCCTCTGCCCGTTCTAGCCGCCCTCCGCAATCCGACCTGAATGACCTGCAAACACCACAATGGGTTCTTTTTTCCTTCTTTTTTTCCTTTGTTCCCTTCATATCTCTGTAGCCAGCGCAAGATGAGTTTGCTACACTGTTCCAGACGGCTCCTTAGCCGCTGCACATATCGTAGCGGGCATTCAATTGCTGTGCAATCGCTCGCGCTTGCTGCTCTCCACAGTCGCCGTGCCTTCCATGGCTCTGCGGCATTCTGGGGGACCAGATCGCAGGTTCTCAAGGACGTTGGCGAAGGTGAGTTCTTTTGTCAGTTTCTTGAGCAAGTCTTATACTGATTCGTTCCTTGTCAAGGTATCACCGAAGTCCAGATCATCCAGTGGTATGTTGAGGAGGGCGCCCATGTGGAGGAGTGGAAACCGCTCTGTCAATATCAGTCCGACAAAGCTGTCGACGACGTACGTTTTTTTTTTTTTTTTTTTTCACCTACTTTAGCATGGAACAAGTCTTACTGTCCCCACAGATAACGTCGCGATATGCTGGCGTGATTAAGAAACTCCATTTCCAGGCAGATGATACAGTGCCAACGGGAAGGGTGAGTCCTACAGTTGTACTTTTGTTGATAGACCGCAACTAAGAAAGCATTTTACTAGGCTCTGTGCGATATCGAGGTCGACGATGCACAATATCCAGACGATGCTGTTGTTGCTGCTCAGCCAGCACCGGTCGAGTCACAGCCAGCGCAGCAGCCCACCGAAGACTCCCGACCTGCTATCCCTGAAGCAGCCCCTCCTGTCCCTGAGAATAAACCACAATCAAAGCATGCATCACTCGCAACACCGGCTGTGCGAGGTCTTTTGAAGGAATTGAATGTGAACATTCTTGATGTGACGGGGACTGGCAAAGATGGACGAGTCACCAAGGAGGACGTCCAAAAGTTCGCTGCCGCGAGGGATCAACAACCTATCGCCACAGCGCAACAAACAGCATCAGAACCTCCTGTTCGACCAGCCACGACAATCGATACCCAACAGTCCGAGACGCACGAACCATTGACACATATGCAGTCCCAGATGTTTAAGACCATGACCAAGTCCCTGCAGATCCCCCATTTACTATTCACAGACGAGCTCAATATCGATGCTGTGACAACACTTCGACGCAAGCTCTCCAGAGACCCTGCTAACTCTCAAAAAATCACATCCCTCTCCTTTATCGTCAAAGCCGTCTCTCTCGCGCTGGAAGAGTACCCGATCCTGAATGCAAAGATCGACACGACCGACCCCAAGAAACCCACGATCATAATGCGCAGGAACCACAACATCGGAGTCGCAATGGACACTCCACAGGGTCTAATTGTCCCGAATATCAAGAATGTCGCGGCTCGATCAATCTCAGACATTGCTGCTGAGATATCCCGCCTGAGCGCCCTCGGAAAGGAAGGCAAGCTCACCCCGGCTGATTTGACCGGAGGTACTTTTACCGTATCCAACATTGGCAACATTGGCGGCACCTATGTCTCACCCGTGATCGTGTCGACCGAAGTTGCGATCTTGGGGGTTGGTCGATCCAGGGTTCTGCCCGTGTTCGACGAAGCTGGACAAGTGACAAAGGCCGAGCTTGTCAACTTCAGCTGGAGCGCTGACCATCGGGTTATCGATGGAGCTACGATGGCTCGGATGGCGAATAAAGTTCGGGACTTTATCGAGTCGCCTGATAAAATGCTGCTGAGGCTGAGGTGACATGAATATAGGTAGATTATGTATAGAATAATTGAAAATTGTGTCATACGCCGTACTTTAATACCTTACTACTAAAGCTTCAACCTCGTCGTTGTATGTGTGTGTGTAAATGATATCAAATAATTGTTTGCCATAGATATCTCGCGAGACGAAAATATAAACCCCGAGAGAAATAAAAGACCCTAAATTCAATACCATATATAAAACACAAACCCATGCTAATGCTCCCAATTGCCAAACACCAAACGCTGCCTGTATTTCACTTCTTATCTCATTCGTATTCCGCCAGCTTCCTAGCCACGGTCTCCGAGACCCGTCTCTGGACCTCTTCCGGCGAAGCTTCGACATCGACTGCAAGCACATCCTTCTCATCGCAAGGGTCCTCGAGAGCCTCGAACTGAGAGCGAACCATGTTCCCCTTCATGTAATGGCTAGAGCGGCCCAGCACTCTTTCCATGAGGTTGTTCTCGTCGGCCTTGAGGTATATGAAATGGATTCGCACGCTGGGGTGGTCATAGGCAGCCACGCGGATGACATCCCGGTATTTGAGCTTCAGCGCCGAGCAGGACATGATCACGCCAGAGGGCACGGGGGAATTGTCGGACGCGGGGGTGGAGAGTGTGTTGACTGCGGCATCGCGCAGCGAGATCAGCCAGTCCCATCGATCCATGTCGTTTAGCGGTATGCCGTTGCTCATTTTCTCTTTGTTGGCTGGCGTATGGAACTGTACAATGAACAGTCAGTTATGGGGAAACTAATTCAAAATAATAATAATAATAATAATAAATCAAATAAAGCAACGTACGTCATCTCCTTCGAGATAGGGCAAGCCCAGCTCAGCTTGAAGCTTCTGGGCAACTGTCGTCTTGCCTGAGCCCGCGGGCCCCGTGATGATCCAAATATGCTGCAACGGCTGCGTTTCCGCGCCGCGCCGCTCGTGCGAATCCATGCGGTAGTATGCCTTGCTGCTGGTTGTGACGGATGTTGGCATGCTAAAGACAGGCGTGCTCAATGCGTTTGCGGGTTTGTCGTTGTTGGCAGAGAGCATCTTGGTCTTGTCTCGGCGGAACAAGGTGGGAAAAGGCCAAGCTTAAAGAAGTGAACCCACGGTTATGCTTTTCCCAGGATGACCCAAAGATGAGACGTTGCCGGGTTTGCCAATTGCGGTTCTCAGAGGACTGGTAAAAAGAATCCGAGTTCTATTGTTGGGGTTGGGTTTCAAAATCGACTGAACTGGCGGTGGGAGAGTAACGAGAGCCAACAAGAAATTTTATTCTACATGTATGGGCGTGAGATCACGGAGGCGTAGTGATAACCAAGGATGATGCTGGGTTCTTCGGTTTAAGAACAACAGGGGAACCCAGTGGACCCACCAGCACTAACATCTTAGCAGTCGAGAGAGTGAGGAAAAAAAGGGCCGGCAATCGACTGATGATTTCTGAATCTCTTTAGTCTCGACTTGTGGCGGACGGAATAATACTGGAATGAGCGCCATGCCCAGTGGAGAAAGCCTCTTCCAGCCGGCTGGTAAGGGGGAAGCCGGGCGCGGGGGGCTCCCACGCTAGTAATCAATACCCACAATATGATCCATCATAGTAATATACGTATTATTCTTCCTCGTGGATTTACAACAGGCCTGATGGGAGATGATCTCGTGATGACTTGAGTTTACATATTTACTCAACCAGTCAAGCCTCCTTGTAATCTATTTTTCTTATCACCGGCAGGTGGGCAACAATCTGATCGGTTTTTAAACGTGGGCGTGTTTTCTTTTTCCGACTCGAAACCCGCTCCACTGGATGCCGTATTGATGGTAATGTAAAGGTATTGCGATCCCCCCAAAACGGCATACTGACATCATCCGAGTGACCCCCGTCCACTCATAGGCTGCGGAAACCAAAAATAGCCCCCGCAGTACGTACCGCCTGAGACAGCGCAGGTACAGAGTTATACTCTGTATTAGATGTGCCGAGAAGGTACCGGTACCCCCACGCTAACGTCTCGGTATTTCTGTGCGAGTTTAACCGTTTGATGGAGATACACTCTTGTATTCTGCAGACTTTGTGCCAAATGGGTTGTATGCTTGGCAAATTGTGGAATTGTATACAGAGTACCTCTGTATATTTTATGTAGTTAAGTGTCGGGTTATCCGCTTAGCATGACTCATGAAAGGGATGTGAGCACGATACATATTTCCCAGTTAGATACCCGCTGCAAGGGCTCTTGTTGACAACATTTGAAATTTGAAAGTTGATCTCAATAGCCTCAAACAGTGCTAGAATTTAATGTTTAAACGACAAGTTATTCAAAAGTCCAATATCTGCAGCAGTTCAAAGACTTGTATATCTTGGCTGTTTGCCTTACTGTCATCTATCTATGCATCAAACAATTAGTGTATCCACCGCAGCAGAAAGTATAATGTCAACTCAGGTATCTTGTCATAATTTCACTTGAAAGGACCATTTTCTCTCCTGCCAATTCCAACACATTTAATATCCAAAAAGTGCATATACACGTGGTGGACAACCTTATTGTTGTCACTATGCGGAGCAAGTGGATTACGTAACCCCCGCTCCTAGCTCTTGCCTCAACTGCGCCGCCCCAGGCAGACAAACTACACAGAACAATTGATCGCATCCACCAGAACAACAATCACGAGCTAGGGCCAGAAGCTACAGGTATTTGGAATAACTACACTGTGCGCCAACGTTTGATTCTACGAAAAGAACTCGAGCCTTCTCTGCGCTGCAATGGCTCCGTTCTTCTTCTCCACACCGGTCGATATCGATATCGTGCTCGAGGATAGCGATGACCGACAAGCTGTGGACGTCAAGCTCGACAAGGACCGTCGGGAAAAGGCTCCGCTGTACATGGATGGAGAGTCCATCAAAGGCGCTGTCACTGTTCGACCCAAAGATGGAAAGCGATTAGAGCACACTGGCATCAAGGTGCAGTTCATCGGGTCGATTGGTATGGCCCCAGCTCTGGCGATCTCGCCTTACTCTCAAACAATTTTCCTGCTGGACGAAACTCGCTGATAACCTCTGTTTAGAAATGTTTTTCGACCGCGGCAACCACTACGAATTCCTTTCTCTTGTTCAAGAGCTTGCGGCCCCCGGCGAGCTCCAGCACCCCCAAACATTCCCATTCAACTTCAAAAATGTCGAGAAACAGTACGAATCATACAATGGCATCAATGTCAAGCTGCGGTACTTTGTGCGGGTCACAGTCTCACGACGCATGGCCGATGTCATACGGGAAAAGGACCTCTGGGTCTACTCATATCGCATGCCGCCAGAGACCAACAGCCCGATCAAAATGGACGTTGGAATTGAAGACTGCTTGCACATTGAGTTTGAGTACTCCAAGTCGCAGTACCATCTCAAGGATGTCATCGTCGGGCGGATATACTTTCTTTTAGTCCGCCTCAAGATCAAGCACATGGAGCTGTCTATCATTCGGCGGGAAACCACTGGTGCTGCACCCAACCAGTACAATGAAAGTGAAACACTAGTGCGATTTGAGGTGAAGCTTCCTGAGCCGAGAATACCTGGAGAGACCCTTTGCTAACCGAGGTTGACAGATTATGGACGGATCGCCATCACGAGGTCTGCACATGGAGACATGTATAACGGAATAAAACCACGCTAACAATGTCGTCTCAGGTGAAACTATCCCTATCCGACTGTTCCTTGGCGGTTTCGACTTGACTCCCACGTTCCGCGACGTCAACAAGAAATACTCGACCCGGTACTATTTGAGTCTGGTTCTGATCGACGAAGGTCTGTCCACCCCCGCATTCCCCTTACCCATCCCGCTGTCCCTGTCATTTACTCCCGTGGCCGTACGGAAATGGGTTTCAGCAAAGTACATGTTGGTAACTGACTCAATAGCCGTCGGCTATTGAAACACTATCAATACGGTATTATTGTACTACTGGCGTTAGCGTCGCGGAAGTGCCCAGTCCTCTTCCGCTGCCCAAACCCCACGCTACCTCATTTCCTGCTTCAGCACTTGTCAAACCCGGGGAGAATACTCGGCAGATATTATTATTTCTGACAGCCGAACTGACTTTCGCTTTCCAGATGCCCGACGTTACTTCAAGCAGTCCGAAATCGTTCTCTACCGACAAGCTCCTGAAATCGCTCCCACGCCCGAGGTTGCTCAGCAGCAGATACTGCAGAAACAGCAGCTTCAGAGACAACAGCAAGTCCTTGTCGGCCCTAACAAAAACCCTCAGCATATCCAACCTCCTCCGCCTGCGCAGCAAGAGGTTGAGCCTGCAGGCTCTGCTTAATGATATATTCATCACGAGTACAATTTCCTTCTTTGTGCATTAGTCTATATAAATATCCAGCCTTTTTTTTTGTTCTCTTTCAGCAGAGGCGTTTTCTAATGAGTTTTTAAAGAAATTGTTTTTCCCATTCAATCTAACGCTATCAATTGATACCATGGGCTACCTCAAGTATATGTAGATATGTCGCCAAATGAAATAGACGCAATATGCCAATCAATTGATCTATTACATGTATGTATATGTATACGTCTCCAATGCAACTCCCCTTAATTGAAAAAAGAAGAAAAACCACATCTAGCTATAACAAAATCATAAATAGTAATAGTAATATATGAGAACCTAGTCCTCCTCATCATCCTCCTCTACATCTCCAAGATTCTGACAGTCCCCAACCGCGTCCAAGATCCTAACCAGATTCTCCAACACAGGTCGATTTCCCCGTCCCGTCGCCTTGCCGGCGACATGCACGCATTTCACGAGAAGCGGATACATCCAGCCAAGATGCTTACGGTACTGCAGCTGATGGGACTTGGTTGATGACGAAACAATGCCATTAGGCGCATCCGGAATGGCAACGGGCTCGCTTTCCAGGTCTGCTAGGCCTTTGAGAACGTGCACGAGTTCGCGGTGGGCGGGTGCAGGTTGTGGCATTCGGCCGCGAAGAGGCTGGTCGGCGATGTACGATTTGAGGGGCAGGGAGACGCGCAGTATCAAGTACGGCATTATGGACCGGGCGAGGGTGATTCGCGATGAGATGATGGGGTCTTCAGTGCCGTTTTGTCGTGACGGCTCCGCTGCTGCTGCTGAAGGGGGTTTGATTGCGCATGCTAATTCAAACATTGTATCCACGAGGACATAGGCAATGTGCGACCTTGCAATAGGGGCCGGGGTGTATGTTCGGCCGCGACGAACCTTGTAAAGATCATGGAGAGGTTTCGCAAGCAGGGCCTCGATGGGCTTGTCCATTCGCTGTGGCGGGTAAATGAATGACGATTGAACAAGAGCACATGAAAAATCCCGTTGGATACTATCGGGTACATGGCTCGATCCAAGGGAGGGAACTATCAGCGGTTTGAGCGTGTGAAAGGCTTGGATATCGAATTCCTCATCGGCAGTGATCCTTTCTGGCGATATATCAACTTCGCCACGAACCTGCGCAGTGATGATGCCCCGTACAATCTCAACGATGGATGACCAAAATTGTGAGATGCCTGACTTTTCAAAATAATCATATCGCTTCTCCACATATGGTACAACGACGCGGATGATATTTATAGCCGCTGTCGTAGCCTTTTGCCATATGAAAGGCGCACGGTCTCTGCCATTCCAGTCATATTTTCGAAGAATAGGATGTGCTAGGTGCTGTAGTAATGACACTAATGACCCATTTGAAAATATGTCGGCTTTAATGCCATGCTCGATAATATACCAACTTGACAAGTCAATAGCGGCCTTTGAAAATGCAATTAACGATGGGCGGCTTCTGTCTCGATCTGCTGACCATTGTGTCAAAGCAGCGTCGTCAAAGTCTGCCAGGCATGTTATGATCGCCGATTGAGATTGGGGTTTGTCCTGGCAAAGCACCTTTGTGCATTCGATAACCAATTCCTGGAGAGTGGATTGATGGTCGACATCAACTGAATATCTTGAAATAACGGAATTCCACACTGCTACCCTCAAATGTTGAAGAATTTGCTGAACCTGCTCTTCGCCTATACTGCCCTTGTAGAGTTTGTATATCTGTTGATAAGAGTGGAGGTATGCGAGGAGTGCATCCTGGTTTGACTCTTCCATATTCAGAGACTCGGCGTCGATGGATGGATGGTTATTGACCCACAATAGCCATGCCAATTGGACCGCTTCATTGCTGAGACTACCAGGGGTTTCAGCGTGCTTCATGATTTCGTAGAGGCTCTTGAAGACCGCCTCGACTATTTCACGTGTGTTTATTCGGACGAGAGCCTGGAAAAATCCAAGAAATCGTTTCCAGGACACGTCGAACTTAGTGTCTTTGACTATCGGATCAAAGAAACTTGCGATCAAGTCGGAGCTACCTTTGATCATAATGACTGCTGTTTCTTCCCACGCTTTGGCTTGGTCAGTTGCCATATCTTCCTTGGAAGTCGTAGCTTCAAGAGTGCCATTTTGAACATCGTTCATCATTACAAATAAAACTCGGTTCAAACAGAGATTCCACGCCTTGGGAGACAATTGGGGTCCATATGCATCGAAAATTCTCAGTAGAGTACGAATTGCACTGTTGCGAATCTCCGATCGTTTGTCGGTGGTGAGTCCAACTATATGAAGGAGTAGTATTAGCCATAAAGCCCCACGTGATGTAGGAATATCAACATCATTTGTGAGTTTTGTAAGTGATTCTTCACTTATGGTTGTGTCCATGGAGTCGTCAATGGAGAATTTGCCAACCTGGCCTTGAAGAAAGTCTGAAACATTCCAGAAAAAAGTCGTCGTTGTCAAGGAAATGTTGAAATCCGAGTCTTGCGATGCAAAGTATGAGAATGAGTTGACTAGGTTGAGAAGGCATGAAGGCGGAAGCAAGGTGAGAAAATCAGAGGCAATGAGCTGCAGTGAATTGTATGCAGATCGTACAAGTCGAGGCGACCTTGGCGTGAAATTTCGAGGTTTCAACGATGTATCTCTCTCGCTTCCTGCTGCACCTTTGCCTTCAGAATCTAGGTCTTTCTTATCAAAGATACTAGAGACCAGCTCGAATACAAGATCCCAGCCGGATACAAAAGTCTCCCCGTATTGTTCCAGCATTACTTTGAGAGTATCGAGCGCTTGCTCGTGAGCTTCCATATCAACAGCAGAGGGCTGAACTTGTGGGCGATATAGCGATCCAATTTGAGATTGGAGTGATTGAAGATTTCGGAGTTGTATTGCATTCCGAGAATCGCCTTCCAAGTAGTCGTGGTTCATTGTCTGAAGAATTATCGCATTCAGCGTTTTACTCGCTTTCAGACGAATAGCCGAAGTATAGTCGCTGCTAGTTATAATTGCGTTTAGATTAGCGTTCAATATGCCCCAGATGGCATCTTCTTCTTGGCCCACACTCGAGAAGCGATCGATATTTGCCGATCCCAGCTCCCTGATTTTATCTAGCACAAAGCTTATTTCATCGTCTTGCATCCTGGATTTTCCCACAGCCAGAGAAATACTGCGGGTTGTTTGATGAACCCGCCCCATGCGTCGAGAAGGAGAAGATTGTGCGGGGGGGAGGGGTTTTTCAGCCGAACTCAGTCGAAAATCCAGTGCCAGATTTAGCAGGGCTTTAAGCACTGCTTCAAAGGAGTTATTAGGATATTCAGCAGTACTTTCAAACATCCTGGAGGCAACTGCTTGGACTGCAATAATTTCATTCCCAATGTTTGCCATTGGGATATCTTGACCGGCTTGGCCTGTATTATCACCATTTCCGACGTTAGAAGCTTGTTTCGTAGATGTAACGGAAGCAAGTTTGATAACCAAATCCGCATTTTGTAGTGTTTCAAGAAGTATAGACCATGCAGATTGATCTAACGTAGGCCCGAGGGCAATTCCTAGGTTGAGAAGAGCCCTCAAACAGAGAAGGTTTCGCGTGCTCAAGGATGTCCTAGAAACTCCCATGGACGTTTCGGAGGTCTCCCGAGGTTTTTCTCCTGGCGTCTCTGGAGCGTCGGACTGTTGCGAGATTGATCCATTTCTAGATGTGCTCACACCATCGACTGGAATAGTGGCCTTACCCAATGTCGTCAAAAATGCATCTCGTGCCGCAGCTTGGCGCAGAAGCCCGGCCACATGTGTCAATTTTTGAAACGATCGGACGAGGTTGTGATAGAACTCTGCGTCTAATGCCGCATAAAGAAACGTGGAACAAGTTGCGAGAATGGCAGGCCAGCATGATTCAATAATTCCAGCGCTAGATTTGATAGCCGCAATTTGCGGGTGATCTTCCAATGTAAGTGGGTTCAGAGGAACAGTTTGCCTCTTCGAATCAGACGCTGTTGATCTTGTCGAACTTGATCTTTGAAGTCCATCTAGGTCTCCTGCGGAACCTTGCTCTCGATCATGCATTGCAGTCTTCTTTCTTCTCTTTCCCCTCGACTCTGTGACTGTGAGAGGGAGAATGAACCTGGCTAGGCCTTCAGATAACGAGCTGATGCAGTTGAGGACGAGACTGTAAATGTATGTTTCGGGTGGCGTCGGGGCCTCGGATTTGTCGAGAAGTTCAAGATACGGTGATCTCACCGTACTCCACTGATTGCTAATTCCTGTCACATTTTCATCAGCAGCATTCACCGCAGCTCCTATAACTCCAGCTACACCCCCGGCTTCCAGTGTGATTTGGTCCTCGGTATTAGACCTGGAATGTGAGACCCCAGATGGGACAGTCGATTGGTGACTGACACCTATAATGGAGGGCTTTTCCGATGCAAGTCGCAGCAAAGACGCCATATGATCTTTCACAATAGTTTTTCGTCCTTCAGCTTCATCGAATAGAGCATAAGCTAGTCGTATCAACCCATGCTCTGCATGAAGACCTCGGAAAACTTCCATACAGAGAACTCTTTTCCATGATGTCGAGACGTCGGGCTCTAGAAGGTGAATAAGGAGTCCGAGTGCCATCTCACATTCATCCGGTAGAAGACTCATAAAATTTCGTAGTAGAATGAGCAGGATTCTCGTAATGCGGAGCGTTTGAGGGAAGTTGTGTCTTTCTGAAAGGTATCTCACGGTCAACGGCATAAGTCGATCCCGTAAGACGTGCAGCTGTTCTGGGTGACTGCCGAACAATTTGATATTGTTGACCAAGACACTCTCAATAAGCTCCAGTACAAAGACCGGAGAAAGCCCCTTTATTTGGAGGAAGCCGAGCTTCTCGCCTTCAACGAGATGGCAAAGATCACCAAGAATCTAAAATGAACGGATCAGCTATCAAGTGACGACGAAGCCAGTGAAGCTGGTAATTACTTGGAGGGCATCATAGGCGGCAATTCCAATGTCGATGCTCGCATTTTCTACCGGTACACTCTTGGTGGCAATTGAGCGGCTGGGGTTTCCTGCAGCGTATAAAGTAAGCGGTATTGGTCTTCCCAATTTTAGTGATAGTGTTCTTACCATCTTCAGCTGCTACTTTCTCAAAAACGGAAATGACTAGTTGCTGCAGAGTGGCGGCCGCGGTATTTGATACAGTAGCAACCTTGCTGGCTTGTATTGTAGCACAAATCTCTAGAGTATGAGCAAGCAGCTGTCCACTCAACTGATCAGAGTAGTTGTGCAGTAAAGCCGGCAAAGTTTGAAGAATCTTGAGCTGGACATCTTGACCTAGAAAAACGTAAGTAATCTGGAAAATTGTCCAGGACGAAAATCCCTACTGAGGCTAGCTGCTTCCCTCAAGGCTGACAATGTGTCGCCCAACCGATCGGGTGACAAGGCACGAGATGTTGCAAGCCTCTGAAGGCAAACAGCACCTATCGCTGCAAGCTTGATCTGCCGTGTCTGGCAAGCAAGGAGAAATGGAGCGATAAATTGCGGGCGTCGTATTAAATCTTCAATAACCGTTCAGTTCCTCTAAACATTAAAAGCATGCAAGACCAGCGAACAGACCTGCCGTAATTTGCGCCTCGGAAGTCGATGGCAATGCCTTCAACTCACTCAGCGATTGCTCGGCTGCCTGTATTCGGCATTAGTGGTGTGATTTGAATCATTTGATAATGCACCGCAACCAACATACATTTCTTAAGTCGGAGTGTTTGCGCTTTGACTCCTGGATCAAGTTTGCCAGCTCTGCTTGCAGAATCTGGGAGGACATATCCAATCACGCAGAGGACGATGACAACGATGGCATATCTTGCGCTTCAGCATGCGGTTGTTTGTGCTATTTCGGGGTCGGTGCTAGCTAATGCTTGGCAGAATCAATAATTCGTTGGCAAAGCGATTGTCTACTTCAAAAGACCCAAAAGACCATGACGGAGGCTTTGTCGAGTTTCATGTACACTGAGAGAGAGAGAACAGACATAAGCGCCGCTTGAACTGGGGCAGCCGAGACGCACATATACATGAAGCGTGTCCTCGAGATGTTGCCAAGCCGTCGGAAGCTGCTGCTTGAATCGTCAGGAAGGAACAGCGTTGCGGAGAAAGGCCCTGGCCGCTGATTGGTTCAGTGCAAGGCGGTGCAGCAGTGGGCCTTTAGTCACGTGTTACAGACCCGTTTTAGTGCCTACCAGCCAATCACAGAAGGGAAGTCTAGAGGTGGGCTGTTGCCCGTTCTCGCTGCCCCTCCAGCATTGCTTGAGGCTCGATATTTGATTCCTGATAGACACCACAACACCTGCCCTGCCTCCCGGACTGCAGCCAGTATCTGTTACTTCCGGCTGTGTTTGCAAAATATGGCCAAGATTCCACGCAACTTCCGCCTCTTAGAGGAGCTTGAGAAAGGCGAGAAAGGCCAAGGTCCTGGTAAGAAGTCACGCTGTCGCAGAAGATGCAATCCAGTAACTAATGCACGCCGCCCTGCCATCAGAGGCATGCTCTTATGGTCTCGCCGACGGAGATGACTTGATGATGACCAATTGGAACGGCACCATTCTCGGACCGCCTCATGTTCGTGTCTTTACCCACGCTTCCCACGTTTCGCTCACTCACAACTGCGCAGAGCGTCCATGAAAACCGGATATACAGCGTCAACATCCACTGCGGAGATGACTATCCGGATAGTCCACCGACCCTTTATTTCGTCTCCAAGATAAACCTTCCTTGCGTTGATCCCCGGACTGGAAAGGTGGTGCCTCTATGCCAAACATCTCCAGTGCTCTTTGCTGAGTTATTTTGCAGGTCGATCTCGGAAAACTTCCTACATTAGCAACCTGGAAACGGGATTATACAATGGAGACCATTTTACTAGAGCTTCGGAGGTATGACTTCTATTGCCGTAGAGCATTCGATCTTTACTAAGCCCTGGGCTGCAGGTTTATGGCATTGCCTCAACACAAGAAGCTTCCCCAGCCCCCGGAAGGATCGAATTTTTGAAATAAGAGTGCTCGATATGCCGTCTTCGCATGGTCAGGATGGAGTATTCCGGTCGGGGCGAATCTCGTTTTCGGTTCTTGCTAAATTATGTATTGCTCGTGCATTTCAGGCAGGCATTAGCGTGCTTCTAGTCAATCCTTGGATGTTGAACATTCATAGGACCCAGTCAATGAAATGAAGAAATGGTAGATAACCGATCTCGCTGCTAGCCCTGTAGTATAATAACATAATGAAACCATTGTCTTGGCCCTTTTATATTCTTAAAGACACTAGATAGCTAGATTAGGTACGTAGCAATTTACCGGCATATAGACACGACATTTTTTTTTCCCACCGTGAGAGCTACTGATCATTTGAAAATGATTAATTGATACCTAAGAATTTCATGCAAGGCAGACGGTCTTATCGTTGGACAAGCCTTTCCGCATGATGTCACTCCCAGAGCCCCAAAACCACAATCTACAAATGTCAAATAGGCGAGTGAACTATTTTTTGTCTATGATTTTAAATACTGATATATATATCCAATACTAACCAATGACTGTAAATATGCGACAGCAGCAGTGAATACTGACCTCAATGGAGGTCACGTGGTGATAAGGATGTTTTCGTGTTTTCTCCGATCGACTTTCCGTTAAATCACCACGATCATCATTGCTACCATTTTTCAGCTTGCCAAGAGCTCCTATTTGCGTTTCGAGGGCCAGAAATGAGGTGGTCTGGGGGATCACCTGGAAGCAGCGGTGTGCATCGTTTTGCGTGTTCGTCGTTGAAATCTTTACAAGCTTACTGGACGTGCTGACTGACACTTATCGAAGGTCTATCTTTGTATCGAGCACTTTTGCGACAATCCCACAGATTACCCACAACAAGCGCCGAAAGGGAAAACATTCAACAATTAGTGAGGAGGAAATTTGATCGGTATAAAGGGATTCAGAGTCCAACGCAAACCCTACACTGCCTCCAAGCAGGATACGAGGTGAAGACATCCTCATTACCAAGCAATCGGGACTAACAAATATTGCAAGGCCTTAGATTTATTCCACTCAGCGTGCTCGGAAAACAAAGATTCTCTCGCTCGTATCCAACTACTTGTCCAATCGTCAAGATCTCGGACACCTATAAAGACTCCAAAAGACGAAAGTACTCCTAAGCCAGTTAACCTTGGTCGCTTACAAAAAAAGAGAGCCAGAAATATAGAAATTCAACGTCAAACAAGGTGGCCACACCCAGAAACAGAGCCCATTCTGTCTCGCCCAAGACCTGTAGTTGCCGGACGGCGAAAAGTACCTGTCTTCGTCAACGCGCGCGGCGTTCCTTTCTTACGAATCAAAAAGCCCCAGCCTCAGATTTTAACCCAGATAATTCAACAGAAACACGCATACAAAGATAAATTGATCGAACGTCGTGACAGGCTCCTTGTCGAATGTTACTTTGCCAAAGATGAGGAAGATTGGGATAGAATACTGAGTGGCAAAAGCATAACCAATGCGACACAGTGGTCGAGAGAACCATTATGGTTAGAAGGTTCATGGCCAGAGGCTGCATGGGAGTCTTTTAAACAATCGAATATCGACAACAAAAGATACGAACGGAAAAATTTGGACATGGCAAGGCGATTGTGGCGAGTCGTTCTCAACGAACGAGAACTAGCCGAGAGAGAGGAAGCGGAGAGAAACGACCGGGATGAGGAAACCCATGTTGGCTCAAAATCTATGGACGCGGACCCTGCGCGTTGATCATTGCTGGCAATGAACCGCTGTCTATATGTACAATCACATGTCACGCATACAATGCCCTTTCGCAAACGAAGATCTGCTGTCTGCAGACCAATTCTTTTGATATTCGGTCGGGCGTCCATACCGAATAATCCGGCCTCGTTTACTTGATAGTCGACGATCTCGGTTTGTTTTATTTACATTATAAGCACACACAGATATCAAGGACAACAACGTGAGGATATTCATGATGCGAGTCCTTGACCAAGCTAGGGGCCAATGGGCGGTGATAATCCCTGGCCCGGGACGCTTAGCAGGTTTACTTGTGTGTTAACTTTCGAATGGCTTACATTTGAAAGATTCTTCGAAGAGTATTATGATGAAATTTGCAATTTCTCAGCAGCCACAACCACGTCGTCATCGCCGTCCTCATCATAATCACCTTTACCTGCCAACCCTCTCTCCCAAAGTTGTCTTCCTGTAAGCTTTGCCTCTTCGCGAGCAGATGGCTTCTTCTTCTTATCTTCCGCTTCCTTTTCCTCACGGAGTCTCTGCTCTTCTTCTTCAAGCTCCTTCCTGAATCGTTCTCTCCATTCCAAAAATTTCTCTTTGTTGACAAGAGTACCCTGGAATTTCCGATTCTCTTCCTCTTCCGCTTTTTCGATTTCTTCCTCTCGCGCCTTCTTCTCAGACGCTACACGGTCCATTATTAAACTTTCTGCCGCTTCCTTCAGAGTGCTGACAAGGGTGAATACCATTGCCATGCCAAGGTTTTCCTCGATGCTAGGTTGAAGGGCCTCCATAAGCTGTGCCTTGTCTTCCTGCACATCGAAACGAGAATGCTTTGGCGCATTTGGAGGAGTAGAAATTTCCAAGTCTGGCGCCACATCAGGATATGCTTCGGGATATGAAACTTGTAGTATCAGTGTCGGTGGTTCCTCTTCGGATTCACCTTCTTGGTCGATGTCAAGTGTGACCGTTATTCGATAAGAGGTCTCTGAAAGATCTAACAAATCAAAACAAAACCGTTAGCCTCTCCATAGTGCAAGAATTAGAATTTTAAATATAATGCACCTGTTATTTCCTCTGGAAAAATGGAGTCGAGAACCTCTCGTTCCTCAATCTGCTCCTCGCGACCCATCTTTGGCTTTTCCCTCCACCACTAGAGGGGCTTCCACGTATGCGCAAGGTTTGGCGGAGGGCTGGATGGACACAAATTCAATTCGTTTGGTAGATGGTGTGTTTATTCGCGGGAGAGGCAATGTGGAAATAATATCCAATACAAATTTATATCCAGTTTTTGCATCGCATATAAATTTAGATGATGATTGTGACAAGAAACATCCGGGTGGAGGAGATGTCCCGCATGCAAACATCGCAAACATTGTGTGGTTAGAAACGGCCCAAATTTATTTTCTCGAATAAATTTCAGCAAAAGCCTGCAAGCTAATTTACGATCACTTTTTTGGTTTTTGAATAATAATTTTGCAGGAGACCCAAGTGATGGGCAAATCAAAGATGAAAAATAAGAAAGATTCACCAAAGCAAAAAAAATCCGTCCTCAACGGGGTGGGAGGCTCCATCTCCAAACCACAAGTGGCAGAGAATACGTCGGAGCTACTCGAGAAAGCGACGATCCTTCTTCAGACAGGACAGGCTGAGGCTGCTCTTCCTCTTGCACAGCGCGTGCTGGAGCTCTCGCCAGAGAAGTCCCCAGAATCGTTATCGGCAGTCAACCTCATTGGCGAAATATATGTTGAACTCGGTGAAATCGATGCCGCCCGCCAAACATTCCTACACGCAGTTCAGATAGACCCCGATGGATCGATACCGGAATCACAAGGCGGTGGTGCGGAGAAATTTTTATGGCTTGCGCAATTGAGTGAACAAGGCGGCGCAGACAGCGTGGGGTGGTATGAGAAGGGTGTTGGCGCGTTGAGGAATATTATTCAGTCATTGGAACAGAGTACACAGCCTGAAGACGCGGCGTTGTGTGAAGAAAAACGCAAAAAAATGGCGACTGCCCTCTGCGGAGTAGTGGAAATATATATGACTGATCTTTCGTGAGTGAGGCTCTGGGAGAGAAAGTGATGAACTTTTTATACTAATTGAAGGGATAGATGGGAAGAAGATGCCGAAAGTCGATGCGAGGCCCTCATAACCGAAGCCCTTCTTGTCGCTCCTAACTCACCGGACTGTCTACAGACCTTGGCCTCTGTCAGGATATCGCAATCACGAGTAGACGATGCACGGGCTTCTCTTTCACGGAGTCTAGATATCTGGAAGGACTTGCCACCCGAAGACCTCAGGATCCCAGACTTCCCGTCGAGAATTAGTCTCTCGCGACTTCTCATGGAAGTGGAAATGGAGCTCCAAGCACTGCAGGTTCTCGAAAGACTCATTCTTGAAGATGACGAAAGTATCGAGGCTTGGTATCTTGGCGGATGGTGTCTCTATTTAATGGCCGAGAAAGAAAAAGAAAACGCCACCAATACGACATCAGCACAATCATCTGAAGAAAGACGACGCGATTCGATGGTGGCTAGTCGGGAATGGCTCAAACAAAGTTTGAAACTCTACACAAGACTCGACTATGAGGACGAAAGGCTCAAGCTCCACGCAATTGACCTGATTCAGGACCTGAACAAGGAACTTGGCCTGGAAAATGATGATGATACTGAATCCGAATCCGGTATTCCTGGTGGTGATGAGGAGGAAGAAGATTTGGATGAAGAAATCGAGGCTCTGTCCGAGGACGACGATGATGGTGAAGATCATGAGATGAAAGACCTATAAATAATTATTTACCATGGAAAGCGACGTGTTGCCCGCCTTGTAGAAATTTCAACGGCATCATTTACTTTTCCTTGTCGCTAAGAACTTTAACTCTTTATTATAACGGGCAATTTACCCTAAAATTAGAATTAGGTTGGGCGCATGTTGATTTCTATATTTTTACTTCCCAACCAGAAAAACAGTTAACAAACATACTTAAAAAGGGTGATGAGGTTGGCGTCACTGACATCATCCATTCGGCATTGAAGCTATTACCTGATTGTCTCTCCTCCTCTGTCAACTGGTCTCTGCAACAGATCATCCACTAGACTTGCACCAGGAAAATGGGCGGAATTACTGTGTTTTTTTTTTTTTTTTTTTAACAGTAACTGGTCTCAAATATCAATCCATTTTGAGTCTTCTGAGTCTAGGTGGTATAACGCTTGTACCTGGAAGCTCACAAAGAAGGTTCTCGAGTGGCCCCATCATCTTGAAGAGTGAGAATTCCAAGAGGAGAAGGTGGCTTCCGAATCAGAAGCTCTTTTGAATGCGTCAAACCAGAGAATGAGGAAGACAGCGCTTTCATATTGGTCTACATTCAGTAAGTACCTAAACTCTATATTGCAGGGTTTCAACAGCAATATGCTTACACAATACTCTTACACTTTTCAGAATCCCGTACGCTAGAACAGAACTCGAGGCTTCTCAAGAGAAATATTATCTGCTTCACCCTCAGCTGAGTTCGAGGCCTTCAGGATCCTGAACAGATGAGGTTGATCATCCTGTCCAAAGATCATCAACTACAAGCAGGAGAAACAAAAGGCGCTAGGGATTGTTTCTGGTGGATATGGCCAATACGTGGTCCTACAGAAGTGGCGAGGTATTCGCCTTACCCAGCAGCTATTCTGGGCGTTGCCACGCCCAGAGCGCGATTCGATTCGTGTGGCCTTTCGCGACACCTTCAAGTGAGCGAATTTCCCTGAACTCTTACTATTTCTTGATTATTAATTATTCCTTCAGCAGAGGGTTCGTGGAACTGAGAGTTCATAATTTTCAATCTTGGTCAATCAATCTCCGCTGGTGCAAGGAAGAAAAACGGATGTAAGTTGAACTTCATGGATTTTATTTCGTGGGCCACATGCTGACATATATCGTCTCTACCTAGAATCGTAATAAAGCTTCACCTGAGCTATATCAGGACAGAGAAAGAAGAATGGCGGGAAATTGCTTGGTACAGTTGGGACCTAGCAGACAAACCGAAACGTTTGGACGTTACAGTAATTGATGGAAAGGAATTTGACAAAAAATTGTGGATATTGTAAAATATTGGCGGGAAAGAATTTCAACATCCTTTTTCGAGTCTAGATATCTGTTCTCCAAGAAATTGTCTGTGGGGATTGGACCATTTCTTGCTACTCTGCCGACACCGTCTAGGCCCAAATTTTAAGGTCAATTGCTGGAAAATTTTGCCCATCTCATATCTCCTTGTTAATGACACCCATACCAAGCGCTAAAACCTTCCTCTTTGCATGCTGACCGAGGGGTTTGCTCTTCATTGATATATTTATTGTCCTGGTGGTGGAAACAAGCTACGAATTCTCCCTGCCGCTATTCCAGATAAAGTTTAGTAAAGCGGGGCTCCCCGGGGCGGATTAATATAATAGCCGGCGGATAAAGTAATCAATAAGTCTGCATGATATCGAACACCCAGTCGACCACGACGCCAATGTGAGCAGTTTGTTGTCCCTTTGCAGGCGCCAGTAAAGGTGTGCATCGCTGGCATAGGCAGGATGGATCTTGCGCAATCTCCAGACATGGATGAGGCGTTGAAGGAGCCGCTCATGGACCTCGACGTGGTGGAGAGCGGCGCGGACCCCGAACACGGTGCCGCCAACACGTTTACAGACGAGGCATTGAAGGATCTGGCGTCGCCGTCCCATGATGGAGACGAGGAGAGCAACGTTTCCGGGGACGAGTGGGAGACGGACTCTCTCTACGAAGAAGCATTGCATTTTGTCCGCGATGATCAGCTTTCCTCAGGTGAGTTTCTCGGCCGACTACGCTATATCAGTGTGTTACAGTCGCTAAATCCTTCTTTTCGTGACAGTACCGGACTCGTGTACGCCCCAGGAAGCCGCTGCCTATCGCAAGCGCTTGCATGAGATCGGAAAGGTTGAATTTGTCGAAGAGACAATTGGGAAGAACACAATAACCGCAAAGAAGCTCCTCACGGCTTTTGGCATTGTTCCACCATCGTTCCTCGACGATGCCCCTGATGAAGCATATCACCCTTTGCTTGGCCTTGTGATTTCACGAGAATTTGCGAAGCGGCAGAAACTGGAAGAATATAACACAATTGAGGATGCGGTGGAATTGCTTGAGAAATCCAAGAATATCATCGTCATCACTGGCGCCGGAGTATGCGTTCTCGTGTTTGGTTAAGGTGGCCATCAATTCTGACTTGACTTAGATATCTACCAGTCTCGGCATCCCCGATTTTCGATCCAAGGACACTGGTCTCTACTCTCGATTGGAACACTTGGGGCTGAGTGACCCGCAAGAAGTCTTTGATATCCAGCTCTTTTATGAAGACCCGAGTATTTTCTTCTCGGTTGCTAAAGATATACTTCCCACAGAGAAGAAATTCTCCCCAACACACGCCTTTATCAAACTTTTACAAGACAAAGGCAAGCTGTTGACAAATTATACCCAGAATATCGACAACATCGAGGCCAACGCAGGGGTTAGCCGTGAAAAAATCGTACAATGCCACGGTTCTTTTGCAACAGCGACATGCACCAAGTGCGCCTTCAAGGTTCCCGGCGACGCTATTTTCGACACGGTCAAAGCAGGCAATATCCCAGAGTGCAAAGCGTGCAAAGACCGTCTTGCTCTTCAGCCACCTGGAATGAAGCGGAAGCGAAGCTCGAACGGTTCTCAGCCGAACCGTAAGAAAGCTCTTCTCGGAGACGATTCTGAAGACGATGACTACGACATTCCCACTCCGGGCATTATGAAGGTGAGCAGAGGGTTCATATTTCGCCTGGGCACACCACTAACTGATCTCCAGCCAGATATTACTTTTTTTGGAGAAGACCTTCCCGATGAGTTTGGGCGTCGTTTAGTTCAAGAAGATCGAGAGCTCGCAGACTTGGTCATCGTGATTGGAACGTCTATGAAAGTGGCGCCTGTGGCGGACGTTCCAAGTCTTATCCCAAGCACGGTACCTCAGATTTACATTTCCCGCACGGCAAGTATTCCATACTGAAGATCTATTCAAACCAGCTAATAGTATACCAGCCCGTGTCACACATTGGCTTTGACATTGATTTGCTGGGAGATTGCGACGTGGTCGTCTCCGAGCTCTGTCGTAAAACGGGGTGGGATTTGCAGCACAACATGATACCCAAGGACCAGAATGTTGAAGTCGTTAAAGAAGACGGCTATAAGTCGCGGTACACCTTTCGAGTCGTCAATGCATAGCGAGGCGTTATGGTATTTACAGCTCACACTTTTACATGAAGCTTTTATTCCCCGGAGGAACGGCGCAAGGACTAAAGATTTTGCAAATTATGGAATATTCTCAAGGAAACGTTTATCAATTCGTGTATGTCGGTTTTTTTCTCGTGTCATAGTCAGACAGGTTGGGGTTTAGTTTCGCGTGATACCAAGATAGCAGATCTCAATATGAACATTTCATCGCGTTTATATTAAACAAGACTTTGCATGTGGTCAATTGATAACTTATTTTTGTTCACGCCAATATATCAATATCATTGAATTATTGTTGAACTGTGTTGTAGTTATGTCTTTCCTCTTTAGAGTTGCATGTACATCAGTCCCCACCAAATCGAGAAAAAATAAAAAACGGCGGTTCCGCTCCGTATCTTCCCCCTCTTCACATCGATTCTTTTAAAGTAACAACAACACATTTCAGATCATCTTGTTTTTAGAAGAAGAATCCAAATGTGAAAAGTGAACATGGAATGTGTAATTCGGTTTGCGCAGATCCACGAAACCTTTCGGCGCGCGGAGATTGAAGCTCTCGCCACGCTTGCCGGAGTCGACGTTGAGTTTCTTTGGTATGATAACCACGTACGTATAAACTCCATGTTATTGCTGCATGATGCATCCGAGGGAAGAAAATACTAAAAGATGGTTGTTCACCGAATCAGTCGCCATACTGCTTGGCAAAATTTCCAGATGGCGAGGCAGCCCGCAAAGTAATATCGCGTAGCATCCTCGCTCAAGATGTCTACGAGCTCTGGGGCCGTGGAGCCAGCCATGAAGAACTCTTAGCTGATATCAAGTCTATAACCGAGTCTCGGTGGAAGGACTACGAATATGTGTCTGTCCACATGATCCTCCACAGTTTCGGTCGCACGACATCTCAGGCAGAGAAAACGAAGATTTTCGACACAATTTTCAATTTTTGCGGACTCAAGGGACGTATCGACATGAATAATGCCCAAGAAGAATTCGCCATCTTGGAGGATCATGTAACTGAACGAGAAGAGAGGGGTCTGAGAAAGAGTGCTGATACCCAAAAAGCATCCGAATCCGCACAGCAAGGGGATACCCTAAAGATGGCCTTTTTCGGCCGCTTGATATGTCGAAGTAGCCGTAAGATAATCTTAAAATACGACCTCAAGAAGAGAAATTACATTTCTACGACATCCATGGACGCAGAACTGTCATTGATCACTGCCAACATGGCCCTCGCCGGTCCCGGAAAGATATTCTTTGATCCTTTTGTGGGCACTGGTAGCTTCCTGCTCGCAGCAGCCCACTTTGGCGCCATGACTCTTGGAGCCGATATCGACGGCAGAAGCTTTAAAGGAAAGAAACCAATCACAAAAGAAAACCACCCTGGTATTTACTCCAATTTTGCTCAGTATGGTACCGAGAGCAATTTCTTAAACGCTTTCACATCGGATCTCACAAACACCCCCATTCGACAAGTCCCTTTTCTGGATGGTATTGTATGTGACCCGCCATACGGGATTCGCGAAGGACTCAAAGTTCTGGGATCAAGGGACGGGCGAGCATCGGCGCCGGTTTACATTGATGGAAAACCAGCTCACACGTGGGTTTTGTATCTTTTCCTTTCAAGACCCTAACACTGACTACGAACCAGTCTACCGGGATACATAGCGCCCAGGAAACCATATGGCTTTGTGCAGATGCAGCAGGACATACTGTGTTTCGCTGCTCGCACCTTGGTCGAAGGAGGGCGAATAGCAATGTGGATGCCGACGGCAGACGACCAGGAAATTGAATTGATGATTCCAACAAACCCGTCTCTGGAAATCGTCAGCGTGAGTGTCCAGCACTTTAGAGGCTGTGAGTTTGCTTATATCCCTGGTGTTAAGTTTCAACTGGCGTATGGCTGATGCTTCTAATTAGGGGCACGTCGCCTCCTCACGTATCGGAAACTGCCCGAGGGAGAAGTATCACTGGATACGAGGATACACCGCGCGACAGATGACGCACACGGCGTGACGGCTGATGACTTGAACGAATTCAGACGAAAGGTAGCCATCATATTTATATCCGGGATTTGACTTTGTTCTAACCGAGTATTCAGTATTTTCAACCCAACAAAGAAAAGCTCAAGACTGTCCAGACGCTGGCGGCTTCCAATCCAACTACAGAAAATTGATCACAGGCTCATCAAGCCATGGGAACTCGACCAGAATGTGCCGGCAGATAAACACGTGAAAGTTGATAGTGGCGACGGTGACATCAATTGATACAAAGGCAAACAACAAAAAAACACACAGAAATCTACAGTTTTAACTTGTGATCTATATCCACGTCCAAATCAACACCCTCGTCCTCTTTCACGCGCTTCACCTCCCTCGCAAGCTCCTCCCTCAACAAACGCGCTAATTCCTCCCCTTCGTCATCGTCCAGATCGTCCCTCTGCCCTCGACCAAACATTGTCCAACTGGACAGCTGTCTCGTCGCGCTGGAGGACAATAGAGGGGGTCTCGGGATGATATGAAAATGAACATGAGGAACCACCTGGGCTGCTCTTTCACCTGTAGATTCTGTGAGATATTGTTTTGAGAAACTTTTCAATAAGGAAAGGGGAAAATTTACCATTGTTCTGAACAATATTCCAATGCTGGTCTTCTGCCAGACTCTCTTCTCCGAATATAACTCGCATAGCTACTCGGGAGATGACCGGGAGCCATTTACCAATCTGACAACAATTCAATCAGCAATCTTTCTCAAGAGAAGACCAAAAAAAAAGAAAGAAACTACCTCCTCTCCAACTCTAACCCCCACATCCCCAACCTTCTCCCAATGATTCCTCGTCGTAAGCAAAATATGGCCTCTGGACAAAGGCATAATATCCAAAAATGCCAGCACATGCTGCGTAGCCAGAATCAGGAAAGCCCGTGAAGACGGTGATTCTTGATTACTGTTGCTGGGAGTCGATGGTGGATACTGGGACACTCGCTGCAACGCCGATGATGGCGGGACGGGAGGATACGCAGCAGCGATGGCGCAAAAGGGGCATGTTGGGGAGGGTAGTGTTGGGTGCACTGGCATGTTGAAAAATTTTTTTATTTAATTTCTTCCTCTTTATTTGGTTGTCGTTCAATGTTGTAGCTATAAAGAGGCAAAGCTGGATGGTCTCGTGTGAGCAGAACGTGGTTGGTAACTTGCCAAGTGAGAGCGAACCGAGTGAGGTGAGGCGCAATGTAACTATACTAAGTTGTATACGAGAGGAGGTAATCGCTCGCAGATGATTGGCTGCTTCAAAAAATGTGCAAAAACCAGCTTTCAGTATCACAAAAACCGAGTTGATCGCGTCGTGGTTGATTGAATATGGCGAAACGCACTGTTCTCAGCTCTCATTGGCACGAGAGCCGCCACTACCGAGGTTCAATTCAACTCTGGCATCAGCCCAGCATATGCTGAAAACTGATCACGTCCAAGTGGATATAGGAAACAGAATTATGCTAATAAGAATCTGGAAAGTCTCATTCGAAGGAAAGCATATTTACAACGCCGATTAAAACAGTCAAGGATCAAACAACTGAAGTACCAACCAAGCCCACATTATCCGAATAAGCAAACAAGCCAAAATTGCTTTCTGCAACAGCCACTTTGCACAAAGCTCAAGGAAGCCCTCTCCCAATCAATAAACTAGAATTTTAGACATGTGTCTAGACAGTATTTTCCACTTCCTCCGCTGTATTATCTCTCCGTTCTGAATGCCGGGCACCATTTTGTATTGCACAATCACTGCCAGTTCACGCCGGAAATTTATGTTCGAAAATAAAGTCTGTCGCTGAGCCCTTACGGTCGGTAGCAACAAAAGTAAGAAATGCTTGTCAAAACCCTCTGACGCCTGTGCAAGGTGGACGAAGCGAAAAAAAGGCACGAATCGAAGCGGCAAGCAGTTTCTCTTGCCAGACAAATTGGAAAGGGAAAGCAAGAAGACAAAAACAATCGAAAAACTAATCATTGCCAGCCCGAGGAGAACCAAACGCCGGCGAACAGGGGAAAAGGTGAAGAAAGTAAGTCGCAGAAAACAAAACTAATGCCGTGATAATATGCAATTGAACCCATCCGCTAGCACCCGCATGAAAAGAGAAGAACGCCCAGGCAGAAAACGTAGTCAATCCCATTATAGCGCCACCCAGCTTTGATCCGAATAAGGATCAAGAAGTCGTGGCTCATTCTGCATTACGATTAATCGTGGGCCTCGTAGCTGTCGTTGGTCTTGAGCGAGCTCTCGATATATAGGGAATGATACTTCTTGGCCCATTGGCGAGCAACGATAGAAGCCTTGAGGAACTTTTTGCTAGCATATTTTTTGAAGAACGCTTCATGAGCCACTGGGCGGTGAAGATAGTCGATCATCAGCTGCAGGACCGGTTGAATCTCCTCTTCCGTGTAGCCCGAGTAGTGGGCAAGTGTGGCATCCCACTCTGGTCGGCCCAAAATAATCCGGGCAAGGTACATTGCTGCGGCACCAATGTGGCTTTGTTTGTAGGCCATGAACCTGTGGTCAAGCAAGCTGAGCTCCATCAAATATTTCCCCAGAGTACGGGTTTGGATGTCATAGTTGTCAGCTTTCGAGATACGACGAAGGAAGTTCATCGGGTTGGGATAGCTCATGTTGTAGTCAAGTGTGGCTAGGACGTGTCGCTCAGCGTCCAAGATTTCCTTGTCTGAGAAAGCCTCATCGGCAACGTGACTGAAGTTGACAACATGAGGCGATAAAACCTCCTCATACTTGGATGCAATGAACATGGCGGTGACACCAACCAATTGTAAGCGGTCTAGGGCAACAACTTCGGCGGAGAGGAAACGATCAATGATGTTGACGGCCAAGAAGAGGGTCTCGGGCAACAGCCTGAAGCGCGTGTGGACTTCAATAAGCCAGTCAACGAGAATGCCACGCATCTTCCATTCGAGATCGGGTTGGTGGTCAATGTAGTCCGGGTTGGGGAGCGTTTCGAGCTCGAGGTCTTTGAGATAATCGAAGATTTCCACCACGTACTCGGCTGCCATTAGAGGGTCGTCGAGATCCTCGGTATCGAGATCCAAAACTTCGTCGGCCAGGGGAACTTCAGGGGCCTTGACTTCAACAACATCCTCGACGACGGCTTGCTGCTTTGTGATTTCCGTCTTCTTCTTCTCGACATCAACCTTTTTGCGAGGCGGTTCTTCATTGTGAACAGTTTGTTCCTTGACGGACTTTTGGCTGGAGGATCGTTTCATTGAGCTGCCACCAATTCCTGAGCCACTTCCAGGACGCTTGACTTCAACCGAGGACTTCTTGGTGGTATTGTTGTCCTTTACACCGAGAGCGGCGCGTGATGTGTTGGTCCGGCTGAGCTTCTGCACGCCGCCTGCTGCTTGAGAAGTGGCTTTCGAAGTCAGACCGCCTTTGGTTGCTGCTTTCTTGCCATCCTTGGCGTCAACGAGGTCTGTCTTGGTGACATTGCTCACGTCACCCAGAGCAGGGCGTCGTCTTTGGGCTCCATTGGCGGTGGGAACCGATGTGTTGGCCTTTTTGCTTTGCAGGGGCTTCTTGGCCGCAGTGCTGACATCAGAGGAAGTGAGAGCGGCAGCCTTTGCTCGCGTCACACGCGTTGATGCACCATTTTCATCGTTCTCGTTGGTGATTGTCCTTTGACGGAGACTCCGTGTCTGAAGCACATCGAATGAGGACATGATTCGCAATTAAGAGTAGAAGTAATAACAATGACAATACAGCAATTGGCAAACGTGATTCACGAAAACAAAAACAAGAGAAAACGCTGTAAAATGAACAATAATATTAAAAGCTTACCGGGGGCATGGTGTTCTACCGTCGATGGTAGAAAGACGCGTTGAAAGAAATTAAAAACCGGCAGAGGTCGAGGTGAAGTACAATTGACCAAAGTCAATGATCGTCAAGCCGTTGTCACAGATATCCCAGCTACATTCCAATGATTAGCTTAACCTGTCAGAGTGGAGAGGGTGAAGAATCTGGGTGCGTATCCCTGGACATACCTCACGTGGAAATACAGTCGCTGAGTGAGAAATGAGATACTAGAACAAGATGCAGTGCAAGATGAGAGTATACTTGGACTGGTGTGTCACGTCGGAGGCGTTGTTGACAGCTTCTGCACGAGTTAGAGGCGCGCGCGACACGTAAGGTATAGGCGTGTTGAGACTGCACACTGAGGAGTGGCAGTGAGAATGAGTAGATACAAGATACTTGAGGAATGTACAAAGCTTGTAATTATTGGGGGAGGGCGGTGATGGGGCAAGGTGGAATTGACTGAGAATAGTAGAGGGAGAGCAAGAGAGAGGAAGCCGAGAGAGAAGAGAGGTGGTGTTTGGCCTAGCGCGGAAACGGTAATGCCCCACTGGCCGCCTCTCTCTCGCGTTTTTTTTTTGCCCGTACGTATTGAGTATACGGTAACGACAAGTGGACACGGGGGAAAAATGCGTAATAAGAACAGGAATGCTCACCGTGGTAACGTTGTCAACGGATCGAGTCAAAAAGGCGCGATAATACAGACTGTATGGTCTGAGGTACGTTCGTATCGCAGAGCGAGGTTGGAGAGAAAAGCAAAGAAAGACGGGATGGCGCGCCTGTCAGTACTATTTAATACCGGAGGGCCAAATTCACGGCAGCGAATTGGCACGACAACAACAATAATACGGGAGGAATCACAATAAGCAGAAGATTTTGCAGGTGTTTGTCATAGTAGTAATACGCATGGTACCAACTGCTGCGTACCAACGGGCGGGCCGTGCTGGGCTGCATGCGAGGAGCGCGCCGGTGGGGAGCAAACAACGCCGCGTCGCCGGGGCAACAGGCGTGCAGCGTGTGGCGTGCCTGGCTGCACGTGACTACGCGCCGCTGCGCCACAACTGCGTCCCTGTGGCGGGTGACGTCCCTTGCACGTGACTGTCCTGCGGCTGGTGACGGATCGTCAACTTTTCCTTTTCTCGGACAGACGACAGACAGTCCATCGTCCACCGCCATTGCCCTCGCCGCCCACCCTCTGCTGCCAGTGCCAGGAGCTCGCTGGCGCTGGACCACGCCAACTAGTCGATCGACCCCTGGTCCCCCCCCCAAATTCGTTCGTATCCAGCATTTTATCAAGCAGCGTCTCCCGCGCGGCCTGGGAGAGCGCCTGCCCCGAATTGGCAGTCATGCTGAAATCCCGTCTGCTGTCCCGGACGCTGCAGCTGCCATACCGATGCGCGTCACAGCTGCCAGTCCGGTCCTTCGCCACCGTCATCCAAGAAACCGAGAAGGCGCCCGAACCCTCGTCATCTACCGACCCGAGTGTTGCCTTTGCTGCACCTCCACCGACCCGAGACGATGTCGGTGTTCTGGTCCGCAGGTATAAGCCTCGAACACCTGGTGTCCGACATCTGCGGAGACCCATCAACGACCATTTGTGGAAGGGCCGTCCCGTACACAAATTGACATTCCCCAAACGTGGTCAATCTAAGGGAGGCCGTAATCACACCGGTCGTATCACCGTTCGGCATCGTGGTGGTGGTCACAAGCGGCGAATTCGCATGGTCGATTTTGCTAGAGATGCTCCTGGTCCGCACCTCGTTGAAAGGATTGAGCACGATCCCGGCCGTACTGCTCACATTGCTCTGGTGAGATCGAAAGAGACGGGTAAACTGAGTTACGTCCTCGCCGCCGATGGCTTGAGAGCTGGCGATGTCATCCAAAGTTATATGGCCGGTATTCCTCAAGATCTCTGGGACAGCATGGGTGGAGTAATTGATCCCGGTGTCCTGGCTGCACGAACTGCATGGAGAGGCAACTGTTTACCTTTACACATGATCCCTGTTGGGACGTTGATCTTCAACGTCGGCTTACGACCCGGAAAAGGCGGTCAGCTGTGTCGAAGCGCAGGGACTTTTGCAACAGTCATCGCCAAGGGTACCGAGCAGCAGAAGAACGAGGAGCGCAAACAACAGCTCGAAGCCGAGTCCGGAATCGAGAAGGTCGAGCAAAAGAAGCTCACCCAGCGCGAGAAACAGAAAGCTGCACGTAATGCCGAACATGTCACCATCCGACTTCAGAGCGGCGAAGTTCGTTTGATTCACAAAGACTGCTGTGCTACCGTAGGCGTTGCCAGCAATCCAAACTATCAATACACTCAGATCGGAAAGGCTGGCCGTGCTCGCTGGCTCGGTATTCGTCCGACTGTGCGTGGTGTTGCTATGAATGCCATGGACCATCCCCATGGTGGTGGACGTGGTAAATCGAAGGGTAATGTCGACCCGAAGAGTCCTTGGGGTATTCCGGTATGTGATCGCCTTTTTTCATTTAATTCTCTCCCTTCTTTCTGCTCTATGCTAATCTTTATACAGACTAAATCCGGTTACAAAACTCGTCCCAGACGCAAGGTCAACAAAAACGTCGTCGTGCCTCGTGTGCGTAACCAGGGCAAGCGTCGCAGAGGTTACAATTAGTCTCCACAATAATGACTGTGAACCTGCAATTTCATTTCTTGTTTGACATACAAAATGTTTTTAGTTTTTTGGGGCGTTGCGATTTGCATGTACAATATTCTGAGGCGACGGGGAAAGAACTCTCATTGCCTACCGCATATTCTGCATCCATGGTTCATGGTCTGGCATTCTTGGCCTGCTGTATAATAACCCGAATCCATCACTTTTGCATTCATGCATAATGAAATATGGAGAAGGCGGACACTCCAGGTGTCAACAAAGACGTATGCCAGTGTAGACTTTAGAGGGTTGTGCAAGGCTGCAAGTTCTATCGCATGTATCAGCATAGCCTCTTAAAAGACAAGGCTTGAAGTATGTCCACAAAAACAGATACCTCGTCTATTTTCCCCCTCCTTTTTTAGCCTTTTTGAAAAAACGATACTAATAGAAGTGTTTGGGATTGCTGCAGGAGCTTTTGGCGCTTGTTCATTAGGACTTGAATTATTGCAAGACACAATTACTATCCAGCATTGTTGGAGACGTCTTCATGATCTCCCTCCTATTTCCAGCGAGATTTCCAACAGCTTACGGAACATTGACCTACTCTTAATGATTATCTAGACTTTGGCTGTTCACCAGACTAAAGATCGCTAAGTATTTTCGAGCTTGGAACGCTGCAGGGTTCCATTAGAAAAGTGAGAACCGTCACAAAGGGCATTGAAGCAAGCAACGCTACTCAGAAGCTGTGCGGAAATCAAAGGAGCATTGAGAAGTCTTGCTCTTGAGGAAAGCTTTCAACTGCCAGAATGTCACTTAGGGAGACAATAGATGACCTGTCCCTCGCTCTGCTTATTTTGCAATTGTAAGTGCAATCTCCTCTTTCTTTCTTTTTGGATATTTGACTGAGTGTGGTAAAAAGTGAAAAAAACTTGCCAGCACTCTTTGGTTCTTTCCCAGATGGAACAAAATCTCGCTGGGTTAAGGGAGGAACATACTCTCCACAGGTGCAGAGACGAGATGACCTTATGTAAGTTATACGACAAAATTGACTGGTTTAACTAGTCCTTTTACCAGTTGTCAGTTTTCTCATGCCGTCGTTTTATTTTACTAGTGGCAATTCCTGCTCAAAGACTAAATTGAGTTATCGGATTCAGCTTCTTCGAAAGACTTCAAGTATGATGTTCAACTAAACGAGCGTCTTCAGAACTCATGCAACTATAAAATCAAGGCCGAAGATTTTTTTTTTTTTTTTTTTTTCACAGATCGAAATTATACCAGGAAAAGCACTCTCTTTGAGTTCAACTGTTCCTCGGGTAAACATACACACTATGAATCTTATCATATTAGGAGTCAGCTTCTTAATCTTTTTGAGGCATGCCATCTGTATCAGTTTTGAAAAAGTAGGACAGGGGACCAAAAGATATCAACACAAGGTAGCGAAATTCATACATAGAAATAGGACCCATGTTCACCCCTTCATTTTCATTTGGCAAGAGTATTGCAGCAAGACTTATATGCACACATAGCCAGAGCACGTAGTAAGATATACTTCATCTATAGATATCAAGCGCCACGACTAGCCTAGAACCCACTTCTGTGCAGCCCCGCCGTTCCAATCTGACTGGATCAACGCAGCACCATCGGTACTGTTAGAACCTCCATCCAAGACCTTGCCACTCGCCTGGTTCGTGATTTTATAAGTGCCATCATCTTGCAGATCAATCAACCACCGCTGGCTGGGATCGCGGGTGCTTTGCCATTGGTACATCTGAAGGTTATCCTCATCGCTTCCATCTGGGCATTCGAGCGCCAGCCATGTTGCAACGTTGACGAGATTCCAAGACGCGTCGATAGAGTTTTGCGTAAGGATCCAGCGCTGGTTTGGGTTCCAATCCAAGGACCACTGAATGACTCCGTTCCCATTCCCATAAGCACCATTACTGTCAATTGCCAGGCCAGTCAAATTGTTGGTGATGACGTGCCGGCCTCCAGTCCAATCAGGCTGAGTTGCAGGTGTGTGTTGAAGCCATACCATGGCGCCGACGGCATCGTTTGGCTCAATTGTATCGTCGTCGTCCGGTGTGGGCTGATCCCATTGAAACCAGGTGATATTAAGGTTACTTCTTCGGTTCTTGAGGATGGTGTCTGCGTTGTATACCATCCACGAGTAGTATGTATCCCACAGTTGGTTGTTTTGCACAAAATGACCGGTACCACGGCCCGGCTCATCGTCATTGAAAATACCATCGTCACTGATGTTGTACCGTGCGAAATCGATGGTCTTTATGGCATCATCGTAATATTTTTCGTCTCCGGTAATCATGTAGAGTAAATTCGCGTAGTCTAACCACGTTCCCTGACTGTAGGTTGCTGCGGAGGTGTCAACGCTTCCATCTTCATAGACTGCAGTGTTGATCTGCCCGGTATCCTCATTGAAAAGATGGGTGCGAACCCAGTCGTAGATTTGCGTAGCTTTGTCGAGATAATCCTGGTCGTTTGTGGCTTGATAGATATAACAGGCGACCTTTCCCAGACTGTCATTCGACAGGGCCTCCTTCCTCGGCGTGCCTGGAGGGTCTTCCTTCGCTACATATTCAGGATTCTCTTCCCAGATGCCTCCATCGTTGTACTGCGTGTCCCAACCACGTTGAAAGGCATAGTCAAATCCAGATTTTGCTTGGTCGAGATAGGTTTCGTTGAGCGTGATTTGGTAGCCACGAACAAGCGCTAATGTGAACCAACCAAGATCGTCATTCCAGCCGTCCCAGTCCCAGGGGGGCGGGCAGGTACTTGTCAGCCAAACATTTAGAAGACTGTTTATAAAGTCTTTGAGGTCTGGGTTGCCAGTCCGTTCGTAGACATCCGTGACACCGAGGATGTCGAGAGAACCTCGCCACGATTCGTCCGGATCGCCGTTGTTCAACGCCAACTTGTAATACACGTCATCGCCATCGGTCACGAGAAAAGCGTCGTTGAACCCATTATACATCATATCTGCATCCCCTTCCTCCAGAGCGAGGACTGCCCGTCCTATCGCGAACCCCAGTATCTGGAGTGTGGACAGTCGCATGCTGGCTGATTGTCGTCAGGGAATTCAAAATGTATCTACGTCTAATCCTGTTGAGTAGTTCGAGGCTTCGTTGGTGATCCGGACGTTTTATATCTTATATACTTGAGCAGCCTCTGATGTGATTATGGATGCTACTCGGGGGACTTTCACGGTTGTTTGCATCCGCATAAATCAAATAAAGAGGACCCACGTGTTACATGTAATTCCAGCGACCGATGAAGGTATATTGAACTATTTCCAGCGAACCTTGCCATGTCGTGGGTGGCCTGACTAATGAAACGTCACTACTTTAGACTTGCATTTGCTGCTTGCATGAGAGTTAAAATAAACGGCCCCATTTGCATGAAAGTTGAAAAAAGGACCCCAAATGAAGATATATTAGACTATTTAGAGCCGATCTTAGTGGGTGGCCTGATCAGAATAATGTTCCGGATTACTGTAACCTTAAATCCGCACAGAGGCCGGAGTTCTCCGAACGTAAGAACTATAAAGAAGAGAAATTAGACTCTTTAGTGGGTGGCCTAATAAATGAAACAACTATACTTAGTAAACTTCCATTTGCGATGGCCCAGAATCAATGGTAATGATGCATATTGTATGGTTCACTCCCATCAACGAACCAACCTATACAGTTGCTTATTGGCTCAATATTATGTGTCTTTATGCAATATACGTGTTACAAAACCAATTTCCATAAATAGACCACGGAACAGAAGGGGTGCTGTTGAAACACTTAGAACTGTACTGCGGGATCCCAGAGACTTTTGCTTCAAGCATCGCCCAATGTTGCTGGCTATAGATCGTAGCTCAGGGGCTACGATCACCCCTTGCATACCTCTACACGGTCATTGCGCAGCATCTGCGGCCAACGACCGTGACACTTTTCAGCGGACTAAAAAAATATTATAAAAATCTTCAAGGGTGGTTGGTATAAGGATGTTTAAGATAGACTGCTATTAGATTAACCAGTTTAATGTCTTCTCTCTTATAGCTAAAGCATTTTCTTAATATTATCACTTTCCCAATGTTTACTTATTATCTATTAGCGTTTAAAACATCCTCACTCTTTCAGTACATACCTATCTTTATAACTATAAATTGATTTAGAAGGACATTGTAGATACTAACAGATCTATAGCTAAGCTCAAATTCTTTATAAACATATTGACGTCCTTTTTAAGATTTCCTAATAGATTGTTGCGATCTCTTCTTTCTCCAGTTGAATTGCCAGACTGGCATAAGACACTGAATAGAGGAATATTAAATAAGTCGAGATTATAGACCAGACGTGTTATGTCATCAAAGTGAAACGCTTCAATCAGATTTATAATGTTGTCACAAGCAGTCTTCCTCAACACTGGAGATCTGTCCTTTTCAGAATGAACAGACTTTATCAGAACCATCCGTCGGCCTGATTTCGGTCGAAACTAATCCATCCCAAGCCCGCTTGATCGAATTTATGGGACGTCCAGTAAGTTTGCGACTTAGTCGCTAATTCTTAGCAAAAATGAAGATCTTGAATATCTCTTCTGATGGAGATACGAGAAGCTCATTCTCGTCTAGGTGGCCGAGATATTCTCTCTGTAGTCCCTTGTCTTCGTTAAGGCCTCGCAAAAATCCAGAAGCGATATGGCGTGCGTCTGGGGCGAGGTCCTTCGGACGAAACGAACAATTGCCTCAGCAGCCAAAGTGCCAATATTCAAAGCCATCAAAGCCTTCAATGCCGTGGTTGTCGGTGAATAAAGAAACATCGTTACTTGATCGTACCGTCTTTCGCAACGTTTCCTTTCTTTCCTCCATTCAAGTCCCTAGCAAGGCCGTCCCGCCTTTAACCATGTATAACGATGCCGTCGTTGTCACCATGTGTGGTGTGCCTATGGATAGAGCTGGGTCCGGGGTATCGTGATGCCGTGCGGAAAATGCCGAATAGTCCCGCTCAGTTTATTTTGCTCAGAGCATTCGGTCCAAAGTATTCCGCTCTGTGGTTCCGCCGTGTCTTGATGCAGACAGAGGGCGGCTCGAGTCAGTGACCAGACACGGTTGAGCACTTATTGGCAGGGGCACGCTCAATTTCATAATGAAGAACAATGAACATTCGAAGTATCATATGTGTCTATCTAAAGTTCATCCTTAGTTCCCTCCTTTGTTGATTCCGTCTTTCGGAAGTGCGTCGCGCAAACATAGCTCTCCGCAAGATTAGGATCCCCATGACCGGTATAGGAAGACACCAGCGGATATTGACAAAGGTTTCTTGAGATAACTTTGCCATCTACCTCTGTCTTGGCCAGTAGCGTATCAGGAGCTTGACCCTTCTCGACCCAAGCAACAAGCTGACCCAAGGGATCAGCGGGGAAAGGACCATTACCTCCACGACAGTGACCGACGCCGGGCGCTAGGAAGAACCGGTAGAACCCATCAACTTGATCAGCGCCTAGTGTGTCCTTCACGCGGTTGTAGTATTCAATTGTTCCCTGGGGGAAAATGACTGCGTCCTCTACACCGTGCCAGGTAAGAAGTTTTCCTCCACGGCGGAAGAATTTAGAAAGATCCGGATTGCCTGTCTCCATAATATCGCCATACAGAGCAATGGACAGCGCAAAGAGGGATTCATACTCTTGGTGGGTCATAGATGCCACATCAAAAGCAGGGTTCTGTTTGAGGAAGAAACGGATCCACTGGTCGCAAGCTGCAAATGGAGCACCAACTAGCTTGCCATCAACGACCTTGCTGCTTGCAAGACCACCATATCGTGCACCCCACTGGAGTCCATACCACAGGAATTTTCCATCCGTGGTCCGAGCTCCTTGATGGATTTTCTCAATGAGCGTAGCCATGGGGGGTGTGATAACGGAGTTGACACCATCACAGCTAGCTTCCAATCCCACCAAGCTATAAGGATCAAATTTGCAACCGGTTTGATTTTCGATAATTCCATCCTCAACACCATCGAGAGCATCGCAAGAACGAATGATGGTGTCTCTGATAAACCCTAATTCACACTCTGTGGGGAAGACGTTCTCTTGGTTCATGATTAATTGAGGCCAGAATTCGGCAGGAATAAATCGGTTCCAATTGATAGCGGGCGCATTTGCCAGGATTCCGTCGAAATCCTCAGGGTATTTCTGCGCCAGCATATAGCCTTGCCTTCCACCAGTAGAACAGCCGCTCCAGTATGAGTACTTGGGTGCACCGCCGTAGAAAGCCGTCGAGACCGCTTTACCAGCAACAGCCATATCATGCAATGAACGAGAGGCAAAATTCATCAGAAGAGACTGGTTAACAGCGCCTTTCTCATTGAGTGCCCATTCGTCCACAGCAAAAGGATGAAGATTGAGGCCGCCATCTGTCTGCGCTGTCGAGTAGCCCAGAGCCATGGCATCTTGAAGAGCACTGTCGCCAATCCTCATGGCAAAGCCACCGCCACCGAGAGATTGGAATCGGCCATTCCAATTCTCAAGTGGAAGCATGATCTGGATGTTCACTTTATCGCCTTCTCCGGGGTGGGTCAAGGTGATGGACACTTCACAGAAGTTCGGCGCAGGAGTTCCATTGCTGAGGAGAACCGATTGATCGACTCGTTCTATCGCTGTCATCGAAAGAAGCTGAGCACCTGGGATGTGGGGCGCAAGCTTGTCGGAGCATGGGAGGCCTTGGGCGTGGATTCCAGGTACGATTCCCAGTATGCCGAGCATGGAAAGAGGCCCAAGTCGTCGTTTCATTTTGAATGTCGTATATCGACCGAGGGTTTGTACAGTGTGGTCGAATCGCCTTTTAACAAATAAGAGTACGATCGACAGAGAGGAAAGGATGGAGAGAAATGTGATGGGCGATGACGGGGTCAGATCCTCAATATAATGTATGAATGATTTCCCAAGTCCAGCGGAAGCAGGAACAGCCTTGGCCATGGACTCTTTCGTGGATAAAGCGAGTATTTAAGGACAGGGATTTCACGCGGGGGTGCTCCTGCTCACAGGGCTGGAACATGAACATGGGGTACTTATGGGTCGTGCCGAAAAATGTGCCGAAATGTGGAGGTCGGATGCTTGAGCCGAGATTCATTACACCCACTCGAGACAGGGCTTGAAATTACTGGCACCAGCCCATTCATGGCCATTGGTGTCCTGAGGAACGAACACCATACTAATCGACATGACTTGGAGTCTTTCCTGTATGTCCCCCTGTGGACAAAAATAACAAACCATACAGAGTCTCCGCCAGCGGTAAGCAGGCTTGTACAATGGAGCAATGGCAATTGAACTAGCAGCACGTAAGTCTTTCGACATGACTGACAAAAATTTTCAAGATATTTTGAGATAGGAATGATGGTTTGAACCCTAGTCCTAATGTTGATTCCCCAGAAAGCACCCGGACAAAGAAACCTCAATGTGACTATTTTCAAAAGCCATATGTCCGTCGCAATGAGGATAATTGCCTTTATAAATTCCCAGACAAGGCTTCTCAGGAGAGGCTGGATGCAAATCTCTTACTCGTCCGATCAATTCGCCGTGACTCATTGGACATTCCATGTTTAATAGCTCCAGCTCGAGCTGCAGCTTGCTCTTCACGAAGTTGCTATTTTGATACTGCCGCTAGCTTCCATATGTCTTCAGATAGAAGCCTGCTTAAGCGTTATCATTAGTTCACTCAACGGAAGCTGCAGAATCCATTTCCTGGCGAAGGAAGGAAGGTTGTTGGAAAAGGAGATATTCACTTTTCTTTTAATGGCTTCGCAGTCATTTTACGCGATGTCAGCCATGTTCCAGGGATTAATTCCAAACCTTTTATACATGGCTCAAATGTTGGACGATGGTTTCCAGATCGAGCTATCCAATGAGCCCCCATATCACTTTGATATTATTTACCCCGAAGGATTTCCTCTATATGCTGTACGAACTCCTCGGAATATTTATATGTTAACAGCTACTCCACCGAAAGGAGTAGCTACTAATATTCATTGTACGACTGCAGCCTCGACTGCTATGTCTGCTTATAAGGCAGTCCTGCCTATTTCCGCTGAGGCACCGGCTAAGCCCGTAGGACCCAGTCCTAAATCTGATCTTGTTGCCAAGAGCTCAACAGATATCAAGTCCGCTTCCCAAAATCGTTACGGGAATGGCATTTTACCCTTGGGCATCTCAATTGTCGACATGTCCTGTACCTGGCTAATTCTCCCGATTCTGGAGTGGTTATCTCTTGGAGGAGAGCCCAACCCTCTTGTTTGATTCGCCTAGAGGCAAAGTTGATTCGTTGATATAGTCGACATAAGGCCTCTCGGGCTACACGCCCACTTATGAGAATTCATGTTGATCTTGTAGGTGGTGCGATGTCTTCGCTACTGATGACAATCCTGATTCTGATTCGATTCCTGTATCTCGGTATGGATATCGGTATTTTATGCTCATCGCCGACGATGTTACTCGTGTCCGGTGGATATATGGATTTACATCTCGGCGGAATACTTATTACTGAGATTACAAGTCGGCTGCGGCATTGGTAAGTTACAAGCTTAATTGGATGAGTGTGCTTCCCAGTTCTCTCACAGCGGTTGCAAGCAGCAGTTGATGCAGGGCGCGCGGCAGACTTTTTACCCCTCATTTCATTCAGGCATTCAGGCATTCTCACTGGCCCTGCCGGTTTGGCCATATGTCAATTTGCCAGTCCTTTATCTACTATCTAATATAGTAATACTATTAGTAAAATAGTTAGCTACTTTAAATATTAATATAAGAAATATTCTTAGTAAATTACTTTTTTCTTAAAATAATAAGATTATAATTTGGTATAATGTATATATATTTAATAGAGGTAAATAGCATACAGGAGCCCTACAGGCTTGGAGTTTTTTGGGTGTGATGAATTTACTACTACTGTTACTTACTTAGGTAGCGGGTTAGTGTATTGCATGTAGTGTCTCTATTAGTATAATTTGATCATCGACATATCGCTTGACGTGGCTCAGCTGGGGGTGGTTACGAGCGTGGCTGGCTGATCCTGCCAAATCCGTTCCAGTAACATGATCCCACGGACGGATTCGGCAGTGCTCATGTGTATTTTAATATGGTTCGGCCACGTACGGAATACTCCGTACAGATAAACTGTTGCATTAATTAATCTACTCGTAATCCTCAGGACGGGGCATTGACTCTCACTTGAGCTGCTTCCGGCGGGAAGGCTGCTAATACGACGGTCGGTGCGTTGCAATTCTTATTACTAGCGTTGTTATCCTTTTTTTTTTTTTTTTTTTTTTTTTTTTTTGAAATGATCCTAATAATGAGTCGCTTCTACTTATTTCTGAGCCGCAAAGCCAGAGACACGTAATTTCTGATCCACGAAGACCATGAATACCTTCCAGGATCGAGATGGAGATCCCACGATGGAAAGAGTTTCTATAAATTCGCGCAATCGTACCAGCTGCATAATGATAGACACTCTTGATGGTGATAGCCAAACACTGGACTCCGAGACTCGAGAGGCTGATCGAATCCTCGCCGTTAAGTGTGGTTACAAACCAGTTTTCAAACGAGAATTTGGCTATCTCTCGACCATTTCCTTCGCTGTCAGCATAGGAGGCCTGTTCGCTTCCATAGCTACGACATTTATCTACCCGCTTGAAGCTGGTGGCAGCGCGGCAATTGTTTGGTGTACGTATGGTTCCCAAAACAAAAAGTCCTACGGATATGCTATATTAACAGCTTCAAAGGTTGGCTGATCTCCGGTGCTGGGTGCATGTGCATTGCAGTACGTTAGCCATGCTCGATATTATGGTTTTGGAAATCAATTCCCAGGCTGACAGATCACAGCTCTCTGTCTCTGAACTTATCTCTGCATATCCAACCTGCGGCGGTCTCTACTATACCGTGTCTCGCCTCGCGCCGAAGAAATATGTGCCGTTTATCAGCTGGGTTACTGGATGGCTTAATCTTCTTGGTCAGCTTGCTGGTCTCGCTTCTTCCGAATGGGGGTCAGCAGGGCTTCTGCTTGCTGCAGTCTCAATCGGTTCAGACTTCACCTACCTGCCGAACACCAATCACACTGCTGCCACTATGGTTGGCATGGTTATCGTGAGTGGTCTTGTTACTTCTCTGCCCACGTACTGGTTAGAGAAAGTAACTAGGTCGTACGTCATCTTCCATGTCCTGGTCGTGGTCTCTTGTATCATCGCTCTTCTTATAATGGCGCAACCTGAGAATGGAACTCCTAAGCACACCGCCAAATATGTTTTCACCAATATTGAAAGCCAGTCCGGTTGGCAGCCCCTCGGGTGGAGCTTTCTTTTCGGTTTCCTCTCGGCTTCTTGGACAATGAGTAAGTTACAGAGGAAGAATCTCTTTCGTAAGCACCACTAATCGGTCCGGTTCTAGCTGACTACGACGCGACTGCTCATATTGCGGAGGAAATCAGGAACCCTGAGCTTAAATGCCCGTGGGCAATCACACTGGGCATGCTTTTCAACTATATAGGAGGATGGGTGTTTAGCATTGTCTTATGTTTTGTCATGGGTGATGTCACGGGTGAGAAATCTATTCTTAAATCCCCTATTCAGCAGCCAGTTGCGCAGATCTTCTACAATGTTTTAGGCAAAGTCGGGGGTATATTTTTCACTGTTTGCGCATTCATTATTCTGAAGTTTGGGTGTTTTGCTGCGATGCAGGCCCTTACACGAACAGTATTTGCATTTGCTCGTGATGGACTCGTTCCATTTAGCGGAATCTGGGTTAGGATCATGCCGCGCATTGGTATACCAATATTTTCCGTTTGGATCACGGTACTCTGCTGTATTGGGATCAATCTAATTGGTCTCGGTTCCTATCCCGCCATTGCTGGAGTCTACAACGTCTGTGCGATTGCCTTGGACTGGTCCCTATGCATTCCAATCTTCTGCAAGATCATTTGGGCCGAGTTTGTTCCTGGCCCGTGGCACCTGGGCCAATTCTCCATCTTTGCTAACGCCTATGCCTGTCTATGGACTGTTTTCGTGTCGATCATATTCGTCATGCCTATAAATTGGCCAGTAACAGCCGATACTGTTAGATATTCTTTCTCTTTCTCAAGTGTCTGCTAATGCCGTCAGCTAACAATATCGCAGATGAACTACGCCGTTGTCTATCTTGTCGCTATCCTGTTTTTCTCCACACTCTACTGGGTAATCCGAGGCAAGAATCACTATACTGGTCCTCGTGTCCAAGTCAAGATCGACGAGCCGGGCCAACAGGACCAGCATGCTAAGGCAATTGCATAAACACCAGGAGCTACTTTACCGCTCTTTATAGTCTTGCTACGGTATATTCAGTTAGTGTAGTATGATATCCCTAGTTACAGGGAGCAACTATGTTGCTGCGTTCGACTGTCTACACAATGTATAGTTCGCGCTCCGCCGGGAGCCAATATGACCACTGGTACCTCGTGGCTGTAATCTTTCACGGATACCCGGCTGCTGCTACAGCGGCGCCCGTACAGCAGCTTATAGGTACATTAACAAAAAAGTACATGTTTTACAAATCTTACTTTCACATATATACTGTGGTGGTGAAACTACCACATTGGCCAGCAAGTCGGTTTTTCCGCCACCGGCGTTGGCTGGTGGTCATATATGCCGGCTGTTCTCAAGCGTCAGAAAAACATGAAAGTTGATATTTTTTTCTGAAAATGGATGTCATTGTGGTTTGAGATTTTTATGTGAGCTTTCTTTCTATTGGTTTGTATGAAGATTGGGCCCCTTCTTGCATCGATTGAGACGACGGTTCTACACGCGTTACCTCGCAACTCACACTCGCCCACTACGACGGGGCTCATCTTTTCCACCACAATACTAAATACAGAACTCTAATTTATTAATATTACTTACTAAGTAATTTTAATATTATAAATTACTATATTTCTTTTCTTTTCTTTTCTTTTTTTTTTTAAAAAAAATAATAAATAAAATAGTAAACAGGACAGTAAATATACTAATAAAAAATGTGAGGACCGGGCTTGGGGGCCTTGTGCCAAGCTGCCAGTCAGCTGCAGGTCCTACGCCAGCCAGGAATAACCTCATTTAATATATCATATTTAAAGCCCTACCCCTCTCGACATGTCATATTTGTGGATTTACCCCTCTTCTCGTCAAATGCTACTCAATTAGGAGGTAGTGCAGTTCTCTAGATTCGAAGGATAAAGGGCTCAAGCAAGATTATTCTTGTAATCTGATATACTTCTTGGTTTCATACTTCTCCTCGGTACCGTCTCGACTCCTAGTCGAACCTAATACGAGGAGAAAAGTGTCAACAAATAAATGAACTGGTATGTAAACCCATACAATTAGGGTTGACCTTTTTGGCGTAGTGGTTTTTGAGTTCGACATAAAGTTTAGTACTTTGTCAGATAAGCCCGGTTAATTGATGATCCGGCCTATCTTGTGATTATAAGATGAATTCATGAGATTAACAATCTCAATTGTATTGTAATAATTAGGACAGTCTTGAACCTTGACTACTAAGGGAATTATCTTCCTTTTCCAAGATTTGCAACCACATGTGTGCCCATATAGTTGGTCAAAATTCGCTGCCCAATTGGATAAGCGCACTACTGACGGTACTAAGGGCGGGCACTAGGGTAAACCCGCCGCCGCTTCGCACTTGGCCTTCTCTAGGCAAAGATTCCGTCGTAGATTGCGCTAAGGTTTTTGGCTGGGTCATCATTATCCACCATCCCTATCCAATTCTTCGCAGGCTTTTTAAATCCAAGTAAAGTGAGCAGCTTAGGGCTCATTTTCAAGACTTTACTCCGCGGGGTGGACAAGAACGGATTTTCTTCTTGACGCAAAGTTCCTCGACAAAAGACGAGGTTTATAATCTTGCGAACCTCATTGGTTGTGTTGTAACCAGCGCCATGAGCAATGTTGCTGAGAAAAATAAACGCTGACCCCCTTTTCATTTCTAAAGATCATATTGATCAGCCCTGACCCGATTAACAAGCTTATGACTGCTGTACTTGAGATCTTACCCAAGAATGACACCTCATCGGGCCTGCCAGCTCTGTCGTGCGGCCACTTGTGCGAGCCTAGAACAACCATGGTGCCGCCGTTTTCGCGCGTGATGTCAGTTCCGGCAATAAAGCAGCTGAAGCCATCTACCTCGTTAATCTTCATGTTGGGGTGGTGTTTGCTGGCAAAGATCATGTCATCCCTATGCAGCGCTTGTCGAGGAGAACCGTGACCAACATAAAACGCCAAGGAGTTGGTTAATAGCGGTTCGACGACTATATCCTCTGTATGCCCTTCAAAAACAGCAGGGTACCTTTCCGTTAAAAGTTCTTCGAGGAGCTTCGTTATGGTTTCGTTGGTGTCAAGAATGTTGGCGATGGTGTCTGACTTTCCGACTAGGCCAGACATGACGAGCGTTTTCTTTCCAATAAAGTTGTCGTACTCATCGCTCTCAGATATTGGCTTTGTGTGTGGCTTAAGCTCTGCATCTATCTTGTCCAGTATTTCCGATGTAACAAAATCCGTCAGAATGACACCGCCATCTCGCTCGAGAAGCTTAAGAATGTCCTCTATGGAAGAACTTGCTGGAATCTTGGTAATTTCTCTGGCTGGCTGATAAGAGGCATCGATGGGAGCTAGCAGACGAGGAGGATTTTTCTTTTGCTCTTCATATCGCTCCATTTTCAGAACCTGTAGAGATGGTAAGTGACACAGTGATCAAAATTTTGGCTGTAAAAGGGGAAAGAGGAGGCACGATGTACATACAATACCCCATTTACCTTAGTATGCCGCTAAAGGAGGACTTGTTCTAGTCAATTTAACACACTGGCTTCGCTGCTGGGGAATCTTGCTAATGCAACTTGACGTCTCTGCGCGTGAGGAGGTGGCTGTCCTCGGCGGACCTGTCGTCCCCTCCTCCTTTCTCAGTACTTCTTTGCATCCGGGTTAGTATGCATGAATAGTCTTATTGTAAACTGTAATTTCATATATTGAGGCACCTGCAGGGACACGTAGCCCGCATATGCATGCACGCAGTTGCTCTCTGGTCCGTGCAGTAGTTCCTTACCCCTCCGAAATTGTTGACACGACATTATTAGGTAAAAGGTACCCTCACATAGACGGCAGATGTATTGGAAAATCTGCAGTAACGTATCAAGCATGTGTCTTGTTGCTAAATCGCGCAGGATATTATGGCATATGCGTGGTAACTCCAATTGTATAGTCACCATCTGCAGTGTAACAGCTCAGAGCCCGTCGGCCAAATACCCTAGGAACTCAGTAGGTATGTGGCATAGAGTTTGCGGGATTTGTGTTTAGAGAGTTAATGAAAATCTCTACAGTCACAGCTTTCCTCTTTACATTTTTCTCCTCGATCCTAATTTTGGGCTGTCCTCGTCATGGTAATCGTCGCCATTGCTGGTGGTACTGGCGCCGTCGGTCGCACCTTGCTAGATGCCATTGCAAGATCGGGCGAGCACAAGGCTATTGTTCTATCAAGGACAGTAGGCTCTTGCGTATCATTTCCACTATGTAAGACATGAAGCTGAGACTTCTTAGGCAGCTACCGCCACGGGCAATGGACCGAAACGAATTCTTGTCGATTATAGCCAGGTTGACCAATTGAAGCATGCGTTGCAGGCGAATAATGTTACAGTTGTTGTATCTGCTTTGCTTCTAAATGATGAAGACGCTTCACGGTCGCAGATCAATCTGATCCGAGCCGCTGCTCAATCCGGAACCGTGGTCAAGTTTATTCCTAGTGAATATTATATTGACTTCAATTCCCCGATACCGTAAGACTTCATTAGCAAATTACCCTGCTGGAGGTGCTAATTTCTTTTTCTTCTTCATTTTTTTTTTTGCGGTACAGCGGCTCGGATCTGCTCGCCAACTTTCAGCTTGAATCTGAACAAGAGCTCTCGCGCCACCCCCAGTTGACTTGGACGCTTATTAGAAACGGCATCTTTCTCGACCATATAGCTATGCCGTATAATCCTAAGCCGACCTACGTTAACCCGTACTGGTGCTTCATTGATATAGACCACGAACAATGTGTCATTCCCGGTGATGGATCACAGACACTTGTACTCACGCATTCAACGGATCTCGCCGCGTACATTGAGCGCTTGATAGGCCTTCCAGCCAACTGCTGGCCACGTTTGTCACTTATTGCTTCAAACAAGATACAAGTAAAAGACCTCGTATCTATCGCCAAGAAAGTTACCGGCAAGCAGCCCGTCATTCAAGCCAACAATGATCCTTTCCTAACATCTAGGATAGGGAAAGACTTTAAAGTCACATATGACTCCGCGGAGGATATTCGTAAAGGCCGTATTACGCCCTTACCATCCAACGAGATCGTATTTAACGATGCGGCCAACGGAATGTTCTTTCGTGAAGTCGAAATGCAGGTCATGCTTTCAATGTTGAGCAACGCACACGATTTACCGGGAAAGGACCTCGCAGAACTCTTCCCCGATGTTCCAGTAACAAAGCTTACAGACTTTTTCAGAGCAGGCTGGGAAATTAAACAGAGTATACTACAGGAGAAGCGTCAATAATGGCTGGCATGGTTCGAGAGCTTATAGATGTATTACACAAGGTCTACCGTGAAAAGATTCACAGTTCTTTATAGGCTTATATAACCCTTAACTGGTGCGAATCTGCGCAATACGGATGCACTTGTTCCAGCCCATTCGGTGAGGGCGTGCAGCAGTTGAACCAAAGCTAGACTAAACAAACCTCGGCTGACTTGCACGCGGCCGATGCTCTTAGGTGTCTGTTTTAATGCTATTTAGCAACGCATATAGGCCATCACAAGCGTACTTCCCAGCCCTTGCGTGTTAGCCAAACCCAGCAACATCAGGCTATCTCTGTTTCATCAGCCGAGCACTCTTCGCTATTACCTAGAAATCCGCAGGAATAAGGGCTGCAGCATGTATGTGACATGTCAATGGCGCAAGTTTGTCGCTGCAAAATGGAGAAGATGTGGATCCGCCCTAACAGACAAGCAATACCGGTCACTATTAATTGAACGTTACACGACAGGTTCCGCGGCTCACAGGCACGCCCGTGCATAGGATGGCTAGCGTGACTTGAAACATGGCTGGCTGAGACCGACTCCGAGTATGACATGCCATCTGCCACGTCGACCGTGACATAGATTAGCACTGCCAGCTCAGACATTTCTGGGCCTAAGGATCTGCAAAAGTCGAGGGCCGGCATGGAAATAGACGGCCAAAAAGTGTACGGCATGACATATCCCCGTTCCACCTCCAATAGTAGTAGGAAACCCGCGCACAACGCCATAGATGGTTACTTACCAACCCTAAACATGAACCACAGCGAAAAGAGATGCGGAATCATTGCAGGTAGTACGATCTGACATAAATTAAAGCAAATCGATTACAAATTAGGATACGGAAACTCCAGCGCGGGACCTTCAAAGCGACCGAGTATCCCAATTTATAGTTCCTGCAATCCACACCTACCTAACTTAGACTGGCACAAGCTCTAGTATGTATAGCAGACAATTTAATAATCGCTAGACAGCCTGCTTACGCAAAACACTCACAGCGGCCTCAAGCCACCATCGACAACGACTGCTGAACCCAGTTCCGCCACGCTACAGACGCAGCTTTCTTGCTCACATCCACAATTTGATCATCTCAACAGCTTCAGTCTCTTCACTCGCGTAAAAAAATGCCTGACTTTCCTCCGCCGATTGACTCATCATACGTGCCGTCTGTCTCCCTGGCGAGAATTCCATCAACGGCGCCAATTGGGGAGATGCTTGCCATTCTGGAGCGAGATGGTGGGTTTATCTTGACGGATCTTGTGTCAAATCAAAATGTAGCTGCCATTAACGAGGAAATCGAGCCGTTCGTTCAGCAGACCAAGGCCGAAACTCACGATGCCTATGATCTGGTACCCAAACAAACGATTATGGTGCCTGGTGTCGTAGGGAAGTCGCCTACAATGGCCAAAATTGCCGAGTTTGAGGTGATTGATCAGCTGCGCAATCGGGTGCTGCGAAAAAAGTGTACCGCAACTTGGGAGGACCGGACAGAAGAATTCACTATTGACCCCCTTCTGAACAGCAGTTTGACATACCATATCAGCTACGGTGGTCCTCGTCAGAGGTTACACAGAGATGATATGATACACGGGATATACCATAGTGGTGATAATTACAGTCTTTCGAACGAGACAATGCTAGGCTTTATGATTGCTGGGTCGAGATGCACTCGCGAGAATGGAGCAACAATGGCCATTCCTGGTTCTCATAAATGGAGCCATGATAGAGTTCCTAGAACAGATGAAGTTTGCTTTGCAGGTAAGTCAAGCTTGCTTTAGTTGCAACCTCGATAGACTTACACCCGGCGATGGTACAAAAAGAGTGATATGGCTAATACATTGTTACAATCTAGAAATGGAACCTGGCTCTGCATTTGTTTTCCTTGGTACTGTTTACCACGGCGCTGGTCATAACTCTGTGCCTGACCAGGTGCGCAAGGTTTACGGCCTGTTTTTCATCCCAGGGACATTACGTCCGGAGGAAAATCAATTTCTGGCTATTCCTAGAAGCAAGGTGCTTGGAATGAGTAACAAAATGCTCAGTCTTCTAGGGTATAAAAAGCCTGAGACTTGGCTTGGTATTGTGAACAATGGGGATCCGGCGGAAAACCTCGTGCAAGTTTTAGACATGGCTAGTTCCTAATATCTGTTACTTAAAGCCGTTCATAATAGCATTGTGCCCCAATAATATGGAAAAACATTTCTAGATACAGTATAGCTAGTTGGTTAGCATTATGCAGTCCACATGCAGCTTCGGTACAAGACATGCAACTTGGGAACTTCCAAGTTCAGCACACCTGCATGCAGGGCCTAGGTCAATGCCGTAAAATTCTGAATTATGGGCTTTCCTTTTGCTGCTCGGCATGCTCGCTACTCCTATGGTACGACTTTGCTTTTTCGCTCTGGCGTTGTGGGTTATCACACTCGGAGGAAAGGAGTGATCAGGTCGACAGCGACTTCGGGTTGAACTGCCTCTCATATTGTAAGAGCCGACTAAGTGACAAAGAAAGTAGCAGCTGGGCTTTCTAGCAGCTACGTTAGCTGCGACTTGTTTCAACAATTACTACCCACACTATTGATCTGCCCGCGAGTTTGCGTTTTTTACTGCATGGATAAATTAAACTCGCATCTTACTGCTCTTGCAAACAGTTCAACTCCCTGCTCAAGATCATCCTGTGAATCTGTAGCCACAAAGGTCATCCTGAAACGTGCCTTGCCCCCAAAGCCTCCAACATTGAACCAACTTCCTTTTGCAACACAAACCCCATTATCTTCCGCCCGTTTGTAAATCCTCTCTTCCAAGGCTTGGAAGCTAGCCGCTTTCTTGTCAACGCAGTCAACGTGATTCTCTAAATCCACCGAAATCCACAGAAACATTCCCTGCGTCGGTTCCGTCCACGTACATACTTCTTTAGGTAGATGTTGCTCGCATGCACTAATCATGACATCCCTTCTCAATCGATACTCGCCTGACAGGTAGTTCAGCCAGTTGACTAGACCCCCATGGCCCCAGTTCTGTACTAGCAGCTTATAAACCATCACTTGAGACGGGCCACTGGGCGATGACGGCCCAACTTCAGCAAAGTCGGAATAGATACTAACAATTTGCCGGCTAGCCGTTAACCAACCGCACCGGAGGCCAGGAGCCAGAATCTTTGATGCAGACTCTATGCGGATGACACGGCCGGACGTGTCGAGGGATAAATATGACCTGGGCTGTGAGTCCCGAAATCTGTTAAGCAGAGAACAAGATGCCTTGGTATCCAGCAATGAAGAGGATTCGGCAAAGCGCAAGAAAAAGTACGGATCATCTTCAAGGATTAGAAGATCATGCCGTTCAGCAATATTGTAAATTGCTTTCTTCCGTCTCGTGGGCTGGGTTACGCCGGTCGGATTGTGTCCAGACGGAATAGTATACAAGACGAAGGGCTTACGACCCCGTGATATATCCCAGGATCGAAGCTTAGCGTCCAAGTCCTCTGGCACGAGACCATCCTCGTCCATTTCGATGCCCTGAGCCTTCAATCCTTGAGCTTTCACTGCCATAAGTGTGCCTGGATAGGTAAATTTTTCGGTCAAGATCCAATCACCCCGGTTGCAAAACATGCGCAGGGCTATTTCTATAGCAGAGGTTGATCCACAAGTGAGAGTCGTATCCCAGTCGTGATACAGAGGATTGTGGATAAGACGGGTCATTTCCTTGAAGAACGCCGTCAACTCGCTCAAACCGGACGGCTCAGTATAATCCAAGGCCGATGAAAGATCGAACATGGGATCACCCTTACCACATGTCATAACAGTGGATGGGGCCGACAATGGAGATTGTCGGCTGGCCTTAGTTGGTATCATCGCCATGGAATGCCAAGGATAGTACAGCGACGTTGGCCTTCCTGTGCCTAATGGTATCGCATTTGATAAGTTGAGGGTCTTAGCTGAGTCCTTTAATGGCGACACGCCTTGTGACAGGCTTTCATCGCTTAGTCGATGGTCCCAACGTTGTGCCCGTTTCTTGATAGTGCCGTGGTTTGAAGACTTGAGCACTATAACATCTCTCAGATCGTCCCCGAGGGAGATAAGCGTTTCGTCATATTTTGGATACATTGTGATAATAATGAAGTACAATTGACCATAAGCGCAAGAAAGATTGCCTGTTGAGCGATTGAAAGGAGATCTTGAAGGGCTTTCCCTGCTCGCAAGTGGTATACGCCTATGATTAATACAGCCGGTATTTGCCGAGTACCCTTCTTGTAGATGCAGCTCTTGGACAGCCACTGTATTCGTGTATGCAAGCAACGTGTCAGTACTGATGGGAGGGACTCGATACACGAGGTGCTTGGGCCAGCAACCAAATGATAACTCTAAGGCGCAATTCTGGTCTAGTAAAAGTAGGAACGAGATTATGGGACCTTGCTGCAGCTGCTTCCCACTAGGAGTCAGTATTCAATGAAATATGCAGATTACAGCTGATCCTGCTGCATCGCCCCCGCTTGATCTGCGAGGGGAGCAGTCAACTATCCAGGCCCGGGCGGAAGCTAAAAAGATGGAAACTATACACTGCTATCCCCACGTTGAGTTGCAGGAATTGCAGTTGCTAGTTGCTGCACAAGCAAGTAACCAATCAATACTCTTCCACTGAAAATTCGAACTGCACGGCGTCTGCGAATTGAATTGGCACTGGTGACCTATCCAAAAAGATGTTTTACCCCGCTCCCCCACCGTCTGGCCTGGTAGACATCGTGGAAACTCATCGTGAGCAGCGGGACGCAACAACGCCCCCTCCCTCCGGGATGCATTCTCATATGAATGTTCTTCGTAGATCTTATCTAGTAATAAGGTACCATTCAGAACTTAGTGTGAGTTGATATGTTCTGCTTGTAGACGGTCGAGCCCATAACCCTGTATTAGCCAAGGTCAGCCTTTCGATAAACCGATATTAATATACATATTTTCAACTTTGCTCGTCCCGTTTGCAATGTCGGATCAAGAAGATATAGACGGCTTGCCAATCGAAGACTATCGAGTTCTAATCAATGACTTCAACGATACAGACGACGTTTCGCTATTAGACAAGCGTTTGGATCAGCTATTCGAGAGCAATGCACATATGTTGCCAGATCACATCGCTCTCATTCACAATGACACTAAGATATCTTTTAAAGATCTTAATGCATCCGCGAATCTGCTTGCGCGATGTTTGCAGAAACGAGGTGTAGAGCATGGCGATGTTGTCGGCCTTGCCGTGTCACGCTCCATTGACCTCATTGTTGTTATGCTAGCTGTGTTCAAGCAAGGTGCCGCCTATTTTCCCATCGACCCGTCGTTTCCTGCTGAACGCATCAATCAAATGGTCGAAGATGCTAGTCCGAAATATATCATCGTCAGTGATCGTGGGACCGAGGGCCTCGCGTTCTGGAGTGATATAAGCTTGACCATTGACGACCTCAGAGATGATACCATCACTGATACATCAAACCTAGAAACAGAAATACAACCCCGGGACCTAGCCTACGTGATCTATACCTCTGGTTCCACTGGTCGACCCAAAGGCGTCGAGATTAGCCATGGTGCTGCCTCCAACTTTCTAGGTTCGTTGCAAAAATACGAGCCAGGCTGCGACGAGCACGATCGGCTACTGGCAATCACAACTATTTCATTTGACATGTCCACTCTCGAAATACTATTGCCGTTGGTTTCGGGTGCGACAATGATCATTGCAAATACAAGTGCAGTTAAAAATCCTCGAGAACTCATGAGCTTAATGAAGAGGCACAATGCCACCATTCTGCAAGCAACACCCGCGACGTGGACAATGCTCCTGGACTCTGGCTGGAATGGAGAACCGCGACTCTCCAAGATCATTTGCGGTGGTGAACCGCTCTCACGCCGTCTTGCGGACCGTCTGCTGGCCTTTGCTGATTCTGTTTGGAATGTGTATGGCCCATGCGAGACTACATATGGAAGCATTGGCAGGGTCGGCGAGGGTGATATTACCGTGGGACGCCCAATCTCCAACGGAAGAATATACCTCCTTGACGCCAACATGACACCTGTACCGATGGGATGTGGAGGTGAAGTATATATCGGAGGTGGCAGTGTATCGAATGGGTACCGTAACAAGGCGGAGCTCACGCGGTCTCGGTTTCTCAACAATCCTTTTCACGGCGGTTTATTTTTTCGCACTGGAGACCTTGGCCGGTTTATAGGACCCGGACAACTCCAAGTCATAGGCCGCATGGATGGGGTGGTCAAAATCCGTGGGCACCGCATCGACGTTGGCGATGTCGAAGCTGTGCTTGTCAGCCATCCGCAAGTATCGGAGGCTGTGGTTACTTCTCGTGATGATCGTTTAGTGGCATACTGTATACTGGATCCATCATTGGGTTGTGCAACTTCTTCGCTTCCGAGTATTCTACGCCCGTGGGTTGCTGAGCGCCTACCAGCCTACATGGTGCCAACATTTTTTGTACAAATGGACGCATTGCCGCTATCGCCTAATCAAAAGGTCGATCGTAAAGCCCTGCCCGACCCTCTAGACACAATTCAGCTCGGGACGACGATGCAGCTGACCTCTGAATTGGAGCGAAGGATATTGGCTATTTGGTCAGCTGTTTTAGGCCACGACCGTATTGGCATAGATGACAATTTCTTCAACATTGGTGGCGATTCGGTACGCCTCATCCGCATGCAAGCCGCCTTGGAGAAAGAACTGCGCCGACCCGTACCAACGCCAAAGTTATTTGAGCACTTCACGATCCAAGCACTTGCTGCATATCTGGAAGGAGGAACTCCAGAAACAGAATCGAGTGGCGCCGAGGCAAATTTGGTCAATAGGGACGAGAATATTGCGATCATATCCATGGCATGTAGACTCCCTGGCGGTATCCTGACACCAGAAGATTTCTGGCAATTGTTGCAAGCTGGGGGCGACGGAATTGGTGCTGTGCCCAAGGACCGTTGGGATGCAGAGAAGTTGTATAATGCGGACCCTGATGTTGAAGGCTCGTCTTACTGTCGCAGCGGAGGCTTCCTTGACTCGCTTTACGCATTTGATGCGTCCTTCTTCGGCATATCGCCGCGTGAGGCAAGAGAGATGGATCCAACACAGTTCCTGATGCTGGAGCTGGGTTGGGAAGCCTTCGAGCGAGCCGGCTATACAAAGGACAAGCTGGGCGGCAGCGCCACGGGCGTATTTCTTGGATCTAGCAACAATGTATCGACGAATAATGCAGCACCGGATCTCAAGGGATACTCTATTACGGGAAGCGCAAATGCCATCATGTCTGGTCGCCTGTCTTATATCCTTGGCCTTCTGGGACCATCGCTAACTGTTGACACTGCGTGCTCGTCATCGTTGGTGGCCACACACTTGGCGTGCAGCGCACTGCGTCACGGCGAATGCGATTTGGCCCTGGCGGGGGGTGTCAGCCTTCTCCTAACTCCTGGAATTCACGTTGAGTTTAGCAAACTCCGTGCTCTTTCCGTGGATGGTCGCTGTAGAGCGTTCTCAGATGACAGCGACGGCACAGGATTCAGCGATGGTGCTGCCATGGTGCTCCTGAAGCGCTTGTCCGATGCTCAGCGGGATGGTGACAATATCCTGGCCGTTCTGCGTGGTACTACCGTGATGCACGGCGGCCATAGCTCTGGGCTCACAGCACCCAGCGGTCCGGGCCAGGTACGCCTGATCCGTACTTGTCTGGCCAGCGCCGGGATGGCTCCAGGCGACATCGACTACGTCGAAGCTCATGGGACTGCTACCAAATTAGGTGATTCTATTGAGGCTGGCGCATTGGCTGAAGTTTTCGGGACAACGGCTCGTATCTCAGAACCTCTCTATCTGGGTTCCGCCAAGTCCAACATTGGACATACTGGTGCCGCCTCCGGCCTGGTAGGTTTGATAAAGGTGGTCCTGTCTATGCAGAATAAGAAGCTGCCGAAGACCTTACACGTAAGCAAGCCTACCAGGGCGGTGGATTGGGAGAGCGCCAATATGGAGTTGGTCCTGGAAAATCGACCATGGCCGCAGAAAGGCAGCCGCCTGCATTCCGCTGGCGTGAGCGCGTTTGGCATTGGTGGAACGAATGCTCATGTCATTGTTGAAGAATATCCTGCTCCTTGTTCACTCACAGGAGAGAGCGGTAGCATAGTATCCCGCGAAGCTGCCGCTACGAACATGTTGTTACTGTCGGCCCAGAATGACTCTGCTCTCCGAGCGCAAGCTGAGAAACTTTGGTTGCATTTGGACGGCGGTATCGGAAAGGACAGCCGTCTTGAAGATATAGCCTACTCGTTGGCTACATCCCGCACCCACTTTCTCCGGAAATTGGTAGTTACCGCAGGAAGCAAGGTGCAGTTGCTAGAAAAACTCAAGGATATTAGCTCCGGCTCCATTGAGCTGCCCGTTATGCACAGGACTGGCAAGGAATGTTTGGGAATGCTATTTACAGGACAGGGCAGTCAGTATCTCGGGATGGGTAAGGATCTATACGACGTGTACCCTGTTTTCCGGGAGGCCATTGATGAGATTGCTTCCAACTTTACTGAACTGGAGGCACCGCTTCTCGACGTGATGTGGGCAGAACCGGGCAGCACAGAAGCGTCTTTCTTATCCCGCACCGACTTTGCCCAACCGGCCATGTTTGCTCTAGAGATATCTCTGTTCAAATTATGGCAGAGTTGGGGTGTAAAGCCTGCTTTTCTCCTTGGTCACAGCGTTGGCGAGCTTGCGGCGGCTTATGTTGCTGGCGTTCTCAACTTGTCCGACGCCTGTAGGATTGTCATGAAGCGCGGCCGCATGATGCAAGACCTCCCACGCCAGGGAAAGCTGGCATCCATCGAGGCAAGCGGCACAGAGGCTGAAACAGTAATCAAGGAGCTGAACTGTAGTGGCAACGTCGACATCGCGAGCTATAACTCGCCTTCGCAAACTGTTATAGCTGGAGATGCTGAGGCTGTGGACGCGGTACTAACTTACATGGCAGAAGCACGCCGCAAAACCAAGGTGCTCAATGCCAGCCGCGCTTTTCACTCGCACCACATGAATGCCATTGTGAAAGAATTTGGGGCTGTAGCTCAGGCCGTCCGCTTCAGCCCACCGAAGATTCCCATTATTAGTAGCATGACTGGTAGGCTTGTTGTTCCAGGGGAGGTAGATCAAGCCCAGTATTGGGTTCAGCAGGCTTGTAATCCCGTCCGCTTTAGCGATGCCTTCCGAGAGCTTTTAAATCAAGGAGCAAATGTCTTCCTCGAGGTCGGACCGAGTCCAACACTCTGTGGCTTAGGTGCGGCATGTCTGCCTGATGCTTCTCAGATGAACAACCATCTTTGGCTTCCTAGTCTGCGACCAGCCGTCGATGGAGCCTCAGTGATACAGCGCAGCGTCTCTGAACTGCATGCGCGATATTCCTTAATTGACTGGGCTTCATACTTGCGGGACTCAGGTAGCCGAAGAGTTGCACTCCCCACCTACGCCTTCCAGCGTGAGATTTACGAACCAAGGAATAGATATTCCCATTGGTTTAGTGACGGTGCTAGTGCCGGCCAAGTTTCCCATGGCAGTGTGGAAGAGATGATGTTCCAGAGGATCTGGCGCCGGGTCGATGCAGACGACATTCAGCTAAGCGGCTCATTCGGTGTGATATGCGCATCAAAGGAGACATCGTGGACAGAAGAGGTGCAAAATGCCCTTTCATGCACTGGACTTCATGTGGTCCCTGTTGCTACCCTTCAAGATGCTGCGCAGCTGGACGGGCTGGTCTCTCTGTGGGACTCTGACGATGATGTTATTCCGATGGCGTATGACTTCGCCACAAAGGCATTAACTCAACTGCAGGAAGCTGTCAGAATCGGATTCACAGTGCCAATAGTCTGGGTGACGCGCCATGCGCTGGGAACTGGTGCTGGCGACGAGCCAACCCAGCCTGGTGCTGGGCCACTATGGGGTTTGATGAGAACCGCCCGCAGCGAGCATCCAGACTTGTGCTTGCGTCTTATTGACATGGATGGAGAAACAAAGCATAGCATCCTTGCACAGGCTTTGATTCTCAATGACCATACAGAAATCGCTGTGCGAAAGGAACAACTACTTGTGTCGCACATTGAGCGCGCTGGATTTGCTGCATTACCGCCTGCTACAGAGCCATTGCTTCGGACTGACGGTGCTGTGCTGGTTACGGGCGGTCTCGGCAGCATTGGAGGCCATGTATCTCGCAGGCTGGTGAAGGTCCATGGGATCCACGACCTGGTGTTGATGTCACGGCGAGGCATGGAATCCCCTGGTGCCGGTGCTTTGGTGGCAGAACTCAAGGGGCTAGGTGCCACAGCAACTATCGTTGACGGCGACGTGGCCGATCTTGGTAACCTTAGCACTCTCATGCAACTATTCACAGCTGATCGCCCTTTACGTGGCGTCATCCACGCCGCTGGAGTGGTGGATTCCGGAGTACTGTCGTCTTTAACACCACAGAAATGTGCCGCAACCTTTGCGCCCAAGGTGGACGGTTTGTGGAATTTACACCTACTGACCAAGGATCTGGATTTGGACCTTTTCATGATGTTCTCCTCCATTTCCGGCGCCATGGGTTTACCAGGGCTGGGGAACTATGCTGCCGCCAATTGCTTCATGGATGCGGTCGCAGACTTGCGACGTGCCCAGGGTCTGCCTGCCACGTCGGTTGCATATGGCCCTTGGAACGGAGACGGCATGGCAGCTACTCTCCTACCGGCTACTAATGCTCATATCTTGCAAATGGGGCTTGGGTTTCTTACACCTGAAGTCGGCCTGAGCTTGTTCGAAAAGGCGGTCCACCACGGCCACGCCGTGACCATAGCTGCGATCCTGGATCTACGGCAGTTCAAGGCCAACTGCGAAGAACAAGGGGGTGTACCTCTTTTCTTACGATCCTTGCTGGGATCAACGAGTGCCGAAAAGCCAGATGATGATCAACCTGTCACTTTGCGCGACACCTTAGTTGACGCCGCTCCTGAACAGTATGGCAGCATTGTGCTGCGTATGGTTCAAGAAACCGTAGCAAAAAGCTTGGGCCACAGCAATGTGGACGACTTGGATGTCAGAAGGCCTCTACACGAACTAGGCATAGATTCATTGACCGCAATTTTGATTCGAAATCATCTGGCGACGCTGACGGGGCTGGTTCTGCCTCCTAACATTGCCCTCGTGCATCCAAATCTAGAGGCGGTTAGCGAGTTCCTCCTCTCTCAGCTTACGGTCAATATGGGCAGCACTCCATCGACTGGCTACGCAACACCAAGTGCTACTACAAGTGAATCTTCACAAGTCGACATGGCAGCTATCAGACGCGGTGTCCTTGAGTCCAATTTGCAATTTGACAACGTAGTCAGACCCATTAGCACCAGGGCGCCTGAAGCTGTCTTTGTAACGGGTGCGACAGGATTTGTTGGAGCATTCATGGTACATGAGCTCCTTGGGAGGGGAATTGCAGTCTACTGCCTTGTTCGTGCAAGCAGCGTCTGTCAGGGGCGGGAGCGCTTGATCAGTACGCTGAAGAATTATGGCCACTGGGTGCCGAGTTACGAGCCACTACTTACGCCAATCCTCGGTGACCTCTCCCAGCCATTACTCGGCCTTAGCAAAGACGATTTCAGCGGTCTCGCTAATCGGGTTGATGCTATCTTCCACTCCGCGGCTCTTGTTGATTGGATGCGCCCATTAGAAGACTATATTGGCCCTAATATTCTTGGTACCCACGAGATTTTGCGTCTCGCCTCCTATGGCTGTGGTAAAGCGGTTCATTTCATATCCACCATCTCAACCTTACCTATCCACGGAGGTTATGAGCTTTGTGAGCATGTTAGCGAGTACGGATATGGCACTTCTAAGTATCTGGCGGAGAGAATGGTTGCAGCGGCCCGATTCCGAGGCGCCAGGACTTCGTCATATCGCTTGCCCTTTGTTACTGCCTCGGCCTCGAATGGCCACTTCCGACTCGATCGTGGCGACTTTTTACACAATCTCATAACCGGGAGTCTAGATCTAGGCGTCTTTCCCTCCATTGATGCCGATGTATCCGCAGTCCTGCCTGTTGATTATCTTTGCAAGACCATTGCTACCATTATGACTGAAGACCAGCGGCTGATCGGTGAGGATTATGACTTTGTCAACCCACATTCATATACTTTTGACGCATTCTTTACGGCTTTTTCCAATGCTAGCGGTGGTAAAGGAATACTCTCATTCAGTGATTGGCACCAACAGGCGATGGAATACGCGGCAGCACACCCAAAGAGCCCGCTGGCCCGCATCGCTGCCGTCCTCGACGGCTACACAGACGATACCGCAAGTGCTTTGGTAAAGGCATTTCCGGTCGGGAGGCACATACTTGGTCTAGATGTGTATCCCGCTCCTCGGCTAGATGAGTCATACTTTTATAAGTATTTGGAATGTATCAGTGCTACGAAGGCTGAACATACGTAAATAGACCGGGGTTAGGTAAGGGACTAGACATGTCTGTAACTTTTGACGGTGAAAAGATGGAAAAGGTTAGCAGTAGTGGCAGGCCTGTTCTACAGTGCAATATCATTCTGCATTTCATGTCATTGAAAAGCTCAAGGACAGGTCTGTGTAAATCTTTAAACCGTCATGTCCGGATTCTTCTTTAACTCTGACAAGCCCTCCTGCAAAGTTCGGTAATGAACACCCTCGAAGTACTTCTTTCTATGTTCCTGGACCTTTTCTGGACGATTTCCGCACGCCTGGCTGATGGACAACAAATAGTAGTCGGCTAGTATCAGCGTGTCCTCGTCTTTGGCGTTCTTGATCATCTCTACAACAGTGCGCAACGAGACGTGCTCTATCGGGGCATCATGGGGGAGTGTTTCTTGAAAGAGCCTTACGGCTTCATTCCAGCAACTGCGCTCCCCCGACATGAAGGTGTAAGGCTCCCATGAGTCTGGCGACGCGTTGACCAGTGCTGCCAGCCCACGGGCAACATCTCGCGCCCATGTAAAATCCACAGGCTCATTTCCGGTTCCTGGGATCACAATCTTATGGTCTTCCCAATTGACAGGATGAAACTCTCCAATACTTTTTATATGCCGATTCTTAGCTGGAGCAAAGTAGTCCGCTAGCCAGCCGATGCAGACCAGCGTCCACTCTATCTCTGTTTGAGCCCAGAGCATTTGCCGGATCGGCTCATGCGGCGCATAGTAGAAGCCCGGTTGGTCCGGGTAATCCTCCACATTTGCTGCAAACTCGGCGGGGATGAAACGTTTGCATCTTGGGCTCTCCAGGCACGCCTGTATGAGAGTGCGGTGGATGTCGGTGTAAGTTGAGGAAAAGTCTGATATTGTGGATATCAACACATCGCAGTCGGCCAATGGCGTTCTCAGAGATGCAAGTGTGTAATCAGTGACAGCTTGAAGAACACCCTGTTTGTCCAGTTCGGGCTTGGATGTCCGTGTCAGTATGATGATTTCGTGACTGGCCTTGACAAACTCTTCGCAGATGTAGCGAGCCAAGTCGCCATAACCAGCAATAGCCACTCTCATTTTTGGGCGTAGAATGGTAATGAATCCCTAGATTTAGATTTTGCAGCTTTGTAGAATGAAACCTGGGAGACTAGGCTGGAATCATACCCTCCACTTTCTGTCTTCTCCTCTCGCTTGTCACGTGTGTCCGAGGGGGATGCCCCCCACCGTACAATATGCAAGTTTGAACTTTAGAGATTCACAGTATTATGACATCCCCATGAGACACATTGTTCGATTCCTTAGGCGTTAATTTAGAGATTGGACGCACTCTTAGTAGCCTTATCACAAGGTTTGGTCCTGGACACTATCACGGCGAGGACCTTTCGATATGCATTTTCTAGATTTAAAACCGATTAAGAAAGCGAGTAAGCTGAGCTGACCTACTTGGAGATTTCAAAGGAGAAAGTGTGTCAAACGAGATGCCCATTTTGTTTTGATTACATTTTTCTGCACTTACAACGAATCTAACGAAAGAAGCCCCCGGAGACAACAAATCCACATTGTGAAAAAAGCTTCCTGTAATTAAGGACCTCTGGGTAAATTAACGTTCCCTTCCTCATTATTCTTAGTGGGCAAACTGGGATCTAGTGGAAATTGGTCGAAATAAAAGACCAAGTCAATCAGTCCTGCCTCTGCCCGGTTCTATCGCAGGTTTTGACAGAATGAATGTCAAGTCCAGTAAGAAAAACACCAAGTCGGTGTCATTTCAGTTAATTTTGTGCCCCAAAAAACTAATTTAGCAGCGAGTCCTATTTTCTGAAGCCACTGGTTAAAAAATTACACCAAATTTGGTTTCCTCTTGCGAGATGGTTGCCGCGTAGTATTTATAATCGACGCTCTAACTAGATTCGGATATCGTGGGGCGGACCAGGCAGTCGCCCAGAACTCCGTCAGCCCCAGACCGACTTGGACCTGCAGATGACTGCCGTTTGGCGTCAGTGACATACTACGGGTTTATGTCGTGAGTTGAAGACACTGCGCATGATGTTTTATCGGCCCTGCTGATTGCTGGATGCAGTAGACCTCAGTTTGACATCTCGACATCCCGCGCACCGGTCCGATTAGCCCGAGCATTCTACCACTGTCCCTCGTCGTTCGCATCCGCTACGACCGTTTCTTTTGCTTTCGCCATTGATAAAGACGGGTTGAGGGAGGGCGTATTGGTTATAGAAACCTTCGATCCGTGATTGCAGTCTTCTGGTGTCCAGCTCGCCCACTCATCCAATCTACCGGGTTTTTCCCGCTTCGTTCGCAAGACCTACCTCCAGCGCTCTATGGTCCATCATGGACTCCCAGGAGCAGGAATCATTTAATGACTTTACTGGGCAACCCATGTCTGTAAACGCCTCTCAGCCACAGCCCACAAATACGGCGTCTGCAAACGAGGACGATAACAACTACGCCCCTCGCCCAAAACGAATGGCATGCGTCGTCTGTCGGAAGAGAAAACTGAAATGCGATGGAAAGAAACCTAGCTGCGGGACCTGCGCCCGCGTGGGCCATAATTGCGCCTACGACGAAGTGCGCAAAAAGAGTGGCCCAAAGCGAGGATATGTGAAGCAACTGGAGGCAAGACTTGGTATGTTGGTTGAATCAGGAGGTTCAAGGAGGCGCTTGCTGAATTAATTGCCGCAGCCCAGGTTGAAACTTTGATAAAGAGTCAAGAATCGGAAAGTCAGGCTACAAGTCGCTATCCACAGCCCTCAACCGCAAATCCAGGAATGGCCGATTTGCCAAATTTCTCCTCTATTTCGAATACCTCACCTTTTCAGCACATTCCAGACGGCCTGGGTTCCCAATCGCTTTCCGGTTCCTTTTTATCCAACGACCCGAATTTGACCACTGATTCCTCATGGGAGGTTATAAGCTTGGGTCTTGAGGAACCGTTGCCAACCAAGGAGGTCGTAGACGATCTGTAAGTTCCGACAGATTTTCTTTAATTTTTTTTATATCAAAATCAGCGTTACTTATGTAGGCGCAGAACCTCAATCTACTGGGATAGAGTCCATCCGTCTAGCCCAATGATCCACCGACCTCGATACTTTGCCGCCATGGAGCTAGCCCCGAACATGCGCCCTCCAGTTTGCCTACGCTATAGTATGTGGGCATTGGCCGCTTCGATTACACCAAAATACTCCTTTTTGGAAGAACATTTGTATGCTCGTGCTCGAAAGTACATCCAATTAGACGAGATGAAGGGCCACGGAGAGCACATGGTTACTGTTGCTCACTGCCAGGCATGGCTCTTGATTTCACTGTACGAATTCAAACAAATGCTGTTTCCCCGAGCTTGGGTCAGCGTGGGAAGAGGGGCAAGATTGGCATCTATGATGTGTCTGAACCGGTTAGATGGGGTTGGCCTGGACGTAAAACACTGCATTCCGCCGCCCCGCGACTGGATAGAGAGAGAGGAAAGAAGACGAACCTTCTGGATAGCGTTTTGCCATGACCGCTATGCTAGTATTGGTACTGGATGGCCCATGATGTTTGACGAGAGAGATGTATGTGATGAGCAACCCCTTTATGAGAAGATTACTGACGCATTGCTCACAGATTTTGACGAATCTTCCTGCGAGTGACAACGCTTTCCTGACTGGACAGGCTGAAGTAGCACCGACATTGAAAGACGTTTTGGCTGGCGATATTGCGAATTTATCTCCTCTAGGAAGCGTGGCGTTGATGTCGTGTATTTTTGGCCTGAATCTCACGCATCTGCATCGGCCCGACTCTCAAGACAGAGAAAACGATGTCAATGGGGAGTTTTGGAAGCGCCACCGAGCTTATGACAACATCCTTCTCAACATCTCGCTGTCGCTGCCTAATTCTCTTCGTTTGCCGCGAGGCATCACGAACCCAAACATTATTTTTTCCAATATGAGTATCCACACGTCCACGATTTGTTTGCACCAGGCGGCCATCTTCAAGGCCGAGAAAAACAGGTTGCAAAATCAAATTGCGGCAGAAAGCAAACGAAGGTGTATCATTGCAGCGGACCAAGTTGCCAGCATAATGAGGATGATCAGCCACACGGATTTATCTACAGTGAGTCAACCTATTACACCTACTGGTTTCTTAGTTAACTAAAAACTTGTAGATGAATCCCTTCTGTGCTTTCTGCCTCTACGTTGCTGCTCGAGTCTTTGTGCAATACTTAAAGTCACGACCAGACGACCAGGCTGTCAAATCTTCATTACATTTCCTGCTTACGGCTTTGAATGCACTGAAGCAGTTCAGTGCTCTTACCGAATCTTTCTTGATCCAGCTAGATGTAGACTTGGCTGGGACTGAGTTTGCTTCTATGACTACTACAAAAATGGGCCGGAAACCGACCGTGAGTTATCTATGCTATATGGGACATAAAAGTCATGCATGACTTTGGGCTAACTTATGGTAGGACCCAAATGACACCGACTGTTTACACATTGCACGTATAAATTCGTCGCCAGAAAATGCTAGCAATATAGATTCGCCCGACAGCCGAGGGGGTTCATCCATTTCCAACAATAATTTTGGTTCCCTTCCGAGCCGACAAAGAGAGCCAAATCCAAACCACCTGGGATCCAATAATAATTCTGTGAATGCAAATCCAAGTCCTGGGTTCGACGAAGGCCACTCGTGGCCAGTCAGCGACATGAATCTTACTCCGGGCAATGACAACACAAATTCTGGCTCTGACAAGGCATCGCCAGCCACCATGAACTCTTCGTCCAACAACACAGCCATCACCCCTCCCAGCGTTGACAGATCATTATCGAACATGCAACTGCCAAGTGGAAACAACGCCAAGGATATGACAAGCCCGGACGCTGCCGCCGCGTCTATGGATCACGATTTTAATAACATGTACCAGAACACGGATTTTACCAAATCCGTGCTCTTCGACCCGACAACGTTGAACACGGACATGGATCCGACAGGCATGGAAAATCCGTTTTCTCTGAATTCATCCTGGTCTCATCACATGCCGCAACCGACGGGCCTCGAGGATGCTTCTCTTGAAATGACTGATGATAATATGGATCTGTTCTCGAATCGCCAGTTTGATCAGATGTTGGAGGGGATGGGTTGGAACGGCTGGCCTCAATGAGGTGACCAAGTTGTTGTAAATGGACTTTTTAAACTGCAATTATTTGGTATATACATAGAGAGCGTGGATGTATGGTTTGGTTTGGGTTTTGTTTTGTGCTTTAGTGCTGGTGGCGTATCGTGAGGGAATTTGGATATCCACTACTCGTTTTATACGGCTGTATATTTTTGACAAGATAAATCTCATATATTATATTTAATAATATCACTTACTATGGCTGAGGGGTTGTAATTATAAAATGGTTGCCATGTCCTGGTACACAGAAACGTTGGGTGCCTGAGGCATCAAGGGCCCGCTGATAGCTTGAGCATCCCGCTTTGTCTTTGCTTTGTCTTCACCTTCACTTTCAAACTACAAAGCGAGGCCATTGCCAGAAAATTACGTCGCTTTATCTAGCGCGACCACTTTCTCTTTCTTTTTAAAACTCTCCCAGAGACGATGCACATGAAGGCGGGCCTTCACAGCACAGCTATAGCCATCCCGGAATAGGCGCAGCGATCATCAACAACATCGAATCTCAAGACTCTGTAACCAACACCCTCAGCAATGGCCTCCAGACAACCAGAACGACGATTGATTCACAAAGATCGATTCGGGTACATTTTTGGCTCGTTAAAAACCCAAAACTATCAGGATCCTGCCGCGCGGGGTCCTGGATCGCACATGTTCGTTTCTTTCCGAAAAAAACATCCAAACCATTTCCTCGCATCGCAGAGGGGAGAACAAAAGTCAAATAAGAGATGCTCATTCCTAGTGATACTATATTAGAATTCGGACACTTGCCTGGAACCCAACCGGCCAACTTATCGCCACAGGGTCTGCGAACCGTACGCTTCGTATATGGAATCCCGAGCGCGCGAATGCGAGATATTCGACAGAGCTGCGCGGACACACTGCAGGGATTGAAAAAGTGTTGTTTAACCCGGTTCGAGATGCGGAGCTTGCGAGCTGCTCGAGTGACGGCACCGTGCGGTTTTGGGATGTGCGATCCAAGACTTGTGTAAGTCGGTTGGATGTTGGTGGAGAAGCGTTTACGCTGTCCTGGTCAGCGGATGGAAAAGTTGTGATTGTGGGGAGAAAGGTAAGAATCGGAGCTGAGGCATTACTCTTTCTTTTTTTCCTTTAGCACGGGTTTTGATATTGGTCTGTTTCTAGGACGACACTCTGGTGCCTGTATCGATAGAAAGCCCGTCGACGCCTACGATCATGACGAATGGAGCCCCGACTCAACAAAACACGTCGACGTATACAGCACTACCCTCACAGCCACAAAACACCCAGACAAACGCGACGACGTTTTCACACCATGTCCCTACCGAGTCGGCCCCAGACCTCGATTTTCTAGCCACAACAGGTGACGGCACCGTCAAAATATTCTCCTACCCATCCTTCACATTACGCCACACCCTCAACGCCCACAGCTCTGCCTGTCTGGCCTTATCTCTCGCTCCCACAGCGCGGTATTTGGCGGTAGGCGGCAGCGACGCACTCATTTCCCTCTGGGATACGACAGACTGGGTCTGCCGGCGCACAGTCTCCAGCGAAGGCAGCGGCACGATCCGCGACGTCAGCTGGAGCTTTGATGGCCGGTTCCTGTGCGGTGCTAGCGAGGAAGTTGGTGCCAGCGGGCTCGAAATCTTCCACGCCGAGACCGGCGACAGTGTGCATACGATCCCCGTTCCCTCAGGGGGCATTCCGGCTGTTGCGTGGCATCCCACGCGGTATTGGCTTGCGTATTCGTCAACGGCTGATGGTGGGAATAATCCGGGTGGGCTGAGGATTGTTGGGGCTGCCGGGGGAGGTCTTTAGGCAGAGAGATGTAAGATTATTTTATTTAATTGTCATACCAATTGATATCAATTATGTCAATAACCATAGCTTTGTTATTTTGCTTGGGTTAGTTAATAGTTTTGGAACATTCATTGGGCTAGATGGGCCAGTCATCTAGCAGAGGAATTACCTCGACCTAAAATGTTGATTGTCATTCTTTCTTGGTTTATTGTGGGTTTGGTTTAGATAGTAGTCTTGTGTTCCTCTATTACCGACGTATCTGCAATCATAAGCAGTAGTACAGGGTATGCTAATTTTTCCATCCCTCCCTCCTTACTTTTTTCGTCATCTTTGCTGATCAGCACTCTGTGTTGGAGGTGATACGGATTGGAACGGGAAGCAATGCGACCGCCATAGTTTTTGTCTAATTCTAACTATAAACAATACGACCATCGGTTCTTGGAAGTGCAGTTACCATGAGTCGACAGGGCTATGCATTCGCGCGAGATGGTGGCTTGTTTCAGAACGCTCGGTATGTCAGCTATTCGAAATTTAAGAATTACTTGGACCTAGAGCTCTCTTATCTGATGTCCTTTATTCAATCTTAAAACCATTTGAGTATAGCCCCCACAAACAAGCCCGGTGACTACTTCTAGTATGAAACACACAGTCAAGTACTGGTGATGGGGCTGTTTGGCAGTGGCCCATGACCCTTGCGTGGGTATTCGAAGGTCGCGGATTGTTTTTTTGGCCTCCTAAAAACGATGACACTGCAATGACTGGGATAATCACTGTGCTGGATGGGTTGAATACCGATCCCGAAGCATGCAGGGGAAAAGGATTTTTACCGCTGAATAATCTTATTTGCAAAAGGGTTGGCTGCGCCGACATAAATATATGCCCGGCAAATGAGAATTCGCACTTTGTATGTTAGTACTTGGGACCTTGAGAATGCTAGTAGTAATCATATATTTCCACCCCGGGTCTTGACAATAATGTATCATTATGTTAAATCCACCATAACTCCAAGGCTCTTTGTATCATTTCATTTGGTCAATAATCGCTTGCAAGTTACACATTGGGACGGGACTGGTAGGTCAATTGATACACAGCCCTCGAATTTTTTTTTTTTTTTTTTTTTTCCCCTTCGGAAAATTGCGGTATGGAGAAGCTGTCTAAGACTGAATATGTATGGTAGCCTACGAGGAACCACGGATCTATATACTCCGTCAACCGTGAACTACTTCAGAAAAATTTCTACGCGTCTTCAAATTTAAGTACGCGTGGCAGGGACGCTGGCGTCTGGCCTTTACACGTAGTTTATTTCCAGTATTTACATAGAGATGAGAGTGTGTGCATATTTTTGCTTCAAATTGGCGTAAGGAAAAAAAAACCGTAGCCACTTCTAATCAGTCCAACTAGCAATGCAAACCTTCTAAAATTTTTCCATCCAGTACGCGTCAAGTCATAAAAGAAAACAAAGATGATTTCATCTAAACATATGCGCCGTGCGCCGTTCTTCGCGATGATTTCAAATGAAAGCGGCAGCATCTGGACCTGGGGCGGCGCTAAACAGGGAATGGCGACCCCACACATCTTCTAGCTCGAGCTTATCCTCACTTCAGTCGACGATCGAGATTTTCCTGCAGGTCTTCTTGAAGGCTTGAGAAACGCGTGCCGAGTTCTATAACCTTCATCATCCTCACTAGCCTCCAAGGACGTTTGGCAACGCGGTCACCTGGGCAAACGCGAGGGTTTTCCCATCAAGAAAAACAATTGCAAAAATGCTGGACTTTCACGACGAGGCGTCCGCCCATGAAAAAACCTATACTTCTTTTGGCCAGCTGCCGGCCCATATAGATCGTGAACGGTCGCCGCCTCGAAAGGCGCCATTTTCGACAATTTCACACCACGCCATTGTGCACACAGTAAGACATCTGAATGGTTTTTTTTTTTTTAAGGTTGCGTCATTTCGTCTGACCTTCTTAGACCGATTTGATTCTGCCAAAGGATGTGTATACTGCTGTATGGGGTTCGATACGTTCGAGGCTGGAGCAACCGCAGTACATCCAGGTCATTATGCCGCTGTCATCGTTGTTAGAAGGGGAATTCTTCAACACATTTATCAAGACCGGTACTCATCTTCTCGACTGCAGTTTAAGAAGCAGTACTAACGCACTCAGGGGCTGCTCTTATGCTCTCCGAGGGCCGACCCGGCGTGGACGATGTTTACTCTGTGTGCGATGGTAAGTCAACGGCCTGCAGAAGAACCGGCACATGAAGAGAAGAAAGTTCGACTGACGCTCCTTTGCAACTGGCAGGGGTCGTTACGCTCGAGTTGGGCAAAGGAAAGTACGAGCGCTCCGGGCTCACAGGCAAGCCAATTCGCAGCGGCGCCAGGAAACACGCCAGAGAACGATTCGGTTAGTCTTCTTATCTTCTTTGCTGCACTCGTCTAATCTGTTACAGCCGTCGAGCTTGATCTCCGCCAGCCGTCGATGCTGCACGGCAAGAAGGGCTTCGAGCGTGTTGTCTGGGCCTGTCGCAATGTGCTCAACTCTTCGGTCACCTGGTTGCTGCTCGTCGACTCGTCTGTCTCTGCAGGTTCGTTGGAGCAAGGTAAGCTTATTGCAAGCCCTTGCGAGGCGTTAACTAACTTGGAAATATCAAGCCATGAGCCTTCTTGCAAAACAACAACCAAAAATAGCAACTTGCCGCTTCACAGAAACTGTTCATCCTCCCATGTACACGCCGCCGCTGTCTGCAGACGAGGTCGCCTCTTTGGCTTCACAGACCGACGTCGAGGACTACTGCAACGATCTTTCGGAATGGCTCGCCCTGGTGTCACTTGAATCCCCGAGAATCTTCGTGGACGACGACATTGACCCCTATCTCAGTCGATATTCACTGCCTCAGTCTGACTCAGAGCGCCCACCGCCATCATCGACTCTCGTGACGCTGCGATGGCACGGTGCCATGACTGCGAACTGGGTCACCCAGCTGTTCCTTTCTCTTCTGTAAGTACTGCCTTTGCTGTTCGTCACGGGCTGGACGATGCTGACCGCGATAGGCATGAATACCAGAATCGCACTGACGAAACGAAAGACTGGGCTACACTGTCTGCCACGGCATTCAACAGACATGCTGTCGAGAACACTGACGGATACAACATCCTGGCCTGGCGCAGCAACTTCATGTCGTGGGAGTTTGTCGGAGCGTCGCTGCGGACGTAGGGCTGCCTGAGTCTGCCTGCCCCTGCCATTTAGGGAACCCGCTCTCCCGCTCGCTCTTTCCCCCTGAACCATCACTCCCCGTCCGGCAATCCGCAGTTCTTCAGCTGCGCTCATCGACGTCTCTCGCTCTCGCTCTCGCTTTCTCATCTCATATCAACAACAGACGCCTTCGAAGCGAAAATGGGCCACAATCCGTATTCTTATCTCCTCGACAACGACCCAACTCTTGTATCTGCCGACATGAACGACATCTGGGACGATCCGTTTTTCAACACTGCAAATATCTCATCGCGTAACGACAAGTCCACGCTCCCAGAACCTACTGGCAACACCACCGGAATATATACAGCGGACGAATTACATTCCTCGTTTTTGCATATTTCTCTCGCCAACCACCCACCAGATATACGCGAGAAACTACCAGCCAGCAACCAGCCGCTTAGCCTTACACCTTGGGCCACGCCTTGGATGGGAAAGAGCACCAACCAGCTCCTCGAAGAGCTTCATGCTAGCAAAGTATACTACAATACTTTGGACGATGACGTCGAATCTGTCCCAGTACCCCAGTTGACGAGGTCGAGGTCTTCGGCACCTTCATCGCCTCGAACAATCACTACACCTCTAACGCCAATTGCGTCAACTACGTCAACTACGTCAACAGCCTCAACACTACGTTCTGGCATAAAAAGAAAACAGTGCTCGTCTTCCAACAACGCTCCCTCGAGGCCCGTCAAAATTGTTCACGATGAATTATCCATGCCTGCCAACTTCCAGGCAAACCCAAACAACCACGCTCGTTTCAAATATCACGGCGACGGCACTCGCGAATATCTCAACGCACCACGGAAACGACTCAGAGTCTCATCGGCATAAGACACAGGATATTATCTACCTCTCCTGATGGAGAATTTGGGAATGTGAAATTGGATAACGAAAGGAAATTGTATAAAGGAAAGAAAAATCATATTCATGTATTCTTAGATAGACGCATCTGGTGGTTTCCTGGTGCCGGGTTTTTTGGCCATACTTATGGTTTTTCCTTGCACTTTGTTTGGAATTTTCCAACAAGCCGAATGGCAGGTTTCCGCCGGCACGCATTTTTATTATTGTTGTTATTATTTAATGTATGGGGATCAGATTGGCATGTGTTTAGCGTTTTTTGTGCTTCATTCTGTAGCCGTCGATACTCTCGGTGTAGAGATGACGTCAATGTATTACTACCCATTCAATCAATAGACTTGATGCACAGTTAGATGAAACGTGTATATGTTGGTTTTTTTTTATCATCTGAATGCTGCTTTGTTCGGCCTCAAGAGAATATTCTGAAAAGTTGGGTCCTTTTAACTTGCCGCATCTGGTCTACCTAAGCCCTAATTCCCTTATAAGCTACATATTATCTAGAGCGAGATGTGCGTGTAACGATGAAGCAATCGGACGTGGAAGAGAATATTGAGCAGTACAGAATAGTAATCTATTTATTCTATATGTACTTCAATTTTTACAAGGATTTATATAGGGGTTGCAAAGTTATATGGAAGCCTTAATTTCGCTCCAGTATGTAGAACTCTATACCAATCGACAATCCTCATTGACCTTGCGCACCCAAAGCGCACAGCAAACTTTTTTTTTCCTTACTCTTCCAGAAATTCATTCATCAGGTCATTCAATATAGGCCGCGTATGCAAAATTTTCTCCGCGTTGAATCCTCGACTGCCTCTCTTTTCCGGGGTCTTGAGCTTGACCTTTTTGATCTTGTTTCCATCCGATGGACTGAGTGATGTAGTAGTAGTAGTAGTTGTTGTTGTTGTAGTCGCGGACTGGCGTTTTCGTTTGGGATTGTTTTTGCTAGGAGTCAAGTCCATGGATCGTGGTGAAGTTGCTGCTGGTTTTGTTCGCCGTTGTGTGGGCGACAGTGCCAGGTTGTCACTGGACTCAAATACGTGATCTTCCAGTGCGTCCTTGGGTAGGTTGTATATCCATTGCTGTTTTTCCATCAGCGCCACGTATTTTTGTAGTAGCTGATCGCCGTCTCGAAGCGTGGACATGCTGCCAATAACCAGCAATTTCGTGCGGGCTCGAGTAAATGCGACATTGACGCGGCGCCAGTCGCGGAGGAGCTCGCCAACCTGGTTATCGGTGTTGCTGCGCACACAGCTTAGAATCACGATTTCCTTGTCTCGGCCTTGGAACTTGTCGGCTGTGTGCATTTCTAGTTCGTGCGAGTAGCGCCGTAGCGTGTGTCGTAGTAATGACAGCTGGCTTCGGTAAAAAGTGATCACGCCGATTTCTCTCGGTGAGATGCCCGACGACACCAACGAGTCGACGAGCTGTGCACACAGTGTTACCTCGCGAGGATTCGTCATGCGAGAACCGGCTACCACCTCCGGGGCGAGTCCAGATAGAGTATCGGTGTTTACCAGCCTGGTCTTGGCTGAAGGATCGAGGAGATCCTTGATCCAGCAACGCCCATGATTAGGGCCGAGGCATCGGCCAGAGGTCATTTGCGAGAGAGATGTGACATGGTGGTTCCTCAATCCCTCGTTCAAATTCGGTATGACCAGGGTGCGTGAAGCGACTTGTGAGTTCCCGCATTTGAGACGTCCGGAATAGATCAAGTTGTTTGAAAGAAGCATGATGTCTTCGCACATCCGATACTGATGCTCCAGGTTTGTCACAGACGATGGATTGGCGTCAGACAGAAGTTTGAATAGACTCACGTCGAGTCCGCCCTGCTGGGCTTCCTTGTTCTGAACTAGAGGCGGCAGTTGATAATGGTCACCAACCAAAATAAAAGTCCTTGCCATTCGAATAGGCCCGAGGCAAACTGGCAGTGTGATCTGAGAAGCTTCATCGACGATACAATAATCAAACACACGCTGATTGAAAATTTGGTGGTTGACACCTAGACATGTCGTAGCTACCACTGTTGATTCTTCGTACGACTCTTTCAACTTTTCGATCGTAGTCTTCGGGACGGCAGCTAGGTCAGCAAATTGCTGAACCTCGGGATGTACTTTGGCCGTAGCACCGAGGCGGAGAATACGGATATTGTCATCTCGGATCTTGAGGAGGATATTGTCGACTGCGGTGTGAGTATAGGAAGTTAATAGCACACTCTTTCCCTGAGAAACCAAGGCACGGATAATATGTGCTATTGTTGTCGTTTTCCCAGTACCGGGCATCCCCAGAACAAGAGCATAGTCCTTTGCGCTCATGACTTTTTCAATAGCTCGCGTTTGATCAACATTGAGACCGGACTTTACTGAGGAAGATAGCTCAAACGAAGATGACGGAGTTTTGAAACTAGGTGCTTGCCCTTCAACAACAAGTTTCCTCAATTGCTGAGCCTGGAACAGATCCTTCTCCATCATACACACAAGATTATTCCGCACCGTGGCCATGCCATTGCTGAATTCGTCTTTATCAAGCCGGTAGATCATCTGCTCTTCTCCGTCATCGACAAACGAAGAGCTTGACGTGTTGTCATTCTCGAGATCCATGGTCCCCTTAAAACTCTGGTTGGAGTGCGCATCGAATCCTTTTCCTTTGACTCGTGCATTGTGTAATCGCCGGTCCACTGCCACTGTGATTCGTTTCTGGCTGATTTTAAGAACGTAGCCATTGGCCAATGCAAAATGGCCTTTTTCATCAGATATGACTATCGGCTCACCCACTGAAATCTGAGACTCGGTAAAAGAAAACCCTGGCGACGGGTTTGCCTTGACGAATGTATACTGATATCGGTTTATCTTTGGGGCATTTTCATCCTCGTAGGAATAACTAGGCTCGATTATGACCTCGCCGAAACAACGGCCAAGAGCCTCTCGCTCCTTGCTCAACATTGTCCATAGTTCGCGTCGAAATTTCATCATGTCCTTTTCCTCTTTCGTGAGAAGGCCATCCCACTTTTTAAAGAACTCGGCATGTTGAGGGTTGAGGTGGCCCACGGCCTCTTCGAATTTATCCCCCACGCCGCTAGTCTCACCATCACCGTTGTCAACCAACTTATGGTAGACAAAGCAAGCCGTCTTAGAGTAACATTGCTTGCACATATGGGGCCGCTTGCTCATGGGCGGCAGCTCTGTCTTCTCACGGACATATCCCGCGAGGCGATTTCGCTCTTGAATCATTTGCAGGAGCTCATGGCGAACACCTCTAACTCGAAACATTTTTCTCATCTCGAGGTAGTAGAGAAGTCCAAAAGTGACCTCGATATCTAGAAGTGAAAAAGAAAAAGTTAGCAAATAAACATCTGTTTTCTGCACAATGAGAGAACTTACCATATCGATCAGACAACAAAAGTGTGTATAGCGCAGTCTGGGCTCGATGGCTATGACTTGTGTCCTTTTTGCCTGTTTTCACTTCCAAAGGTATCGTCAATGTCTTTTGATTGTTATCGGTCTCGTCATTGTAGACCACTTGAACGGTTGCGTCAACGTTTCCTTTCAACCCGTACATGGGTGACCACACGTGCTCCTCAACTTCGAGTAGTTTGTTTATACTCATATTCGCCTTGGAGCCATGTCGATCTTCAACCATCGATTCCGCCTGTAAGCTATAGATTAGAAATCGTCTTCGTCACCTCGGGGTCAAGACTTACATTCGGGCTAGAGCGAAGAAAAACTTCAGCCCAAGCCTGCAGCTCAGGCACCTTGCTCATCACATACTCCACAGCCTCAACCATCGACACGTGGATGGCATATATACTCTCAACGTATCGGACAAGGACCCGCTCAACCATCGTTCGCATCCATGAGAGATCCCATTGGTTAGCTTTCATGGCCTCTTGAAAAACCTCGTGCAGGATATGCCCAAAAACCTGTGGCCTGTTGATATCTGAAGTTGCCTTGATTCGGTCTTGCAGGACAGCACGCCTTTGACATGTCACCGCATCAGCAACGACAGTGGCTGAAATCAGATGATCGGGGTGAAGAATAATCATGTTGTGGCTGTCATCAACAATACAGTGGCCATTGTTGTCAAAATCGCCGATAAGATGAATATAGGAGTTTTCCGTACATGGCGTGTCGAACCAACTATCGCGTAACGTGATCACTTTTGAAAAGCGAGTTCTTTCATCTTCAACGGAGAGCACCTAGAATTTTTATGAGCTACCCATACTTTTGACCGGGGATACCAAGTGAATTTTGCTAACCTGTTCTGCCTGGACACGGCCTTTCTGATTTACATACTGGCTCTGTGCTATTTGTACAATGAGATAGCGCTTGATGGCTTGTTGAGCTCTGGGTTTCTATTCGTAGTAAGTATCTAAAGAGAAATACGCTAAGGGCAACCAACTTGGTCCTGATACTCCACCCCATTTAGTGCATTCTGATCTAGGCCGTCAAGATCTAGATCGTCATCGTCGAATTCGTCGTCCAGAGACATATTGCCTGGCTGGACGCCTTTGACCCCACCAGGATGAGATGCATTCGACATCGTACTTGTCAGATCCTTCACTTCTTTCTTGTCTGAAGAAATAGCACTATCCTGAAGTGACCCGTTATCATCATATTGTGCAAGCAATTCCTCCATGCCTTCTCCGAAATCGTCGTCATCATCGAATTCGTCATCACTTTGATTTTGCAGCCTCGACGCTGCGACTCTTTCTTTATTGGGATTTTGAACAGGGCATGGTGATTGCTGTAGATTGAACGAGCTGCGATTAATGGGGGTTTCGGACATTTTATTGTTTGGTTTGCTAGAATCGGTGAACGGGTCTGTCGCTGATTCAACAAGAGCTAATATGTCATCGTCGAATTCATCATCACTGAACTCGGATGAGGAAGACGATGTCTTGTCCTTAGGGTGGGTCTGTGGTTGATCGACTGAATTATTGCCTTCCATAGCAACCTCAGGAATGTGCTGACCAGCGGCGAATTTTCCATTTGGTTTGGGCCTGGAAGGCGAGGGAGAGGTTTCTCGTCTATCTTCCTGAATAGGCGGGGAAGAAGGCGGAACACTTTTAGTGAAAGTCTTTGAATTTGCTAGTGAGTTTTGGATTTTATCCAAGAGAAAGCTCATCTTTTTGGAGCTTCCGGAATCGAGAACGTTGCTCCTCGATCGAGAGAAAATGTCACGGCCAGCACGTGTGCCCTGATAGCCATCAACCCTTCTTCGTTTTGCATTAGAAGATGGCCAGTCGGCATTGCAACTAGTAGATCTCCGGAGCCCTGAAGAATCCCGTACTGTTTTCTCTGATATAGTAGGCGTTCGAGGCGAAGAAGATAAGTTGGCAAATTTGGCTGGAATATCTAGAGCTCCTTCGAGCTTGCTTTTCTCCACGTAGTTGTTCCATAGATCGGTCGCGATGTCGCTCTGTGGGGTCTTTAAAAGGGCCTGGAAGGTCTTCAAATCAAACGGCTCTCTCGGCTTGCCGGATCTACAACTTTTCCCCGGCGAACTAGTAGGAGACGAACTGTGCCTGCGCTTCTTGCCTCGTCCCTTTGTCCCGCTTGCTGCTCCTGAGCTTTGAGGAGGCGCTGGTTGCCAGGATATATAATCGTCGGGTGTCTGTTCCTTCTCTGGAGCGAGGCTTATAGCATCTTCGGCATTGCTGATAAGATCAGCCAGTGGTATCCTATTTGCAGGCGTTTTAGGGCATTCCTTTGATGGCTTTGAGTCCTTGGGTGGGATTGACGTTTGGCTTTTGGTGGGCGACTTGGGTGGCCTGGCAACACCATTCATCCAAGACTTCTGGTTTTCCTTGTCTGCGTTGGCGGCAGTCGCATCAGAAATTTGGCCAGCTGATTTCTTAGGCGAAGACATGTCAGGTTCTGCAGATGGAATATATCGAAAATTGCTCAGTTTCGTTCGTGAGTTGGCCGAAATAAACGAGTTCTGTTTAGAGGTCATGTCGAGCATCAATCGAGGTTGCAGCAACAACACTGTCGAGAAACGGTCAATCAGGTGTAAGCAACACAAAAGTAGACAGTGCCTACCTGCTATACATTTCCGCCTCTGTACATGATATGCATAGTAGGTAATGAAAGGCCAATTGTGATAGTATACTGTCGTGCGAACGCCCAAGGTCGGTAATTGTTGATAAGCCCAACTCTGTGTGTAATCAACGCGAGCAGACGCGTCGCGCGTATATGGCGGGCTAGCGTTGGGGGCCTGAGGCAGAGATAGTATTGGTGCCTGATTATCGAGGCAGAAACAGTCTAGCCGGATTGGGTCGACCGGCCGCTGCGCCGGAAACTCCTGGATAGCTTCGTCGCTAGCACCTCCCACCGTCAAGACACACCCTCAAGCTTCTGCAAGAAGTCGACGCTCGCCAATTGGAATCACCCATACCGACAGTTTTCAAATCACAATCATCGAGATCTGAACACCGCCAGCCGCTCGTGCTAAGGTGTCCAGCGCCGGGAAAACTCGGTCACCCCCACATCGGATCTCGACCTCCTGCTCAACTACGACACATCATTGCGCTGTCTACAACAACCTGCACAATGCCGGCTCGCAATTCATCCCTCATTCTTCGCTCGCGCTGTCTTTTGCGCCAGCCGAAAGCCCTCCGCTCCTTCTCGACGCGGAGTGAGCTACGTGCTGCTGACCATGGTAGCCACTACGACCCGCCAGGCGGATATCTTTTCGGCGTCAAGCCAGGCGAAAAGTACAAGAAGGAAGGATGGGAGAACGTTTGGTACTACGGATTCATTGGAAGCTTGGTTGCCACTGGCGTCGCATATGTTTTCAAGCCCGACACATCGTACGTATATCCAAGGACAGAACCTAGGTTGAAAATTCAAGGGGGACCCTTGTCTTCTGGGATAGGATTTCTTCTTGAATTACCGCGCTTTTTTTGGGTTTCTTTCAAAACTTATACTGACGGATTGGTTCTAGGATACAAACATGGGCTTTGGAAGAGGCTCGCCGAAGACTGGAGATTGAAGGTATTTTGGAGGACCCAACAAAGGTCCAAAAATAGGTGTCGATGTATGTTTTTGTGCTTTAACCCCAAACTGCGTTGTACATAAAGATCGTCGCCGGCATCTCTGATCTGGTTCGGCGCAGTCGTACGAAAGATGGCTGGGGCTGGGACTGTTGATGCTTTTAGACATGTTTCCTCATTGATATGCATTCTTTTTTGTTCAGTTTCTTAAATATGGAATTCAGTTTACTCTATTGATTATATAGACGCAATTAAGTTGCGAAATAAAGCTTCAAGTAAATAACGTTTCAGTTGGTAGTCAATTTTATGGATGTTAGGACAATTTAGAGAGCGACATCAGAGGCATGCCGTAGTGAAAACTGCCATTCCAAACTCTACGTAGTTGACAAGGGAAAAAATTCTTGTTTATATTTAAATTCAGGATATTTACAAGCTAAAGTGTTTCTCGCCATGATCGTGATCAAACCTCTGGGTAGACGTCGGTCCTCCGCAGCAGTGGCATGTCTCTTCTGACCTTCGCAACAAGATCGAGATCGATATCTGCAATTGCAATTTCGGGTTCACTAAAGTCACCTCCAAGCTTCGCAACAACTTCTCCCCATGGATTAACAATCATCGAGTGGCCATAGCTTAGACGCTTATCATTGTGCAATCCAGCCTGCGCAGCAGCGACTATATACGATTGAGTCTCGACTGCTCGTGCACGGAGCAGAATCTCCCAATGTGCTCTTCCAGTTGGCACCGTGAATGCTGAAGGGTATGTTATAAGCTGCGCGTTTTGCCTCTTCAGGGCAAGAGATATCTCGGGAAATCGCAACTATGGAGCAATGTCAGATAGAACGTAATTGGCAAATGAACTTATGGTTAAAATGCACATCAAAGCATATTGCCAGGCCCACCCTTCCCACCGGTGTTTCAAATGGCTCGCGAATATCCATGCCTTTCTCGACGCTCCTTGGATCTAAATGTCAGAAAATTTCCCTTAGGGATCATTCGTACAGGATGGCTTACGCGCTTTCCTTCAAGACTGGTCCATCTTTTATTTCGACATCGAATAGATGGATTTTCTGATAGCGCTGCGCAATATCGCCGTTCTCATTGATCCATATCAAGGTGTTCTTCACTTTGCTCCCTCCTTGAGCAGGTTCATGAATGCCGACATTAATAGGCAACCTCGCCTCTTTGGCTTCTTTCTGCAAGCCTTGAACAAACTCGCTCTGCTGCACAGAGCGTACTAATGATACAGTCTCAGCACTTGAAGAGCCAATATAGTCGGAGGCTTCGGGGAGGAACAGTGCCTTGATCGCTATTAGCCTATTGGCAACAGATCTACTGATGAGATGATGACTACCTTGGCACCAGCAGCTACGGCCTTTTTAACAAGCACCTGGCATTGAGCGAGATTATGTGCCATACTCGCTGTCGAGCATAGTTGGCCTACAGCCTATTATTGGAGCGTGAGTACTGCGGGTGTTCAAGCGAGGAGGGCTGCATACAGCAATCGTCATTGTGAGAAGTTGATCAAAGATTTATATTGAGATGGGTTTGATTTTTGGTGAAAATTAAGATACGCAATGCAGGTGATCATTGAGATGAGAGCGTTTGAGACTGAGGTGCTCGTCCGATAAAAAAAAAATTAATTTAATAGATTTAATAATTAATAATTAAATTATTTGTGATGCATGGAGATAAATCTCTATAAGTAGATTTTAAAATCCAAGTGTCGGCTGCAAGGCAGCGCGGAGGTGTCAACCTAGTAGGGTGCTTACTAACCCACTCGGTTCCTAATTGGCTCCGAGGCAGCAACCCCTTATTAGGAACGTAGATTGCTGATCCTCCTGAATCTATTGGAATTAGTGACAGGATCAGACTACTGAGGAAACCCCTATATAAATTGATAATATCCTTTGTATTTTAGAAGAACGTGCTCATAGATTTGATCAATTTGACACATAATTTTACCCCCAATTTGTACCATATTTGCCGTCTTATTAAGCAGTGCCAAGATCCCGCAGTTCGACAGGAGGCCCAGGTCAGGTGATTTAGCCTCGCATAGCTTCCTATATAAAAAATGGGAGAGAAGAAAGCATTATATTCAATCAAAGAGGTGACCCTAGAAACAAAAGCTCCAGGTCGAGTCACTACTCACAGTCTTTGATAATTATTAAAATAAATACCTGAACGAATACCCATCAGGGCAAAATCACGCTGCTTCAGCATCCTCTTCCTGGTGTTCTTTTGTTTTTTTCCTTCTTCCGAATGTCCTTCCATCCCATTCCCCACGCAAATAGGAATCCGACGCCGGAAAGGGCGATAGCAAGATAAAAGACACGATCGATGCTCTTGTTGTACGCAATCAACACCTCAGCTAGTTCTTTTGAATTCGTAATGACGGCTCTGATTTTGGTTGCGCCTGCCGCAACGATCACTTCTGGGCTAACGCCTGGGGCGTATTTTGGAATCAAGTCCCGCAGGCTATTAGAGAAGATGGTCTCGGCAAAGGTCAACATCATAGCTCCCCCCAGCGTTTGCATAAATGTCAACAAAGACATAGAGATTGAGACCATATCTGCAGGCAACGTGTTTTGTATCGCCACAAACGGCATTTGCAACCCGAGACCACGGCCGAATCCAACAACGACCTGATATCCAATCCATATACCGGTAGAGCTGGACGGCGTAAACGTAGATAGCAAACCGTGACCAACAGTGGCGAGAGCAGTAGCGGCCACGCAAAATGGCAGGTAGTAGCCCAGTTTCGTCACTAGGAGCGTAACCAACGTTAGTTTTCTTCTTTCCCTTTGTTGTTTAATGAGAAAACTGACCTAGAGCACCTGATAATAGCGTGCCGATCAGCTGACTGAGAATGCTAGGCAATAAATAGACACCGCTCATCATGGGTGATGCCCCTTTGATAGCCTGAAAATATATTGGCAGATAATAGACAACGACCTGCATCGTAGAGAAGAAGAAGAGAGCATACATGCAGCTTGACCAGACTCTTCTCTGTTTTAAGAAATAGAGCGGGAGCATCGCTTCATCACCTTTATAGAATTCCCATATAACAAACACCACAAAGGTCCCTCCTGCGCCGCAGAAAAGCCCAATCACAGTCGCACTGTTCCAGGGATATGTATTGCCACCATAGTCTAGTGCCAGCAGAAGCTGAATTGTCGCCGGGGCAAATAGAACAAATCCGATAAGATCAAGCTTAGCCCAGATGGTTTGCATGATAGTTAGCTCGCGGGTTTTATCGGTGTCAGGGATACGGGTAAGAAAGAGCATGATTGCCACCACACCGCCGATGGGCAAGTTGATGTAAAAGCCTGGTTTTCTGTCAGCTTTGAAAAGATCTATCCGTAAAACTAACATGACTTACACCATCTCCATGTTGTGTACTCGGTGAAAGCACCGCCGATAAGAGGCCCGATGACCACACCCATTTGCCCAACTACAAGAATATGTGAGTACATGTCTTGGTTGTAATCTTCTATCCTTACTTACTTCCCATCATGGCTCCAAAGTACACTATTCAACTTAGTCATTAAATCCATAAAGTAAGGAGGTTAAGTAACGTACTAGGCCGTTTGTGCAGCGGTATACTGCATGAAATAATCGTTAGAGCACCATTTACCAATCCAGCACCGCCCATTCCTGCTATAGCTCGTCCTACTATCAGCATCTTAGACGACGTTGAAACACCGCAGAGTAGTGATCCCAATTCAAAAATAAAGAAAAACGCCAAAAAGATGGGCTAGTATCGTTAGTATTAGCTTCACGTGGCGTTCAAAGCGAGAATATTGACCTTGGAGCGAAAGTGCGTGTATAGTTTCCCAGCGAGTGGTTGCAGGGCGCAGTTAGCCAAAAGGTACGCGCTGCCATACCACCCCACGTCACTAAGTGAGTGGAAATCACTCGTTATCCTAGGAACGGCCTGCGTTCCGACGTAGTTTTGTTAGATCAAACGCTGCGCCAATGGAAAGGAATTCCAAAGGGGGGAGACTTTACTGTTGCGACAATTGATATATCCAGCAGCATTAGGAATACCACAAGCGATAGAGGCGCCCACACAAGGAAGAGCGTAAATCCGGATACGTAAGTGCCCTGATCACTTTTCCCTTCTGACGGAGCTCCTTCCTGGTCTTTTTCGAGGGGGGCGTTGTTGACATCCTTGGGCGTCAAATTGCCTTCACCATCGTTATGATCATCTTGTGCAGCTTTTCTTGATAAGGACAGCTCATCACTTTTATTATTCAGAGCCTCATGAGATACGATGTCATTTGGCGGAATATTTGACGCCTCCTCGAGCTTTTTTTCGCTCATTTTGTTCTGTTTATCTGACGGCGGTATGCTTCGAACCTGCTTGAACCGAAAGGTCTCGAAAATATGCCCAGCCACTGCGTGATCGATGCGAAGGAGGATCACTATATCAACAAAATGTGAACACCCCTTTTGGCAAGGTAAAAGTTCTATTTATGCTAGGAGACTCGTCACCTGACTCAACCGGCATTAAGTTGTTAACAGTCGCCACGTCGGTCAAGCGGGAGATACAAGCGCCGATATTCTGGTGCATTTTAGCTCAAACACAAGCCTTAAATGCCTAATCAAAATACCAAGGTAGAAAAGCAGCTAGCGTTAACTGTGTCAATGGTCAAAATCTACTGTACTAGGTTCGGCGAGAGTGGAATCCATTCCATGCTTTTTTTTATCTATGCGCTGTATACAAGCCGCTGCAGGTGACCACAGTGTAACTCTATGCTTTTCATCTATGCTCAAGCATTCGTCATCTTATTTGAATAAGTAATATATACTTATATTTTTTATATACTTATTAAAAAATATATAGTATATAATATATGTTAATAAAAGTTCTAGTTTTAATAGTTATAATAACTATCTACATAGGCATTTCTCAGAAGAATCGATAACTTGCAGCCAATCAACAGAACGCTACTTATATACGCAAAAATAACTTAAGCTAGTTACGTTAATCAAAGGACTTATTAAGGAGATTCCCAGCTGCCACAGTGTAACTAGGGGTTACTGAACGCACCAAGATACGGATGAACTCATACCGGGGCCCAGCCAAGATGGTGTGATAGAAACATTATCGCGGAACGCAGTGTAGCGATTATTAGTACGAAACACTTTTCCAAATAAAAAAATAAAATGTATTAGCAACTCAACTCAGTAGTAGTGTCGCGAGCCTGGGAGTGGAGTGGTTTTCGACTCCTTGCTTCTACGGGCGACACACTTACTGGTGGTCTTCTTATTAGTTATAGTGTTGCAGAGGCAAACTGAAGGCCACATGCTCGCCGAAAGCCTGCTTGCTTTCTACTTCAGCTATTTTGGAAAGAAATAGAGGCCCCAACAATAATAGAGCCTTAGAAATTTGCTTTTTTTTTTCCTTTTCTTTTGATACTCAGCGAAAGAGGTAAATTGTATATATTTTCTATTTTTCAAGTTTTTATATGGAGATAATATGGAAATACGATGGTATTGCCGAACTAGAAACCATCGAGTATAATAACGTAGTTAATATTCCAGCCCTTGAGCCTTGGCGACGCTCTGGAACTTCGGGACATCGAAAACTCTCCATCCCGGCTCCCCGACGTGCGTGACGTAAGTTAATATAGCCAAGCTCCATTCAGGTGCTGTATAAAGTGAGCTCTATTAATCGCCCTCTAGAAATTAGGCCGCTAACCTCAAAGTTCCTGAGAGAACATCTTTGAGAACCAAACATTGAACAATTCATCTCTACACACATCGAAAATACAAGATGAGCCCCGAAGTAGATGCTGTGATTAAGCAATGGCCATGGATCAGTCTCACTGTCGGCCTGGCTCTTGCTGCACAGCTACTTTTCGGCGAATGGAGGACTCCGCGAGGACCTAGCGATCTCCGATCTTTCGACTCCTGGTATCTGAGGGTGCACGATCCTCGCTGGTGGTGCTACGTCTGTGGACCGATGTATATGATTCACCAATTCGAAGAATGGGGGTATGACATCAAGGGCGTGCCTTACTCCTTCCACCGATCACTGTGTGAGAACCTGGTATGTATTCTCTAGTGGTTTCTCGTAATACTTGGTTTCTCGTGCTGAAAATGTGCTGCTGTAGGGCTATCCAGACCTAATTACCTGTCCGGCTACTCCTCTGCCGGTCTGGGGTGTTAATGGCATCATGATGTGGATCGGCGCCTGGTCTCTACGATATTCCAACCCTTCTGTCGGAGGCGCCAACTACTACGGAATGGTTGTGTTCAACAGTCTCACGCACGTCATACGAGCCATTCTGGATGGTGGATACAACGCAGGCCTTCTCAGCACCCTAGTCAATTTTATCCCTGCCTCTTATTTTTCTATTCTTCCATGTTGGCAGACAAGAAGCTCAAAGCGGCTGGCATTTCGCGCTCATTCGTTCTTGGACTCGTCGGTCATCTGCTCTGGATTCTTCCCTACCTTTGGATCGACAAGGGCTACATCAGCGAGATAACAGCTTGCGCTATCCAATTGCTCAACACTCTGATGCTGCACGTCGTCAATGTACCTATATGAAGCCTGCGATCTCAAGAAGCATATAGCTTCCTATTCTGCAACAACTGAGACAATCCTTCTTCATCTCTCAATGAGAAGGGTACTTGGGGGATCAATAAAGACAGCCTGTGAGGAGCTCCCACTTACTATCCCATATGCCTACGTCGATATTTCCTCGCTGTTGAACCCTACTTATCCCCCCTACTCTTCTCGTCAGCTTATCGCTTCTGACAAAGGCATGAATTGGACGCTAAGCTCTTCTCTGCAAGAAATACATGTCCGCAGCTCTCATTGTCATCTGCAGTCATACCACGAAGCTCCTTCAGTGTGACGGTCAGCAGGTGGAAGCCCGTTCTAAATACAGCCCAACACAGATATTTATCAATGCTCCATGGAAACAAGACATGCTAGGATACTTTCATCCAGACCTGAAAGACAGAGACTACACCAGGCACGGCCCGCTAGTGACCATCAGTACCAAAACTTATTACAGAGATATTCAGCTATTTGTAGAGAACACGAGCTTTGTCGTCAAACACCGTGGGAAGGTATTTGTCTCCTGGAGGTGGGTCAAATGCCCGGCCGGTCCAGTCAAGAAGGGCAGAGTAGTCACCTACATCTGGAAGTATTAAAGATGTATATCCTATGCCATTGCAAACGGAGATTATAAATATGCTAGCTGGCTGCAATTTTATTCTTACAGTTGATGCGGTAGTGATGTTCTTCCAATAGTGGATATGAAAGGTATTAATATTACGACCGGGTGTGTGTGGTTTCACACCGCGGTCACGAATATCTTAAAGTCGCACCCATGGGGTATCTGAACAGCCCAGTATATGTTCAGAGAACTGTGGATAACCTACTGCGAGAGTTTCGAGAGTTTAATCGAATCGACGACATAGTTATTGCATCGCATTCTCTAGAGGAACGCATCGACCATTTATCTAAAGATTTCAAAAAAAAAAAAAAAAAAAAAAAAAAAAAAAGACTCGATGAGAAAATATCTCGAGCCCAAAAAATGGTTTCTTGGCTTCCCATCCGTCAATCTACTCGGCAAACATGTCGGATCGCTGGGGTTGTCCACACCACAAGACCGGGCGAAAGCAATTTTGGCAATCCCTTTCCCCCGCAAACTATCGGAGCTAGAAACACTAGCTCAGCCTGACTGGCTATACTATATAGGTCCGCTCCCAATTACCTCGATGTGCTATTATAATTCAATCACTTCATCACTTTTGAAACCTTCCCCAAAGGCCGGCCCTCAACGAAAAGCCTTCTCGCAAAAAACAATAATTGAGAAGCCTACCAAAAACGGAGTTGGAAGCTTTCTACACGATACGCCTGCACTTCGAGGATTTAATGTTCCTCTATCATTCTGTTCCATACCAGCAGTTATATATCGACATCGATACCTCCAAGACTGGATTTTCAGTCTATCGTTATTACCACCGACCGGACGCTAGATCCGATGAAGAGAAAAATGGACCAGCCGCTTCGAATTATTGCCCGAGAGCAAAGGTCGACCCAGACTGTCGACAAGCTCAACCGGTCGAAACTATTGGCCAACTGAACTATCCATTCACCTCGAGTCGTGTCAAGATCTTCCGCACCCTACACGATGAAGGCGACAACCCACACCGACTGGATGGAGATCCATCACCTATCTATTCCGGAGCGCTAGTTGAAATGTCGAAGTTTCGCAAGAAGCTGCTACAAGAATACGAATCAGATACACGTGTCTCAAAAATCCTGCAATAGCTGCGCCAGGAAGAAGAATCGGATGACCCAGCGATTCTGCCCTTTGAACTCGACAACGACCTAGAATATTCGCTCGACCGATGCGGCATGGACCCAGTACGGCGATTATGCATACTGGCTAAGCTTGTCCACGACGTTATGAAAATAACCCATGACCAACTACGCCACGGAGGCTTTGCGCCACTCATCAACCGGCTGGACCAGTTGTCCATTCACCGATTGACGAAATAAGCTAAAGACTACACATTGCCTATAGCGTCTCAAGAGGGAGATAAGGTGGCACAAGCTGTGGGCTTAGAGCCAGCCAATCTTGTTGTCACAAGTTCTTTTCCACACTATCACAATCGACTTTATTCTGTGCCTACCGACCGCACCAGATTTGAACATTGCAGCCCAGACATCCGCTGTAAAATTTTTTTATCCCGATCTGATATAATCTGACAAGGGATTCCCCAAACCGATGGGCAATCAGAGCGAATCAACCAGACAGTAGGTATCATTGACATGAAGAGATCATACGACAAGAAACATACGTGGATATCATTCGAACCAAAGGAGCGTGTCTTGCTACGACTGCACAAAGGATACACAATACCGGCAGACAAAGTTCCTTCCACAGCAACCGGGACAGAGCAACTGAGCGCAAAGCTAAGAGAACAATTCACTGGCCATGCCCAGTCAAGAGACGCGTAGGCCGTCTAGCATATGAGCTCATACTTCCAGCCGGATGAAGAGTACATCCAGTTTTCCCTATCTCGCTGCTAGAAAAATACCCATAAAAGACCCATTCCAACGACAAACCCCGGGAGCTGACCTTGTCGGCTACGATGAAGTTGGAATAACTCGATAAGAGATAGAAAAAAAATAGTCGATAAGTGAATTGTCCGCAGAGGAAGAAGATCCGCTCCAGTCACTGAATACTGGGTACGCTGGCTTGGCTTCGCAACTGACCATGATGAATGGATTCCTGAGCGTCTACTTCCAGACGCTAAAGAAGCTATAGCTGATTACGAAAAATGATGTCTGGCCTCAACCTACCGGTTAAAGCCGAGCAACAGCAGAAAACAGGACTTCGAAAATCAATCCTCAACCTCCGGACGAAATTCGCATAAAAGAAGAAGCCCAAACAATAGCTCGCAACCTCGCCTCGATTTCACGGCGAACACATTTTCGCGCTGCCCTACATCCCTATCCCTGTCTGCCGTCTCAACCGACCAGCATCTCTTTACGTCGCCTCCACAGCTGTGCTTGCAGATTTATCGATCATCACGAGCCCATCGCATCACAGCAACCTACATGAACACCTTCCGTGTTAGAAAATTATTTTATTAACAACATCTCTACTAGCCTCATCTACGGCAGGTGCCAGAATATTTTCCCAGCGTCTTTCACACCTGCTCTGGCCCTACACACCTCATCACAACGATCCCCTATCACCACCAATAAGGCGCAAACACTGCACGACAATTTCTGTCACAAGAGAAACATCAGCAGACACTACCCTAGTAATACGATTTAAACTATCACTAAACGTAAAGGTTACCTGCGAATTTAAAAATCTTTCTACCCTAACTACTGATTCCCAGGTCACCCATGTGCCTCTGTTCGCAACAATTATAAATATAATAAATTATTTCAATATAAAATTATTAAAAGCTCTAGAATCTATGAATTAGAGGTATTAATTTATATGTAAATGTATTGTTAGGATTATTTTGTGTGGTCTGTAGGTTCTTTAATAAAATAAGTGGGGTATGATATTTCTCAAAAAAACATGCCAAGAGTGCCATGAATTTTGCAACCGACAGAAGCTCCGATAAGGCTGAGAATTCGTCGACATCCCGCTAACTTCGTCGCAGACCTTCCCAGTGGGCTGATCACTTTAAGCGGTGCTGAGTAGAAATACGAAAAGCCCTGGGTGGATCCGCTTGTTGGATTGTCTTTTTTCTTACGATTTTTCACGGACAAGCAAAGGCCGCCGCGTTGGGCCATCGCAGCTCGCCAAACAAGATGAAAAGCCTGCGAAGAGACTTTTCTTCAAACCCGTATGCCCAAAATGTGTCTAGCAAAGTCTTCATTCGCTCGACAAAAAGTGGCAAGGTTCAGAAAATAGTTCGAGAGTTATACTTGAGACAGGATATTCCTTGCTCTTCAAAGCTTTGCACGACATGCCCGGCGTATGCGCCTGCAGATGCAAATGGCAACAGTAAGTGCGCACCGATGGAAGTTTTTGGCACTCTCGACTAATATGTTGTTTTTTTCTATTTGAAAGTTGCGCCATTTGTTCTTTCCGATCAGCCCGCCGGTAGCAAATCTTTTCCAAAGGGTCACTACCTCGTCCCAGATACCAATGCGCTGTTGAATGGAATGGACCTCTTCGAGCACACAGGGGCCTTCTACGATGTGATTATCCTCCAAACCGTCCTCGAGGAGCTCAAAAACCTTTCGCTTCCGCTCTACAACCGTCTACTTTCTCTCATAAAATCGGACGAAAAGCGGTTCTACCTGTTCTTCAACGAGTTCCGCCTTGAAACCCATGTTCGCCGAGACCCTAACGAGTCCATAAACGATCGGAATGATAGAGCCGTCCGCGTGGTCGCAAGTTGGTACGGGAAACACTTGCAAAAATCTGCCAAGCCGGGCAAGACTATCCCAGTGATTGTGGTCCTCACAGATGACAAGGAAAACTTGCGCAAAGCTAAAGAAGAATCCGTGGTTGCGCTGTCGCTCTCCGACTATGTATCCGGCCTTGAAGACTCCGACCTGTTACTGGATATGATCAATGACTCTCGCGAGGAGAAAGGCAAGAAAACCGAATTTTTCTATCCAGAGTACTATTCGATGTCGAAGATGATGACCGGATTACGTGCTGGAACATTGCATCAGGGCGTATTCAACATTTCGCCATATAATTACTTGGAAGGCTCTGTGAACGTGAGCGCATTCGATAAATCACTTTTGATTCTCGGGCGTGATAATAGCAACCGAGCCATATCTGGTGATGTGGTTGTTGTGGAGATTCTGCCCAAAGACCAATGGAAATCACCATCTTCGAAGATCATTGACGAAGAGGCGGTTACAAAGAACGACAACCCAGAGGATGAAGAAAATGAGACGGTAACGACTGATAGAGAAAAGAGAGCCCTGCAGGAAGAAGTTAGAAAAGCACATGGGAAGAATGCTGAGGGAAAACCCCAACCTACCGCCCGGGTCGTCGGAATTGTTAAACGAAACTGGAGACAATATGTCGGACATGTTGATGCATCGTCAACATCCTCACAGACCAATTCTGGAAGGCGTCAGCAGACCGTTTTTGTCCTGCCCATGGATAAACGAGTCCCCAAAATCCGAATCCGGACGCGCCAAACAGCCGACATCCTCGGACAAAGGATTTTGGTTACTGTTGATAGCTGGAATCGTGACTCTCGTTATCCTACAGGCCATTTTGTGCGATCATTGGGAGAATTAGAGACCAAAGGAGCGGAGACTGAAGCTCTTCTCCTCGAATATGATGTGCAATATCGACCATTTCCGAAAGTGGTTCTGGACTGTCTCCCTCCCGAGGGTCACGACTGGAAAGTTCCAGCAAGCAAAGAAGACCCTGGCTGGCAAAATCGCCGGGATCTGCGAGATCTGTTGATTTGTAGTATCGATCCCCCGGGCTGTCAAGATATTGACGATGCCCTACACGCACGCCGTTTACCTAATGGCAACTTTGAAGTGGGTGTTCATATTGCTGATGTGTCTCACTTTGTGAAACCCAACAATACCATGGACCTTGAAGCAAGTTTGCGTGGTACTACTGTTTACCTGGTTGACAAGAGAATCGATATGCTTCCAATGCTCCTAGGTACTGACCTGTGTTCGTTGAAGCCCTACGTGGAGCGCTTCGCCTTTTCTACCATCTGGGAAATAACACCAGACGCAGAGATTGTGTCTGCTGATTTTACTAAGTCAGTGATCAGGTCGAGAGAGGCTTTCAGTTACGAACAGGCGCAAATCCGTATCGATGACGAGTCACAGAAGGACGACTTGACTCAGGGCATGCGCACGCTCCTGCATCTCTCCAAGGTCTTGCGCCAGAAACGTATGGATGCCGGTGCTTTGAACCTCGCGTCCCCGGAAATCCGAATTGAGACCGAATCGGAGTTGAATGACCCGTTGACGGATGTCAAGACGAAGGCGCATTTAGCAACGAATAGCCTGGTTGAAGAGTTTATGCTTCTCGCCAACATCACGGTGGCTTCCAAGATCTACAGCGCTTTTCCTCAGACAGCTTTGTTGCGGAGACACGCAGCACCGCCTCCTCAGAACTTCGAGGACCTGGCTACACAGTTGCAGAAAAAGCGTGGCCTTAGACTTGATGTATCGAGCTCAAAAGCGCTAGCTGACTCTCTTGATGGCTGCGTCGACGAACAAAACCCATTCTTCAATACCCTGATCCGTATCCTGGCCACTCGGTGCATGACTTCGGCCGAGTATTTCACTGCTGGTACGCATGCTGAGGCGGACTTCCGCCATTACGGTCTTGCATCGCCTATCTACACACACTTTACGTCACCAATTCGTCGTTACGCTGATCTCATCGCTCACCGCCAGCTTGCTGCTGCGATTGGATATACTTCGGCCGAAGGACTTAGCCGGCGACGTCAGCTGGAGGATGTCTGTAAGAATATCAACTACCGCCATCGCAATGCACAATTCGCAGGAAGAGCTAGCATAGAATACTACGTGGGCCAGGCACTGAAGGCTCGGGGTGAGATGATGGCCAAGAACAACGGCGACGACAAGAACCTTGGAGTGGACGAAGAAGGGTACGTCATGCGAGTGTTTGAGAACGGCGTGGTCGTGTTTGTTCCTCGATTCGGCATTGAGGCAGTAGTTCGCCTCGAGGACTTTGTGCTACCAGGAGACAAGGAGATGCCCGATGTGCATGACAACGAGCAGCGAAGAGAGATTGCGCATCGACGCGAGAGTGAGTTTGATCCTGAAGAGTATACCGTGTGCGTCTGGGATAGGAACCATGACGAGGCCGAGCGATCTCTCCAGGTGGAATTGTTCGAGAAGGTTCGGGTGAACGTCAGTTCTGTGAAGGAGGAGGGCGGACGCGGTGCAGGAAAACGAAAAGTGCGGATTTTGATATTGGGCAAGGCATGATATGATGATTATGGCGTTTGTGTGATAGAAAAGACCAATTACACGGTGTTGTTAGATATATTATCCAAAACATGTTCTTTCTTCCACGTATTTATTGTGGATATCAATCACCGAAATAAAAAATTATTCTCAGCAGGGCAATATTCCACGAACAATTCCCTACGTGATACATAACATTGAATCTGAAGATAGATCCAAGTCAATACAGTAGATACAGTGGATACAGACCAAAAACGGACTAAGCCAATCTGCGGGGACTGGCACGTGATTGGTCACGCCCGCGTTGGCCGCGCGACGGAATGTTTTGGGCTGCGATTAATCGATCGATGGGCGATGACTCGATGCCTCCGACTGGCGCATTAGGCGATGGCCGATCCACGCCTCATTGTTGTTAATTACTATTATTAATTAATGAACTAGTTCCTCGCTATCGATCGATGAACTGGCCTGGTCATATGTATCTACTGTTTGTTGTCCCGTGCTTGCGCAACGTCAGCGTCGCTCTTGACAACAAACACGCCTCCCTGCCAACACGTCTCCCACCAAGTCATTTGCAGCTCCGAAATTGAAGAATACAGCGTCGCAATATTATTATCTATTTGTATTCACAAAATTGACTCTCTCTAGCCTTGCGTGTGAGAACCGCCGCACAAGATCTCGCCTGTATTGTTTTGAGGATCGACACTACACACGCACATAGCAATCACAGCCGCGCGCATAGCATATCACCTGCATCTTCGATTGGACTCTTCAGCATTCCGCACGCAGATAACCCACCATGATACACAGACATCGAGTCAAGGACCCTTCGAGGAAGGTCAGCCCTCCAGGACCGACGTACATGTCGGATGACCAAGTAGGTGAGTTGACAGTCGCATTACTTTCCCCGAGGCGCAATGGGCAATCCATCTTCTAACATAACGATCCAGCAAGCTATCTCAAGCAGCTCCGGTCCGGCCCTCCATCCAGACCGAGCGGCTCTCGTCCCTTTCCCTCTCGCCCCAGTATCGGATCCTCGCCGCCCAAACCGCGTGAGGAGCTCCCGCCGCGAGCTGCGTCGGCATTATCGATGAACAAACGCGACTCTTTCTCGGCTGAAAACCTCGATCAAGACCCTTATCCTCGTGCTGCCAGCGCCATGTCTCACAACCGACACTCAGGACAGTTCCATTCGGCAGGTCGACCCTTGGTCCGCCCGCCAAGCGGATATGCTGTTGACAGAGGTTTGTCGCCCGATGCCAAGGTTATTCCACAAGCGACCTCTATCAACCCAGGCGGCATATACCGTGAGAGTGGACAGCGCTGGATGGAGAAACAAGAGGCACGCTCGCTTCGAGATGCTTTAGAGGAGATGGATTTGCAAGAGGAAGAGCGCATTTATGCCGGCGCGCAAGATGAGGCGACGAGGCTTGTCTGGGAACACCAGAATCCAGGCCGTACTTACAAAAACCCACATGCTGCGTATCATAATCCCGATCTCTACAGCACCAATCGGTTTCGGCAGCATCTAGAAAAGGGTAGTCACGCGAGACGTCAGAGCACGCCGGTTTACACGGACGCGTCAAGCAGACACAGAAAATCCTTGTCAGGGTCTGAAAGCTCTGTGGAAACATCGTCACCTGACAAGTACAATGAACAATCTTCAAAATCAAGCATCAAGAAGAAAGGAAGGGTCAACTTTGCATTACCACCTGACGATAGCCCTCCGATCGGCCGTGATAAGCCATCGAGACCAAGGACTGTCAGCAGTGAATCCTCAAAGGGGATTTTCAGGAACCCAGAGGACTCTATCTATGAAGAGCCAGAGGAACCTAATAACTACACGGAAAGTCAAGGACCTCCCGCACCAGCACCTTCGGCTCTCAAAGTCAAACCTCGAAATTCACTGCCACAAGGAGCTGGTGCAGTTCCTCCGCGCTTCAGCAGATCGCCCTTTGATCGGAAGCCCAATAAAGTTGATATATACAAGAACCCACCTACACAGTCAAGAAATCCATTGTACACGACAAACCCATCCACGCCCCCATCATCGGGTGGTTCTAAAAAAGAAGAAGAAGCGCCTCTTCCACAAAAGGATGGCAAGGAGATTCGCAGCGATGATATAAGAGCAGCCACGAGCATGAAGCTTAAAGACCGCAGCGGAAATTTGCCCATGCCTACTGCAGTCAGTGACCGTCCAGGCCAGCCTATTGTCAGTTTCGATCCGTCATGGAAACCGCAAGACGAACTGCCACAGAAACGACGAGATAGCCCTCCTGCAGTTCCAGCCATAAACGTATCGGAAGCCCCAGCGATTCCAACCATTAGTCTTCCAGACAACTCCAATAATGACAACGTCCCTGTTGTTGTGACACCCGCGATTAACGAACCCAGCAAGGAAAAAAACAACAGAGCATCAAAGCCAGGACAAAACTCTACATCGGCTAAAAATCAGAAGCCCGTTGATCCAAAGAGAATGGCACCAGCTTCGCAGAGCAAATGGTACTCTCCATTCACTCGATCTGGGGTTCCTACTGCGACCTGCGAAAACTGCACTCTTCCAATCGAAGGCAGAGTTGTCACAGCGGCCGGATCACGCTTCCACCCTGAATGTTTCTCGTGCTTTCACTGTGGTACCAGGTTGGAATGTGTCGCATTCTACCAAGAGCCCGAAGCCACACGAAACAAGAGAATAGCCAACGCTTCAAATGACGATCCAGCTGACCAAGGATTGCGGTTTTACTGTCATCTTGACTTTCACGAACTATTCAGCCCCCGCTGCAAGAGCTGCAAGACTCCCATTGAGGGAGAAGTGGTGGTTGCCTGTGGCGCAGAATGGCACGTCGGCCACTTTTTCTGTGCCGAGTGTGGTGATGTATGCATTTCAAACCCAACTTATTTTTTCTAATAACGACCAGCCACGCTAACACTCAACAGCCCTTTACCCAAGAAACGCCATTTGTAGAAAAAGACGGGTTTGCCTGGTGTCTCCGATGCCACTCTCGCCGCACCGCTTCTCGCTGCCAAGGCTGCAAACAACCTGTCATGGATGATGTTGTCGTTACTGCCATAGGCGGCCAATGGCATGACAAGTGCTTTGTCTGCCACGAATGCGGCGGTGATTTCGGCCCCGATGGGAGATTCTTTGTCAAAGAAGGCGAACCACGACGAACTGCAAAGGGGCGAATCATTGGTGGTCCGGTGCAACTGGCCGTGTGTGAACCCTGCGAGGCCAAGCGACTGAAAGCGTAGTTTAGCTTTGAGAGTGATTTCCACTAGGGATAATCCTCCCAGGCGCTCTTCCATGTCACGCGATTTGCAGAAATGGCCATCTATGGATTGATATTTTCGCATAAGCATTGGGAAGGCCATCTATTTTTACGTGCAGATTTGGTTGTTTTTTATGCGGAAAATTATTTTTAAGAAGCTACATTTCTTGTTAACAGATATACGAACAGCTTGTGGTTTGATGAATGTTTTGGTTTTGCAGCGATCCCCATAACATTATTTTTAAGAAGCTACATTTCTTGTTAGGAATATACGAACAGCTTGTGTTTTGATGAATGTTTTAATTTTGCTGCGTTAAATTTCAGTTTGATTTTGAGCTTGTGTTTCTTCCGGGTCCTTCAGATATAAATAAATGTTGTGTTCGACCAGAGAGTCTTTTCCCGCTGAGGTTTTTGTATTTGGTATTACTTTGTCATTACTTTGGCGTCGTTTTAAATGTTCAAATCTTCCTTTCACATCTTTTTTTTCCCTTTTTCATAAATATCGGTCTGTCTGAAAATTTTTCATGAAGATGGCCATTCAGGGTCAGGCAGTCTTCTAAACACAGCAACAAATTTAGGACCCTTGTTCCTGGCCACTTTTTTCCCTTCCTCGGTTTCTTCACGCATGACTCTGACGCATTCATCCTTGGCGAGCTCCTCGTCTGAGACACGCTCGAAAAGCTCTTTGACGCGGGCTTGGGAGGACTCGTGGTCGCTATCACTTTCGGCACCGTCGCCTTGCTGCTGCTGCTGCTGCTCGCCTTGATTTTCTTGCTGTCCCAATGATGATTCAGTTGGAGCAGTTGTTTCTGGAACGCCGAAATGCTCCAAAATCCACTTGTGGTACTCCTCCACATCGGTGATGGTATACAGCAGCCCGCCGGGCCTGAGAACAAAAGCGTACTCTGCATTCAAAGACGACGACACGATGCGCGCCTTGTGCTTGCGAGCCTTGAAGTGCGGATCTGGGAAACAAATAAAGATCTTAGACAGTTGGTGGCGTGCGAAGAAGCGTGGCAAGAATTTCATAGTGTTGGCTCGTATCGCAGTGATATTCTGATAGCCGCCGGGGACGATAGCGGTGTTTTCTTCCGCGGCACTGGGGAGGGCTGGAGCATCTTCTGGGAGGTTGATTTCCTGTGCTTGTACTTCTGCTGCCTCTGGTGGGATCTGGGTTTTTGGTGATGGTTTTGTTGAACTCGCCGAACCTGAACTGCTTCGAAGGTGTTCTTGCTGCGAGCGGAGAGCAGTGATGCGGTCTACAAGAAATTCTGTCACTTGTGAGCGAATCTCCAGTCCTGCAAATTATCAATTAGCAATCGGTGATATTCTTGAACAGAAGAATACTCCAAAAATAAGCCATACCAACCATCAAGGTATCTGGCAGCACTGGCGCCAATCCAATGAGCAACCCGCCAAACCCGCATCCAATATCAGCCACTTCCACGTCTTTCAACAGCTTCCTCGTTCCCGCGAGGGTCGTTTGCGACGCATCGGGGTTCACGAAGCCTGGGTAATGCGACGCCCAGTCCATATGTGCGGGGCTCAACGGACTAGAGTTGCATTAGATAGAGATATAAGAATGTATTCCTGGAGATGCCACGTACTATTTCAGAGCATAATCCGAGAAGGGATTGGCATGCGCTCGCTGTCGGTAGTACTTCTTCCTGGGTGGCTGCACATCTTTGCCCGCCTTTTGAGCTTCCTGGCGCTGCTTTTTGTACTCGTCTCGGTGCAGGGCTTTCTTTTTGGCGGACGCCATGTTCGCGAATATTAATTATAAAAAAAAAAAAGAACTCGTAGGGCGAAAAATAACTTGTAAGAGAGTCTTTAGCTGGTGACGAGGCGAGAGACGAGACGTGCGGAGAGGTTTTTGCGGAAACTTTTTTTTTCCCTCTTCCCTCTTCTTTTCTTGCAAAAAACCCACACCACGCTAGACGTCTTCGCTCTTGCTCCAGATAAACCGCCAACTGCTGTATGCGCAACCCAGCCTGGGAGGACAAGATTGCCTGTTTAGTTGGCACCGATTGTAAATGCCAGAATTTTTCAAATTTTGCATAACGGAGGGCGGCCTGCAACGAAGACGAGAAGCGCTGACGTAGGGTGGATCTCGCTGGTGGGGATTGCGTCTCGCTCCGATCAACATCTATCCTACATCCCAGTATCACCGCCTGTTCGTCGGATTCGAGCGACATCGTCATTATATTCGCTGTCGAAATAACACTGTACCGCAATCACATTACTTTATATGAACAGGAAAATCTCGGGTCCCACGGCCGCAAACTCCTCGCTTCGAACTCCCTCCGAATACCCCGCAGCACAGTCGAGAATCAACAATAGTCAACGCTTTTTCCCCTGGTTGACTTGTATATAGCTTTCCGCGAGATTTCACGCAACATGTCATCGTCGTCGCCGCCCAACTCATTTCTCTCAGCGCCTACAACCGCAGGCAGCGTGCTCACACCAGCCAGCACAATCTCGTCACGCGACCCCTCGATCAGAACAGCTACTACAACAGCAGCAGCAGCAACAACAGGTCCTTCCACAGCTTCAACAGACAATAACGACTTGACGACCACGCGGCCCCGACAAAAAGCCCCTTCGGGCTTCGTCTTCCCTTCCGACTACGACTTCCCGGCCCTATTCACCCTCCAACCCAACGCTCTGACCCGCCAACGACAAATGAAGCTCTGGGCAGATTTGATTGTGGATTGGTGTCGGTACCATCGCACTTTCCGTCTTTCTCTGGTCGATGCTGTGGAACTTCCGCTGTTTCATAATGCTCGCATGAGGAAGAGGATTGGAATGCACGATGCGCGAACGATAATCGATTGGATGGCCAAGTCGCAAGAAGACGGCGGAGGGGGGAGGAGAGCTGAATGGATTCCCCCAACGCCTGGAGGGGGTTCACGGTCAGCAGTTGGGGAGAAGACTGCTGCTTGGATATGGTGGAAAAGGCCAGAGGAATGGGCAACGTTGGTTGCTGATTGGGTTTGTCTTTTTCTCGAGCATGTTTTACTATCAACTAGAGACTGACGCAATGCGATGTTTTTGAAGATTGATGAAACAGCACAGAAAAACACTGTGCTGACTGTTTATGAATTGATCAAAGGGGATGCTACAATCTCCCAAGGTATGTACGTCAGCTTGAATTGATCATACCAGTGAACTAACAATGATTTCTACAGAGTTCCATGACATGGACCCGGAGGTCATGCTAAAATCACTGAACGTTCTCGTGAAACGAGGCAAAGCCCAAATATTCGGCAGTGATGACGAAAAGGGAGTCAAGTTCTTCTGAAGGATGAAAAAAGAGAAAAAGAAAAGTCCCATATATGCCAACAGTCACGCCCAAAGCGGGGGTATCCGGTATTCAATCAAAATCAACTAACGCCTAAAATCCGTCATATCGTTGCTGTATCAAGTCACCAATGCAACTCGACAAAACTTGGCACATTCTTATGTACACGGCCGTATCCATCCTTCGTAACTAGTCACTCGGATCCTCCTCATTCATCTTATATTCATAATCGTCCTTCCAACGAACTTCCTGGGACATGGCACTATCGAGCAGCCAGTTGACATTGACAATGCGAGGCGTCTTGCCCACCTCGTACACCATCTGACGGAATCGAGGCCAGAGTTTGGCATGCTCTGGTTCCTCGCCACTAAGAAGGAACACATCGTTCTTCATCGAATCATCTGAAATGTCTTCTTCCATTTCGGAGCTAGAATCGTCGCGGCGGGTATCATTGATCGACACACGCCCCCGGAACAATGTACATTCACCTCCATTCGCCTCGACGATGGATTTGAAAGCGTCAAATCCGCCACGGATAGTCTCCACGCAGCAGACTTTATAGCCTCGAAGAAGCTTGTTTTCGTTTTTCTTTGCTCTTTGAAGTGCAGCTGCTAGAGTGAAGCCGACTTTTTTCTCGCTTGTTTTGTCTGCGAGTTTGTAATCGGAAGGGTCAAGCAGCTTGTTCTGTTCAAGGCACTGTGTGATAAAATCAACGTTGACTATGACGGGCGCGTATGCCAGCGCATTGACAAATTTTGGTGTTCGTAGAATTGATGGAGCTGCAAGATGTGTACACTTCTTGGCGTCTTGGACAATGGCAATACCGAGGTCTCGAAGTTGTCGCTACATTCAGTCAGAAATTGACCGCGTATAGAATTATACATAACTTACCTTGTCCGAATCCTCTTTCTTGAGATTACCGACCCACCTTTGGTAGCCAGTAATAACCAAATGCATAGACACAGGCGGAAGCTTGGCCTTTTTCTGGCGCTTAGGCTCTAGTTTGTCGTCCTCGATATCGTCTTCCTCTTCGGGCTCGGCCGATCGTCTTTTCTTGGTGGTCGGGGGCACGAGGTCGGCATCGTTCTTTCGGCGTCCGCCATATATCACACCGCCAACACGCTTCTTCTCCTTCTCATAGAGAGCAATATCAGGCGCAATACTGAGAATGCGGGCGGCAGCAGCTTCCTTTGACTTCCGGCTACTGTTTGTGGATGGCGTATCATTTTCTTTCCCATCTGCTACAAACCGCGAGGGTACTGGTGTCTTTGCTTCTCCTAATGACGAAATCTTCCGGGAAGATTTACCCGTATGGGGTGTTGCGGCCTTTGTTGTTGAAGTTGGAGATTGGGCAGCTGACTTGGCTCGGCCCTTGGGTGGGTTCATGTTGTTTTTGATTTCCGGATTAGCAGCTATATTCTGATCCTTTAGCTGCATCACCCGTGACTCATCAGCACTGGTTTCTGCAGGAAAGAAAATCTGCTCGAGAACACCTCTGTCAAGTTTCGTCTGGCCAACCACCTCTCCTAGGTTAGTTCGCCGGGGGAAGTGAGTGTATCGTGGGTCGGAAACTGGCAACATTTTCCATTTGGCATAAGATTCCTCCAACCAAAGATGGTTGACCACTTGTAGACCCCATTCCTTTGCTGCGGTGCATTTTTCACTATTTCCATGTGCCGTAATAAGATGAGTATTGTCTTGTTTTAAAGTCTTGGTGCACTCGGCTCCGGTAGCTTGAATGAGGTTTTCGAGATACGCACGTGCTTCTCCGGCATAGTTGGAAAGACTGATTCGCAGACCTTTAAATCCAGGGATTCCATCACGATGAATTGGGTAGTGCAAGAGTCTCTTCAATGGCGATGTCCATGTATTGTGAGTAATCAAGTGGTAGAGCCACGAGAGGTTTCCAACGTCCTTGTTCCAGCGCGATGCTGTGCGGTACTCGAAACCTTCACGATAACGACAGATGAACATATCAGCTTTCGTGAGGTCCGTTGTGACGATGCCGTTTCCCTGGCCAATTAAATCCACAATAGATTCAAGTAGATGCAACCCGATGCCAAGGTCCGAAGAGAGCATGACGTGTTTCCCTTCAAAGACACTGAGATTGCGACTGAACTTATGTGGCGACCTAGACGGAGTAGGCAGCTCGGTGGGTTCGGGCGTTGAAGCACCAACAATATCTGAATTGCCGGCGCCACGAATTGGGGCATTCGGTCCAGCATGAAGAATCTCTGGGTTTGGTAGGGTGTAGGGCCGTTCGTCAATTCTCCGTCCGAGTTTCAAGCAATCGTCAAACCTAAACACAGTTAGCATATTTACAACAAAAGTTTAAAACTTTTGGATAGCATCATACCAGTGAGGTAGTACAATCTTTGCGCCCATCTTCTTCGCCATGATCGTCTTTGCTTTGTCGGAATCAACGCTTAGATCCACCAAATGCGTCACTTGAGACGTGACTCTTGGCGAGTACAACCCTCCCATTGCCATCACACCACCGATAATGGCGTCTTTGTCACCATCTGGGATATCGCCGCAAGTAACAACAACGTCGCTAAAGAATAGCTTCGGATCTGGATTAAATTGGCGGGGGTTTGCGAGCTTGCTTTTCGAGATAGACGTCTGTAGCCACTGCGGTTTCACTACTGGAATCAGGGCATCACAGGCGGATTGATATGCCGGAAAATCGGCGGTAGAGGAGATTATGTGGGTGAACTCTTGGATTGGAGGGAAAGGTAGGGGCTCTTCGTGTATAACGACTTCGCCTCCATAGTCTTTGATCAACATGTCCAGCTAGAATAATTCAAGTCAGTGTAAAACCAATCATGATAAGTGCATCTGCCTTCTAACCTGCATCGCTGTATCTTGGCCGAGTTCGTCCGAGCAGACAACGCAGATCTTACACTGGCTGAGCAGATGCCCGCCATTTTGGTCTGCCATTTTTTCCTCTTCTCCCTAATCGGAGGAGTTTTCTCGACAGTTAACAACAGGTAATTTCAAAACGAGGCGAAAGCGAACAAGCTATGTGCATGACTGTGATGTCGTGGTGTTTGGCCAGTAGCGGTTTGACGCGGGCAAAAACACGCGATCTTGGACGCGCGCCACGACGCCAAGCCACGTGATCACGCACCCTAATTCCGAGTTAACTCCGACCTATTCCTACCTATAACTATTACTTTGGCGTCAACTGATCTATGGATTTCTTTTCCTAGCATAAATGACGCTTTATATCGAACGGCAGAATTAGATGTCGACTGGGTGTGATAATCGGCATCTAACGTCAACTGCACGTGGTCACCTACCATATAGTCGCGGGTTCTAGTTATATATTTCCCTATTTGAGTCACCCTTTGACTTTACCTTTTAACACATGAGAACACTTCAACATTGAAACGTTGAAAATACACTATATGTATCCCGAGGGTCCAACTTGACCGAAATGACATCGGGAGTTTTCACTCAGTGAAGCTCAAATATGAAGCCTGGTTTCGCTAACAGGAGGATCGAACCACCAATAAATCTTTCGGTACCTATAGGATAACTTACTATTGATTGATCGCGATATAATCACTTGTAGGCTGGTCACAGGCTTACTCCTGCAACTGGTTTTCTCTGGAAATTCAGAAAAGTATTGCTTCGATTAAAACTTGAACAACAATGCGCGATTATCGAAATGATTGGCTTATGCTGACGAACTAAATATACCGTACATGTCGAACTGAATACCACTACGCCAAAAAGGGTCAACCCTTAATGGTAAGGGCTTATTAGTTCATTTATTGGTTGACAGTACAGAACCATTAAGTGTGCTCTTTTTGGTGTAGTGGTATTTTGAGCGCCCCCCAAGATATCTTTGCGCCCCGCGCTCAGCCTTGCACCAGCCTCCCTCATCGACAATTCCCACAATTCCTCCTCAAAGAACTAGCTAACTGAAAAAAAAAAAAAAAATCTTTTCAACTTGAAATAACACAAAAAATGACACTTGATTATAGAACGGTTTTATAAGCTACAGTACAATGACACCTGTGACGCTATCACACGACGACTATACTGTGGCATGGATCTGCGCGTTGCCGTTGGAAATGGCCACGGCGAAAGCCATGTTGGATGAAATCCACGGTCGTCCCTCGCAGCCTCAACCATCATCGGATCAGAATGCGTATACACTAGGGAGAGTACACGGCCACAACGTAGTGGTTGCCTGCTTGCCATCAGGCGTTTACGGGACTACATCGGCAACCACCGTAGTAGAACAGATGCGAACAACGTTCCGATTTCTGAAATTTGGGCTGATGGATGGGATTGGGGGTGGAGTGCCCGGAAAAGTCGACATTAGATGTCAACTGGGGGTGATAATCAACATCTAACGTCAACTGCACGTGGTCACCCACCATATAGTCGCGGGAGCGGGGCAGGCGACTGCCTCTTTCCTTCTCTTGTTTCTTGCCCACAGACGTCCAGCCCCTACCATCCCAACTCACAACATGCCTCCGGCTGATTTTACTCGATCCAAAGCTCCTATCCCTCCAGACAAGCCTACGCGTCAGCAGCTCTTCAAGAAAGTTCTAAACGAAATCTCAGCAGCCACAGAGTATAAAGAAATTTCCTATGATTCTGTATCACCAACTGATGGGAAAATACTTTTTGATTCGCTTGTCGAAAATCCTCTTGCTGAAAAACATGGTGTGAGGTATGACCCCCTCCTTATCGAGATATATCTGAAGATCTTTCTAACTATGATGGAATATGATGCTAGACTGGCCTACTACTCAGCAGATCAAGTTTTTCGAGTCAGGATAATGCCCACCGAAATCCACGACGTCCATCAGCGATGGGCGGTCAGTTCTACGACGATCTGGGGCATCAATGGTCTTTTGAACCAACAGGAGGCTCTCTTACTAGCTGAAGGATCTGGCAGTAGTAAATTCACGTCTCAATTTACTGAAACTTACATACTACTAATATGTTCTAGGGTTTGCAAATTTTTCAGGGATCTATGCCGGTTCCGCCAAAGAACCAGATTGGTTTATGCGCCCCGACTCAGCTCAGTTCCCGAGAGTGGTAATCGAGTCTGGATGGAGCGAATCACATACGAACTTAGGTAGAGACAAGGATCTCTGGATGAATGGAAACACAGAAGTCCAAATTGTGATTTTGCTCAAATGGAGTAAAAACAGCCATGGCAGAGTCACGGGCTTTGCAGAAAAGTGGGAGCGTGGACCGGGTGGTGTTATCACTCCCCCAATAACGATGGTTAGTAGGCTTTATTTCAAGTCAAACTAAAAGTAATATCAAGATTTTAGCCAATCTTCCCCCCGCCTGCTCCGCCTGCGCCCGGTCGTAATCCCTTGCCCGACTATATTGATATTACAAAGGCTCAACTTTTCGGGCAGCAGTTGGTTACCGGCGCCAATGCAAATAGAAATCTCAGACTTGAGCTCCAACACCTCCGAAATTTTGCCAGAGAGACCTTAACGCGAAGAATGGGGTTGCTGCCGGCATAGGAGATGGATTTTGTTGGGAAGACCGATCAGGATGAATTAGGTTACTACGTGGCCTTCTATACCAACTCGTCAAGCAACGTCCACAGTTAATGAAATATTTACTTTACAAATTTGAGGCACGGAATGGAAAGTTCTTTGATAATTTTGACGCTCTGTGGGCTATCCTCGTTGACATGGGGACTGACAAGGCGAACGGTCGGATCTACTGTGTCATTGATGCCTTGGATGAATGCAACCCAGAATCACAAAAAACGCTGTTAGCTCAGATAACACAAAGCTCTCAGAGCACCAACATACGTTTCTTGATCACAAGCCGACCTTATCCTGAAATTAGAGATTATCTACGTCGGTTCCAATCCACAGACCTATCGTCTTACAAGAAGGCCCAACATGCCATTCAAGTCCTGATTCAGCATAAAGTCAGTGAACTTTCTGGGATGAAAAGATATTCTGAGAATGTTACCCAGACTGTATCGAGTATACTTCAAGAGAAAGCACAAGGGACGTTTCTATGGGTTGGTATCGCATGTGATGAATTGAAGGATGTCAGGCCAAGACACGCGGTCAAAACACTGGAAAATCTACCTCAGGGCTTGGGTTCTCTGTATGCAAAGATATTAGAGCAAGCCTTGGAAGACAATGCTGAGGATGAGGGCGAGAAAATACTCCAAATGCTTAGCACTGTGGTAGTTGCGCGGCGCCCTTTGAGCATTGCAGAATTATCTGCTGCGTGCGGATTCTCTCAGGATGAGGATGAGACCTGCATTCTTGCAAATGCCCAAGAAGAAATTGAGATGTGTCGCCAGATGATTATTGTCCAAGACGGAATTGTGCGTCTCCTACATAAATCCGTCAAGGACTTTCTGCTCCGTTTTCGAGGGGGTTGCTTCTTCAATGAATTAAAAGCAAACGCGACCATGTCATATCGATGTATCGATTACCTTTTATACAACATAAAATCAAAAACTGAAATATTCGACGAAACGATGGGCAGAAATTTTTACAGTTACGCAACACGTTACTGGCCCGATCATGCTGCAGCCGCGGGGACGGAGTTGGAAGTTTTGCCAGAACATATTCCTTTCTTTCGATCAGATGAAGGGAGAATTTGGGTGGGAAAAGTTTACGAATACCCCGAAGAATGGTATTCCTCGATTGCCCATGTAGCAGCATATTGGGATATACCGAAGCTCCTCGACTTGGCCGTGTCCCCTATTTCAACCTTTGACAGAATAAAGACGTATTTCATTACAAATTCAGGTAAGAAAAATCATCTACCAAATCTCAGAAGGGCCAGGCTAACGATCAAGGCTTGCTTAATGAAAATCGGGGTGGCTTAACCCCACTTTATTTGGCAATTCAGAAACAGAATACTCACGCCATCGATTTTCTGCTACGACAAGGTGCGGACACAGAAGTATTGGACGGACAATCCAAACGTGCTTTACACCATGCAGTAGAAAGCGGAAACGAGGGGCTCGTGCAACTATTTATCAGGAAGTCAAGAAATATAGATGCAGAAGATTTCCATGGCCGATCTCCACTGCTTCTCGCAGTCAAAAATTCTCACGTTGGAATTGTCCAGCTGTTATTGAATGCCGGCGCTAGGTTTCAATATGTTACTGCCATGCGTCAAAATGCTTTGCATATAATCTGTGAGACATTGCCTTCAGAGAGCAGCTGCAAGTTGCTTCGGCTTTTTATTGACATGGGAGTGCCGACATTTACATGCGATGTACGAAACATGACGGCCCTGCTTTATGCCGTAGAATCCGGAAGTGAAGATTTTGCAGAAATATTACTTGAAAATGGAGTTGATATAAACTATCAAATTCACAGGCAGTTTTGGGTTCCTCGAATAGGGAGACCTCACACATTTGAACGCATGAGGATGTTTTATGAGCTGAGAGAGGGACCCAATGACATATATGACGACCAAAGCCTCTCAGTGGGGGGCGCACTTCACTTTTCAGCCATAAGAGGCCAAGCGAGAATGACGGAATTCCTCCTGCTTCGTGGTGCTGATCCTAATGCACAATGCGGGCTCGGCGATACGCCCTTACATTTGGCTATTCGACGCAAATGTATGTGGGAACCATTTGGCGAAGACGCCTGGACGAATGGAAACAGGCAAATTGAGATGTCAGCATACGTTGCTCGAGCTGGAAGCAGAACAGATGCCGAGACCTGGGGAGAGATTTATGAAGCAAGAGTACGTACTATTGACTCACTTCTAAGCTCGGATGCTATTGATGTCAATATTGCTAACAACGAAGGAAATTGTCCGCTACATGAGATTCCATTTAATAAAGAACCATATGCTTCAAGCATATTATTAAACCTCATCAACAGGGGAGGTGATGTATCGAAAGTGAACAAAAAGCTTCAAACATGTCTTCATCTAGCAAGTACAGCGGGTGACCTGGATTCTGTCCGAATATTAATGAACAAGGGGTGCCGTACTGATATAAAAGACATCGATGTGCTAAACCCCCTTCACTGCGCTATAGACGGAGGAAATCCAGCAGTTGTGCAGTCTATGCTGGACCACGTATTGGAATATGGCCGACTGGAAGATTATCTTGATACGAAACTTTTGCATCGTCATGTCAAGTCGTACAGATGTTCTGTGGAGATGATTAATTTACTTTCAAAGTACGGATTCGGAATGAATGAGCTCGATGCAGGTGGCCGTTCCGTCATCAGCCTGTATCTCAGTTCATCTCATGAGTTCCTTGACCGGGATGTTTTCCTCTGCCTACTCGAAAACGGCGCTGAACTAGATTGGGTTGACCCAAAGATGAAAAATTTGATGCATACATTAATGCATCAGTCGGCCTAGGATCAATTGTTTTCTCTTGAGTTTCTGCCGCGTGCGTCATGGAGTTGATATAAAGGCGAAGGATGCTGAACAAAGCAGCATACTACATCATGGCTCGATTTACGGCGCTTTCACCGCCTATCTTACTGAATTTCGGGGTGGCTTGCCTATAAATCTTTATGAAAAGGATTCTTGGGGCAAGACGCCTTTCGATTACACAGAGCTTCGAAGCTATTCGTGAACGGACACTAAAACACGGTCGTCGGTATAAACCGCATGGAAGGGTCTTTAGAAATCCTAGAGAGGCTATATAGCTACTGCATCAGCAATCAATAATGGTAATTTATTCTTGCTAATCTATGGGACTTGTGCTTATCTTTAGAATTTGCTATTCAAATGTTATACAAGTTCTTCAATGGCGCATGAGATGTAGGCTGACAGATTTAAACGATGTGGCCAATGGACACCACCCCATATAATCAATTCAAAATTCTGAATACATATGAGAAGAAAGAGAGAAAATAATCATGCTATCAGTAGTATATTCTGATAATCGTTTCGTCGCTACATATCAACTGATGTTGTGTTGGGATATAGATCCCGCGTTCTGATTGGCTCGGCACAGCAACAATGCCTCGGCTTTGGCGATTAGCGGAGGCGCGGCAATGATAGCGGGCTCTTTCCCGGCATCGCCAGCTATAAACATTCACTTCCATTGAAAACTGCTTCTATTTTTGTTGTTATCAACACAACATATAGACACTTGATGCAGCTATCCAGACAGAGAAAATGACTTTTCCATTTCACATCGTGGAACATGTAGTTCCGGGACAGTATATCAGAGAATACCCCCGAGCAACGTCGACGTCGCAAGAAGAGACGCTGCATCTGGCTGTTAAGCAGTATATTCCACTGGACAACCCCAATCCCAAACCAGGCGATGTCACCATCATCGCGGCGCATGCGAATGGCTTTCCCAAGGTTGGTCGTCAGCTCATGTCTAGATTTTAATTGCTGTCTGACACCCGGACTAGGAACTATATGAACCTCTCTGGGAAGACCTGCACGCTCGGGCAAAAGGCCAAGGGTTCCAGATACGCAGCATCTGGATGGCCGATGTTGCGCACCAAGGCCAGAGCGGAGTGATGAACGAGAACAAGCTCGGAAATGACCGTAAGCATTCTGCTCAAAGTTATACTCTTCTATGCTGAAAACCAACCTTTTTCAGCCAGCTGGTACGATCATTCAAGGGATCTTTTGCATCTGATAAATCTCAAACGCGATGAAATGCCCCGTCCGATTGTAGGGATCGGCCACAGCATGGGTGGTGCACAGCTGTAAGTCTTCCCAAGTCATGAGGAGTTACAAGAAACTGACGTATGAAGAATACACTTGTCGCTCTCTCTCCCCCGGCTCTTCCACAGTCTGGTATTACTAGATCCAGTGGTCCAGCGAGAAACGACACAGTATCCAGAAAAATTCGAAGGAAGATTCGTTCCTCTCAACACCATACTTTCGACACGCCGAAAGGACACATGGCCCTCTCGGAAAGCAGCACTGGAAAGCTTCAACCGCAGTCCCTTTTACAAAGCCTGGAATCCACGCGTTCTGGAAAGATGGGTCCAGTATGGACTGCGAGAGCTACCGACTCTCACTCACCCTTTGCCATCGACAGAGGCGCAGAAACAAGAGGCTGGCGAGAGGCCAGTCACGCTGCGAACAACGCGGCACCAAGAAGTCTTTACCTTTTCGCGACCAAACTACGACTACGACACCACGACCAATAAACCTGCCAATATCCTAGAGACTCCAGACCTCACACCCAACGCACCCAACCCGCACCCTTTCTACCGAATAGAACCATTAACCATCTTCCACAATTTACCACATCTTCGACCCAGCGTTCTATACATCTTTGGCGGCCAATCAAACATGTGCCTACCACACATGATGGAAGACAAGCTCAAAACCACCGGAACCGGAGCCGGCGGCAGCGGCGGTGTTGCCGCCGGACGAGTACAATCCGTGCTATTCGAGGACAAGGGCCATTTGTTAGCCCAGGAAGCAGTCGTGGAATGCGCCGACGCAGCAGCAGAGTTTTTTGGGGCCGAATTGAAGCGGTGGAAGGCCGAAGAGGAAGACTTCCAAAGGCAGTGGGATCGGAAATCAAAAGTGGAAAAGTTGACCGTTGATGAACGCTGGTTGAAAGAAATTGGGCCGCCACCGTCCAGGCCGCCGAGAAATACAGACGGCAATTCAAAGTCTAAGCTATGATATGTCTTTTGAACTAGAGATTTGAATGGCTTATATGGTGACATATAAATGTACGGATATAGATAAAAGAAGTCCGTCCTCTCGGATATATTCTATTTTACAGTCTAGTGGCTTCTGCACTGTGCAGCAGCTGGGATCAGAAACAGTTGGCCGGTCTTAGACATGTATATACTCGCTATAAAATCAAATCACTTTATGAGACAAGGAAATCAAAATGCCCTGGCATATGAAACCATGAGTCTTCTTGGTTTTTTCTTTTGAGAAATATTAAAAAAAGAAGCTCAAAAAAAAAAAACATCTATAACGCGAGAAAATGGTGTTCCGTCTTAGTCCGCTTATTGTTTCAAACACTCGTCAAAAGCTTGAGGGTTTTATCAGGTCATGGGCCTGTTCAAAGGTTCTTCTTGATCGGCGCGCGGACAATCTCGGGGAAATTCCAGAAATGTGGCCATATCAGCATGTATTCGTCCTGCTTGTTGTTCAGGACGTGACGGAGCCAGATGCCCCAGATAAGGTACAGGTAGGCGCCGATACCCGTCATCAGATGCCTAATTAATAAATATATGTGAGAAAGCAAAAAAAAAAAAAAAAAGGCAAAAGCAGAGTTAAGTACTCACCACCAACCATGTCCCTCTAGGAAAATGCCCCAGGGAAGACCAACGGTCTGCCTCCACTGGCGGATCGTACCGCAAAAATGATTATCCAGATTCCAAATACCGAACCCGCCCAGAAACATACTCAAGCCGTAAACCACCATGAACCACATGGTCTTGAGCGTCTTGATGTCGCGCTGGTTTTCGTACTCTTGTCTCTCCTTGCTGGGCACTGGGAGACCCTTTCTCTTGCGGGCCAGACGGTCCTCTTCACGAGACTTGCGCCATTTCGGGCGCAATGCTACTTCCATCGTGTACATGCTGCGCAAGACGACGACGGTGGTTAGCAGTGCATATGCGTTTTGGTGGAACACGGGGTCTTGGAGGTAGTGGTAATATAGCGTGATAAACACGGCCAGGCCAAGCAGGGCCACGGCGAGGAACATTCGTATCGGGGCTGGGCGCGAGTATGAAAATGACGCATAGCACATCAGACACGTGGTGTAGATCATGGAGAGCTCGTCCACTAGCTGCATAGGATCTGTCGGTCGTCAGTATATATGCATCTTGATTGACAGGTGGAACTTGCACTTCAAGGTTGAATGGAACAAAAAGCTTCCCAGGCCAACCAGCAGGTATCCGACAAAGGCGACTTGGAAGACACTGTCGTGGCCATGTTTCCGAATGTTCATCACCCCCTTGATCCCCAGCCACAGAAACAACAAATTGGTAAAGGAATTCACAATCTCTGCAGAGTACGGCGTCGCGTAGTAGTCCTGTACCAAGGGAGCTGCGTTAGCATACTAGTAGTCAAGCCAAATCCGACGGGAATCTCGGGACCTGCAGGAATTGGCACGTACCTCTTCACACCAATTCAGCGTCGATGTCACGGGGCTCCAGTATCCAGCCTTTGACGGGGGATATGGAATAAAAGGGAAATGCGGCCAATGCTCCTTCTTGTCGGCCATTGTCGCTGGATCACAGTAAGCGCAGCCTGGTGACGGCTACGAGCCTTCGAAGCGGGGCTTGGCTCTGGGCAGCCAAGGAAGAAGTGTTTGGAGGAGGTCGGAGAGCGAGAGCTGATGGGAATACCAAGAAGTATTAAGGAATTTACGTATTATGCAAAAAGAAGGACAGATGTGAGAAGAATTCGGGCCGTGACGTCGACGAAGGGCGGCGGCTGCCTGAGGGCTGAGGCAACGCTGAGGCAGCCTCGCTGCTTACGGAAGCTGTCAACTGCCGAGCTGCCGATTGGGCGATTATTCGCGGGGCCAGCATGCCAATGATTCATGGAATATTTAATTAGTTGAATAATAGTGTTGCATTAATGAATATTGCATTATTATATACCCTGCGCGACAGCTTTGCACAGTCCTTTTGGGTGTTTTCTGTCTGGAATCCTATTTGACCGTCAGTCTGGCCGTGACCGACTCTCTTCCGAGGTATCCGGTGAATCGCCAATCGCGTTGAAATAAGTAGTAATGCAGTCAGTGGATGGCGGCGGTGATATTCTGTAGGTGGAGAGAATGCATAAACAATATAACAACCATGACATGCGTAGTTATACGGCGTATTAGAACTGCTTGATCCTTCCGCAGTTACAGTAAACCACCAGTGACGACATAATAGTAATTAGCTCCCCTAGCCCTAAGCCCTAGACCCTGAGTCAGCGCCCAACAAAGTAAGGCTGCGGGGCAACTGCCTCGGAAGACAACAACATCAATTGATCGGATTGTCCGCTTTGCTTCACGTCAACGAGATACAACGCCGCCAACATGTCTATCCCGCCGGAAGCTTTGCAGAAAGTGAGACACCATAAATAAATAAATAAATAAAAACAGCCTTTCTGATTGATTCCCAATAGGTCGTCCAAGAGATCGAGTCGCGCGCCATTGCCTCGCAGCAGCAGATCGGCGTTGTCAAGGCCCAGATCTCTACCAAGCAACGCGACATCCGGCTTCTGCAGCTGACCTCGAGCGAGTTGGCGTCGCTGCCAAAGGATACCAATGTCTACGAAGGCGTGGGCAAAATGTGCGTGTTTTTGATTGTTTCTGGTTTACAGAGGCTGATAACCCTTGCCATTGCAGGTTTATTCATTCGCCGATAAACACCGTCAACACGCGACTGGCATCCGAAACCCAGACACTCAAAAGCGATATTGCCGGGCTGGAAAAGAAACTGAATTACCTTGAAACCACACACCAGAAGAGCAAAGAGAACCTGGAGCAGATATTCAAGGGGGCCAGCGCATAAGCAGAAGCAGCAATGTTTGCGCGAGAACACGCAGTCTATCAACAAGGGCTGCTCCATATTAAGTTAGACGGTGATTGGAGTTGCAGTTACTATTTGCCGTTATTTGAACGCAACAATGCATCACGGGCTTAGTGCTGCAGGAGACAGCAAGGCTACACCGGCAAATCAGTTATCATATAATCATGTCCAGCCGAGTATGTGTTTCTGGGCCATAATACGACCCTCTAGGAAAGCCACTTTCCTGTTGTCCAGAAGAGCAGTGATCAACTCCAAAGGAATACTGCGCCGCCGGCCTCTGCCACGCCGGCGAATAGAAGGCCAGCGTGTCTGTTGATATCAATTGATGTATATAGCAAATGAAGATATCTAACAGATTTGCGCGCCAGTTATGAACCAGTCAGTCCTTGATTACACCGTTTCCACTGAGAGGATATATTGCATAGTAAGCGCCTTTGATTAGATGTATCAAAACATTCATGCCCAACCATCTTGTCGTGTTCGGGGAAGCTGAAACAGGGGGGTTGTTTTTAAGAACACCTAATTAAATCACTTGCTTATTGTAGCTGCCAGGATCGTCGCCGGCAATGGGCGAGAATGCTCGAAAAGCATGGGCTGAAACAAGCATCTGCAAGTGCATAGCCGCGCGGCTGGACGTTGCATGTACGGCCACCAATCAGGATAGGAGATTTACAGTTTCATCTCAAGTATTTTGCATATAAATTTATTTTTGGTTTTATTTTTTGTCTATTAACATTTATTAAATCAGATGCTTGGCTAACAACGACAATCCGATCAACGGATGGCGTCAGGTGCATGCGGCGTGCGGCCCAATCAGCCCGGTCATCGGATCAGCGTCAGGCGCTGGCAAAAGAGGCAAAAAAAAAACTGCATAGTCTCTGTCAGAGTCTGAATGTATCGTTTGAATATTATTACACAAATACCACGTCTTTGCAAGGCAATATCCCTGTCGTGAATTAATTGTGGCTGGCCATGACATCACTGCAGAGCCGCAAGCCAAAAATCCCATGCAGAGAACTGGGAAGAAGAAAAGCGTCTCAGCTGACTACTGCATCATGCAATGAAATTGCCATGCTATAATCCCACATCTAAGACTGGGATGCGCATCCCTTGCGGCGTCAGAGGCAATTCTCCGGACAGAGCAGAGTACAGAGTGCATGGTACATCGGAGGTAATTAATTAGTTTCTAGCGGTGGGTAAGGTGGAGTCCAGCTGCATGGCGAAACCTGTCACTGCCAAGACACGCGAGCCTGGCCAGGGAAGTGGAACTTGGACAGAGATGGAACAGTGGCTGTTAGTTGTCTTTTAGTGTACGAATCTATCAATGAATGCTTTGGGTTATCTTGAGGTACCATGTACATGGAGACATACTTTGTATAGCGTGGGCTGGGTCGGGCCCGGCCCGCCCGAGCCAGACACGAGAGCAAAACAGCACATCCAAGATCGAAACAACAGCGCTGTTGGGCGCCAAGCAGGGGATGATAAAATCCAACCGGCCAGGAACGGGCGAGCTTGACACCCGAGTGGGACTTTATCATCGTCCTGTTCAACGTTCAATAGAGTTCACGTTCTGGCGGCTGGTCAGGCTCACCCACGCACCTGCCGCCGCCCACCCCGCTTCGCTCTCAAATACGAAAGGCTCCCCCGCCACACCGACCGCGCTTCAGCTGAACACTGACACTGATCGTCTCTCGTCTCTGCTTTCATCTCTTGCGTCCCTTCTTTTCACTTTTCGTCCCCTCTTTTTGCTTCTTTTTTTGTTTTCGCGTCCAGCCGTGGTCCGTTGTCTTTGCACAACCTATCCATGCCTCGCCGGTATATCCTGGACGACGACAGCGAGTCGTCAGTCTCGGACTTTTCCGAGACTGACATATCCTACAGCAGCCCCCATGGCCGTCGTCGCATCAAGCGCCAGTCCTTTTCGCGCTCTCGCCAACGAAGAAGCCCGGACTCGAATGCCTACCTCAGTCCCAACGTCATCTCGACCGTGCGCCGCTCTGCCTCCACGGGAAACAGACGCCGCCAGAGGGACGACCAACCTATGGTGGTCATTGACGTGAACAACGACGTCCGCAACAGACAAGACTCACGCGATCGCCATGATCGCCACGAGCGGATCGACCGTCACGACCGCCACCAGCGCATCGTCGACTATGACGACGATGAGATTGAGGTCATACGACCCCATCGCCGCGCCAGGGCTGTCAGCAATGTCTCTGCACCGCGGACCCCCTCCCCGCTACCGCAACAGCGCGACTGGGAAGTCCTGGTGGACCAGCGCCTTCTCGCCCGAAATGACATCCGCCAGGACTTGGAGATCACCCAGCAGCAGAAGGAAATCGAGCGCTTGGAGCGTCAGCTCAGTCGGCAAAAAGAGAAGAGACGCTCTCATTCTCGTCACCGCATCGATGACGTCTTCTACGAAGACGACCTTGCCGAGAAGCTGCGTAAACTGGAACGCCTGGAGAAGGTCAAGCGAACTGAAGAAGAACAGCGTCTTGCCGAGGCCAGAGCAAAGGTTAAGAGACTCGAAGAAATGGAGCGCAAGGCCGAAGAGGAAGAAGAGGCTAAGCGCCTTGCTCAGGAAAAGCACCTGAAAGAAATTGAAGAGCGCGAGAATCTCAGGGCCGAAAAGGAACGTCTCAAGAAGGAGATCAAGGACGAGGAGGCTCGCAAAGCACATGAGGAGGCCGAACGCCAGAAAGAACTGGCTATTCTCAAGAACCAGGCTGTTGAAGACTGGAAGCGTGCCCAGGACGCCAAGCGACTCAAAGAAATCAAGGAGAAGGAAGAGAAAGACAAGGAATTCAGGGAGAGACTAAAGGCTGAGTTTGGATACAGCGAGGAACAGATTGAAAAGATGTTGAAGAAGGAGAAGAAAGACGAGGAAAAGAAGGAAAAGAGGGAAAGGGATAAGGACGGCAAGCTGGTGATTCTGGAGCCAGAAAAGGCTACTTTTATCAAGGTAAGAGCACTCGCCCTTACTGACGAACGACAAATTCTAACCCAAGCTGTAGGTGCACAGAAAATGGCTATTGCCTGCAACACTGGATGCCTTTCGTCTGCCATGGGACTGGGATGACGTAAGTTTACCTAGCGTTTCGTTTTATAGATTGTTTTAATTTACTTACATGGTTTCAGCGCGACCCCAACTACATCATCATCAAGCAATTCATCACCGAGGAATTCCAAGAAGAACTGTTTTCCCACACTCGCCGCCTCCGCGAAGGCAAGCTGGTGACCGAGACATCGACGACTCTGACCGAGCTCAAGGTCAATGACCGTAAGAAAGACAAAATGTATCTCGTCCGAAAGAAGAGTCCTTCTGGGAAAGCTTGGATTTTTACTTGATCCACGTGATTTTCTACTTGATTTTCGCTAAATTGGGCTGATTAGCTATTTGGATTTATTTTTATGAGTTGAATGGTTTACTTGATTGGGTATACTTTGTTGATATGAGTGCATGAATTTATAACGTGAATTTTTTTTACAAAAATCTTAATCGTTATTTATTACCTCTAAAACAGAAACGTAAAATGAGCTGGGTGTTGCCAAATCCCGATACCTCCCCCAAACGCCAAACCTCTATTATACACGTAATTTTGTTGTTTCGTCTCCACAATCCAAACAAAACAGGCTCACAAACTCATCCCCTCCTTGACAGACCACCTCTTCTCGGCACGCAGAATCAATTCTTCATACACCGTCCACGCCAACGCCGAACTGATTGCTTTCCGACCCATTCGCAACCCCAGACCGCGAAACAGGCCCTTTCCGCCGTCTTCCTTGACGATGAGCTTCAGCGCATGGAACATGTTGCGGTACTTTTCCGGACGAAGCTGGATCCTTGTTTTGATTGCGTCGAACGGGTTTGTGAGGGCTGTAGCGAGGCCGGCCGCGAGGGCGCCCGAGGTGAAGTTTACAGTTGACGAGGATATATTATTATTATTCGCTGTGGAATGGTGGTTGTTGTTGTTGTTGTTCCAAAGCCCAGAGAGGTTGCGTTTAAACTGCTCGTAAAAGGCAACGTAAAGACCCGCGTAAGGCGCATCGCGCACCGCCGTGGCTCCAAAGCCCGCAAAGAGACCACGTACGCCCTCGGTGCGAAAGATGTCCCTGGCAGCACTGCCCAGGCTGCGGTAGGCATAGTAGTCCGACTCATACCGGACTTTGAGCACGGTGACGGGCATCATGATGAAGCCCGCGGCGGTGCGCGCGACGGCGCCGGTGAGCAGGTTTGCGGTGTGCGATAGTTTTGGCAGGGCGGACGAGGAGTAGCCGTTTTTGTTCAGGTTGTTCTTCGTCAACACGCTATCCGCGGCGAGCGCTGCAGCAGGCCCCCGTCGTGCGACTTCCTGACGCAGCGCGTTCAGCGATGTAAAGTACAAGGCCGACCCAAAGCCCGTCCGCAGAGCAGACGGGAGAGTGCCGCGCCATAGCGAGCGGATGGGGTTTGGCGAGGATACGATGGCGCGCACTGTCGCCGAGAGCGAGGCGGTGCGAGTGGATTGCTGCACGCGCGTTTTGAGCAGATCGGCCGGTTGGAGGAGGATCGAGGAGGTGAGGCCAGAAGCTAGTCCGGCGAGGAAGTGGAACGTAGTTTTGGATGCTGTTGACTTTCATTCAGTCTTTTATTTTCTCCTTTTTATCTTGCGAACGATATACTTACAGGCTGGGACTTTTGTGGTCGATGGCGATACCGCCGGCGAGGCATGGGACATGGTGGGTGAAGCCGGCCTCGCGGCTTGTTACTGCTAAGCCAACTGTGCAGTCTCCGCGGTCATGGTAGCACCAATATATGCTCTTGTGGGTATGTCTGAATGCAGGTTCAGTGCAATATCGGGTATTTTCTATAGCGCAGACAATGAGTCGAGATCGTTGAAGACGTGAAAAGCTGAAGTGAAGTCATCGCCGAGTCGGTGGCTGCCGATTGGCCGGTGAGCATATCTCAGAGCTAGTACAAATACGGAATAGAAGTTTCCCAAAGCGGTAATATTAATGCAATGACTTTTTGTGTTTATTATGCTCTTCTCATTCTCTCATTACTCTGCTTCTTAATCAAAATAATCTGACATTAATATTGAACAGAGGCCCTCATGCGGTTATAGTCCCCCTGTGTGATCGGCTCGTATTTCGCCGGATTGTCCTGGTTAACACATGCTGGAAGACACTCAATCACAGTCGTCGGGTCAGGCGAAAGAAAGTACGGAATGGAATAACGTTCGCGTGTCATCCTGTTTGTGCCCGTAAAGCGATCGCTGATCTGTGGTAATCCAACTCGATGGTTGGTAGACCGGAGATAGTCTATCCCGTGAGTGTCGTTTATTTTCAGAGCAGAGAGAGGGGGGGGGGGACCATACCATTACTCCATCTCTGCAACAAGTCTCCCACATTCATAACAATCGCATTCTTCACTGGAGGTGCCGGTATGAAACCGCCTGGCTGCGCGGGATCCTCAACTTCCAAACCGCCGCAATCGTCCTGGAAGAGCATGGTTATCGAACTCCAGTCCGTATGAGCGGGCATGCGCGACATGGTCTCGTTTTCGAGAGCCTCGGCCGGAAGAGAAGGATAATGCAGCAATCGAAGCTGGTTATTGTGACCAGAATGTCTCTTCACTAGATACTCTTCATCGTCCAGTCCGATGCCGAGCGCGAGCGCGCGCATGATGTCCGAGGCAACGCCAAAGCATTCCCAGTAGAAACGCGTCATGAATCCTCGGAATTTGGGGAGCACATCTTCTGGAATCCATTGGTTGGGCTGGTCTTTGTTTTCGTCGCTGCCCATGTCATAACTTTCCTAGTCCGTCATCAGCGACGGGGATATGGACTCGAAATCGAGGGGCGTAAATAAAAGGTATAGCTACCTTGAAATCAGTCACCTCACGCAACTTTTTGATCCGCTCTTCGTCGTTTCCCTCACTCATAGCCTGAGAAACTTTTTCCAGTCCAGGCCACGAGTAGCCTCGATGCACCGCCCATCCCGCGGGATGGGGAGCTTTCATCTTATCTTCATTACTGAGAGCAAAAAACCGACGTGACCAGTCAAAAGCTTCGTCGAGTAAAGAGTCTGGCAGAGCGTGGTTGATGATATACACAAAGCCGACTTCCCTGCTGGCGCTGACGATTTGCTGGGCCACCTGGAGTCGGGATGTCTCGTCGGAGGAATTCTTCCACGCGGAGAAATCCACAATGGGTATTTGCGTTTCGCTAGATGGCATGATCTGTACTAGTTGACTCTGGGATATATGAAGTGATGGTTGGATATTCAGTGCATGTTGCAACAAGACAGTTCTTGAGGTTGGAAACAATCGTGCCCCACTTTGATACATGCATGCGTGGGAGTGTTCAACAGTGCATGTACGTGACATTTAAATTAAACCCAATTACTCTTTAGAAGTACGTAGAATGTAAACGGCAATTAAATGAATGGAAATTCTTTTCTTTTCTGATAGAAGAGTATCCGTGCAGCATGTAGACGCACTGAGAATCGATGACGTTTTTGTTTACTTACAGTCCGGTTGGCAATCGACACAGAATGGAACTGGAATAATCCGCGCCATAATACTAATATTCAATTTAAATCACTTTATTATTTCTTTTCTATTAAGACAACATAATAATGATTTTAATCGTGAATAGATGGGAGACAGATTGGGCAGCGCAGTGGGCCGTTGCCGTGGCAGGGTTAATTAGCGCTGTGCTCACCGAGACTTGCTGGTCCATCTCTGCTACCGATAAGCTCATCCAACCTTGTACATATCATCTCATTATCTCCATTGACGACTTGTCCACTGCCCTCGAATACACAACAACCGCATCCGGGCAGCCATGAAGCAGTCGTTGCTCTACCTCGTGGCAGCCCTCGGCTCTCTGTCTTGGTGCGAGGAACGCGCCCCATTCACACAACCGCTCGACCTCGAGGCATCCAGATACCAGGCATCGCGGATCCTGCGGATATTGAAACGAGACGACAACTGTCCGGCAAGCTACAGCGGATGCTCAGATCAGGGAGATTCCAACGTCTGCTGTCGCTCGGGGACGACCTGTACGGTAGACGCTGCAAATAACATCGCTTGCTGCCCGACTGGGGCAGTGTGCACTGGCACATTAGGTGCGACTGCGACGGGCAATGATAATGGCGGAGGAGGAGGACATACAACAACGACAACGAGCGGGTTTATGTTTCCACAGAGCACTACTGCTGGGGCCACAACGACATCTGCATCGCCGGCCAGCATCACCGGGTCAACGATTGCCGGAGCGGCATACCCGTTCATATATATCCCGACAAGCTTCGACAACGCGGCGACTTGCGTCTCGTACTACTCATTTTGCCAGGAAGAATACAACAGCTGCGTCGCCTCGCTCGGCGGACAGCATGGGGTGACGGTCGATGGCGGTGGAGGCGGCGGCGTAACGGTGCAGGGCAATCCAGCGCTGACTACAGCCCCGGCAGCAGTTTCTATATGCTTGAGTCTCAGCACGAGAGCATGCTATGGGCTGCAAGAAGGATATTGCACTACCTTTGGAAGCGCAACGGCCAGCGGTGGCAAGTTTGTTACTGGGAGCAACGCGCCGCAACGCAGATCGAGTTTGTCTGAGATTATGATTGCGGCCGCTGCAGGGGCTTTGGGGATGTTTTTATGATTTATGTCAGTGATAGATACAAAGCCATTGCGATGAGTTATGAGCGATTTAAGATGTTGATCTGATTTACTTTCTGGCGTTGTTGTTTTTTTTCTTTCTTTTGTTTTCCCTAGTGAGGTTGAGTTGTGTACAGTGTGCTACCTTTTCCAATTCATGTCTAAATAAGCATAATTAACATATTCGCCGTGGAATGTACGTGGTGCTGGAATGTGGCGATTCAACTTGATTCTTCTCTCTACGTACTTCACATGAAATCATTGTTTACATGGCTGGTCGCCGGGACAGCTATCGATAAGCTGTGGGGGGCAGCCTACAATCAAACAATTAATTACGATGCGACAAGGCATCAGATTATTCTCATTCTTATTGTTTACGGTGTCCTTGAGCATGAGAATCACTGGATTTTTCTCTTCAGATCCTGATTCTTGTCCTGTGTTGATTTTGTGGAAAAAACTCTTCATCGTCCGATCCAGCGGTGTGGCAGCCGGACTGTTCCTGACAGCTCAACCCTGCAGCCTGACCCATCCAGACAGCAACCTTGCCAGCTCTGCAGTGGATTTAGCCTGTTGCCGTGCTAATAGACAGCTAACTGCAACTAATTAGATTGGGCTGCGACGTGCGGTGAGGAGCGAGTCGAGACCTTTTCCAGCCGTGAGGGGTAACCGTTGTTGATTATCGCCGCCAGCGCAGAAACACCCCAGATCCTTTGTGAGCAACAGTCCAGCCATTTGATTAATTTGATTGATTATTACAGCCGCAGAAAAAACAGGTAGAAAAATTAACAAAAAAAAAAAAAAAAAAAAAAAACCGCCACGCAGAACAACAGCGTTGTTGATTGGCGATCGCCTCGGGAAATCGGGAGGCTGGTAACAAGAGAGGCTGGGGACGCTAACCGACCAGCAGCATCTTCTTCACTGGCAACTTTGGGTCTCTTCATCTTCTTTCATCTTCTTCCATCCATATGTGCACGGAATTTTGACGTCTGTATTTTCTGATTTGACCTCCGTTTACAGATTGACGCTCTGCTCCTGCTTTCAACACTTTGTTTACTTCCGAATCATCAACACTCGGGCCTGGTCAGGAATCATCCGGCACAATGCGTGCTTTCAGCACTGTGACCACGCTCTCTGTTATGCTCGCTGCCCTGTCGCAGCTTGCACAGTCGACACCTCTTCCGCCCGACGAACCACTATCGCAACCCGAGGATTCAGAATCTCTCGAAGAGCGAAGCAGCTGCTCGAATCCATGCGGCTACTACCAGCAACTGTGCTGCACCTCATCGCAGAAATGCACGACCAACAGCCTCGGCCAGGCTGAATGCGTTGATGGCTCGAGCGCAGCATCTTCCGGGTCCTGGCAGTACTACACCACCACCTTCACGCAAACCGACCTGGCAACTGTCACCTCCGTCTACAGCAGCTACATCACCGCCCCGCCCACCACCACGGCCACCTGTGCCTTTTCTCTCGGCGAGAGCTCATGCGGCACGAGCTGCTGCAGCGTTGACGAAACCTGCGACAACGGCGTGTGCGTGATGGGCAGCTCGAGCGAGGAGGCAGCCACAGGCACCGCGTTGCCCCCCACTCGCCCAACAAGCAGCGGCGCTGAGACAATCACCGCGACAGCCTCTGCAACCACCACCGTCGGCTTCATTGCCCCCGTCGCAACCAACGGGTCCACTGTCGTCACCGGCGCTTCGGGCGGCCACAGCGGTCTCAGCGGAGGCGCCATTGCAGGGATTGTGGTCGGCGTGATTGCCGGCGTGTTTCTGCTTATCTTGCTCTGTATCTGCTGCTGTATCCGGGGTGCCATTGATGGGCTGCTCGCCCTGCTCGGTCTCAAGCCCCGCAAGCGCAAGGAGACAACGTACGTGGAAGAACACGTCTCGCACCACTCGCACGGCGCTGCGCCCCCCCGACGCACCTGGTTTGGAACACGGCCGTCGCGCCCGGACAACGAAGAGAAGAAATCTGGCTTGGGCACGCTGGGCTGGATCGCCGTCATTGCGGGCGCCGTGGCCTTGTGTCTTGGATTGAGGAGACGGCACAAGGAGGAGGACGAGAAGAGCGAATACAGTTATGGACCTGGCAGCTCTTACTACTACTACAGTGACTATACCTATCCAAGTGAAAGTGAGTTGCCTTGTTGAGACATGGTAAAAAAGAAACAAAATAGCTAACGACTTGACAGGCAGTGCAAGCACAGAAGATCGCAGAACGCGGCGAACGCGCGATTCTAGATCGGATCGGCGGTCATCGCGTCGGTGATGCAAAAAGATATTATCTCAACTGAATTTCTTTGTTTGCATGTGTTTGCATGACGGTGAATGAGTTCACTCGGCGTTTTGATGTTTATGTTGCCAGCGGTATTCACGAATGATTTTATGGGTCAAATGTTGTAATGACGGGATGTATATGTATAAGTTGGTATAATGTATATAAAGGAAAATATGTATTAGATAGGGACACAAGTCCAATATTGAAGAATTCCATCAATTGAGTTCTACATGCATTCGATGCATCTTTATATCATCAACTGTCACTTATAACGTAATCGGACACCCACCCGGCCACTTCCGCCCGGAAAAGCGTTCTATACTATCTTCAAATCTCAATTTCTAACCCAAAATAACAATTATATACAAAAAATTAAATTACTAATACGATTAGGGCATCCAGTTATTTTATCCCCTGTAATTCCACAACCACTACACTAGAATTGACATTGTATAAGTGGTTGAGAGGCTAGAAGCTCTGGCTTGGCCAGAGTAGTAGTATCAGTTTAAGATGCCTCAATCTGACTTTATATAAGTGCCTGAGTCTCTTCTCTAGTAATTCCTTACTTATAAGATATTTGCTTTTTTGATTGTCTATGTTTTTGTTTCTCTTTCTTATATATAATCTATAGATCATGGACTTCTTTCCCTAGAAGTATAAGGCTATTTATAGTTATCTTATATACTTTAGATATCTAATTAATTACTTTATCAATTGAATCTAATAGACTTCTTATATACTAGCTTATATACCTCTTAATTATACTTAATTAGTACTAGATCTATTAAAGATTTTTATTAATATAGTAACTACTCTAAGTATGTCTTTTAGTTTAGCAAGATCATTATAGATAAGAATTAGTTCTTGATAAGTCTTAGCTATTATATTATTAATCTAGTTTTGTTAGTAGTCTTTTAATAATTAATAAAGATATTTAATAAAAAGATAAATATCTTTTAGTAGTATCTTAAATATATCTCTATCTATTATAATTTATTAAATGTGATAAAGATAAATAACTATTTCTTTAGTATCTCTAATCTTCTTTAATATCTATTTAATAATATATATTAGTCTTTAATAATATTTCCTTTCTTCTATAGTCTTTTTATAAGCTATTTCTAGGTTTAAATCTCTTTATAAAAAGGAAATATCTGCTGCTTTTAGAGTATCTTAATTATTCTATTAATATAGATTTAGCTTATTCTTTTATTATATATTAAGATTTTGAAATTCTCTAAGAAGTTATTCTATTTAAGATAGAATAATATAGAGTTTAAGTATATTAGTTTCTAGATTAATAATTAGATTTTCTACCTTAGGGATATTAATTAAGCTAATAGTTTTATCCTAGATAAGAAACTAATTATACTCTATTAGAAGCCTTAGTTAATATTATTTATAATTTTTAGATATTTTAATTATGAAAGAGAGAAATTTAAAAACTAATAATCTATTAGTTAATTTTAGTAAAGAGGTTAAATTTATATTTAATAGAGTTATTAAATATATTAAATGCTATCGATACCATACCTATTACAAGGCTCCCTGCTGTTACTAGATCTATGTTAATTGTGAAAGATTTAAGGAATAAAATTTATGAATTAGTTTATATCAATATAAAGCCTAATAATATAAAAAGCTTAATGTACTTATAAGTTTAGGTTGGCTCAGTATATCACTGAATTTTATTATTCATCACCAGCATCTTCATACTTGGTGAGATTGCTTACACGTGGTCTCAGCTGATTCGTTGATATAAATGCGACCCTGCAAGAGTTGTCACATCACAATGGTTTCATCCAAATGCAAGACGACCAGTCCGGAAAGATCGTACTACATGGTGATAGGGCGACATGCACGAATATCCAGGCGAGAAATCTCTTGGCTTTACGCTGACTGGACAGTTCTCACCGACCGAGGAGCTGTCAGACCATCGCATGTCCTAGAGGGTTGACCTGGTCTATAAGCTTCATTGATTGATCTGATCACCACCTAAGCAAGGTAATGACTAAGCTTTCTGTTTGGATGTTCGGTCAAAATGGTCTACGATGACGTCATAATATTCCAGTTTATTGATTGGCCCTTTATATTGCAAGCCTAAATGTGCTACCTGTCGGATATACTGTCAGATAGACACTGGAATATTCAGAGTCACTTCGGAATTTGGATATCCGGTTGACCCAAAAATTTACAGACACGCCTTCTCATATGGGCCATTTTCCGTGGAAATTGCCAGCATTTACGCCATCAACGCGAGCGGTATCCGCGCCACTGAGCTACGAATAAACCCCTCAAGATAAGATATGAGGCCTATATTTTGGGATGGCCAAAAATAGATTTGCGAACCAACCAGTACGGGGCAATGACTACGCTTTCTGGAGGACCCGCGATAAACCTCGGGGGAATGGAGACTCATCAAAGTGGGGCTAGATCTCTGAGATGACTAAGCTGCCGTTTTGGTCTGGGAAAACCTGACCATGCACAGACCACATGCCAGTTAACGTATTTCACAACCAACCCGGTCCACCCAAGCATGCCGGTCCACCCCCCCGGTAAAATCGACTTATATTGACCAAAATGTCACCATTTATCACATTTACTATATAATTTCTATACTAAATTGTTCGGACAGTATGTGCGAACATGACCAACCTGCTTACAATTAGAATAGGTCCATGGCGCGCGCCTGCGTGCCCCTAAAGCGACTTCTGGATTAAGCAATTGTAAAGCTCTCTGCGCTGTCAACGCCGCTATAGTGATCTCTCGGCCTTCGGAAACTGTCAAAATCCTGGGCCTATTGATAGGCTTACCCCTGGTTATATGCTTTTGCTTCTAGTAATTGTTTACTGCTTATAGATTATAATTTTTTTGCATTAATATAGTAGCAGAACTTATTATTAAAGAGCAACCTTTTATTAACTAATTTAACGCGCGCTTTATAGATAAATTTAGATTAGTAAGATAGTATCTTATAAGCTGATCTATAGTATTTATTTAATAAATTAGATTTTTAATATTATTTAGTATTTTTAGTAATCAATTTATAAAGAAATAACCCATACTTAGTAGAGTAGATATTTGTAATTAAATGTTAAGCTTAGATAGTACATGTTCTTGATTAAATGAAAAAATCTTTATTACTATAAAGCCGCTTTTTATATTTTATATAGAGTAGATTTTATCTTAGATTTCTAAATATATTATAAGAAAATTATCTTTATTAATATAATTAATACTATAGTATATCTAGTTCTTAACTGCATGTGAGAGGGTTATTCGGAAAGCAGGCGAAGCACTGGATTTGGCAACTAAATGTATATGTAGATATGTGTACAAACTGATTGCTAATAGGTGGCATATTCGCCGTACGTGCGGTAGGAGTAATTCCTTGCTCCACTAGTGCTTTGGCAAATGTCACGTGAGGCTTTCCAAGGGTGCCAAATATGCATCCAAGGGGTTATATACTGGATATAACATCTGGAACCTCACATTCTCTCCCTATTTCAGAGAATCAGCATTATGCGCTAATTTAAGCTATATACAGATAATAGATAATCTATTTCTATAAAGATACTAATTTTCCATAGCTGTATAGCTCATGTAGCAATATAGATATATACTATATCAATTACTATATGTATTATCTAGCATAGAAGATATAGATTAATGGTCACACATAACTCTTAATTATTATTATTATAAAAATTATATTATTATAGAAGTATTAAATTTTTTTTTTTTCTTTACTATAATATTTTACTCCTCTATACTACTTTCTTATCCTTGCTTTTTTTTATACTGTGTTGTTTTCTATATTTTTTAAATAAATATTATACTATCATAAGATATATATATTATAATTAATTATCTTAATTACTAATTTAAAGATCTATTACTAACTTAAGATAGTACCTTATATATTAAACTATAGCATTACTACTTATATTATCTTTATAGCTAAATATACTAACATTAAAAAATCCTCTATAAAAAGATAAAAGATTTATAATATTTCTTTACTTATATTTAAATTACTATTAATTTAGTAAATTAATAATCTACTATTCTCTCTATACTGTCTATATCCATTATCTATAAAGATAAAAAGTAGATTCTATTCTATTAGTGCTATCTTTAGGTATTTAAAGATATTAATAATACACATCTATTCTTCTATATTAGTCCTTTAGAACCTTATAATTACTATATATAGCTAAAAAAAACTATCAGTAATTATTTATTAGTATATTTATATATAGATTATTTTTATTTATATATTAATATATATAGATTTCTTCTATACAGAAGACTGTTATTTATTATATTATTAAGCTAGTAGTAGATTAGACTAATAATTAAAAGAAGATACTATATAAGGTTAATATAGCTATATATTATATCCCTATTCATTACCCTGCTATTATCAGTAAGAATAAGTCTATAATTATCTTTATTACTATTTCTATTATTTTTTTTTTTAAAGTAACTAGCTTTATATCTTAGATAGTAAATATTTTTTCTTTTTAGTATTCTAAATAAATATCTATATTAACTAGTAGATTAATAGCTATACTAGATCTCTTTATAGATCTCTTTATCTACTATAGCTATATTATTCTCTTCTAGAAGAATATCTTTAAGTATAAGTAGTATAATCTTATACTTATCTATCTTACTTATAATATTTTAGTTATAAATACTGCTTTAATAGATTATCTTATCTATTTTTATAGTATTTAGTTATTATCTTTAGGTATTAAATTCTCTTTTATATTAAATTTTTAGACTGTTAAGATACTTTATATTGTTTTATAAGGTTTTTTTTTTATTTTATATTTAGTTTTTTATATTATAGATATAAACTTTAATTTTAAATTTAAGAATTTTTTTTTTTTTTATTTCTATTTTTTCTTCTAATATATAATTTTAATATTATAAATTTTTTAGTTTTATATTAAAGATAGATATTAAATATTTAAATATTTTTTAATATCTCTTTTAGTTTTTAGGTAGCTTTTTTTAATAATTATTCTTTCTACTAAATTAGATATTAGGCTTATTAACTCTATATCTTTTTTTAAATAATATTTTTTATTATATATTTAGATATACTATCTACTAAGATTAAATTATCTAATTTAAAATTTTCTAAGATAATATAGAAAGATTTTAATAAAAAAATATAGAATATAGAATATAATTTTTTATATCTTAAAATAAAATTTAATTAATATATATTAGTTTTCTAAATTTCTAATATTTAAAATAGATCTATTTATCTATTATCTAGCTTTTTTAAATATTAAAAGAAGATTATATTCTTTATCTAAAGTATAATATAGTCTCTAACTTTATACATCTTCTTTTATCTTTAACAGTTATAATACTTTATTTAGGATTCTTTTATCTATTCTAGGTAGTTCTAGAGCTTTTTCTATATATTTTAAAGATCTTAGATTTTCTATTCTATATATATATTACTCTTTTTAAGTTTTTTTAATATATCTATCTGTAGATCTTTTATAAATTTTATTAAGATTTCTATTAGTATCTTATTAGTTATACTATAATAGCTATTATTATATATATACTATGCTATTAGGATTTACTAGGGCTAGTCTGTTTGTTTATAGCTTATATAGTATTAGAAATAGTATTCTATTAGTTGATTTTAATATTTAGTCTATTTATCTGTCTGTAGATATATAGTAATAGATAATTAATAGATAATTCTTAGATAAAAATATATAGTCTGTTAAAATTTGTTAATAAATAGTTTATCTTAATCTAATACTATATAATTTAGAAATATAATCTATTAGATTAGATTTTTATAGAATAATTTTATTAGCTTTTTAGTCTTTAAGATCTTTTAAATTAATAAATAAATATAATATTTTAAAAAGAAGTTTACTATAATTAATATAGTATTAATAGTTTTTTCTTATCATTTTATTAAGAGTAATCTAGTTATAAAATTTATAATAATAATTTTAAAAAATTTAAAAAGGATTAGTAGAGACTTTAATAATCTATATTCTTTATACTAATATACCTTTATATACTGATAAATAATATAAATTTAAATATAGTACTTAATATTAAACTCTATTACTAGCTAAAAGTATTTCTAGTGTATAGCTACTAATATTTAGTCTCTACTAAAATAGCCACCTTATATATTATTATAATTATTCTTTATAATTTCTGATTATAAGGCTTTATCTGATAAGATATAGGTTATATCTTTATATTAAAGTAGATTACTATTTCTAATACTCTAATTTAAGTTTTTAGTTTTATAAATATTTTCTTAAAAATCTTTTAATTTTTTCTATATAAAGGCATTTCTTTATTAATAGATCTAAAAGAAGGTCTCTATATCTAGCTTTATACTAATATAGACTGTTTTAGTCTTTATAGCTTTAGTAGTTAGAGATTATAATACTAGAAGCTCTAGATCTTCTATATTATTAGTAATAATACTCTTATCTATAAAGATATTCTTTTCTTTAGATCTATAGATTTTAACTTTGTTAGTAGTAAAAAAATCTTTTTAAGCTTTTTTAATATATATTATTCTATTTATAGAGTTTATATATATTTAAAAAAGAATATTTGATTCTTTATTAATAGTGAATATCTCTCTGTAAAGCTTTTCCTATAATATAAAAAGTATTATCATCTTATTCTTAATATTATTTATATAGTTGAGATGCTGGCTTAATATATTTATAGGATTCTTTAATCTAGGGTAGTACTCTATATTAAAATTAAATATTAAGAGATACTCTATCTATTAAGTTTAATATCTAGATAGTATCTTTATTATAGTAAAGTACTGTAGGTTATTATAGTCTATCAAGATTCTTATTAGGTATTAGCTATTTTTTAAATATTATTACTAATATATAAATATATTAATTATAGCTATTAATTTAGTATTATAAGTCTTATATCTAATTTTTAGTTCTTATAACTTTTAGGATTAATAGATAATAGAGTATTACTTATTATCTTTAAATAATTAGATAAGTATTATATCTAAAGTATCTTCTAAAATATCTATCTTTAATTTTATAGATTTAGTAAGATTAAAATACTAAAATAAGAATTTTTAATAAAATAAAATTTTAAATTTTTTAAATATTTTTATAGTTTTAAAACTTAATAAATTAGAATTTTTTTTTTATTTTTAGTATTTAGAAGTTCTATTTATAGTTTCTTTAATAAGTTTAGTTAGTATTTTTATTATTTTTAAGAATTTTAGAATAAAATTATAATAGAAGTTTATAAATCTTAGAAATAATTAAATTTCTTTAATAGTTTATAACTTTAATTACTTTTTAATAATTTAGACTTTATCTTTTTTTATTATTATATTCTTAGAGCTTATATTAAATTCTAGATATTTAATAATATTAATATTAAAGCTATATTTATTTAATTTATAATATAATTAATATTTTTTTAATCTTTATAGTATTTCTTAAATCTAAATTTTATAATCTATAGAATTCTTAGAATAGATCATTATATTATCTAGATAAACTACTATATAGATATTTAATAGATCTAATATAGCTTTATTAATATAAGCCTAGAATATTACTAATATATTAACTAATCTAAATAATATTATATTATATTTATAGTAACTATATCTAGTTTAGAAAGTAGTTTTCCACTTATCTTTACTTTTTATTTTTATATAGTAATATATATTTTTAAGATTAAGTTTAATAAAGATTTTTACTTTAAATAGTTAGTCTAAAGTTTCTAATATTAAAGATAATAGATATTAGTTTTTTACTATTATAGTATTAAGGCTTTAATAGTTAATATATAGTTAGAAGCTTTTATTCTTTTTTAGAATAAATAATATAGAAGTTCTAGCTAGACTTTTTAATAGTTTTATTTAGTTTTTTTCTAAAGTAATCTTTAAATAGGCTTTTAAAACTTTTTATTTAAATTTAATAAATCTATATATTAATTTATAAGATAATATTATATCTAATTTAAGATTAATAGTATAGTTATAAATTATATATTTAGATAATATATCTATAGCTTTTTCTAAAAAAATATTTTTATATTTTTAAAGATATTTTAAAAGCTTCTATCTTAATTTTATTATTAATTTTTATTTCTTAGATCTATTTAATAATATTTTAATATATCTTTTACTATTAAATCTAGCTATATATAGTCTTAATTTACTAATTCTAAATATATTAAGTAGTATTTAATATATAATATATCTAGTTAGAAGCTTCTTTCATATCTTATATAATATTAGAATTTTAACTCTTTTTATACTAATATAAGATTTATAAATTTAGTAATTAGTAATTTAATCTATATTAAGATCTATTATCTAAAGCTATAGTATTCTTAATATAAGGTTATAATTATTAATATCTATTATATTTAATATATAGTCTGTAATTTAGAGAAGATCTTTGGAATCTATAGCTTTGATATCTAACTTATACCTACTATAGGCCTAGATCTAATATCTATTAATAGCTTTTACTCTTTAAGATGCCTTATATAAATAGAGTCTTAGCTTTTCTATTAGATCTTAATCTATAAAATTTTCTTAAATTTTACTATCTATAAATATTTGAAGTATTAGAGCTTTAACTATATCTAGAAGCTTTATCTTAGCTATTAGGAGTTATTCTGATTTAGAGTTATCTTTAAGTATAATATTAGAATTAATCTTTAATATAGCTATTGTATTTAATAGTTAGGATTTTAGTTTTTTAAATTATTTATATTTCTTTAATCTTTTTTAATCTTTAAATTTAGATATTTTTTAAATTAATAGTTTAGTTAATTATATTTGAAGTAGTTTTAGCTATTTATATTATTTTTATATTAATCTTAGTTTTTAATATCTCTCTTTAGAGATCTTTTTTAAGGTCTAGGTTTTATACTGGGTCTTTACTATTTGTCTATTAGCTAGTCTCTTAGCCTGTTGCTATTCTTAGATCTATAGTATAGCAATATAGATCTTTTCTAGTATAATACTCTAACTTTTTATTAATTTAGTATTAAATTTTCTACTTTCTAAAAAAATATAATAGTTATTTTATAGCTATTTAATTTATTTTTATACTTTTAAGCTTTACTCTAAATATTTAGAAGAATTTTAATCTAGAATTATTTTATTTACTAATCCTTTATATATTTAATATCTATTTATTCTTTCTATATATAAAAATATTATATAAATTTGTATATAGATTATTTCTTTTTTTATTTAATATTAATATATTAGTATAGGATTTTAATTTAGAGAATATTAAGATTATTAAAAATTTATTATAGATAGTTTTTAAAATTATCTTAATTTATATTTACTATATCTCTATATTTTTTTTAGAATATAGAGTATTATAGAAAATAGAATTAATTTAAGTTATCTATCACTTTATTAATCTTGTATTTTAGATATATAATGTATTATCTTAAATATCTTTTAAATTAAGATTTAGCTTTCTTTATAAATATTTTATATTTATTATAGATTTTATTAATATAAGAATTATTTATTTTAAATCTTAGAGGATATTTATTTATAAGAGTATTAGTTTAGAGATATTTTTCTTCTATAACTATATTAATAGTAATAGAATATTAGATTTAATTTTAAATTTATAATATCTTTTATTTTAGCTCTACTATATAGACTTATTATTTAAGATATTTATTAATCTTTTCTAACTTAGAAAGTAATATAGAGTCTAACTATTCTTTTATAAGTTAGATAGATATCTTTTTTAAATCTAATAGTATAGATTTAGATATCTAGACTTATATTTAGTCTTTCTCTTATAATATCTTTATAAAGATTATATTATTTATAGACTTAGATTAAGATAATGCCTATTTAGACTCACTTAGGTTTTACTTAGAGATAGTGGTTATAGATATTTTTCTAGTAGTGATTATTTCTAAATGTTTACTAACTCTCCATTAGAAGGTATAGAGCAATTAGAATATAAGAGGATTATTTGGAAAGCAGACAAAGTACTAGATTTAGTAACTAAATATATATGTAGATATGTATACAAACTAATTGCTAATAGGTGGTATATTTGCCGTATATGCGGTAGGAGTAATTCCTTGCTCCGCTAGTGCTTTGGCGAATGTCACGTGAGGCTTTCCGAGGGTGCTGAACGTGCACCGAGGGGTTATATACTGGATATAACGTCTGGAGCCTCACAGAGATAATCCTCGCTTATCTAGATTTAATATCCATTTAATAAAGAAGTCTTTATCATTTTGAGACAACTTATATCTATTAATATAAGTTTTAGCTTTATATCTAATACTATTAATTCTATCCTGAAGTATTGTCTAAGAAATAATATAAATTCTTACAGCTTTATAAATACTTTGAATTTTTCTATTTTTCAAATCGGAAATTGCTAATTAAATCTTCCCTTCTATTGCAGGTGAATTTAAAGACTTTTTGGTTTGAATTGGTGGTATATTGACGCGTTGAATCATGTGGAATTGTTATGGGATGCGTTTCCGGGCGGAAGTGGCCGGGTGGGTGTCCTGGCCGGGTGGGTGTCCGATTACGTTAAGTGTTGAACCTATAAAGATCAGATTCGGTCTAGTTGATTCTTGATTAGTCAGGGTAATTCTAACTAACGTAACCTGCAAGCGAGCCGCCACTGCAAGCGAGCCGCCACTTCCGACCGGGAAAAGCGATCTATATGAATTTCAATCTCAATTTTCAAACTGAAATATTAACTATATATAAAAAATTAATTACTAGTACGATTAGGACATCTAGTTATTTTATACCCTATAATTCCACACCCACTACAGTAAAATTGACGCTATACAGGTGGTAAAGAGACTAGAAGCTCAGGCTCAGCTGGACCAGGACCAATAGTTTGAGATGCCTCAATTTAACTTTGTATAAGTGCCTGAGTTTCTTCCCTTATAAATCCTTGCTCATGAGATATCTGCCTTCTAGATAGTCTGCGTTTTTGTTTCTCTTTCTTATGTGCAGCCCGGAAATTATGGACTTCTTTCCTTAGAAGTATGAGGCTATTCGTGGTCATCTTATATGCTTTAGTCATCCGGTCAATTGCCTTATTAACTGAACCTAATGAACTTTCTGTATGCTGGTTTATACGTCTCTTGATTGTTATTAATTAACGCTTAAATTGACGTGGATTTTGTGATATTTGTAAGCAGGATAATTATATATTGCTTGATTGACTTGGTAGTGGTATAGAGGTCTTAAGCTGGACAGTAAGCTGTTAATAAACTTAATTTAGATTAAATAGAACTAATCCAGTTGCTGCGAAGCCATTCCGAATAGTCTTAGCTTTATATGTCATCGTATGGGCCTCCAGAAATGCAGTAAGAAAGTTAATTTTATTAATATGATTGAATCTATATCTTATCCGCTGCTTAATAAGCTGTTCATATTTCTGCTTTATAACTATAAAACAGCTAACATCGAGAGGTTGCAAGAGATGAGAGGAATGTGGAGGCATGTAGACTGGAATAATATTATTCTCAATACATGTATGGTCAAATTCTGCAGTTAAATAGCTTCTATAGCTATCAAGAATCAGCATTTGATATCTTTCTATTACTCTGTCATTTGTATAAGGAATAAAGTAATTTTAAAGCCAATCTATGCTAATTTTGTTAGTTGTCCATCCATTATCGCTAATATTGATTTTCTAATTAACTGGAAGAGTCTTAAACCAGTCTTTTTGAGAGTATTTTTTCACTTTAAAAATCATGTACGAAGGTAAAGCCCATCCAGTAGAGTTGACTATCTCAATTAAAGTTATCTATTCTTGATTGCTAGGTTGTAAAAGCTTCGGACGGTTATATTAATCACTTCCAGTAATAACCTTTGCAGTTGCACAGAGACCTATTGCAAAGCTAGTTTCATTAAAATTGTAGATATCTTCTGGTAAGATTCTATATTGCGAAATAATCCCTTGTACGCGCCCAAAATACTCTTCAATTATCTTCAGATCTTTGCATTTAGTATGTTCGTAATTATATCTTTGTGAAAATCTTAATTTGATCTCTAGATGACGTTGAATAAGATTATATACCTATCTTTCTCCAACCTATTGATTTTCATGCTGTACAAGAAGAATATTGGCTATATCTCGTACTATAGAAGGTCAGGGAGGTAATCCTCGCTTATCCAAGTCTAATATCCATTTAATAAGTGATTCCTCTTCAAATTTAGTCAATTTATGATTATTGACGCGTATTTAAGACCTTTATTGAGTGCCATTAAGTCGATCTCATAGAGTTGTCCGAGGAACATCATAAATCTTTGCCACTCACCCAATAGTCGATATTTTTTTATTCTGTAAATCGGAAATAGCCAATAAGATTCTTCCTTCTTTTTCCCGAGAATTTGACTGGTTTTTATTGCGAATTGGTGGCATATTAACGCGTTGAATAAATTGGGGTTGTTATGGATGGTGGTTTCCGGTCGGAAGTGGCGGCTCGCTTGCAGTGGCGGCTCGCTTGCAGGTTACGTTAGAGATAAGAAATTATTATTTAATCAGGTAAAACGTCCATACCCAGCCAACTGGCTATGACAGACAGCGGTTCTATCTAGGCTTATGGGGGCCTATTAGGGTAGGGGGGATTCCCCTATAAGGGTCCCCTCACAAGCCTCATAGTGGAATCGTACATTAGGGATATCTGGCGCTTTCCTCGCCCCAAGCCGCTTATATGCGCAGGGCGATTCGGGGTTTTTAAGTGGACGGTAGACCCACTGCCCCCTCCTTATAGCCAATAACGTTAGGGCATTACCAGCCGATAGCGGGCTGCCCACCCCCACTATCCTTCCCCCTCGCGCTCACCCTCGTCTAGGTCCTCAATCCCCCAATTATCTGCTCTATAGGCCTGTTCCTCAGCCTGCTTGTCGTCCTCCTGCATCCTAACCGCCCCGATAAATGCCAGTAGCGCTTTAGTGGCCTTAGGGTCCCCAAATAGGCGGGCTTCAGGTGCCACTTCACCAGGTCGTGGGGCCTCGACCCCTGCCCGGGCCAGATCTTCCAGCAGCTTCTCCCGCTAGCGGCGCCATTGTCGACAGTCAATAATAAGATGCTTTATCATCTTGTTACCCCTAGAGCACCCTAAGCAGGCCGGTGAGTCCTAGGCCTTGATTCGGTGCAGATAGGCCCCAATAGAGGTATAGCCGGTCTTGAATTGATAATAACGCTGTGCTAGGCGTTTACGAGTGCCTACTGTCACTAGATCTAGTTTCCAACCTTTAGAGGGATTATAGGCTTGTTCTGGTCGCTGGGCACGCTTTGCGAGCGCCTTAGTAAGCCAGTTGGCTTTAATAGCCCTAGAAGCCTCGGTACATGTACGCCGGACGTATACTAATAAGATGCCCAGGTATTTGTCTGTTGTGGTCTTCCTTACCGCTTTTTTGACGGCCTTATCGGCTTTCTCGTTGCCTGGGACCCCCTTGTGGCCTAGAACCCAGCATATAGTGACTCTGCGGCCGGTGGCCTGCAGTTTCCTGGCCAGGTCATATACCCACAGCGTCAGGGATTGCCCTGGGCCCGATTGGGCATATTAAAGTCTGCTTATAGCGACCTAGGAATCTAGGCGTACCCTAATCGGCTCTATAAGGTTGTCTGCGAGCGCTCTCTTTAGGGCTTCGATTACCCTAATAAGTTCAGCGTCAAAGACTTCAAAGCCTAGGTCTAGTGGCGTCAACCGCCATCTCTAAAGCCTATTTGGTGGCTTATAGGCTATCCCAGCGTCTATACGCTTGTCGTCTAGCCTAGAGCTATCTAAATAGAGGTTAGTGCCCCCTAGAGGTTCTAGAGGGTTAATAGCTTCTTATATAGCTGTTTCCGGATCTTCTACCCTAAAATCAAGTGGGATAGATCTATTGTTATAGCCTATAGTGCATTCAAAGCCCCTAAGAGATCAATGGCTATGGCCTCTCGTACCCTGCGTGCCAGGCCTATGCCCAGCGTCTAGGGGCCTTGGCGAGTCGGGGTTGCCCAGGCTCGATCCCCAAGCGGTTATTCTCCAGGCTGCGCGTGGGCATCGCCCTCCCGCAGGCTTATAGGGAGTATTTCTGCTATAGAGTGGCCTAAAGGGAGCCCAAGCAGCCTAACAGCATAATAACGTTGTTTTGTGTCTAATAGGGCTTCTACTGGTTCTAGAGCTGCTTCTCGCACCAATAGCCCTACTAGAGTGATGTATAGTATACCTGTTACTGTCCGAGTCTAGCTGTTGATTAGGGTCTGTATGCCCCCTAAACGGTCATTTTAGCTATGCCATTAAAGCTCTACTCTATATAGAGCTACTGCCTGGGCGGTAGCTTTTTGGATACGCTATACTAGGCCTAGGGAGAGGCCTTAGGCTCTGCATAGTGCCTAAATCCGTTTCTCCATATTCTAGCCCTTCTGCAGACGATGCCTATAGTGAGCTTTTAGGGTAAGCTTAGGGTCTAATAAGACCTCTAATCACTTAGTAATTTCTAGAGAGAAGGCTACTACAGCTTCCCCTATTTATATCTAGGCACATCTAATTCAATCCTTAAGTTCTTTACCAGTAGCCCTAGAGAATAAGATAACTTCTATTTTCTTAGAGTTAAATTAGACGTCATTAGCGTGTCTCTAATCGATAGTGGCTTTAGCTGCTTCTTCTAGCTACGTGTAGATCTCGAAGACTGAACTGCCCTAGGCTATAAAACCGATATTGTTAGTATAAGATAAAGGCTTTATCCCTAGGACTCGGAGCTCAATAGCCCGGAAGACCCCCTAAATATAGATTAGAAAAAGGATTAAGGAGACTAGTGAGCCTTAAGATAGCCTAGACTCTATAGACTATTCTAAGGTCTTATAGCCATCAATTATAAAGCTAACCCGCCTGTCTATAAGAAAGGATAAGATCTATCTTATAAGGTCATTATCTATATCTATAGCTTCCATAGCCTCCTCTAGCTTATAGGGGTCAACATGATCGAAGGCCCCCATAATATCTATAGCTTCCATAGCCTCCTCTAGCTTATAGGGGTCAACATGATCGAAGGCCCCCATAATATCTATAAAGATAGCGCCTATTAGTTGCTTTTAGGATCATCTTTGGTGTATGGTTTGCACCAAGCAGGCTACCGCGTCAATGGCCTCCCGGCCGCGCCTGCAGCCCATCTGTCTGGGGTGTAGTGCCTTCTAAGCCTCGCATCAGTCCACTATAAGGCCTGCTGCTAGCTTCTTAATAACCTTATCTAGGTAGTTAAGTAGGCTAATTATCCTCTAGGCCTTTATCTGGGTATAATTAGGCTTATTTTGCTTCTAGAGTAATACGTCTTTAGCAGTCTTCCAGGCGCCTGGATATACTCTTAATCAGAAGCACTACCTAGCTAATACTATGATCTAGGGGGATTCTAACGCTCAAAGCAGTCTATAGACTTTAAAATTCAGTCTATCGATGCCTGGGGCTTTCTTAGTACTTTGACTAAATAGGGCCTGATATACCTGCTCAGGTGTTATAAGCGTGTGGGCGAGTCCGCCAGGCCATTCCCTTGGGGGGGTGTTTCGGGGGGCGTTGGGGAACGCTATTTTTCGGATTAGGGACTCTTTATCGGTAAGAGTCGTTGCTAGGCTTGTTCCTAGATCAGGGTCTTACAATGCTGGTGTAGTGGGATTATTAGGGGGCTTGGTATAACGCAGAGCCGCCCAACATCTATTAAGGTCGTCTAGGGGGACTTTAGGGCTTTGTACGCCCTGTTCCCCCTCTAGAAAGGCTTCCCAGCATGTCCTTTTTGCGGACCGTATACACTGGTAGTAGGCAGCTCTCGCATCCTTATAGCTGGCTTCTGTGCAGGCTTAGGCCTGCCACTGCTTGCGGGTTGTAGCCCATATGCTCCGGGCATGCCGTAGCTCTGGCTTCCACCAACGCTTAGAGCGTGCATAAAGCCGTACTACTTTGGCATGCTTATCAAGTATATCAGTTAGGGTGTTTTGCACCTAATCAGCTTCCCTAGTAAGATCTTCCTCAGTGCATTGATCACTAAGGAGGGAGGGTAGCTTGCAGCTTCTACAGCCCAGGCTGCAGACGCCTGTTTTAAGACATCTTCGTCTGCTTGCAGGGCCTTTATTTGCCATCCAGTAATCTCCCTAGAGGTGTCTCTTAGAGATAGTTGTTCTAGGGCTTCCCAGGCTAGAACGATAAGTTCATGATCTGACGTTATAGCCCTATCTCTATCAATCTCCCAGGCTTGTAGAGGCCCTAGAGTTGGTAAGGATAGCGCTAAGTCGATAATCGACATCTCTAAGGTTCGCTTATAGCGGGTGGCCTCCCCTAGTGGGTTATTGATATATAGCGAGTACTTCTCAATAAGCTGTTCTAGGGGCTCTGTGTTAACCTGGGCCGTGGCTAGGGGGTTCCATATAGGGCTATGGGCGTTAAAATCCCCCACTAATAAGCATCTGTCTACTATAAGAAAGCCCCAATTAGCGTCCTTAATCACCTTACGTCGCCTAGGAGAGGCTCCCTACCAGCGGCAACTGGCCTCAACCTATACGTCATAGTAGTTGACAATTCTAGTGCGACGGGAGGCTTGCCTATTAGTTATTAGGGCTTCCCATATGTCTAGGGCCTGTAAATAGAGATGATCTATTAAATTGATATGATTTTCAACCCTAATAGCCCCTATAAGGTCTTTCCGGACTGCTATAAGCACCTGTTGGTCTCGCTTATCCCTACCTGGCCAGTAGAGCAGGTAGCCTGGATAGGAGAAATCGTTAAGAATATAGAGCTCTTGTAGGCATATAATGCCTATTTGCTGCTCTATCCCCGCTTCTAAAGCCCCTAGAGTTACAGGGTACGTGCGGCCACAGTTATGCTGAATGATTAATATTGATAGGTGGGGCAGCTCCGAGCGTTAGGGGGCATAGAGACGAGTAGAATAGGGGGGAGGACGGTAGAGCAGTATCTATAGCGTCCTCTATATCCTCATCAATAGGTTCTTGCCCCTGTTCCCTAGGGGGGGCCTTAGAGCCTATAGGGGGGGCCTTGGAGCTTATAAGAGGGGCTTCAGGGCTTATAGAGAGAGTGCTTTCATCGTTAATGCCTTCCCAAGCTTCTCACTGAGGAGGGGGAAGTGGCATAACAACTTCAATACTAGGAGTGCGCTTATAGAGGCGCTGATGGACCTCTCGAAGCTTGGGGCAGCTTAAGGAGTCGGCCTGGTGGCTTCCCCCGCAGTTACTACACTTAGTAGGTGTGTGTAGGCATAGATAACCTGTTTTAGCGATGCAATCTAGTACATTGCAGGTGTGATCTCAGGCTTTGTGGGGGCCGGCGCATACTAGATAGAGCTCCGGCCGGATGCCGCAGACCCTATAGGCTCGGTGGCCAATGCCGTAGCACCAGGTGCAGACTGAGTCCTTGCCTACATCATAATAGGGCGTAATAGGATGTCTTTTCCCCCCGAAGCGAATTCCTTATATTAACAGTGTATGGGCATCTTCTAGGCTCTCTACCGTTATAACAATAGTGGAAAACCTCTAGCCCGTGGCCTGGATAGCTGCTAAAGGCTTAATCCATATAAGATCTCGCATTAGGGTGCAAGTTCCCCCTAACTCGATTTCTTTCCGGGCTAAGGTAAGCCCGGGGATGTTATAGCGAGCTATTGGCACTGCATGCACCTTAAGCTTATGCCACTGTTGATTAGGCTCGATTGATATAACTGCAGGATCAGCCCGGTGGCAGGCAGCCACTAAAGGGTCCCTATGGTTTGATAGAAACATTATAGCGGTAGTTCCTTGTTCTAATAGCACTGAGATAGCCCCTGAGTCGGTATAATTGGCGTCAGCTATCTTAGCGAAGCCTAGAAAGCCTGCTTAGGCTAAGTAGCGGTTTAGATGCAGGATAATGTCTTCCCGAGCTTGCTTAGGGGCGGTCTCTTCATCCTAATGTCTGAAAATAAGCCTACGGTCTTCCTTATTGCTGGTTCGAATAGACTTCAAGCTCCTCGGATCGGTTTGAACGTTAGGGAGCTTGTTAGGGCCGGTCTAGCGCTTCTTAGTGACGGTTTGCCATTTATAGGGGTGTGCAGCCGCTATATCCGCCTATAGAGGTGCCCCTACGGGCCTTACTGCCGCTTGGGCTGCAGGCTTCGTTGTTAATTGTTGTTTTGATATTAGAGCTAGGACTTCGGTAGGCTTAGCCCTATTTAGATTGGCGTGTGGGCCGTGCACGACCTTGTCGAACGTCGTGTCTTGGGGGATGAAGGATTGTTACCGTTCTTGGTGGTCCCCCCCTGCCCCTAGGGGCCCTAGGGCGTGGCTCCGGGCGTTTTGAGGGGTACGTTGGGCTTCTAGGGCTTCGAAACGGCTCTCAATAGCCACTAGTCGTGCTGCGATGCGCTGTTCCAGGCCCTCCATATAAGTGGTTATATAGGCTTTTATAGCGGCCAGTTCAGTGACTAGGGCGTTATTGGCGCTTGTAAGGTGCTCTGTAAGGGTTTCCTCCATGCCCCGTTGGGCTGGGCCAAATAGGGACTTCGTAGGGGCCCTTCCAAGGCCTTCCGGGCTGTGGTTCTGCAGTCTCTTCCCGGGGGCCTTGGGGGCCCTTTGGAGCGAGATTGCACCGTCTAGGGGGGGGTAGCACCCCCTAGGGTCGGTTTCCAGGCTTGGTACGAAGCCCTCGCTTCGGGGGACCGTCGTACTGGCCGCGGGGGGCGCTGGCGGTGCTGCCCCCGCTGTGGGGCCCATATGGGCCTCTGGGGACGTCGCCTGGCCTAGCTCCTGCCCCCAGGGTCTAGGGGGGCGTTGTCGATTTTGGGGGGTCCAGGGGGCATAACGAAGCCCTAGATACCGTCAAATAGCGTTGAATTTCAAAAATTCGATTTGTCAAATAGATGTCTTTTTTAATGGCTGCTATAGCTATCTAATATCAATAACTAGTACCTTTTAACTATATAAGGCTTCGTTAATTTATCAAACACCTTTTCAAGCTAAAGTACGCCAATTTCATCTGAAGTCCAGCTATTTAGTAATTATATAATTAACCAATTAAATAATAAGCCTAAATATATATACCAATCAGCTTGCTTAATACCGGGTTTGAATATAATTAATAGAGAAAGTGTAAAGCCTTATATACTTATACACTTAACAGCAGTAATCTATTCGTGATTTCCAGGCTAGATAAAACTTGGTTTGCCTAATCAATCACAGCTATATATAACTTTTGCTATAGTAATAATCTCTAATATAAATCTAGTCTTATTAAAGTTATAAATATTTTTATCTACAATACTGTACTTAGAGTGTCATTCGGTCCGGTTCTGGTCCGGTTCGGGGGGGGTTCAAACCAACCAAATGGGTTTTATAGGAAAAAAAAATTACCAAAAATGTTAGGGTCCGGGCCCCCGAAGTACTTAAGCTCCGCCCTCGTGGAATAACCGCGCCTGTCCTGATATAGCGGAAACCCCCTGACGCCAAACCTGGTCCGCTAGGACGCTCTGAGGACCCACACTCTCTGTATCAACAATCCGAACCCCTGCGAACCTTTTCCTTCCTTCCCTCACGTTCGAATCTACTCAATTCCTGGATCTATATTAGACCAGCAAGACGGGACCTAGCCCGTAACAAAAAACCATAACGGAACTTTGGGTAATGGTGCGGGTTTACCCAAAATCCCAAATATATAATTATATATGATTTTTATTACTTTATTAGGTTTAGTGTAGTAACCTAGAATTTTATTGGTCTATATAGAATTCCATAAATAATCTATAAAATATTAAAAAACATATTTTCGTCCATCAAATTATTTATTAAAGTAATCTTAAATTATTATAAAATCGATAAATAACCTTAATTTAATAAAAGACAAAGTGCTTATTTAAAAAAAATATTGATTTATTATAGAAAATATAGCTTGCTTGGTTAAAGTGGGTCTGCCCGACTCTGCCGTTCTACATATATATAACTATTCTTGGCATTATTATATAAGAATACATATCATATTACAAAATAAATATTTTCTTAAGTAGATCCTGTATATAACATTTAAATTAAATAAATTTAAGAATTTATATTTATAATACTTAATTAAGAAATAATTCAAAAGAGAATTACAAATATATATATATATATATATAAAGAAATCCACGATAGTGGAATTTTTTTGCATCTAATGTTATCGCTATCCAGTGGTCTTTGAGGATAGGGGGGTAATGTCAAACCTAAGCAATATATATATCTAATCATATATAGTAACTGATATAATCTATATTAAAAAGTAGCGGACCTTATAGGTATTTATAACCAATTAATTTCATGACCAGTTTGTTAAACATGGGACGGGGGCCATATTTGGAATTATTTAAAGATTTACCTTTTTAGAATTAGACAGAATTTTAAAATAATAGAGAAAAAGAAAGAAAAGAGAAAAAGAGATAAAGAAGATTCCTTTTATAGTTAGAAAATTTATCAATAATTATAGGATTTTATAGAAAATCAAAGATACTCACATCATACTAATAGACGACTTAGGTTGGAAAGCTGGTGGCCTCATAGATGTTTGTGACCAAATTAGTTTTATAACCAGTTTAGGTTGCTTTTTAGAATCTGATGCAATTCTGAAATAATAAAGAAGAAGAAAGAAAAGAGAAAAGAAAGGCAAGAAGATCTCTTTTATAGTTAACATTTTTATCTACAGTCGTAGACTTTTAAAGCTAAAATTAAGGTTATTTCGCTTATAGCCTTATATATACATAATAATATTACATTCTGACTATTTCACAGCAATTAATAATACATTGGTCGTTGTTTCCTTGAAACGATGCATCTTTAAGGTTGATTATTAATTTAATCTATTTCAGTGTAAATAAAAGACACTTTGTTACGGGCTAGGTCCCGTCTTGCTGGTCTAATATAGATCCAGGAATTGAGTAGATTCGAACGTGAGGGAAGGAAGGAAAAGGTTCGCAGGGGTTCGGATTGTTGATACAGAGAGTGTGGGTCCTCAAAGCGTCCTAGCGGACCAGGTTTGGCGTCAGGGGGTTTCCGCTATATCGGGACAGGTGCGGTTATTCCACGAGGGCGGAGCTTGAGTACTTCGGGGGCCCGGACCCTAACACACTTCCCTTGATCTGAAAACGTTAAATCGGTATTATACTAGATGGATATTAGTTTATATCGTGCACGAATAGCACGGATAAAGCGATATTAATAAGAAGGAAGGAAGTATCGTGCTTTTTCTTTATTATATTGACGAGTATCATAGTTCTATATAATTAAATATCGCCCTTGCCTAGATTCAACTTTTATAAGGTAAGCCCTCTATATATGCTAGCACTTACTTGACCACTAAGGGTCCTCCACCTAGTGTTGCACATGGGTTGGGTTAAAACCTGGAAACCTTAACCCAACCCAACCCATTTGGGTTGGTTGAGACAATTTTCCAACCTGAACCTGCCAAGAAAAGGTTGGGTTTAACCTTAACCTTGGGTTAGGTTGGGTTATCCAGCCCGACCCGCCAAGACTTTCAATGACTAGGTTTAGGTTGGGTTATAGGTTAAGGTTGACTTGACTTCTATAACCTGAACCTGCCAAGAAAAGGTTGGGTTTAACCTTAACCTTGAGGTTAGGTTGGGTTGTTTAACCCAGTCTGCTAAGACTTCAAGTAATAAAGCTAGGTTAAGTTACAGATGAAAAAACCTATCCTTAATCACTACGTATGTAAAACTTCAAGATTCAAAACAATTGATACTATGTGAATTCAAGTCACTATAAAAAAATGACTATGCATAGTATGTAATACAAATGAAAAGGACCAATTCATGATCAAAACCACCATCACATAAGAAATCTACTATCGAATTGCCCCAACTAAAATCAGATGAGGAAGTTTTCTATGATTGAACCGTCCATGAATCAAAACCGAAAATATCCTGAATACGGAATACAAAAAGCGTCAAAGCTAAAAGCTAGTGTCAGTATATCAGAGAGAAGCTGTGGATACTATCCACAGGGGTGGTCCATACCTTTCGCGCGCGTTCAGGCGTCTTCTCCCATCTCTACATCGAGTTCAAAAGTGGCGTCATCCTCTACCATCTCCTTATCATCTGCAGGATCCTTCATCTCAACATCTAGCTCGTCTGTAGAAAACTTCTTGTAATAGTTTTGAAGCGTTTCACGAATTGTTACTTCGTCGAGCTTCCAAATAGACAAAGGATCAAATGCATTGTCAATAGAAACTGCAGGATTCATCAAAAATTCTTTGATAACATCCGCGGGCCCGTCGTCTCTCAAACAGTTAGAGCTGGATGTCTGCGCCTCAAGCAAAATAAACAGAAGGTGCTCGGGCGAGATGAATGAGTGTGGGTTGATATAGTCTTCAAACCCAAGAGGAATAGGTGAAAGTGTTCCATCCTTGTTTTTGACCCAGGGGGACTCAAGCTTGATCTTGGTAGCGCCGTCCTCGTCTTCCACTAACTGAATGGTCCATGTGTCAGAGTTAAGCTGCATTGCAAGACCCACGACGGCTTTCTTCATATTGTTGTTCAGTTGTTTCAGATCAAAAGACTTGTTAAGGCGGTACTCGTAAACCAGAACGAGGTTTGTTTGGCCTAGACGACGTGTTCGACCCAATGCCTGCGTAAGCACGGAAATAGCAAAAGGAAGAGATAGTAAATGCACATTGCGACCTCCTTTCTGAAAGTTTGTGCCAGATGAGCCAATGAGGTATGAGTTAATCATGCATTGAATGCCTTCGGGGTTCTCGTTGAAGTCATGCACAAGACGTTCGCGTTGATGGGGTGTAAGAAATCTGTGATAGCAGCCAACACGGATGCCGCAAAGGTTCAGAACTGCTGCAGCCAAAAACTGCTGGGCCGGGTTGGAGGTCCAGGTCACGGATTTTTCACCATGAACGAATATCTCGTTGTGAACATTGCGTAACCATGCTCGTAGTTTTGGTGCGCCGATCAACAGGTATGCAAGAGCAGTGGCGCGGTCGAGATCGTGTGCGCTGCCAGGCAGTTTGTGGATAGCTTCCACAAGGTGCTTCGTGGGCTGGTCGTTCTTATTGGCTTCCTGAATTTTCCGTTGGAGCTGCTTTTGTGTTCTAGTTAAGGACTTGAACGTGAGAATTTTGCCCAATGTTCCCTTTTCATTAAGCTGGGATGCCATGCGTTCAATGTCTTCGGACATCATTTTATTTTGCACATGAGGGGCACCCAGCCAGGTACCAAGAAGAGTTAAGAGACGATAGAAATCCGACCGCCAGACAGGTCGACCACCTTCTTTAGTCCGTGAGACCAGACTCTTGCGTGGACGATATGCAAGATTGTTGTACAGCGTCTGTTCTATGCCGGTAAATTGCACATCAACGACCTTTCGAAGTACTGGTGGAATATCTTTGCCGATTTGATTGTCACTGTTGAAAGGAATTTTGGAAGTCACGAGCCGGCGAACACAACACTTCTCCCATATGGGAAGAACCGCCCTGGCCTTTCCAGCGGTGCTTAGCTCGTGGTTATGCCAGACCCATTTATCTAGACCTGTTGGCGTGTACAGGAGTCTGTAATTAGGATCTTTTCGGTCTTTGTCGAAGAGCGGATTGTATTCACCATCCAGTTCAACGTCATCCCACCAGCTATCGTTAGCTGGGTTGAGTAAGAGTGTGAGCATTGTTTTAATGTCATCAATCGAGTTAAACAATGGGGTGGCAGAGAGCAATAAGTTAAAGTGTCCCTTCAACCATGACACTGTCTTAAAGAGACTGGTACCTGCGTTGCGAATAGTATGAACTTCATCATACACAACACACCCAAACCGCCCTTCCAGGCATTTGGGCCAGTCGCGGTCCAGAGTATCAGTCCTCTTTTTTTTCTGTGAGTCTTGCCAGCGGTGCTGGGCTTCCTTGCCATGCCTTGACGTTAGTGTGTGGTATTATGTGATTACAATATGGCGGCCAGGAGTCTCATCGGTAAACATTGGATGGTCGTTGCGAACCTGGTGGATAACCTGATCACCGACATTGTGTTTCGAATCCCTATGGTCACCATATAAGATGTGAATTTTAAAGAAATCGGTTCCTCGGGTGATCTCGTTTTTGAATTGAAATACGAGATGTGCCGGGACCACGATCAAGATCGGTCCTTTGAAGCTTGTGGCCATCTACAGGTCCATATTAGCAGCCAGTCTGTGGATACTATCCACAACTCACACCCTTTTAACTTACAGATAGAAGGAAACCAATTGTTATCCAGGTTTTACCCAGGCCCACATCATCCGCGTTGATATGTCCTGTCAATGTCGGATCTTTGAACGCCTCCACTGCCGCAAATACGCCCACGAGCTGCCAGTCCCTTAAGGAGATGTTGGCTCTCAGATGCGGGATCTTGAAGACATCTCCTGACCTTGTGGCATTGAGCGCGATTCTGGCTTCCTCAACATTTTCACGTTGAAGTTTCACGTTGTCGCCCATGCTGTCGATTTGATTAAGGAGTTCTGTATCGACATGGGATATATCAACGGTGGCAGCTGCCATCGCGGCTCTGACTGGCGTATTAAGAGCATCACTTTTGTTCCCGTCATCGGTCGTGTTCTGATCCACATTCTTCTTTCCCTGGTCAGTGTTTTTCTTCTTTGCTACTGTAGCAGTAGCAGCAACAGCTGCCTCTGCCGCTTTTTCAAGTTCCTTGTTCCAGGTTGGCCCTTCTTTCAGGAAACCGTTTAATCCTTGGAAAATGGCCCATTGATTGGTAGATTTTTCAATATCTTCCAGGGTCCCTTGCTCGGTAGCTTCTGCAACTTGTTGGACAAGAGTTAGGCCATCCGTCGTCGTGGTTGGTGTGGTTATGGCTGTAGGCACTTTTTCTGTGGTGACTTTGGAGGTAATTGGGGGGACAAAGTCGTCCGGCGGTTTAGATGGATCGTAGTCAACCACCGTGGTGTCACGGGCGAGTATTTGATCGACCTCGTCAAGAACGGTTGTGATCATCCAGGACTGCCACCAGGGATCACTAATGTCAAAGGTAGGACTCTTCTGGTGGAGCTCAATGAGACCGCGCCCCCTACTAAGCTCATTGCGCCACCTGGATTCGCCAGAGGGAGTGGGTTCAACGGTGACTGGTGGCTCCGCAGTGGGGTTCTTCTTTTCAACTTTGGGCTTGTTCGCGCGGGCCTTCTGTCTAATGGCTTTCTTTTGCACAATAGGTAGCGCTTGAAAGGTCGCCCCCATTATTCGTTTAACTTCGCGTTGATTCTTACGGGTTATCTTCGCTTGGTCTTTTGTCTATTAATGGGTCAGCGGGAACTGGTCTGTGGATTCTATCCATGGAAGGAATTTACAGGCCTTACCTTGGCGAGGGCGGAGTCAATATGTGGAAAGTTTTGGCGGACTTCTGCTTCCTCTTCCTCAGTGAAGCACAGCAGTTTCCAGATCCGAGCAATGCGTGTGGTCGCACACTCTTTCAGAAAAAGCCGCATGATTGAGAACAAGAGGGCATATTGGCGAGACTCTGGCATATTCTGGCCGCGGAAGAGTCCATCAATATTTCTCTTATTCCTTTCATGGATTTTGAGCAGGGTCGATGCTTCCCACTTTTTCCTCTTCCACGCGCTTCTGTCAACGTCATCTGAGGTTAGTTCCATTTTCCCAGTCATTTCATCGTCTTCAATCACAGCCATCACGGTCGAGAAATCTTCGCCCCTGGTTCTTGAGGATGTCTGTTGCAATGGCCAGATGTAATTCCGTAACAACACTCTCATTGGTCGTCGAAATATCTCATTCGTACACCACTGGTGCAGTTCCTCAATCGATGCAATGTGGGGCAGCGCGTTTTTGCCATCCTCCCATGTCTTGATTTTCTTAGGTAGCCGATCACTGGGTAATGCCTCAAAATACTCTTTCGTTTTTTTATTGTCATCGAACCACTCTTTACGGCCCTCGTCCTCTGACAACTCTTGATCAGTGTCTCTGTCATTCTTCAGGGTGGCCTTTGACTTGTTATCCGTCTCCGATAGGTCAACCTCAGAATCGGAATCAGATAAACCAGCAACAAATTCTCCCCAATCAATATCTTCAGGTGCATTGGCTAGTAATTCAGCGGCTGTGCGGCCCGCCTCAGTAGTGTCTTTGGATTTAGGAAGTGGATCCTCCCCGAGAGTTTTTCCCTTTTTGGCGACAGTTTTCACATCTTCAATGTCACTGAGAGACTCGAGTTCCCTCTTGTTCGCTCTGGGGTCCGGCTCAGTTGACGCATCCCCGCGGCTATTGGTCCTTGGGTTTCGCTTCTGATTACCCGCCATCCTAGAGACTATGTGGGTCAGCCCCTGGTTCACGAACCATCAATGGTGTAGCCTCCGGCGCCACGCGGAGACACCTTGTGGATTCCTTCCACGCCAGCCGCTCACTGGCCACTCGTGATCACCTCAGCACGCAGATCGCGTACACTTTAGCCTCACTTCGCGTGTCACAACGCTTTGACCAATTTTTCGACTATTTATGCAAGGGGTCGATAGCGCGTACTTACCTGACCTTAATCCAATAGAATTTATCAACCAATTTGCTCGTGCGCATGCAGGGTCGAAGCTGCCAAAAGGATTGTTTGAAGCGTGCAGAAAGGAAGAAGAGGGTGAGGGTGAGGTCGAGTTGAGAGAGAGGTATGGCAGTACGTGACCGCCTTGGCGGGCATATGGAAGGAATTTACAGGGTCTCCCCAGTACAGTAAATCAATCTAGAGAGTGTCTAATTATTCACTCAAGACAGAATATCTCCTTAACCATCCAGTATTCGCACCCTTAACGATGGCAACTTCCAGCCACAGTGGAGACTAAGAAATGATAAACCGCCGATGACTCGTATTTGATTCTTCACTTATCCATCTCATCCAGTGCAACTTTTAAAAGCTTTCTTTTATAGCACTGTTAACGTGCATGCTAATTAACCAATTAATACTGGCTGTGATAGTCATAAGCCTATAGGGAGTTCTCCCAGCCTTGATGGCGGTGTTACATTATTATAACTAGGTACAAGAAATCAAAATATCATAATCTATGGGAATCAACACAATGGGTATTTCTCAGGGTTAAAAAACATCATCATTTCATGGTCTCAACAAAGAGTCGCCGCATTCTCTTCAGCAGTGCACCAAAATCTCGGTCTTCGTTGGCGACATCCAGTTCACGCTCAATCGCAGCTCGATCCAGCTTGGGCTTCGTGTGATAAATCTCGTAGTCCCTGGAAGCAGTTCCAAGTTCGAACCAGGCCTCTTTATCCCTGTCTTTCTCAAGAAGATGGCTATATACGATCTTGAGGCGATCTTCTCTCCCAGCGCCCTCAATTCGCATGCAAAGATAATCTTGCCAGAATTCCAACTCTGGCATGTTAAGTCGCGATTGTGCATCTAAGTATTTTGAGTGAGCCTTCTGGGCCTCGAGTTTCTGGTCGATCGCTGCTTGCGTTTCCGCGATTTGTCGCTTCAGTCTATCTCGTTTCGCTAACCGGGAGTCTCGCTCGAGACTTATAGATTGAATATGTGCGTGGATTTCGGCTGCTTCGGCCGCCTCTCTTTGGACGGTCTGAGAGTGATCCTGTGTTTTGAGGTAAGGATTTTAATATCGTTCCGCTTCATGTCTTCGTCCTCTGTCGCGTTATCATTAGCGAAACCCTTGATGCCTACAACATGTAGAGATTTTACTCTGAAATTCTGCTAGATTGATGTGAAATTGATTGCGCTCTTCCAGCACTTGTTTCCAACCTTGATTGATAAAAGCGTTGGATTTCGCTGTGAACTGTGCCATTTTACTGCGGAGATCTTCGAAACCGAAGTTGATGCTTGGGAGAGAGTCCGCCATTGACGGGGCTTCAGCAGAAGCCAGCGGAGGCCGCATGGCGCTGGTTGAGAGCGATGGTTCGAAGGAAGACATTTTGGATATCTGGACGTGTTGATTCTTAAGTGTATTATTGACTTATTGTACTGCAGCTTACTACAGGAGTAGGCCTGTGGATAGTATTCACAGGCTTAGTCCGGTAGAACTTAGATATATAAATGCTAGAAAGACAATATTATTGAATAAAATGAGGACTATAATGAGACTGAGGTCTCGTTTATTTTATACTATTATCAATATTTATATGCCGTAGGAACGAAATATATACCATACAAGAAACGATAATGATTGAGGGTATATATTGACATCAACGGGTAGTTAGATATATATATTTTATATAAGCACGCATGCACGTGCATAACGTAATTCACAAGCGAGCCGTCACCCCAAGCGAACCGTCATTTTTTCCCGAACGCGTACACAATTTTGATTCTATATTATTCAACACGTCAATATGCCACCAATTCGCAAGAAAAACCAGAAAAATTTAGAAGAGCAAGAGGGACGAATCTTGCTAGCAATTTCCGATTTAAAAAATGGCCGAATTCTACGTGTGGCTCAAGCTGCAAGGATTTACAATATCCCCCGTATGACACTACAAGACAGGCTTAACGGCACTCAACAAAGATCTCTTGTACGCGCCAACCACCATAAATTGACTCAATCTGAGGAGAATTCGCTTGTTAAATGGATTCTTGATCTAGATCAACGTGGATTACCTCCCCGGCACTCTCTTGTACGAGATATGGTCAATTATCTTCTTTTACAACATGGCAAACTACAAGTTGGAAAAAATTGGGTAACCAATCTGATTAAACGCCGTCCGGAGATTGATTCCAAGTTTGCAAGGAAATATAATTATAAACATGCTAAATGCGAAGATCCAAAGATTATTCAAGATCATTTTAATCGCGTACAAGATGCTATATCTGAGTATGGAATTCTACCAGAAGATATCTACAATTTTGATGAGACTGGATTTACTATAGGACTCTGCACAACTGCAAAAGTTATTACTGGAAGTAATCGATATACTCGGCCAAAGCTTTTACAATCTGGAAATTAAGAATGGGTGACTGCAATTAAGGCAACAAATTCAATTAGTTAGGCTATTCCTTCGTACATTATTTTTAAAGCAAAGAAAAACGTACGATTAGCCTGGTTTGATGAACTGTCAAGTAATTGGAGAATCAATATTAGCGAAAATGGCTAGACTACAGATTAGATAGGATTAGAATGGCTTAAAACCCATTTTATTCCTTATATTAATGGCCAGTCAATGGGAAATTATCGAATATTAATTCTTGATAGACATAGAAGCTATTTAATACTAGAATTTGATCATATATACACTAAGAATAAGAATATTCTAATTTATATGCTACTGCATTTTTCGCATCTATTACAACTTCTTGATGTTGGCTGTTTTGCAGTTTTAAAGCAACATTATAGATAGCTTGTTAAGTAACAAATAAGGCTTGGATTCAACTATATCGACAAAATGGACTTTTTAATAGTATTTCTACAGGCTTGTATGGTAGCATATAAAGCTCAAACTATTCAGAATAGCTTTGCAGCCACTAGATTAGTACCTTTTAATCCAGATCGAGTTCTTCAATATCTTAATGTTCAATTGAAGACTCTAACCTCCCCTCCAAGTCAATCAAGCAATACAGTATCATCCTGCTTATAAATACCTCAAAATATACGCCAATTTGTATGCCAGTCAACTATAATCAATAAATGTATAAATGAGCGTATAGGAAATCAGAATCCAGAAATCAACCAATTAGTTATACAGTTATCAAAAGCCTATGAAATATTAGCGAATGATGTTTTACTTACACGGAAAGAAAACTATGATTTACGAGCTGTGCATGAAAAAGAGAAGCAGAAACGCCAAAAATCTAAGAAACAGATATCTATTGAGCATGGGATTACTAGTGAAGAAGCTCAAGCGCTCGTACAAGGTCAGGTTGATGTGACGGCCGGAGCGGATAGTATGTATGCCTTAGGCATCCAGGATATCATGTGAGCGGTTACTGAAGCACGTGCTAGGCATATATATCTTGCCGATCGTTCCTGTAAATACATAGCTTCTTCTTTTCTCATGCTTAGAATTCTTGCAATATGACTCCATAAAGTCCATCCTTTCCCAGTCGTAACAGTTGAGGCATCTCAAGCTGTTACTACTACTCCGGCCTCGCCAGAGCTCCCGGCTTCTCAAGCAGTTGTACGCCGCCAATTTCGCTGCAGTGGTTGTGGCGTTGAAGGGCATAAAATAAACCGATGTCCTAGTCGTACTAGTAGTTAGATTTTTGTATATAATTTGTACGTGATTGAGAAATTGGGATTTGAAATCAAAATTGTGTACGCGTTCGGGAAAAAATGACGGTTCGCTTGGGGTGACGGCTCGCTTGTGAATTACGTTAGTTACTTTTAATATATTCGTAATCCTCACCCATCCACTTTCTCCACAACTGCTATCCAGCCTATCTTCTACACATAATTATATGTTTTACGCATCAATCATCCCCATCTATATATTAGCAATTTAGCATCAACTGCATTAAGCTATCTTTACTCTATGTAATGAATATGCTGTACAAGACAGCTGACGCAGTAATGCGGTGGCGCAATATGATCACTAGCGTGTCGTGTGCAAAAGAAAAGTCAGGGGTAAGTCTCTCACTCTCTATCATTCCCCTAATCCCCTCTATCTTTATACCACCTATTATTCAAGATTCTACTCCTGTTTGTATAATAATTATTATAATTCTCAATGTTTTTTTACCGACATGGCGCGTCATTCTTTATCTCTCAATTCTGATCCTTCTTCTCAGATATATTCCGAACCAAAGGTTCCAGATGAGTTCGAAATAGTACGTGGTCTTGTGATTTGGCAGGAGAAGTATAACACTGCATTTGAAAAGTGGTGGAATACTACGTCCTTTGGGGTCTCAGCTCTGTCTGCTACACGTGAGCAGGATGATTCAAACCCTGATTCCAAGGTCTATTTCAAACCAAACTTCGGCTCGCGCACAAAATGCAACCAAGACCTCTGGAAACACTTTAAAGAAGGCGCAGATCGAAAGACCGGCACACCACAGATTCTATGTGTTAGATGTGCTTTCCGTTTAGCACATCCCAAGGTCAATGGACCCTCTCATATGCGCCGCCATCTTATATCCCAGGGTTGCAAGAATCGCAATCCATCTTATGAACAATCTTCATTAAGTTTTCTCTCAAACAAAGTAATCACCCATATATTTATTTACTATGAAGTTATGTTGACATTCCTTCAAGAAACGCAAACGCAGCGACGAGCCAATATATTCTAATTCAGCACTTCGAAGAGCAATTCTTGATTTTATTGTTACCGCCAACATTCCATTCCATGTCGTTGACCTCCCAGAGTTCACACAGATGCTCCGTATCTGTCGACCATCTATCGCCGTTCCTTCCCGGATAACTCTTATTCGCGATGTTGAAATTCTATCCTCTTATGTTAGAGATGCTATCCGTCAACAGATACCTAAAGACACCAAGATCTCAATATCACTCGACATATGGGCAAGTCCAAATCATCTAAGCTTTTTAGGCATCACTGGATATTATATTTCTCATATATGGGAATATAAAGAGATGCTACTTGATTTTATACCATTATCTGGTAAACACAGTGGCGATCGATTATCTACTTATATCATGGAGACCCTTCAAGATTATCATCTAGATGAGAATCTTCAGGCGATTACAACAGACAATGCGGGAAACAATGGAACACTAATGACACGATTAGAATCAACACTTAAGGATAAATATCCAAATGCTAAAGACAAGTGGACAGCCTCACGAAACTATATCCGATGTCTTGCACATATTCTTAATCTTTCTGTTCAGGCTTTATTAACATCATTATATGCTGCACCCAACAATGATACATTTGAACAATATAATAGTTCTCGACTATCAAAAATCACTACAGATATTACTATCAATAACACATTACAAAAGGTATTTTTATCTCGATTTTCATTTATGCTTTATAATTAATTGGTATTAAACCTAGATTCGCACAATATGTATTGCAGTACAGTCATCACCTCAACAAACAGAACTATTTAAAACCATCCAAGATCCAGAAAAACGGCGTTATCGTGATAAATCAACTACACGCAGCAATAAGCGAGTTACACTTAAACAAGACGTTCGAACACGATGGAATAGCACCTATTATATGCTGGAACGAGCTTGGGAGATGCAACACGCTATTAAAGCATGGGTTGATCACTCAAACAACACCCATCTTATCACTGTGCAATTAAACAAGACGGAATGGGAGCATGTTGAAACTATTCTATCGATTCTTGAACCCTTTGCTCAAGTCACCGACTCTGTGGGCTCATCTCATACACCCACTATACATGGAATCTTTCGAATTTACAATCATCTGTTTGATCATTTAGAGCATTCAGAAAGAGTGTACAAAGCTAAAAGGGGTAAAAACCAATACGGTCCGCTTGTCACAGCAATGGAAGCTGCAAGGAATAAATTGACTGAGTACTATGCAAGAACCGAAGGAGCAGCTGGCTTTTTCTATGCTGCTGCTTGTATTTTGGACCCAACCATTAAATTATCATTGTTTAATGTATATATTCCCTCCTTCTTTACTACTGTCATAACCTTCTAACCAGTCAATAGTCACGTGCATGGGGACCTGACTATGCAGAGCAATATCGTGAGGAGTTTCTTGTTCATTACAACAAATATTACGCTCATCTAGAGCCTAATGCACCTGGTGCTGAACCATCAAATCTTGGAATGAAAATGAATAGCTTCACTCGTTTTGGAAGAACAACCGACACTATTTCATCTCGATCTAAAGGAAAACAGAAAGCGCCATTATCTGAAGCTCATCGCTATCTTGCAGACCCACAGATACCCTGCCATGATGATCGAGATGTTGATATTCTCACACAGTGGAAGAAATTAGAGAGTGTATATCCAACACTTGCTATAATGGCTCGAGATATAATTGGAATACCTGGTGCTGAAGTTGGTGTAGAGCGAATCTTTTCTGTTGGAAGGTCTATGATATCTTATCAGCGAAATCGACTATTAGGTGAGACAATACGACAATTAATGATGGTCCGATGTTGGACAGGAGAAGGACTTCAAGAAAATATCAATACTGCCTGCTCAGTGACCAATGCCTCTTCGGTTGATGGTGATCTGGACGACCCTAATATGTTATTTTCAGAGACACCTTCAGGAGTGCTACCCACACCATCTTTGATTACCAATGATAATGATAGAATGGTTACTATCTCTGATGAATCTACAGATGATGAGGTAATGAGTAGTCTTCCTATATTTCAACTGGAGGACATAGATCAGTTATGTGATCCGGATAATCTGGAAATTCTGGATAACAACGAGGGCCTTACTGATCTTGACGGTACATAGGGATTGAGTCTGTGGATAGTATCCACAGTCTTAGGCCTTCCGATAATCTCTGCTATATAGAGACCAAGTCTGTGGATACTATCCACAGATCTAGTTATTTTAACAAATCTTTACTATTCTTAAGATCTTCTATTTATCTGACCTACGATTGTGTGATAATCCCATAAAAGAATCTGAGCGACTGAGCCATTTCTTATTGAGTTGGACCTCGTAGATTAGGGTAGACTATTCAACCCAACCTATGTCTTGGCAGGTTCAACCTTAACCCGACCTAGTCTTCAGGTTAGGTTAGATTCATTATCCAACCCAACCCAGGTCTTGGCAGGTTCAACCCAACCTACAGGTTCAGGTTGGGTTGCAAAGTACAACCCGACCCAACCCATGTGCAACACTACCTCCACCTATGCAGTAGTGGCGGAGCTGAAGGAAACAATCTATACATTTTGATTCTGTTTTTTTGACGTGAGAAGTGAAGAAAGTATATCTTGATCATTAATATCAAGAAGTCATTATTGTGTAATGCGGCTTCCGGAGATTCTATAGAACCCGGCCCAGATTGGATAGGTCTCATATGACATTAATTCTTATGCAATGCTACCCAATGTGACTACTCACATTCTATAAACTAATTAGGAAGTCAAGAGGACCTCTAGATAGTGCTTATAAGCTTAAGAACTTGTTTAGGTATAGAGAGACCTTAAGCGGATTATTCTATATACAAATATATCTTACTTTTACTTTATACTGATATCCTATCTTGATATTAAGTCACCTCCTAGTTATAACCTAGTAGGTTTTAATAATCTTATTTAGTTATTCCAGACACCATCTAAAGCAGTTCTATTTATTATCATTTTACATTATAATCCGCTTTCTTATAGAAATTAAATTAACTCTAAAATAATAGTAACTACTAAAGATATAAATTCTTAGGACTCTAAAGAGTAGAGAACTATTTCTATTTTAATTCCAGGATTAGTTAAAGAATTTCTTAATAATTATTAGGAGTATTAATCTAAAAAACACACCTAATTAGATATTATAGCTAGAAATTAGCTTTTTAATTAAATTATCTTAATTTTTAAGATTTTATCTTAACTTCTTATATAACTACTACTTACAGAAACTACTAAAGCTATAAGTAAAGAATAGTAAAATATTAAGATTCTAGATTTTACTTAATTTATCTTAAAAATAATAAGAAACTTTAAAGAATAAATTAAAGATATTAAAAATAATATTATAAGTTATTTATAATCTTATCTTAATAAAGAAAGTAAAGTATAGTATACTGCTATATAGTTCAGCAAAGATCATTAGATTTAATAGTAAGAGAAGAAAGACTTATTATTAGATTAATTTTTTATATTTAAATAATTTAAAATTTAGCTTAAAAACTAGATAAAGTTCTTTTAAAATTATAGAATTAATATTATAATAAAACTTTAGACTCTAATATAGATTAATAATTAGGATTTAGAAGTTTTTTATTTATATTTCTTAATCTTATATAAGAAGATAAGAGAAAAAACTCTAAGATTAATATTAAAAAATAATATTTATAAATACTAAGTCTTTTTAATAAAATTTTTATTAAAATTTTATTTAAATCTTATTAAAATAAATTTATTATTATCTAAATTCCTAGATTTAGTAGCTATAATATAGTAATTATATTAAATTAAATGATAAGAGTATTAGTCTAAAAGAAAATCTAAAAATAAAAATTTTTTTTTAAATTAATATAACTAGGATAATATTGATAGTTAAGATTAATTTAGCTCTAACTTAAAGTCTAATTAGAAATATAAATAAAATTGAATCTTAATTAATAATAATAATTATTATAAATTTTAAAAGAAATTAAAGAATTTATCTACTAGAAATTTTAAGAAAGATATAATCTATTATTATTATAATTAATCTAGATATTATATCTCAGATTATTATATAATAAAAATAGCTAATAGAAAATTATTTTCTACTTTAAAACTAAACTCTATTAAAAATAAGAAAGAAAAAAAACCAGAAAAAAAATTAAAAGAAGAATTAACTTAATAAAAAATCTCTATAGTAGTTAGTATAAGAAAACTAGAAGATCTAAAAAGCTTTTTAATATCTATTAATATTAAACTAAAACTCCTTAAAGTAAAGAAAAAAGTAATAACTATACTTAATATAAAAATTAATAAAAATTTTATATTATATTGATTTCTATTTAAAACTAGCTAGGAATTAATTAGAAGCCTAAAGTGATCTATTAAATTTATAGATAATTAAATAACTATTTATTTTATAATTATTAATTTTAATAAAAAAAAAAAATTATTTTATAAAATTTTATATTATTAATATAAATAAATTTAATATTATTATTATTATTATTATTATTTAATCATATTTAACGTCTATACCCAAACTATTGTTTATGACAGACAGCGGTTCATATATGGAGTAGGCTGGCTTATAGGGGCTGCCCCTTATAAGCCAGTGTCCCTACCCCCTAACTGGAGCCTGGCGTTTGTGGTATCTGGTACTTTCCTCGCCCTAAGTCGCTTATATGTGCAGGACAATTTGGAGGCTTAATAGTGGATGACAAGCCCACAACCCTCTCTTTATTACTAGATATTCGGGTGTAGCCTATAGTAGCGGGCCACCCAGCCCTACTATCCCTCCCCCTCTTGCTCCCTCTTGTCTAGGGCCTCTATTCTCTACTCATTAGATCTATAGATCTATTCTACTATCTATCTACTATCTTTTTGCTTTTTAATAGTCTTTATAAATATTAATAATATTTTAATAGCTTTAGGATCTTAAAATAAATATACTTTAAAAGTCTATTTACTATTTTTTAAAACCTTTATCCTTTCTTTAGTTAAAGTAATATATAGCTTACCTTACTAATAATACTATTACTAATAGCTAGTAAAGAGATACTTTACTATTTTAGTACCTCTAGAATATCTTAAGTAGACTAAAAAATCTTAAATCTTAATTTAGTATAAATAAATCTTAATAGAGATATAGCTAGTCTTTAGCTAATAGTACTACTAAATCAGGCTTTTATAGATATTAACTATTATTAGATCTAGCTTCTATCCTTAAAGAGATCTATAGATTTAGTCTATCTAACGCTATATTAATATTCTAGTAAACTAATTAATAGTTAAGATTCTATAGATTTTAATATAGATCTGCTAGATATATATTAATAAAATATCTAAGTATTTATTAATTAAAAGTTTTTTTATAGTTTTTTTAATAGCTTTATTAACTTTCTTATTATTTAGAATATCTTTATAGCTAGATATCTAGTATATAATAATACTGCTATCTATAGTTTATAACTCTTTAATTAGATTATATATCTATAGTATTAGAGTTTATTTTAGATCTAAATTAATATATTATAATTAACTTATAGTAGTTTAAATATCTAAAAATATTTTAATTAATTCTATAAATTTTACTATTAATATTTACTTTAAAGTTTTAACTATTCTAACTAGCTCTATATTAAAGATTTTAAAGTCTAAATCTAGAAGTACTAGCTATATTTTTTATAAGCTAATTAGTAATTTATAGACTATTATTACATTTACTTACTAATTATTAAGCTTAAAACTATCTAAATATAGATTTTAGATCTCTATATTATTTAAAGGGTTTTAGGCTGTCTATATAGCTATTTCTAAGCTATTTATTCTAAAGATTAGTAATATAAATTTATTATTACTATTTATAGTGTATTTAAAGTCTTTAGATAGATTTACTATTATAGTTTCTTATAGCTTGTAGGCTAGATCTATATTTAATATCTAGAGGTCTTAGTAGGTTAATATTATCTAGACTTAGTCCTCTAATAGTTATTTTTTAGACTGTATATAAGTATTCTCTTCTTTAAAGATTATAAAGAGTATTTCTATTACTAAATATTCTAAGAGAAGTCTAAGAAGCCTAAATATATATCACTATTATTTAATATCTAATAGAACTTTTATAGATTTTAGAGTTACTTCTCTTATAAGTAACTTTATAGAGATAATATAGAGTATATCTATGACTATCTAGACTTAGTTATTAATTAACCCCTATACTCCCTAGAGCTAGTTCTTCTGCCCTTACTATTAAAGCTTTATCCTATAAAGTGCTACTACCTAGATAGTGACTTTCTAGACTTACTATATTAGATTAGGAAATAGTTTCTAAGCTTTATATAATACCCGCATCTATTTCTTAGTATTCTGACCCTTCTATAAGTAATACTTATAGTAAGCTTTTAAGATAAGTTTTAGATCTAATAAGACCCCTAACCACCAGGTAATTTCTAGGGAGAAAGATATTAAGGTCCCCCCAATCTACATCTTAGCCTGCCAGATTTGTTCTCTAAGCTTCTGGCCATAGGCCCTAGAGAATAGAGTGGCCTCAGTCTTAGGGTTAAATTGGACGCTATTGGCGTGTCCCTACTCGATAGTGGCCTTGGCCGCTGCTTCTAGCTACGTGCAGATCTCTGAGACCGAGTTTCCCTAGACTACCAGGCCTATATCATCGGTATAGGATAGAGCCTTTATCCTTAGAATCTAACACTCTATAGCCTAAAACACCCTCTAGATATAAATAAAAAACAGAATTAAAAAAATCAGTAAACCCTATAATAGCCTTAAGTTAATAGAGTGTTTTTAGATTTTATAGCTATTAATTACTAGGCTTACCTATCTATATATAAAGAAGAATAGAGTCTATCTTATAAGATTATTATTAAGACCTATAGTTTCTATAGTCTTCTTAAGCTTATAGAGGTTAATATAGTTAAAGACCTCTATAATATCTATAAAAATAATATCTATTAGATATTATTAAATCTATCTTTTATATATTATTTATATAAAATAGATTACTATATTAATTATTCCTTAGCTATATCTATAATCTATTTACTTAGAATATAATATCTTCTGAGTCTTATATTAATCTACTATAAAGTCTGTAGTTAGCTTCTTTATAATCTTATTTAGATAGCTAAATAGGTTTATAATCCTCTATACTTTTATCTAAATATAATTAAATTTATTTAGTTTTCAAAGTAGTATACTTTTAATAGTCTTTTAAATTTTTAAATATATCTCTAGATAGAAGTACTATCTAGCTATTTTTATAATCTAGAAAGAGTTTAATATCTAAAGTAGTTGATAGATCTAAAAATTAAGTTTATTTACTCTTAGAGCTTTCTTTATATTTTAACTAAATAAGGCCTGATATACTTATTTAAATGTTATTAATGTATAGGCTAGTCTACTAAATAATTTCTTAGAGAGAGTACTTTAGAGGGTGTTAGAGAATACTATATTCCTAATTAAGGCTTCTTTATTGGCTAGGATAGTAGCTGGGAAGGCCTTAAGATCAAGGCCCTGGAGCACTAATATGATAAAGTTACTAAGAAGCTTAATATAGTATAAAACTAGTTAGTACTAGTTAGGATCATTATACTAGAAGACTTTATAAATAATATCTATAAGGTTTTTTTAAGATCCTTTAAGATTATTAGTAAAAGGGTTCTTAAAGATTCTAAAACTTTTTTCTAGGCTTTTTCTAAGAAAGTCCTCTCAGTATATTCTTTTAATAGTCTTTATCTTTCTATAATAGAAAGTTCTAATAGCTTTATATTTAGTATTAATATAGACCTAGACCTGTTATTACTTATAGGTTATAATCTATAAGCTCTAAGTATACCTTAGCTTTAATTTCTATTACTATTTAGAATATATATAGAGTCTTACTGCCTTAATATATCTATTAAGTATATTAATTAAGATATTTTATACCTAATTAGCTTTTCTAATAAGGTCTGCTTTAGTGTATTAGTCACTAAAAAAAGGGTAGCCTATAGTCTCTAAAGCCTAGGCTACAGTCGCTAATTTTATAACATTCTTATTAACTTATAGAGTCTCTATTTATTATCTAGTAATCTTGCTAGAGATATCTCTTAAAGAGAGATTTCTCCAAGACTTTCTAGACTAGAATAATAAACTTATAGTCTAATATAGTGGTCTTATCCTTATTAATTTCTCAGGCTTATAAGAGCCCTAGAGTTAGGAAGGATAATATTAAATTAATAATTAATATTCTTAGAGATTTCTTATAGTGAATAGCCTCCTCTAATAAGTTATTAATATATAGAGAGTATTAGTCTATAAGCTATTTTAGAATCTTAATATTCTCTTAATATATAGTTAAAGAGTTCTATATAGTACTATAGATATTAAAGTTATTTATTAATAAGTATCTATTCTCTATAAGGAAATCTTAATTAGTATTTTTAATTACCTGGTACTATCTAAAGAATATTCTTTATTACTAGTAACTAGCTCTAATCCATATATTATAGCAGTTGATAATTTTAGTATACTAAAAAGCTTACTTACTAATTATAAAGAACTCTTAGATATCTAGAACTTATATATAGAGATAGTCTATTAAATCTATATAATTTTCTATTCTAATAGTCTCTATAAAGTTTTTATAAATAGCTATAAGTATCTATTAGTCCCACTTTCTCTCTTTAGCTAGTAAAATAGATAGCCTAGATAAAAGAAGTTATTAAAAATATAGAATTTTTATAGATATATTATATCTATTTACTATTCTATCTCTATTTTTAGAATTCTTAAGATTGTAGGGTATATATAGATATAGTTATATTGAATAATTAATATTAATAGGGCCTATAGCTCTTAGTATTTGTAATAGATATAAAGATAAATAGAGTAGAGAGAAGGAGGAATCTATATTCTGATCTATAATGTCTATAGCCTTTTTAGATTCTAGGACTTAAAAGACTTCTTAGGTTTCTAGAGATCTTTTAAAAAAGCTCTTTTAAGTCTTTTTAGATTTTGATTTCTGGGAGAATAGTAATATAACTATCTGGATAATTAGGAGTTTCTTATAGAGTTATTTATAGGCTTCTTTAAGCTTAGAGCACTCTAAAGAATTAGTTTAATATTTCTTTCTATAGTTACTATATTTAGTAGATATATATAGATATAGATAGTCTATTAAAGCTTTATAGTCTAGTATATTACAGATATGCTTTTAAGTCTTATAGACCCCAGTATATATTATGTATAGTAAAAGTCAGATACTGTAATATCTATAGGATTAATAGCTAATATTATAGTACTAAAGGCATACTAAATCTTTACTAACTTTATAATAAAAGGTAATAGGGTATCTATCCTTCCTAAAATATATACTCTAGATTAAAAGCTTATAGATATTATTTAGACTTTCTACTATTATAATAATAGTAGAGAAGTGCTAACTAATAGCCTAGATAGCCTTTAAGAGCTTAATCTATGTAGAGTCTTATATTAGAGTATAGATTCTTTCTAATTTAATTTCTTCTTAGACTAGATCTAACCTTAAGATATTATAATAAGCTATTGATATTATATATATCTTAATTTTGTGCTATTACTAATCTAGTTCTATTAAGATAACTATAAGATTAATCTGGTAATAGATAGCTACTAGAAGATCTTTATATATTAAGAGAAGTATATTTATAATACTATTTTAGTCTAATAAGGCTAAGATTACTCTTAATTTAGTATAGTTAATATTAATTATTCTAATAAAGCTTAGAAAGCCTATTTAGACTAAATAGTAATTAAACTATAAAATAATATTAACTTTAGACTTCTTAGAGGCTATATATCTATTCTTACATCTAAAAATAAATCTATAATCTCTTTTAATAGTATTATATATAGATTTTAGACTTTCTAAATCTATCTAGACTCTAAAGAGCTTATTAGAGAGAGAAGGATATTTTTTAATAATAATTTATTAGTTTTAAGTATTATTAACTGCTATATTGGCTTACTAAGGCTTTATAGTGGGTTTCTCTATAGTCTATGCTGCAGGCTTTGTCCTTAGAGAGGGTTCTGATATTAGGAATAAGGCTTTGTGACGCTCTACAGGCTTAGTATCTTTATCTAGGTAAATAAGTGGTCTATATATGACCTCTAAGAATGTTTTTTTTTAGAGTAGCAGTAGTTACTGTAGGGCCTAAAATCTCTCCCAGATGATAGAGGTTTTAGAAGATGGTTTTAGAGTATTTTAGGTGATTATTTAGACTTTTAGAGCTGAAAATTAGCTTTTAATAGTGTTTAGTTAGCTTATAAGCTGCTATTTTAAGCTCTCTATTAAAGGAGTAATATAGGTCTTTATAGTGGTTATCTTAGTAGAGATAGTATTTCTATTATCTATAAGATATTTTAATAAGGCCTATTTAAAGTCTCTATAGTTTAGACTAAATAGGGATTTTATAGAGATTCTTTCTAGGCTGTTTAGGCTATGATTTTATAGTCTCTTTTTTAGGGCTTTAGGTACTTTTTAGGGGAGAGATATGCTATTTAAGGGACCTAGTAGCTCTCTAAGGTCGATCTCTAGGCTCAGTAAGAAGTCTTTGCTTTGGGGGACCCTTATACCGGCCTTAGGGGGCGCTGGTGGTGCTGCCCCTGCTGTGGTGCCTGCAGGTGCCCCTACGGGGTCCACCTGGCCTGGCGTCTGCCCCCCTGGGTCTAGGGGGGTGTTGTCGATTTTGGGGGTTCCTGGGGCTATAAAGAAGCCCTGGAAGCCGTCAATAGGCGTTGAATTTCAAAAAGTCAATTTTTGATTTTCCCGGCGGGTATAGTAGAGAAACTTGTAAAAATTAATATTTTAATATAAGAATTTCCTACTCTTATTTAGAAGTTAAAAAGAATTTTTTCTTTAATCTTTCTAGTTATTTAGTTATAGAATTAATCTAAAATATATAAATATAGTTAATTTAATTAAGGGTTATTAAAATTAGCTGTTAAATATTTTTAATTTCTTAATAATATTTATTATATTTATACTAAAGTTCTTTATATATAAAGAGGTTATATTAATAGATTTAAAGCTAATTATTATCTCTAGATTTAATAATAATTAGTCTATTTAATCTAGATAGCTTTTCTAAAGTTTCTTCTTAATCCATTTCATTGAGATTGATATATTCCTATATATTTTTTATTCTTATAGTAGTTTTAATATAAAATATCTATAAGTGCTAATTACTCAGTGACTTCAATATAATAAAGACCTTCGATACATCATTTGATAGTGACATCTTAGTAGTTAGAACCTGAATAGCTTCAAATCAATTCTTAATAGGTTCTTAGTAGGTTAATTTTTAATAGAGTTCAGAATATCAGTTATCTCTATATCTATAACTTAAAGAAATTAATATAGATTAAATATCTAGTATTATTAAGCTACTCCAGACTTATAACTATCAGAATTTAGACTAGATACAGGATATAAATAATATAAATATAGATTGAGATAATTGAGGTCTAAAGGTTTTAAACTAAATATATAAAAATAGTAATAAATTTATACTTAAAGAAAGCATAATTTTCCTTATTAGATTATCTAGTTGATCTGTATGATTTGTATGATCTGTTTGATTTGTATGATTAGCATAGTCTATAGGTGTTGAACCTATATAAAGATCGGATTCAGTTTAGTTGAGTCTTGATTAGTCAGGATAATTCCAACAGCCCAATGCAGTCACGTGTTTCCTTCGCCTTATGTAATTTGGGCACCAAAACGGAGCTATTAGCTAAACTCTTTTTAGTAGAAATCATGAGGAAGCAAAGTTATCAGCTCAGGCAGAATATTGACCTTCTATACACACGCCCAGACTGAAGGAGAGAGTCGTCTTCTTGTTCCCGTGTGATTCATGTTGACTGGGAGGGAAACAAAAGCTGTCCGTGCTGTTTATGGTTTTCATCACAGCTATTAAGACCATATGTCGTGCGAAGAGATCATCTAGACAATCTCACACTCGGAAAAATGTTTGTTCTTTCTGCCTCTAGCAGGATTTTGTCGATGTCAGGCTCGGAAAAGCTGTCGCTGTCCGGTATAACTTCTATGACGGATGCCAGTTTTTGTGACGTGGAGTTGACACAATCCGCAAGCTTGGCACCAGCCTCTCTCATATATGCTTTTACTTCGGTTTTGGCATCCTCCGTTGCTTTCTGCTTTAACTGAGCCTGCTCTGCCGAGATTTTTTGATGTTGTATTCGCAACTTGTCCTGCAAGACATCTTTCTGTGAGTAGATATCTTTGATGATGCCTTGGAAGTCTGTCCGAAGATTCTGAATATGCTGAACAACTGCTGTATGCCGGTGCATCTTAGCCAAGCCTATCCCGGCTTCATCTTGAGAATGGCTTCAGCATCTAGTGGGCGACGGTGAACTGCCGAGTGACGAATATTGACACAAGCTTTCAGGATGTCACATCTTTCTTCACGAATGTCAACTGATACTGGCAGGAACTTGTCGGGATAATCTAAAATGATGCGACACCAGGAATGCAGCTCCAGTGACTTAGGTTCTGTCCAGCCACGTTCTTCTAGTAGTGATCGGAAGGATTCGTGTTTAACTCCAAATTTTTCGCACATTTCTTCGAGAATGCACTGGAGATGGGATAGCAATAGGTGTTAGTCTTTGAGAGGAAAGAGGATGGATCTTGATAACTCGCTATATTTCACAACTCAGCCGACCGAGACTTTGCTGTATAGTTTCCTGAGGCCAGTATCACATACCTGAATGGACGCTGCCCAGCTCTTATGAGAGAAGCTGATCGCGCTGCTATGCGCCTTGCGCCGCTTTTTGTGATTTTTTTGGATTTGCTGCCTCCCATATTCATCAACATATTCATCAATGAAATCAGTCAGGGTTTGTGAAATTTAAGAGCCAATCAGAGACATTAGTCCATGCTATATGTGTCTGGTTACGCGGACCCAGCCTGTAAGTATCCTGCTCGATATCTCGATATAGAATAAAAAATGCATAAATGGATTTGCGTCGCGTTAGTTAGCCTCCATTTTAACCGTAACCAAAGTGCTTAGTCATTCCTCTGGAACAGTGGACCAGTCCCACTAGTTGCCGAAGGTCTATTGAAAGACCCAAACCATCTCTGGCTGTGCTCTAACCTAACACAACCATCTACCTCGACTCTATTGTTCTCTGTTAGTCCGAAGTACCAGATATTCGAAACACGTTTAAATCCGTACATTCCGCTTACCCAGCATAATGGTTATTCCGACGATTTAGGTCCTATGAAATTCAATACTAGGCTAGAATTGTCTTCCTCTTTTCCAACTCCATGTTACTATTTATTCGCATCGTCGTTCCACAAGACGAAGAGCTACAGTCACATTTTGTTCATATTGACTCATATAACCAGACTTTGCTGTGACTCATTTGACGCAGTGAAATAATGTTCAATTCTGTAGGTGTCAAGTGAGGCAACCCGATGTAGATTAGGAAGGAGCTCAAGGAATGAACTTTGGCTCCGGGTTCGGATCAACTTTATCTCTTTATATCCAATTACAATGAAACAGTGGGTCCCGTGCTAAGCACTAACCGTGCCACCTGCGCACCCAAAGCGGGAGCGGTGGGTGCGCACCGGCTCAACAACGTTTTCGGCTCAACACCGATTTTTCGCGTTTTTCACCACAAAAATGACGTCCGCACAATATAAAATTGAGGAAGAAGCTATTTCCAAAGCTGTAGAAGCTTATGCGAAAAATAAAAACCAAAAAATCGCGGTGTTGGCGCGTAAATTTGGCGCTCCTTATGACCGTCTCCGAAAACGAATCCCTGGTCAAAAGTCGCGCTCAACACATCAACCTTCCAATAAATTATTAACTGACGACCAAGAGAGCGCTGTTATACACTGGATTCAGCATCTTGATAAAATTGGAGCACCTGCCACTACAGATATGCTGAGAAATTGCGCAAATTCTATCTTGAAGCGAAGCAACCCCGACAAAAATCCGTCTCCATGTGTCGGACCAAATTGGCCCTATCGCTTCGCTGAGCGCCTCCCAAGTCAATATAAAAGGATTATACAAAAACCAATAGATCCAAAGCGCCTCACAGCGGAGAGCCTCGCAGGCGTGACGGTGTGGTTTGAACGCTTTGAGATGGCCATGAAGCAGTACAAAATTGACCCATCGAATCTATACAATATGGACGAGACTGGCTTCCAATATGGCCGCGGTAAAAGCGAGCGCGTCATTACTGCAAATCCTATAAATAATACTAGGATTGGAAGCGATTCTACACGCGAATCTCTTACTCTAATTGAGTGCATCTCCGCTTCTGGATGGGTCATGGATCCGATTATTATTTTTGCCGGTAAGGTGCATATGGAAGAGTGGTATTTGCAGGATAATCTTGAGGGCGATTGGCAGATTGCAGTAACACCAAATGGTTATATTTCTGACGAATTGGCATTTGAATGGCTTCAAAAATTTGAATTTTCTACTCGGAAGCAGGCCGGAAATGGTTATCGACTGCTTCTTATGGATAACCACGATTCTCATACCACCCACGAGTTCCTTGACTTTTGCAACAAAAGAAAAATTATTTGCATTGCTTTTCCACCTCATTCTACTCATAAATTGCAGCCTCTCGATGGTGCACCTTTTCAACAGTATAAAAATCACCATAAAAAGGCAGTCAACCACCAAGCCCGTAGGAAGCGACGAATTCAATAAAAATGACTTTTTATACTCACTTCGCGATATTCGGTCCAAAACCTTCACATCCCGAGTAATTCGATCGGGATTTTCAACCCGGGGAATTTACCCTTATAATCCTGAGATCGTACTTGCTGAGATACGCGAGGAATTGGGGTCTGACGATGATTCTGCTTTGACGTTTTTTGACGGTGACACTATCCCAAGCTCGCCAACAAATATATCAATATCACCACCTCGTACAGCTTTAAAACTTCGTCAACGTATTACAAAAGCGCGGAAATCATTGGAAGAAATTGAGGCTATATTGAGCGAGTCAAGCCCGACTCTTAACCGCCGTCTCAATCGGAATTTTGACGGTAGTCTCATGCAGGCCGAACTCAACGCTCAGCGTGCCAGCGAGATAGAGACGCTTAGAAGACTCAACGGCCGCAAAAACACCAAAAAAAATCGTCGTCAGGTGCAAACAGGGGGCATTCTTAACTTCAAGGATGCAAATCGTTATATAAAAGTAAGGAAGGTGGCAGATATGAAGAAATCAGTGCGCGCTGCAGAGCGCGAGGCCAGTTGAAACTCTGAATCAAGGTACAAGTGAGATGATTTTTTTTACTATCTATCACTAGATACAGCTTATTTATAATTATCTATTTATTATGCAGCCTATTAGGCTGCTACATATTGTTGAGGTATCAATATCACGTGATTTAGGATCCAATTCTCCCCCTGTGCCAGAGTTCTAAGAGGCTTTGGCACCTTTCAAGAATTCTATAGTGTGATTTAGAGTTATATCTCACTCTAAATCTAAGTGCAGATTATATTTTTAGTATCTATTTCATTAGTCCAATTAGAAACTAGGGTATGTAGAGTCTTCTGTCATATCATCTCCCCCTGACAAAAGATTAAGGCAATCAATTAATCTTATATAAGTCAGTCCTGGTAAAGCTTTAGTGAGTATATTAGCTAGATTATCCCTTATATTAATATATCAAGTACTTATGATATTGTCTTCCACTTTTTCACAAATAAAATGATGCTTGATGTCAATATGTTTAGACTTGCTATAGAATTCTAGGTTTTTGATGAGTTTCAATATGGCATTGTTGTCAATATATAATAGGATAGTATCAATGTAAACACCTAGGATATGAAGATTGTTGATAAAGTTATGAATCCATACCACTTCTTTCGCAGCTTTAGCACACGTGATATATTTAGCATCTATAATTAACATAGTTATTGTTTTTTGTCTCTGGGATAATCAGAATATAGGTCTACCAGTAAGTATGAACATTCATCCTGTTATTGACTTCTGAGAATCTTTACACCTAGTAAAATTGCTATCTACAAAATCTATAAGTTAAAGTCTATACTTATCGAAGTATACGATTTCTTTGCTAAGATTACTTTTGAGGTATGCAAAAATACAATTTACAGTATCTATATGAGTTTGGTTTGGATTTGATACATATCAAGCTATATAATCTGTAGTAAAAGTAATATCTAGCTTCATCTAGTTGCTGCTAAAATTCAGCGATCTAACTTTTAACTGATATTCTTTGTGAAAGCTTGAATTAGCTATATAGTCGTCTTGTCTTGTAAGCTTAACATTTTTATTAAGGAATATTTTAATACATGCTGCTTCATTAAAATTATACTTCTTAACTATCTAGTCAATATATTGCTTTTAGTGGAGATAGATTTTATCTAGTTTTTACTCTATATATATATCCAAATACCAGAAATACTCTCTCTTATTAATTATAGGGAATGTCTATAAGATTTAGATTTTAAAATTAAGAATTGCGAAAAGATCTTTACCTATAACATTTATATCATCTATGTGAACTTCAAGTATAAGTTTGGTTTTGTCATTGATAAAGATATATAGGTCGTAGACTGACATATGCCAGCTCTAATTGATTAGAGTGTTCTGGAGTTTCTAGTACTATGTTCGAGGTAATTATTTTAATCTATATAGTGCCTTTATGAGAAGTAGATAGTATCTGTGGGGTAATCGGATATCCTTTGGGGCCTTTATATGTATTGGCTTATCCAAATTTCTATTTAGGAATGTAGTTTTCACATCTCCTTGATAGACGAACCAGTGAAGAATGGCTGCTAAAGCCAGTAGGATGTGGGTTGAAGTAGGCTTAATTATGAACGCAAATGTCTCCTTATAGTTAACGCCCTGTTCCTGTTAGAAATCTCTAGCCACTAGACGAGCCTTATGCTTGGTTATCCTGCCATCTAGTCTATATTTGTTGGTTATAATCTATTGTGATGTAATTAGCTTAATATCTTCTGGGAGTAGAACAATGTTTTAAGTGTTTTTTTCTGTATGAGATTTTAGTTCCTTCTTTTTAGTCTTATAATATTTCTAATCCTGAGTGCTAGATAGTCTTAATTCAAGGAGTGTAAGATTACTTATATGGTATATAGAAAGACTAAATTTAAACTTCTTAAGGCTGTTCCTGTCTGAAAGGTGTTGAGTGTCAGTCTTGTTTAGAGTATCGATGTTGTGTCTTTTTACTCTAGATGGTGTAGTTATTACAGTGTCTCTTAAGGCCTTCAGTTCCTTTGAGATATTGTGTTTCACTTGGTTGATGTACTTTTCATAGTTATCGCGTAGCACTTTCTCGCTTGTGTCATTCAATTCAAATGGCTGAACCTCCCAGGATTTGTATGCTCCATTAGATTGTTGATAGTTGTAAGTGGTGATATTACTTTCTTCCTGTACTTTAACGTATTAGTAATATGGCTGTTCTCTATTGCAGTTTAGTTTATGTCTTTGGCAGCGTATACATTCTGTATTAGATAATACTCTTTCTGGTAGGGGGCCAACAGCAGAGAACCCTTTTGGAGCAGGTATTTTAGGGCTGTAGTATTATCTGGATATTAAACTATCCTAAGTATTGTAGGTGCAGACTGATTTACAATTAATATACTGTTTGTAAGGTCGTCCTTGGTTGTATCTTTGGTCACTGGTGTTTTAACAGCATTGGTTATATAAGAATAGTTTTTCTATTCCTTATGAGTGGTATGACAGTCGTAATATTGTGGTATCATATTTATTATATAGATTTTCTCTATTATATAAGATTTTATTTCAGGTGTATTGATAGTATTTCTGATCCTTAGAGACTGATACAAACCTGAGCTCTTTATGTCTTATCTATTGCTTAGCCTTTCTCTTATCTTACTAAGCTGTTGATATTTTTATATCTTCTAGGCTCTAGTTATATCTTATGTTTTATTTTATATAGCTTTTATAGGAAGAGTCATTAAGGTTAATGAGGTAGTATGTAATATCCCTTTGGAAGCATCTGTGGCAGGGTTAGTCTTGTCTATATCTCCTAATCTCTTTTTATTTGGTGTGGTTCTCTGAGAGAACTAGTCTCTTAGTTTCCTTTGATTGTAGTTGATAGGTTTGTTTGTTATTTCGATAGATAGTATATAGCATTCTATTCTTAATAAAGTTGTATTGTTGACTGTTTCGAAAATAGCAGTTATACTTATTGTTATTAGATAGGTAGTTCTTTATATAATTCCTGTTATGCTTTATAACGAAGTCTTAATAGGTCTATGATATCCTTCTATTGTTGGAGTAGTATTACGAATCGGTATCTGTGTCCGATGCTTCCGAGTTTGAACTATTTTGGTCGATATCGCGTAGATTATGAATAGCTTAACAGCTTGTTTTTGGTACTATTGTTATATTATCTGGATCTTTATGCTTAGCTATACTGATATATCTAAATTAATTAAAGTACTTAGACATAACTTTAGGTTATGTATTTTCAGTGTTAGTCTTATCTTTATCATTAGTATCATTAACTTTAATTTAGAAATTGGATAAGGTGTCTGATATGATGTATACTTAGTCAATCAGCTTATTAGTGTTTAGAAAAATAATTTATCTTTAAGAAATAAGATATAAATTAATACTATCTTCTTTATTATTATTATTGTTAGTATTAGGCGTTTCTTCTTTACTTTCTAAGAGAAGATGATCTTGAGCTTTAACATCTGTAGTAGAAACTCTGTCTTCTAAGTAGAGTAATTTATAAGGATTATCTAGTCCTTTACTATTCTTTATCTTGACAACACTAATTCGATAAACCTTATACTTTTTTAGAGAGTAAATATGATATATTGCTTTACTCTTGCATCTAATAAAATATCCTAGCCAGCCATATAGACTATGTAGCTTTGTCATCTCGGCCCTGATTCTAAACTCTTGAGGATACATAATATATATCTAACTACCCCAGATCCGCTCTCTTATGAAATCAGATTTGACACCCTTTAAAACTTTATATAGAGTTTTGATGTTTTTCTTGCGTAATATATGCGCTAGAGTCCAGTTTTTGAGCTATACAGTATATTGTATAGCTTTAGGCCAAAAATTTTTAAGAATCTTGGAGACATGTAAAAGCTCGGTGCCTTTTTCAGAAATGATTTTTTGAAACTTATCTAGAGATAGACGTTTCCTAAATTATTAATGCTGCCTTTTCTCTGATTATATGATTGGTTCTTTCTGTAATGCTATTCTAATAATAAATGTAGGGCTTGATGGGTTCGCACATAATGGAATAAGTGTCACATCATCTATCTACTGGTCTATTTTCAAATTCATTATTGAGGCGACAGCACCAAATGATAATATTATAGACTTTCTGGATAAGCTTTATTAGTGATTTGAATATTTTGAATAGTTGATGTTTTTTGTTAAATTGCGCATTCTATGTATAGTGAGTACAGTTATCTGTAATGAACAAGAAGTATCTTGTGCTGTTATAACCTTTGATGGGGTATGGACCCCATACATTAACATATACTATTTGTCCAGGCTCCTATATGTGGCATGTAGTAGGGTCCTGTGGGATCTTAACTAATACCTGTGTAGTTATATATACTAGATAGATCACTTTAAGTTTAGCTTTAATCTGTTTTACTATTATATCTATTTTAGTGGAAGATTTTAGTAAGTTTAACATATTTTAAAGTCTAAGATATCTTAGTCTATAATACTACTTCTATATAGAGTTGTCAAAGTTCATTATAGCTATAATAATGTTTTTTAATTTAAAGGGATTTAGGTTTCTCTTAATGTTAAGTTGATATAGGCTATCTTTATAGGTAGCATGTCTGATAACATGTTCTTTATTGTTAATCTATATTATATGCTGGTTATTATAGATACTAGTTATTCTTTCTCTTTAAATAAATATTCCGTCTAAGAAAAGATTGCATTTTCCTTAAGGAGCATAGACAATATTAGAGAGTAATATATTTATCTGGGACCCATCTAGGTTCTTTAAAGATAGATAGATAATACCTTTACCCTTGACTTCAAGTATAGTAGATCTATCTACTATGTTAACATTTATATTAAATAGGTGGAAAGTCCCTTTCTAGAACTATTTCATATTATTGACAATATGCATATTAGCGCCAGTATCTGCTAACCATATATCGGAGTTATAGAAAGTTCCTGATGATAGAGCTTCTAACGTATTCTTTAAGATATCTAATTTTGTAAACTTCGATCTTCTAGTGCTAGCTCCCCCTAAATTGCCTAATGTAATAGATGATACATTACTACATATCTGTGATAAAGAGTTAGCCTAGTTTATATATAGTATGGAGAGAGCTATATCTGGGGAGTTAATATCAGTATAAACACTCTTGAATATGGCCAGATTGGTTTCTGTGATATTATCTATGCCAATAGCATTATTATTTATGGTGGTAGAGAACTTATTCTTAAGAGAATATAGAATTCTATTAAGATTTTTAGTTTAGCAAGTTTCTTTAGTATAGCTAGTCTTACTGTATTTAGAATAGATATATTTTAAGTGACTCTTGTCTTCACATTTTGGTCTTTGAATACCACGATTATTGTTGCTATTCCTGTCCTTTTTGGCTTTGTTTTTAGCTTTTCTCTCTTCCTTAGTCTGAAGTTATTTGGCTTCTTTAACATGCAGTCACTTATACAGATAGTCGAGATCTAGTGGATTATCTGGTTTGGTTGACTAAATCTAGTCATACTTTTCTTTGAAGTCTCGATAGTGGGGAGAGAGACTATAAAGAAGGGTAGTAGCGAGTATATCATTAGTTATATTATACTTAACAGTTTTTAGATTAGCTTTGATCTGGCGCACTTTATTTGTATACTTAGTTATGAACAGGCAGTTATCAAGCTTAAGCTCGCTAAGTTAGTTTAGTAGACTATTGCGCGTGCGCTTATAAGTAACTATATATCTTTTTTTGATAAAGTTATAGGTCTCTTTAACGTCTGTATAGTCTTCAATCTCGATCTTGATACTGTCAGAGACCCAGGTATTAAGTAACTTGCTTGTAAATTTTATCTTTTCTTTTATATTTTTGTGTTCATTATAATCAACCTGCTATTAGAGGTTATTGTTGCTGGTGACCAGGATGGTCTAGGTACTATCTATTTCGTCATTATCATCTGTTGTTGGCGTCAAAGTCTTCTTGGCTCGAGTAGAACGATGAGCTTTGATTTTAACAGGTTTAATGAAATAATCTTCCTTCTTAGGCTTGAGGGGAACGACTTCTTCACTAAGGAGATATTCGATGATATTGTTTGCTTTGGCTATATGCTTAAACTCGCGTTTCTAACTAATAAAATTAGTTTTATCTCTGAGCTTATAGTTATCTTTGACTTTGTCTATTCTAGACTTGGTTATGTCTGTAGCTTAAAGCTAGAGTCTAGTATCTAGGTTCTATATCTAGATCACTGTCCACTTAGCTTAATTTAAAGTTTTTAGAAAAAAGAGAAGTTTATAATTAGTTAAAACTCTGAATTAAGATATAAATAAGATAATTTTTTTTATTATCTATCACTAGATACAGCTTATTTATAATTATCTATTTATTATGCAGCCTATTAGGCTGCTACATATTGTTGAGGTATCGATATCACGTGATTTAGGATCCAATTAGGCCAAACAGCGTCGGGATAAGAATCAGTATGACGAACCAACCGGGGATCCGTTATTCGATTGCTTTTTGAATCTGCCTTCTCAGGCTGCTCAGGATTCCGGAGATACTTTTATTATTATGGATACACAAGGGGTGCAGGTGTAATTAATTAATTTATTGAAGCTATTTACGAAAATCGGTGTTGAGCCGAAAACGTTGTTGAGCCGGTGCGCACCCAAAGCGGGAGCGGTGGGTGCGCAGGTGGCACGGTTATAGCTCACAAAAAGTTGCGGGAGCTAACTGTAAACGTGCTAACACCCGTTGCATTTCAGGGGCACGCGTCCGGTGCACTTCACATGATGTTTTCCGCATCATCGCTATAATTTTTTAAATCGATTTTTGCTTGGTTGATTTCTGTAGCGACAGCTTATGTCATCCCAAAATTCTAGTGTACGCGGGATCTCCACCGAGAGAGATGCTGACCATGCTTTCCCGTACCTCCAGATCTTGCCGGAATGGAAGGTAGTGCTGAGTACCGCCCACGGTACCTGCTACACCAAACAGAGTCTCACCCGTCATTTACTTCAACGATGTCCGGCGAATGGGCGGCCAAGACCGCCATAGTGTGTCCACGGCCGATACAGCCCTGGTCCAAAGAGCGAGGCGAGGAACGGTCTCACACCTCCCAGAGTTCCTCCAACAACCCCCCTCAAAATCAATCAGATCTGCGTTGACAAAATCTAATCAAAACGATGAAAGAAACTAGCAACTTGAACCAAGCCAATCAAAGGTGACAGGTATGTGCAGAGCTTGTCAATCGGGACAAGGATTGTGAATTTTTAGCCTATCCCTGGCAACTAACTGGCCGGCAGTTTGGTCCGAACCATACTAGCGCCGCGATTATTCGGCAAGGAGGCTCGTCCCTATATCATAATCAAGTAGGAAATGATCAGCCAATAATTCTGTTAGCTGATCACTTGATTGATTGTAAACAACCGAAAGGGAATCTCCGAAATAACGCGGTCGAATGTTATATACGTGCTCCACTAGAGTATTGCTGGCCTCATCCTCCTCAAAATTTGACCCTGCATTTTCTGGTCTCTACCACTACTGTGTGTTCTTCGAATCGGATTCACATCTAGATGACATTCAGTACCGGCGCTGTGATGACGCAATTAATTACTGAACAAGATCCCACCAAGTGCGATTCCTACGACCATTATGAACATATCGATGACGTAAGTCCATTTTGAAGCTATATGACTGTGCAAATGGTAGTGACTGTCTTAGTCGTCACATCCCAATGAGCGCGATTCCGTTTATAGTGCATCGATCGCAGAAACAAGTGACTCTTTATGTTTTTGGACTTTTGACTATGAACTTGACAATGGCCGTACCTACCCAACATATGGTCAAGGTAGTAGTTCCAATAGAGCATGTTAGGTGCTGATCTGACCGTCTCTAGGCCAGTATTACATGCCCAATGATGAGCGAGAACAAGATCGACTTAACCTACATCATTACATATGGTTACAGTGCTTGGGCGGACAACTTCACATCGCTCCAATTCAGTCACCTCAACGAGTTCTCGATGTCGGTACGGGAACAGGAATATGGGCGATGGAATTCGCCGATGCATATCCAGAAGCAGTAGTTATTGGAACAGATTTGTCCCCGATCCAGCCACATCTGGTACCACCGAATACGAGATTCTACATCGACGACCTAGAACTACCGTGGAATTATGAAGAGCACGAAAAATTCGACTACATACACTGGCGGTCATTGTATGGGAGCATCAAAGATTGGCCAAGACTGTACCAAGAGGCACATTGCAATCTGCGGCCCGGATCCTATCTTGAGGTGCACGAATACGATATGTGGATTTACAGTGACGACGATCCAAATCTGGACAGCGCACCTTGGACTAGAGTATGGATAAGACTTTTGTCGATGGCGTCCATAGCCAAAGACCAGCCAATGCATGTTGGGTATAAGCAGAAGCAATATATGGAAGAGGCCGGCTTCCTGGACGTTCATGAACAAGTGGTAAGAGTCCCAATTGGCCAATGGTCCCAGGATGCCAAATTGAAAGGACTTGGGGAGCTTGAGCGGCTTAATACCAGGGAATCTATTGAGTCACATTCTTTATTTTTCTTTACCCATGTCTTGGGGTATACTCTTGATGAAACTCACATAATCATTTCCTTAGTTATCAAGGAGATCAATGATCAGCACCTGCATATGTATACGATATATCGGTTTCTGTTTGGACACAAGGATGATGTCTAGGAAAACTAGATTCAATATTTCTAGCTACTTTACTTGATTGATTGATTGATTGATTTTTGTTTACTTTATTCTATAGTCAAAACAATAATAAAAAGAACGTGAAATTATAAGATAGGGTTTCAAACAGCGTTGCATTACATGTGATCTTTGCACGTCAAGGCAGAGATTTCAAAACGAACTCTCTTACATATCTTCGAACGGGCTATTTGGTCCCACCATCCAGTCTTCCATAGCTAGCCACTGGCTCCAACGAGTGTCTGCGGCTTGGAGCTCTTGTCTTTGCGGGTCGCGTAAAGGACGCATAAACGGGACTGTCTCATAAGGTAGTATATCGTAGTGCGCCTTTGTTCTCAACCAACCACCGCTCTTGGCGGCGAACATATAGTTAATCCGCTCCTGTGAGTGTAGGAGACCAACGCCTACTATCCAGCCCTCTCCAAAGAAGTCTTGCATAACTGTTGGTGTGTCAGTTGCAGTAACTACTAGTCGCCGAATGTAAGGAATAAGAGAAACTGAATCAGACACAAGTTGTGAAGACGATCTGTTTTTCGGCTCAGTACCATTATCAAGCCTTGGAAATTGGGCACCAGGCTCAAAGCTGCGTTGATAGGGTAGAAGGATATTCATAAGTGTGGCAAGGGACTGAGTCAATGCTGAATATTGTCCCTCGAGCAGAAAATACCGCACACATTTCTGGTAAGCGGAGAATGATTCGACCAAGTCGACTTCGATCATATCCCCAAACACTGGAATCCGTGGTATTTCGTTCGTTGGGGGGTTTGGGTCAGATGGCATTGTTTGGCTTCACAGTTTTTCTTACTCCTAGACCTAATAATAGCGTCATTATCAATAAAAGTCAAATATGAGACGAGGGTGGGGTTTTACTCCTCACCTGCGCAATAAGTGGAAAAATGTCTCTCCAATGAACGAAGATGCTGACATATGAAGCATTCGCATGCAGAATGGCTTTTTTGGTCTAGGAATTCGAGGTTGAACCTTGTCAGTTATCGACCGGGAAAGTAGACCGAGATGCAGTGTTTTGGTGATAAGGGTGAGAGACAAAAGGAATTACGTAGAAATAGGCTAATGATAGAGAAAATAATCAAAATTTCACAGGTTATTTTCGGTTTGGGCACTGAGAATCTCCTGATCAGGGGTAGAAGTCAGTACCTATTCATTAGGGTTAAGGGTAGGAGAACTCGTCATTGAATAATGATATCTTACCATCCTCATTCCTGTTTTCTCATCCTTTCTTTTTCTTTTTTCCTTTAAAAAATATCATTCAGCACTAGTGATTTTGATCGCCGGTTGACCGAGATCTGCCGCAACCGTCGTCGAACAGGATTGGTTTATTCAAAATGACTAGCTTATTTTTGGGAGCTAACGGCAGGCTACCGATTTAAGCCACACAGCCATGCAAGTACTATCACCACATACGAGTCCCAGCTGAGGATTACCGGAGCGCGACGGTAGATTGATGGGGGTACGCCATGCTAGCGTTTGCTATCAACAAGGGAAACACCATGGCCCGAAGATCACGGCTGGCGAGGCTGTCTGTCAGTTTTAGGAAAAGACCGATTCAAACCAATTGCTACTATTAACCCAGTCTACTACTGTAGAATTGCTCCAAAAGCCGAAGAAGCCCGATTTGGCAGCTTTGATTAACAAATGTTTCCCTGTCTGACTAAAGCCTGGCCTTTCCAGTCACATCGGCAGCACTAATGGCCAGGCCTACGAACTGCAGCACAGTGATCTAGAAGTGAATAGTGCAGCTGAAAAGGCGGCCCAAGCACCTGCAGCCTGCCAATTCTGGATTGAGCCGAATCGGCGGGGCAATCGGGTCAACTGAAATTTAGATGGTGACGGGTCAGAGAAATCGGAAGAGTTATGGATCCCTGAAGAGGAGACTCTCGACTCTCCAACGGATGTTTGCATCATCTGTTACGGTCTATCGCGCCGTTCAGTATCCAATCCGCCTCCACATAGGCTTCCTCCTAAGCGACAAGATTCTCTCCGTCGTTATCTTATTGACTGCCATCTCATCAATTTGCACAGAGGGATCCGCTGCAATGGGAGGTCTGCTGTGATGTTCCTAAGTTTGTCGAAATCATGGATTTTTTAGCCCATGCTCTATACGTGCACGCATACGACATCAAGATCCAGCCGAAACATCTTCCAACATGGTATTCTGTCGGCTGCAGTGATAATTTATCTTTTGATAATTTAGAGTATCTTTCGGAATCCGATCGCCTTTCTGGTATAGACACTCCAGCTTCCTCCGTCAGCTCTGAAATGGCGAATATCGACCCTCGCTTGCTCGAATCTAGCCCCGCCCCTCCTACGAAGTTTTCACAGCGCCGGTCAAAGAGAATTAAAACGTCTCCGTAAAATACGCTTATTGATACTGAGGTACAAGATCGATCATTTATATTATTTCACCTCTTTTACACGGAGAGGACCTGAGGAAATTGCACTATAAGAAGCGATGCTTTTCAGCAGGTAACTAGTAGTTATAATAGCATAGCCCGGGCCACAAATTTGAACTCACGATCATTGTGATAGACACACAGTGAGGAGTAAAAGGGAAGCAGGATGTAACATAAAAAAACGGCTGCTAATTCCGGGCTGCAATCGCCTAACCGTTAAATAATGAGAGAAATGGGGGGGAAGAGAAACAGCAGAAAAAATCGGCACGAGTTTTAGAACATATCAAGAATGAAGAATGAGACATTTGAAAAGAATATTTTAGCGAGAACTAGGACAAACTCTTAAAGATAAAATGTAACTATACGCTAAGGCCAATTAATAGAGATCTATGCTTTGGAACAAGTAACACATCCACTAGTGACGGCGGCACGGTTGAGATGCCCCACGTTAGACACCCCGCAACGACGAATACACTGACACTAGTCCTACTAGGGATCGCAGAAATATGAAGCTAGCCGTGCCACCCTACCCACCCGCCGCTCCCGCTTTGGGTGGGCACCACCTCAACGAGGTTTTCACCTCAACGTGGATTTTTCGGGATTGCTTGAAGAAATTCATTAATTACACCTGCACCCCCTGCGTATCTATAGTAAACAAAGTATCTCCAGAATCCTGAGTAGCCTCCGGAGGCAAATTTAAAAACACATCAAATAAAGGATTACCGGTTGGTTCGTCATATTGATTTTCTTCCCGACGCTTTTTAGCCTCACATTTTGCAGTGCGTACTAATTTCTTTATATCTGCTTCCTTTCTTATTTTTATATAACGATTTGCATCTCGAACAGTAAGTATACCACCGGTTTATACTTAACAATAATTTTTTTTGACTTTTTTATGTTTGTTAAGTTATATAAGATTTTCTATCTTGGACCCTTGTTAAGTATTAAGTTCAGTCTGCATGAGACTACTGTCAAAAATCTAATCAAGATAGCGCTTAAGCGTTAAGCTTTCTTTATTTAATATAGTCTTAATTTCTTTTAAAGATTTCTATACTTTAGTAATAGTATGACGAAGCTTTAAGACTATATAAGGTAGAGATTTTGACTTAGTAGTTGGCGAGTTTAGGATAGATTTATTTCTATTATAAAAAGTCAATATAGAATTATTATCTAAATCTAAATCTTGATATAGCTTATCTATTATAATTTCTAGCTTTAAAAACTAAACTCCAATTATTATAAATCCTAACCAGATTATATAATTTATAAAGGTTTAAGACTAAATATTGTAAAGTATATATAAGAAGTTAGCCTTAGTAAATTCTATACTTTTTAATTAAGTTTATTAATTAACTATCTTTCTATAATAATTTTTATATTATTAAAAAGATATAGTATTAAGAGACTATAAAAGATAAGTTAAATAAGATAGAAATCTAAAGTAAATAATTCTTTTTTTTTTATAATATTTAAAGAATTCATATATATAGTAAGACTAATAATTATCTATAAGAAATAATTAAAATCCTTTAATCTAATTATAAATATAAAAATTAAATTTTTAAAGTTATTTAAATACAAGCTTATTAAAAATAAATTCTTTATTAATAATAGTGATTTACTAATTATTATTAAAATTATCTTATAAATACTACTTCTCTATATAAGCTTTACTAATAAAGATAATTAGTGGTGACATATACTATCCAGATAGTAAGATATATTTAATAATAGTAAGAGATTCTTGGTTTAATTAACTTTTAAGATATTATTAGTTATAAGAATTTAATATTATAATAGCTTTATTTTTTCTCTAACTAATAGAAAACTTAGTCTTATCTATATTATAGAGATTCAATATGTGAATCTTATATTGCTCTATAATAATCTAAAGCTTATCAAAATACCCTTATATATCAGATATAATCTTAATACTGATTTGTTTAGAGTTAATTGGCTTTTAAATAATCTACTTATATTTACTTAGAAGTCGCTTTATAAAGCGATATGACTAATTAGATCTGATAACTAGAGATGGATTTCTATCGGAATAGGTTTATTACAAGATTAAATTAGCGTAATTTCTTAATAAATTTGTATTAGGAGATACTCTAAGTTGATTAAGATAAGTAATCCAGTTTATAATTGCTGCTTCCTGGTTGTTAGTAAGGATTTTACCTGAAGCTTGATGCATTGATCATGAGTTTTAACTAGCAAGTTGTCTTCGGAGTCGTTCATAAGGGACGTTGAATTCCCGCGCCAACACCGATATTTTTTTATTTTTATTGGTCGCATGGGCTTCTATAGCCTTAGACAAAGCTTCCTCAATGATTTTGTATGCAGTAGAGGCCATGGTTGTGGAATAATAAGTGTTGTTGTTGAAAAACGCGAAAAATCCACGTTGAGGTGGTGCCCACCCAAAGCGGGAGCGGCGGGTGGGTAGGGTGGCACGGCTAGTGCCTAGGACAACATACACAAATTACGCCTCAATATACTATTACCTAAACCACTACGTTGAAGCCCAGACGAACCTAGCAAACATGGGCATGTGCTGCAGCTCCCAAGCCTACCAGCCCGACCGGCCCGATGAGTACACAGAGGATAAGCAATTCCTATTCGTACCAGATAGCCCTTCCCCCCTCATCACTGGGCAAGTGAAATTCGTTAAGGGAATTTCCGGTTATTTTAAGGGCCTGAAGTGTGTTAGGAAAATTATTCTAGAAGATACTAAGACAGATAAAGAAATTCTTAAATGCCGATTAGCGCAAGAGGCTAGGATCCTTCACAGCGTGTGATATTGCCATGTCATACTGCTTATCTATATATACTTTGATAATAGAATGGATTAATTTAGGTTTTCTATTATTATAGATTATGTAGAAACTAGTCTATGTAAATATCTAAAGCTAAAAAAAATTAATAAGAAATATTTTAATCTTAAATAATTTAACTACTTAATAAAAGTAATTCACTATATCTATAATTTAGACATTTAATATAGGGATATTAAATTAATAAATATTTTAATTAAAAAGGGTTAAGTACTCTTAGTAGACTTTGGAATTTCATAAATAGGCTTTGGAAAGACTATACCGACTATAAATTTAGTATATAATATCTTAAGAATAAAAGAGTACTATACTTTAGAAGTTGATTAAGATAGGACTTATAATTATTTATTAGATATCTTTTTTCTGAGGGCTATTTTTTTTAAGATATATATCACTTATTATAATTTTAAAAATTTCTAATAACTTAAAAATATTTTAAAAATTAAATAAAATTAATTTTATATTAGAAATATTAATAAAGTTTATAAATAGATTAGATATATAAAGATAAAGCTTAAAGATAGTATATGGCAGTAAAATATATTATATCTTTATATAGAGATATTATACTTTAATAAGGATTAATATCTATTGGCTGAAATACTGAGCCTAGGAAATCAATTAACTTATAGATATGGAAATAATATACTATTAATAAAGACTGAGGAATTAATTAAAGTATATAAAAATAATACTGTAAATATTATATAATATCTTTTAGATGATAGTATAGATCTGAATATAATAAGAGTAATCTATCTAGTATCAGACTATAGCTTGGTAGATACTATGCAGGCTCTATTACAAGCTAGTACTTATATTGACTCTATGAATGTTACTGGATAGACAGTGTTTTATTGTATAGCTTAGAATAGATTTATAGCTGTGATTAAATTTCTATTAAAAAAAAATATCTGTGTTGATATAAAGGATAAGAATAAATAAATAGTATTTTATAGTGTTGCAGTATATAGATATTTAAAGATTATTTAAATACTACTATATACTAGAGCTAATATTAAAGTGGAAGATCTTGATAAAAATATAGTAATGAATTTTATATAAAGAAGAGGCTATAATACTATTTTATAGTTTTTATACAGCTTAAAAAAAGATGTTTAGATTAATAATGGTATTAGTTGAAGTGAAATCTATCTGGTTTTTATATAGAATAGAAGCTACTAAAACAAGGTAATAGTTATCTCTGATATTGGTTAGAGGCATCACTGATATGTAAATTGAAGAGAATACTATATTTAATAATATGAATCTAGGTAGAAAATATAATAGGAAATCTTAGTAAATAATTAATATATAATTAAATTGAATTAAATAGAGATCTTTTATAGTTCTTTGACTATAAATTTATTAAAAGTTTCTTGAATAATTATTCCCATATTGGTATATTATGCTTAATTTATTTTCTTATCAATTTTACTATGAGTAACTATACAATAGATAATAACTTTCTAATATCTATCTCTAGTAATATCTCTTAGCTCTAGAAAAAAATTTCTATTAAAGAGTAAATAGTCTTCTTCTTCTAATAACTAGATATAAATTTTAAAATTTTAAGTAGATAGTATTAGCTATCTTTTAAGATATATAATTTTATGAAATAATTTCTAATAGATAATCTTAAAAAGAACTAGGCTAAGACTATAAATATTATATATCTTTTTAGAGATTTCTACTTTTAAGGCTTTATTCTAAATACTAGGTTATTAATAGATATTCTATTTTGGTTGGAGACTATGTATTATTATTTTGCTATTTTATAGTTAAAAGTAATTAAATCTTGATAATATAGGCTTACTAATATTATATAGATCTCTTTTAAATATAAAAATTATATTATTGCTATATACTTCTTTATGTAATCAGTCTATAATATATAGGTATAAGAGAGATAATACTAATTTCTAAGTGAGAGTAATCTATTAAGCTAAGGTTAGCTTATACTGTATCTAGTCTAGAATATTATATAGTGATTGTAGAATAGTTATTCTTTTTGATCCTTTAGGTATGATAAATATCTATCTATATTAGTTATAATTATTAATATTATTAATATAGTTAATATAATTTGGTATATAGAGATATTTGGGCTTTATACTATAAAGTATCTATGTAAAAGTTATTACTTATAATTTTAATATTTTATCTTAGCTAGAGCTTATTATAATAAATTTTTTATATTTTTATTTAATTTAAACTTTAATACTAATATTATTTTTAAATAAAGTTTCTCTTATTTATCTAAGTATTAATAGATTTTATATACTATTAATCTCTATATAGATAAAGTTATTACTTAATAAGGCTCTATTATACTTCTTAATACTGATTAAACCCTTTAGATCTTTTTTAATATCTATATTTCTACTACTTTCAAATCTAGTAAATATATTATCTATACTTTAATTTATCTTTTTTAATTATATTATTATTATTATTATTATTATTTAATCATATTTAACGTCTATACCCAAACTATTGTTTATGACAGACAGCGGTTCATATATGGAGTAGGCTGGCTTATAGGGGCTGCCCCTTATAAGCCAGTGCCCCTACCCCCTAATTGGAGCCTGGCGTTCGTGGTATCTGGCGCTTTTCTCACCCCAAGTTGCTTATATGTGCAGGACGATTTAGGGGCTTAATAGTGGGTGATAAGCCTATAACCCCCTTCTTATTACTGGATGTTCGGGTGTAGCCTATAGTAGCGGGCCACCCAGTCCCACTATCTCTCCCCCTCTCACTTTCCCTCATCTAGGGCCTCTATCCTCTACTTATCAGATCTATAGATCTATTTTACTATTTATCTACTATCTTTCTGCTCTTTAATAGTCTCTATAAATATTAATAACACTTTAATAGCTTTAGAATCTTAAAATAAATATATTTTAGAAATCTATTTATTATTCTTTAGAATCTCTATCTCTTCTTTAGTTAGAGTAGTATATAGTTTATTCTACTAATAGCATTATTACTAGTAGCTAGTAAGGAGATATTTTATTATTTTAGTACTTTTAAAATATCCTAAATAAACTAAAGAATTTTAGATCTTAATTTAATATAGATAAACTCTAATAGAGATATAGTTAGTCTTTAGCTGATAATATTATTAAACTAGACTCTTATAGGTGCTAGCTACTACTAAATCTAATTTCTATTTTTAAAGAAATTTATAGATTTGGTCTATCTAATATTATATTAGTATTCTAGTAAGTTAATTAATAGTTAAAACTTTATAAACTTTAGTATAGGTCTATCAGATATATACTAATAAAATATCTAAATATTTATTAGTTAAAAATCTTTCTATAGCTTTCTTAGTAACTTTATTAGCTTTTTTATTATCTAGAATATCCTTATAACTAGATATCTAGTAAATAGTAATACTACTATTTATAATTTATAGTTTTTTAATTAAATTATATATCTATAATGTTAGAATCTATTTTAAGCCTAGATTAATATATTATAGTTAATTTATAATAGTCTAAATATCTAAAAATATTCTAATTAATTTTATAAACTTTACTATTAGTATTTATTTTAAAGTTTTAACTATTTTAACTAGCTCTATATTAAAGATTTTAAAGTCTATATCTAAAAGTATAAACTATATCTTTTATAAATTAATTAATAGTTTATAGATTACTATAATATCTATCTTTTAATTATTAAGCTTAAAACTATCTAAATATAAATCTTAAATCTCTATATTATTTAAGAGATCTTAGACTATCTTTATAGCTACTTCTAGATTATCTACTCTAAAGACTAATAATATAGATTTTCTACTATTACTTATAATATATTTAAAATTTTTAAATAGATCTATTATTATAATTTTTTATAGCCTACAGACTAGATCTATATCTAATATCCAGGGACCTTAGTAGATTAGTATTACCCAAACTTAGTTCTTTAATAGTTATTCTTTAAACTATATATAGATATCCTCTTTCTTAAGAGTTATAAGGAATATTTCTACTACTAGATACCTTAAGAGAAGCCTAAGAAGTCTAAATATATAGCACTATTACTTAATATCTAATAGAATTTCTATAGATTTTAGAACTACTTCTCTTATAAGTAGCTTTATAGAGGTAATATAGAGTATACCTATAACTACCCAGACCTAATTATTAATTAGGCCCTATATACTCTGAAGCTAGTCCTTCTACTTTTACTACTAAAACTCTATCCTATAAAGCACTACTATCTAGATAATAGCTTTCTAGACTTACTATATTAGATTAGAAAATAGCTTTTAGACTTTATATAATATCTATACCTATTTCTTAGTATTTTAATCTTTCTATAAGCAGTATTTATAATAAGCTTTTAAGATAAGTTTTAGATCTAATAAGACTTCTAATCACTAGATAATTTCTAGAGAAAAAGATACTAAGATCTCCTTAATCTACATCCAAGCCTGCTAGATTCATTCTCTAAGCTCTCAGCCATAGGCCCTAGAGAATAAGATAGCCTCAGTCTTCTTAGGGTCGAATTAGACGCTATTAGCGTGTCCCTATTCAATAGCGACCCTAGCCACTGCTTCCAGCTGCATACAGACCTCTAAGACTAAGTTTCTCTAGACTGCCAGGCCTATATCATCAGTATAAGATAGAGCCTTTACCCCTAGAACCTAGTACTCTATAGCCTAGAATATCCCCCAGATATAGATAAGAAATAAAATTAAAGAAACCAGTAAACCTTATAATAGCTCTAAGTTAATAAGATATTCTAAGATTCTATAACTATTAATTACTAGATTTACCTACCTATATATAAAGAAAAATAAGGTCTATCTTATAAAGTTATTATCTAGATCTATAGCCTCTATAGTCTCTTTTAACTTATAAAGATCAATATAGTTAAAAATCCTTATAATATCTATAAAGATAATATCTATTAGATACTATTAAACTTATCTCTTATATACTATTTATATAAAGTAGATTATTATATTAATTATCTCTTAGCTATATCTATAATCTATTTATTTAGAATATAGTACTCTCTAGACCTTATATCAATCTACTATATAGCCTATAGCTAGTTTTTTCATAATTTTATCTAAGTAGCTAAATAAATTTATAACTCTTTAGATCTTTATTTAAGTATAATTAGACTTATTTAGTTTTTAAAGTAGTATATCTTTAGTAATCTTCTAGACTTCTAGATATATCTCTAGATAAAAACACTATCTAGCTATCTTTATAATCTAAAAGAAATCTAATATCTAAAGCAATTAATAGATCTAAAAATTAAGTCTATCTACTTTTAGAGCTTTCTTTATATTTTAACTGAATAAGGCCTAATATATCTATTTAGATATTATTAGTGTATAGGCCAGCCCATTAGATAGTTTTTTAGAGAAAATATTTTAAGGGATATTAAGAAACATTATACTCTTAATTAAGGCTTCTTTATCAGCTAGGGTAATAGCTAGAGGGGCCTTAGGGTCAGAGCCCTAGAGTATTGATATAGTAAGATTACTAAAAGGCTTAATATAGTGTAAAGCTAGCTAGTACTAGTTAGAGTTATTATACTGAAAGACTTTATAGATAATATCTATAAGGTCTCTTTGGAACCCCTTAAAATCATTAGTAAAAGAGTTTTTAAGGATTCTAAAACTCTTTTCTAGGCTCTCTTTAAAGAAGTTCTTCTAGTATATCTTTTTAATAATTTTTACTTCTCTATAGTAAAAGGCTCTAGTAGCTTTATATTTAGTATTAGTATAGGCCTAGATCTGCTACTATTTATAGGTTATAATCTATAAGCTCTAAGTATATCTTAGCTCCAATTTCTACTACTATTTAAAGTATATATAGAGCCTTACTGCTTTAATATATCTATTAAGTATATTAATTAAAGTATCTTATATCTAATTAGTTTTTTTAATAAGGTCTATTTCAATGTATTAGTCACTAAGGAAGAGATAGTCTATAGCCTCTACAGTCTAAACTTCAGTTATTAATTTTATAGCATTCTTATTAGCTTATAAAGTCTTTATTTACTATCTAATAATCTTATTAGAGATATCTCCTAGAAGGGATTCTTCTAAGGCTTTTTAGACCAGAACAATAAGCTTATAATCTAATATAATAGCCTTATTCTTATTAATCTTCTAAACTTATAAAGATCTTAGAGTTAGAAAAAATAGTATTAAATTAATAATTAACATCTCTAAAGATTTCTTATAATAGATAGCCTCTCTTAATAAATTATTAATATATAGAAAGTATTAATTTATAAACTATTTTAAAATCTTAATATTCTCTTAATATATAGTTAGAAAATTCTATATAGCACTATAAGTATTAAAATTACCTATTAATAGATATCTACCTCTTATAAAGAAATCCTAATTAGTATCCTTAATTATCTAACACCATCTAGAGAATATCTTCTACCACCAATAACTAGCTCTAATCCATATGTTATAATAGTTAACAATTCTAATATACTAAAGAGCTTATCTATTAATTATAAAGAATTTCTAGATATCTAGAGCTTATATATAGAGATAATCCACTAAATCTATATAGTTTTCTATCTTAATAACCCTTATAAAGTCTTTATAAATAGTTATAAGCATCTACTAATCTTACTTCTCCTTCTCTAGCTAGTAAAGCAGATAGCCTAGATAAAAAAAGTCATTAAGAATATAGAGCTCTTATAAACATATAATATTTGTTTACTACTCTATCTTTACTTCTAAAATCTCTAAGATTATGGGGTATATGTAGACATAGTTATATTAAATAATTAATATTAATAAGACTTATAGCTCCTGATATTTGTAATAAATATAAAGATAAATAAGATAGAAAAAAGAAGAAATCCATACCCTAATCTATAGTATCCACAGCCTCTTTAGATTCTAGGGCTTAAGGAACTTCTTAGGCTTTTAAGGGTCTTTTAGAAAAGCTCTTTTAGGTCTCTTTAGATCCTAATTTCTAGAAGGATAATAGTATAATTATCTAAATAGTTAAGAGTTTCTTATAGAGTCTTTTATAGACTTTTTTAAGCTTAAAATATTCTAAGAAATTAGTCTGATATTCCTCTTTATAGTTACTATATTTAATAGATATATATATATATAAATAGTCTATTAAGGCTTTATAGTCTAGTATATTATAGATATGCTCTTAAGTCTTATAGATCTCAGCACATACCATACATAATAAGGGTCAGATACTACAGCATCTATAGAACTGGTAGCCAATACTATAGCACTAAGAGTATATCAAGTCCTTACTAACTTCATAATAGGGAACAGTAAAGTATCTATTCCTCCTAAAGTATATATTCTAGATTAAAAGCTTATAGATATTATCTAGACTTTCTACTATTATAATAATAGTAAAGAAATGCTAGCTAGTAGTCTAGATAGCCTCTAAGGACTTAATCTATATAGAATCTTATATTAGAATATAGACCCCTCTTAATTTAATTTCTTTCTAGGCCAGGCCTAACTCTAAGACACTATAATAAGCCACTAATACTATATACATCTTAATCTTATACCACTGCTAGTCTGGTTCTACTAAGATAATCACAAGGTTAATCTAGTAATAAGCAGCCACTAAGGGGTTCTTATATACTAAGAAAAGCATATTTATAATACTACTTTAATCTAATAAGACTAAGATTACCTTTAATTCAGTATAATTAGTATTAATTACTCTAATAAAGCTTAAGAAGCCTATCTAAGCTAAATAGTAGTTAAGTTATAAAATAATATTAGTTTTAAACTTCTTAAAGACTGTATATCTATTTTTCTACTTAAAAATAAACCTATAGTCTTTTTTAATAGCACTATATATAGACTTCAGACTCTTTAGATCTATCTAGACTTTAAAGAGCTTATTAGAGAGAAAAAAATATTTTTTAGTGATAATTTATCAGTTTTAAGTATTATTAGCTGCTATATTAGTTTATTAAGGCTTTATAGCAGGTTTCTCTATAATTTATATTATAGACTTTATTCTTAAAAAAGATTCTAATATTAAAAGTAAGACTCTATAATACTCTACAAGCTTAATACCTCTATTTAGATAAGTAAATAATCTATATATAATCTCTAAAAATATTACTTCTTAGAATAACAGTAGTTACTGTGGGGCCTAGGCCTTTTCTTAGATGATAGAGATTTTAGCAGATAGTTTTAGGGTATTTTAGGTAATTATCCAGACTTTTAGAGCTGAAAATTAGCTTTTAATAATATCTAGTTGGTTTATAAACTACTGCTCTAAACTCTCTATTAGGGAAGTAATATAGACCCTTATAATAGTTATCTCAGTAGAGATAATATTTCTACCATCTATAAGGTATTCTAATAAGGCCTATTTAAAACCTTTATAGCTTAGACTAAATAAAGACTTTATAGAGGCTCTTTCTAGGCTATCTAGGCTATAATCTTATAGTCTCTTTTTTAGGGCCTTAGATACTTTCTAGGGGAGAGATATGCTACTTAGGGGACCTAATAGCTTCCTAAGGTCGATCTCTAGGCTCGGTAAGAAGTCCTCGCTCTGGGGGACCCTTACACCAGCCTCAGGGGGCGCTGGTGGCGCTGCCCCTGCTGTGGTGCCTGCAGGTGCCCCTACGGGGTCCACCTGGCCTGGCGTCTGCCCCCCTGGGTCTAGGGGGGTGTTGTCGATTTTGGGGGTTCCTGGGGCCATGAAGAAGCCCTGGAAGCCGTCAATAGGCGTTGATTTTCAAAAAGTCGATTTTTGATTTTCCCGGCGGGGTCAAATATCTTTATATTTTTTTTTTAATTATAAAAGATCTTATAATATTTTATTATTTTTATTTTAAGAATATAATATTTTTTTACTAATTTATTACTTTTATAAAATATTTTATTTATATTTATAGAATTTTCTATATTAAAATAATTATATAATAAATATATAAATAAATTTAAATATTTTATTAGTAAAACTATAATATAGATTACTGATAATATTAAATAAAATCCCCTTCTATAATAGAAAGATAGTATCTATACTTTATACCTTAATATTAATATAATAATAAAGAATATTTTTAGGATAGAATTTATTAGTATATATATTAAATAAGTATTTAGTATAGTATAGAAGATATATTATTATCTTAAAAGTAAATTTTTAACTAAGTCTATCTTAAAGTTTATACTTCTAAAATATAATAAAAAGAAATATTATAATTTTAATTTTACTTTATTTACTAAACTTAATACTAAGAATAAGTATTAAAGAAATAATATAGAGAGTTAAGAGTAAATAGTCTAAAAAAATTTAATTAAAAATAAAAAGATAAGATTTATTAAAGATCTTTATAATAATTTTAAAAATTAATAAATAAATATTAGTTTAGAGATAGAAAAGAATAGATTAAAGATAATAATATAATATTATAAATTATACTATATATAATACTATATATATTAAAATAAATATATATTTTTTAATATTAAGTATTATAAATATTATTATAAAATATTATTATATATAAAGTTATATTTCTTATTAGGAAATAGGAAATTCCTAGTTAGGAAATAGAGAATTCCTAATTCCTACCTAGGATAGGACTAAGGTGTCTAGGAATTCCCTATATTCTAACTGGGAATTTCTAGTTTCTATCTAGGACAGGACTGACCCTTCTGGGAATTCCTTATGTCCTAGCTGAGAATTCCTAGTTCCCATCTAGGATGGGACTGACCCTTCTGGGAATTCCCTATGTTCTAGCTAAGAATTTCTAGTTCTCACCTGGGACGGGACTGACTCTTCTGGGAATTCCCTATGTCCTAGCTGAGAATTCCCAATTCCTACCTGGGACGGGACTGACCCTTCTGGGAATTCCCTGAAACGGGACCAGGCTGGCTGGGAACCTGAAAAACTTTCCCGCGGCAACCCTACTAGTTTTATTCTAACTCCTAGCTAGAAGGATCTGATAGATCTAGATACTGTCTAAGTAGCTAAATGATAGTGCTACTGAGACATAGACGCCTGCTATTACTGTAGAGAACTCGGATATCTAGCCTATAACTGCTCAAGCAAGTCTAAAGGCAAGCTAATAAGTCTAAACTAGTAAAGGAATATCTCTACTACTAATATCCTTACTATTAGCGCTGAATTAAAAAACTAGTAAGCCTAGCTCCTAATTATAAGTAGATTTTAAAGAAATAGAATTCTCTAAATAATTCTCTAGAGATATAGAATAAGAAAGCTAATTAATATTATCTAGTAATACCCTATAGTCTAGATTATCTAAATATAAATACTTTCTAAAGCTATAAAGCTATAATAGATTATAGAAGCTTAGGGTACATCTTTATAGATCTAGCTCTTATTAGTAAACTTTCTTTATTAACTTTTTCTTTAACTTATCTCTATCTCTTATATATATTTAATAGTAAAATACTAGAAGATAGTATAATAACTTATATTACCTAGGCTAGTCTTTAGGTGAGCCACTATTATAAGAATACCTATTTTTACCTAATCTAGCTGCTATAGATGTTTATTATATTGAGCATTTCTTAGCTTTAGAAGCATAACTTTAGTATTAAATAGCTACTTGACTTAGTGACTTTTTAATCTAGCTACTGCTGAAGCAACTATCTAGAAGGCTGTTAATCTTCAAAGATATACGGAATTTATACCCTGAACTACTGCTGTACCATAGAGAACCAGACTACAGAGAACCAGATCATAGAGAACCAGACCATAGAGAACTAGACTATAGAGAACCAGACTACAGAGAACCAGATCATAGAGAACCAGACTATAGAGAACTAGACTATAGAGAACCAGACCACAGAGAACCAGATTATAGAGAACTATATTCCTGACACTATCCTAAGCCAGCTACTACTAGATATATACTTCATGAATGCAGCTAGGCTATATATAGCTTACTATTAAGTATATAATACTGATAAGCCTTTAGATCTATATTATATCACTCTAAATAATATTAAGAAAACTATTACTAAGATTAAAGCTCTTATAAATATTTAAGATCTTTAGAAGTTAATCTTAAAGAAGTACTATAATTTATTAAATATTTTTTATATTAAATTAGTAGAGATTCTTTTCTTATATAGGGCCTATAATTATAAGATTAAGTTAATAGAAGAAAAGAAATCCTTATTATATCTATTATATTATTATAACTAAAAGAAGCTATAATTAATCTATATATAGTTAAAAGCTAATCTATCTAAATATTTTATTTAATCTAGTATCTCTATAATAGCAGTCTTAATTTTTCTTATTTAAAAGCTTAGAGAAGGAATATAAATCTATATAGATTATTATAAGTTTAATAAGATTACTAGAAAAAACTATTATTTAATATTATTAATTTAAAAAACTCTATAACTACTAATAAAGATTTATTATTTTACTAAACTTAATATAATTACTATGTTTAATAAGCTTTAAATTGCTATAGATAAGGAGTAAAAAACTATATTTAGAATCTATTAGAATCTATTTAAATTTTTAATAATATTATTTAGGCTTACTAATATACTAGTAATATAATAAAATTATATTAATAATATCCTTTAAGACTTTCTAAATAATTTTATATATATATATATAGATAATCTATTTATCTTTAATAAAAATCTTAAGGAATACTACTAATATATCTATTTTATATTAAAATATCTATAGAAATATAGTCTATAATATGATCTTACTAAGTATAAGTTCTATATATAAGAAATGATATTCTTAGGCCTTATTATCTCTAAGGATGATATTAAGATAGATTCTAATAAAATAGCCATTATTCTAGAATAATAGATCCTTAGAAATATTAAGAATATTTAATCCTTTCTTAGTTTTATAAATTTTTATTAATATTTTATCTAAGTTTATTTATAGAAAGTTAAATCTCTAACTAAACTAACTAAAAAAGATATTAAATTTATTTAAAATAATTATTATTAGTAAATCTTTAATAATTTAAAAATAGTTTTTATAATAGCTTTAATTTTAAAAATATTTAAATAGAATAAATTATATATTTTAGAGATAGATATCTTAAATTATATCTCTAAAAATATTCTTTTATAGTATAAAAAGAATAAGATCTTAAGATTAATAATATACTTTTTCTAGATATATTCTATACTAGAATATAACTATAAAATCTATAATAAAGAACTAATAATAATTATAAAGATCTTTAAAAAGTAATAGCTAAAGCTATAAGGCTTTCTATATCTAATCTAAATATTAATAGATTACTAAAATCTAAAATACTTTATAAAAAAATAATATCTAAACTATTAGTAAGTCTATTAAATAAAGTTTTTCTTTTAATTTAATTATAAGTTTATCTATTATCTAAATAAACTTAGAGGTAAGCTAGATATCTTCACTTGCTAGAGCTAGGACCTATTTTAAAAAATAGATAATATCTAAAATCAGTACTAAAAATAGATTATATTAAAGCTAAAGCATCTTAAATAGCTAGATCTACACAGTCACTGAATAGAGACTCTAAATAGTATAGGGTTCTAAAATAATAGTTCTCTATTCTTCTATCTAGAAAAAGAAGACACCAAAATAAGCTTTAAAAATAATAAATTTAGTCTTAAATCTAATAATAAAAGTGATATAGAGTTTATAGATAAGACTAAAAAATTAAGCCTAAAGAAACTATTCTAACTAGACTATAAGAAAGACTTTTTATTTAATAAAATGTTAAAGAAGCTATAGAAAGATTATTACTATAGCTTAGATATCTCTCTTAAAAACTATAAAGATTAAGAGAGATAGCTATACTATTAATACTACTACTATATATCTAATTATAAGCCTCTATAGCTTTAGCTGCTAGAAATATATTATAACTATCTAATTATAGAATACCTAGACTAAAAGAAAATTTATAATCTTTTAAACTAATATTATTACTAACTAAAGATAATCTAGATAATTAATTAGTATATATAGAATTATAAAATATACTATTATATTAAATACAGTTAGACTATCTATTAAAGACTACTAGAACTATTAGATATATTAGTATATCTTTAGAATAATATCTTAGTAAACTTTATTATAAAGCTATCTAAGTCTAAAAACTTTAACTTTATTATAGTTATAATAAACTATCTAATAAAATTAAAGTATTTTATTCTTTATAATAAAATAATTATAATAAAAAAAACTAAAACTACTAAACTATTTCTAAATAATATCTAGAGATTATATAGACTCTTTAAGATAATTATATCTAATAAAAACTCTTAATAGATAAACTAATTTTAATATTATTTATTAACTATTTTAAAGATCTATTAAAATATATTAATTATAGACTATACTTAAATAGATAGATAGATTAAAAAGATTAATAAAGTCTTAGAAGCCTATCTATAAGTATATTATACTTAGTAATAGAATAATTAAAAAAAATAATTTTCTTTTACAGAATTAACTTTAAATAATTAATTATTAATAATTATTAATATTTTCCTTTTCTTTACTATATATAGATATTATCTATAGCTAGAAATTTAATATCTAGAAAGTCTACTAGAGAATAATCTAGAATAAATAATAGATATTACTATAAAGTATATATATTAGATCTATAAATTTATTATTAAATAAATAGTTTAGATCTAAGTAGTTTACTATAATATAGCTAATTAATACTAAATACTAACTTTAAATTATTAATTTAAAGATATAATTTATTTAAAAGCTTTAAATCTATATTACTAATAACTATTCTAAAAGCTAGATAATCTATATTAAGAATTATTCTCTATAAAATAAAAGCTTAATATCTTAATATATAAGTTAGAATTACTAATTTAGTATAAAATCTATTTTATATTCTATATTAGTAAACTATAGTATAATAATAATTATTTTTATACTAACTAAATAGATTAGCAGTCTAAAATAGCTAAAATAGATAATATATATAAAGTAAAAGAAATTTTTAACAGCTAGATATACTATAAATATCTAGAATACCTAGTCTAATAAAATAGATATAATTAAAAATAGTCTAACTAAAAACTATATAAAAATATTTATATCTTAATATATATTATTATCTTCTATAAATAATATTCTCTAAAGCCTAGACCTAATAGGTAATATAGTATTACTAGAGCTTTATCTTAAAGAGGAGATAGTATCACAGGATCACTGTAGGTATCTAAGACTGCTAGCTGTATAGTTACTTAGAAGTACTATAAGATTACTATAGTCCTACTTTCTAATTCTAAATAATTAACTCTGATTTAGTACTCTGATTTTGCATAAAATTTACTAATCTAATCTGATCTTGATCTCTAGTTTTAGATTTAGTCTGTATCAAGATTCTAGATAGAAGTCTCTGTAAGAGTCTCTATAGAAGATTCTACAGGCTTCTCTTATTTCTCTGATATTTCTAGTAAGTATTATATATAGTGCTCACTGCTTCCTGTATCTAGAACTTCTTTAGTCAGTCATCGTCTTCGTTAGAATCTGATCTATAGCTTTGTTCCCACATACTCATGTTCCGAGCCGTAACAAACTACTTCTAAGAACTATAAAATTTATTATATAAAGCCTAAGCTAGATTAAGCTATAATTAAGTATAAACTAGATATTACTAATAAAGACTAAGATTTTAGTACACTATTAAAGAGAATATAATAACTTTTTATTAAAACTATAAAATAATAATATTTTTTAACTCTAAGAAATATCTATTATATTAATTTTTATAGATTATAATATTTTAATTTCTTATATCTAGTTATAATAATATAATATTGCTATTAAGGCTAGAAGAACTCTTTATAGGCTTATAACTATTATAGTTAGTATTAATTAGTTAATTAATATATACATTAACAGTACTATAAGATGAGGGTGAGCGCGAGGGGGAAGGATAGTGGGGGTGGGCAGCCCGCTATCGGCTGGTAATGCCCTAACGTTATTGGCCATAAGGAGGGGGCAGTGGGTCTACCGTCCACTAAAAACCCCCGAATCGCCCTGCGCATATAAGCGGCTTGGGGCGAGGAAAGCGCCAGATATCCCTAATGTACGATTCCACTATGAGGCTTGTGAGGGGACCCTTATAGGGAATCCCCCCTAATAGGCCCCCATAAGCCTAGATAGAACCGCTGTCTGTCATAGCCAGTTGGCTGGGTATGGACGTTAAACTTGATTAAATAATAATAATAATAATAACAGTGCTATAAAAAAAAGCTTTTAAAAATTATACTAAATAAGATAGATAAATAAAGAATTAAATATAAATTATTAGTAGTTTATTATTTCTTAATCTTTACTATAGCTAGAAATTATTATTATTAAGAATATAAATACTAGATAATTAAAGAGATATTCTATTTTAAATAAATAATTAGATACTTTTTAGATTAATTTACTATATTAAAGAGATCTTATAAATTCTTTCTATATATCTATTAAGATAGTTATATACTACTATATTTCTCTCTTAACTTAATTTTATTTTTATCTTTTTTTTTCTTTCTATATGCTTTAAATAATCCTTTTAATAGCTTTAACCTTATATATATATAAATAAATTAATTAATAAATTCTATTAGATTAAGATTAGATAAATATATATTATTAATCTCTTATATAAATAGTTGAAAAATTAATCAAAGCGTTATAATATATAAAATAAAGCTAAAATATATATAATCTATATATTAAGATAACTATAAGTAGCTAGTAAATAGCTAATATAAAAAAAATCTATAAAATATCTCTATATAGTACTAAAGGCTATATTATTAATAGTTTATAAACTAGAGACTAATCTATATAGTCTTTAGAATAGTAAGTAATTAGAAATAAAATCTAAAAATTAATAACTATAAAAATATATTAACTAAGCTAGATCTTAAAGCGAATAAGAGAGAACTTAAGTCTTTTAATAATATTAAAGATATAAAAACTATTATTAAAAAGAGAAAAACTTTTAAAAAAGATCTATTTTTTAAATCTAAAGATACTATTAAAATAGATTATATAGCTACTAAATTACTAGCCAATATATCTAAAGATATTAATTAAAAAGAATTTATTATTAGTTTATCTAATTCTAATTCTAAGGTTGACCTATTAGAGATAAATAATAAATTAAAAGCTATTTTAAAGAATAATAGAGATACTAATTAAAAGTTATTAAAGAATAAGAATTATAAAGAGTAGTTTAATAATAATAAAAAAATAAAAAAGTATTTTAAGATATTATCTAATAATTAGCTATCTAAGAAAATTAAAATATAAAAAAATAGTAAAAATATACTACTTTATATTATATTAATTAAAAAACTATATTAATAATATATAAATAAGATATTTTAATAATTAATAAAAGTATTATTACAGAATTATATCTAGCTATTATAATAGATATTCTTAAAAATTAAAGATGAAGATTTCTTGACTATAATAGCTATAATTAAAGATAATAAAATAATTAGAAAAATAGAATTAACCTTAAATAATATTAATAGAAGTATATAAAAGAGAAAAAAATAAGAAATATTAATCTTACTTAAAATCTATAAAAGAAATAAGAGAAATATTAATAGACTTTTCTATAGCTAAAATATACTATTTTAATTATAATTATCTATTTTTAATTATTAGATTATAATAGATGTAGTTTATTATATTAATTACTTTTAGTAATAATCTTTATAGTTATATAGAGTTCTATAGTAAAGCTAGTTTTATTAAAGTCATAAATATTTTTTAGTAAAATACTATATTTTAATATAGTCTCTTATATATGGTTAAAATATTTTTAAATTATTTTTAGATTTTTATATTTAGTATATTTATAGTTATATCTTTATAAAAAATATAATTTAAGTTCTAAATAATATTATATAAGTTAATATATCTATTTCTTACTAATCTCTTAATTATTATGTTAAGAAAGTAGAATATTGGCTATATCTTATACTATGGATAGTTAAGGAGGTAATCCTTATTTATCTAGATCTAATATTCATTTAATAAGGAAGTCCTTATCATTTTAAGATAACTTATGTCCATTGATATAAGTCTCAGCTTTATATCCAATACTGTTAATTCTATCCTAAAGTGTTGTCTAAGGAATAGTATAAATTCTTGTAGCTTTATAAATACTTCGAATTTTTTCATTTTTCAAATCGGAAATTGCTAATTAAATCTTCCCCTCTATTGCAGATGAATTTAAAGACTTTTTGGTTTAAATTGGTGGCATATTGACGCGTTGAATCATGTGGAATTGTTATGGGACGCGTTTCCGGGCGGAAGTGGCCGGGTGGGTGTCCTGGCCGGGTGGGTGTCCGATTATGTTAGTTAAAGTTGGCCAATCAGTAGGTGCTTTAATGGTGGGGTAGTACCCACTCCCCAGAAGCCAATGGCCATCGCGGGGTGACAATACATAGAATCATCTCTGTCCAAAACAATTATCCTTCTTCAACTTTTTGACAACATTGAATGATGGCCGCCCCCGTAGAAGAAACCCCCTGGCATGCCGCCTTCCCCGCCCCCAAAATAGCAGCTGCATCCGTCTCTCGTGTCGACGTTCTCCAATGGCTCCAGGGACAAGAGCGCGTTGCCGGCCGCGATTTCGTGTTGGTGGATGTGCGAAGGGCTGATTTTGAGGTATCCTATTTTTTTTCTCTCTCTCTTCAGTTTATCTACTGATTATTATATACAGGGCGGGACAATCAATGGCTCGCTGAACTTTCCGGCTCATAGCTTTTATACCACACTGCCGACGGTGTATGCTGTTTTATCCGCGGCGGGAGTTAAGGATGTGGTTTTCTACTGTGGTGAGTTGCAAACCCACGCCGAAACGCATGCATGCATGCATGCAAGTTTTTTTTAAGTTTTTTTTAAGTTTTTTTTTTTTTTTTTTTTTTTTTTTTTTTTTTTTGAGACTGAATTATGCAGGATCCTCGCGAGGACGTGGACCCCGCACCGCGGGCTGGTTTGCAGACTACCTCGAGAGTCAAGGGAACACCTCCATGAGAGCTCTGGTGCTAGAGGGGGGTATTAAAGGGTGGGTAGCAGCCGGAGACGAGTATACTGCGTTGATGAGCGGGTATGAAGCGTCGGCGTGGAAAGGTGAACAAAATTAATTATTTCATCTTGTATATAACAATTACTCTTTCAAACAAGCAACCCCTAGTATAACCAATATGGAACCTATGTATATGCCGTGTAGCCAATTTTACTCTAACTGAGACACATGTGCTAAGATAAAGATTAAGATTATTTGGTGGTAATCTTCTTATAGATTAGTATAGTATCTTATTAGATTTACTCTGAGGTCTTTCTAAAGCTGACTAGTGTTTTTAAGACTTTGTCTGGATGGGTATTTCTTGCGAAGTCATACACTTCGGTGATAAATGTTATAATGAATCTGTCTCTAAGGCACTCTTTATTCTTATTGATATAATAAAGAGTCTTCTGGGTGGCCTTGTCTAGTTTCTCTGCGTTTGTAATCTTGTATGGTCTTTGTTGATATGGTTCTTTATTTATGCGAGATGGATACGAGTTTTCTGTTGCGGAGAGTATTAATATCTCTCTCTATGCTATGTAATTGGTTAATCCTAATAAAATTACGCTCGATCGATATAACAGAGAGTTAGAAATAATTGATCAAATTCTGGGCTGGATCTGGCCAGGTTTGGGTGAGAAATTTCAAAAATTCGATTCGCGCAGAAAGAGATGCTTTTTCTTTTTAAAAAAATTATAATAATAGTCTTAAAATATATAAAATAGAATCATTTTATTTAGATAATCTATAAGAGGTCGTAGAAAGGTTATCTGATCTAATATCTGCCCTTTATAGTATAGAAAAGTATTCTAGAGGGTATAGTAAATCCCTAGGTATCCTTAAAAAGGGTTAAATTTTAAAAAAGTTTAAAATTTGATTTTCCCGGCATATTATAGATTAACTAAGATAAGTTATTTACTACAGAAATAATTATTTTAAAATAGTATTATTCTTAGAGAGGTATATTGTACTGGCCTACCAAGCTTTAGAAGTAATCAATAATTAGTTAATTGCGACCCTTGTGTCGGTAAAATATCAGTAATAATAAGTGGGACTAAAACTGTCAATTACTATGGAAAAAGGTGAAAATTCTGATAGTGGTGATTTATTTCTGATTAAAAAGCCCTAGTAAATTGCATATAAATAGGGAATAGTCATGTAACATGAGAAATCAAGACCTTGAAGCACGATTATACACCCCTTGAAGCAGTAGCGGTGATTTTCTAGGCCAGTTCCGCTAGCGAGATGGGAAACGATAATATTGACCCCGATTATAGAGTGGAGACCAACTTTTACAGTGCGAGTCATTATCTAAACTAGGTTGGATAACATGAAAAATACACCAGTTGACTGCCAAATCTTTCAATGATATGATCAATTGATGAACTTTCTATTAGTTTCAAATGTTGAAACGCATACATGCATCAATTGACCAATGTATTGGTTTGCAAGTTTTTCACACATACGGAGCAATATAAATGTAGTCAAAAACAGCACTGTTTTTCAACCCACCACACAGCCCTTGCAACAAAAGCTACGCAAACACACTCAGTCGTATTTCAAAACACCCTGTTCGTGAAATCAATGACTTGCGCTTTCTCGACGATCCCGTCAAGGCTCTTAACGAACTCCTGATGCGCAGGATCTTTCTGAACGTAGTAGTCCCGGTCTTCCTTATTTGCGAACTCGACGACAAAAGCATGTGTAATACCGTTCTTTCCAGTGTTAAGAAAGTTAGCAAACATCTGCATATAAATTTTCTACAAGTGTGTAGATCTAGTCTTTGAACCCTCGAAAAAACTACTTACCTGCATCCCCTCTAAGGAGTTATCCGTTCCACCAGATGACGATTTGATATACGGCTGTTGAGATAATGGATGAAGACAGTTATCTTTAAGTGCGAGCATGCGACTACAGGCGTTGACCGAGATGGTGTTAGAAGCCTTCCAGATTTACACAGATCCGGTAACTCACATCGTTAATAGCCACAGTATCAGCACTAGGCTTGAACTGGAAATGAACAATATGAGTGACGGACATGGCGGTTGGTGATTGCACGGGCTGGGCGTATGAGACGGTATTAAGATGCCAAAGCAAAGAACAGAGTAACAAAAAGCCAGTGACTAGACCGAATGACTGTCGTGTGGAGGGGTAACAAAGAGTGTGGAGATCGAGGACAGCCTAAATAGGACTTAGATACCGCTATTCAGTGAACCAATCACAGTTTGGCGCCATCATCGACCACGCACAGGACCTATATCAATTGATATAAGGGGCTTCTTAGCCATACAAGGAGGGCCACTGTCAATTGATGTAATTAACCATCGAGTCTCAATACATCGATAATGCAAAATCAATATCAAAGGGTAGAACCTTTTCAACAGGTCAATATCAACTGATAGTAGTCAAGTGACCTCTCCTTGTCCCTTCCTATAAGGGCACTGTGTAATCGACTAGCTACAAGAATCACAGACTCAGTTCTGATTGAAGCTTCTTCCAAGAAGCAATACCTCTTTGAGCATGAGTCCGGGGTACTGCTTGATCTGGGTCCGCAAGAGTGCGAGAAAACAGCTCCATAGATACCCAGCCTTCAAATTTGAGATCGTTCAAAAGCACCTTGGCCACCTCGACACTTGGCAGATAAGCACCGCGGTCTGTTTCGTATGCAAAGAGACGAGCATTCCGGCTCCACGACATTCTTGGAGGCTGGCCATCCACATGAAAAGGGTGGCCTTCAATCAAGGGTTGTTCCATACGTTCTGCGTCTACAACTTGGATGTAATACACCTTTTTGATGTCAATTGTACCTTTGAGCCGTTCCATCGAAGCCTGGAAATCAATTTCTGCGTTGGCTGTCTTTCCCGTGGGGCTTGCAGGATCAGCCCAGATACGGCCAGCAATATTGAATGTGTCGAGGCAACATCCAAAATTGGGCCGGTTAACTCGCCGCACAATGTCCCACATCAACTCCCAAGTATCGACATACGTTCCCCACGCGAGGTTTTCATATGCAAACCTAATTGGGGGGTCTTCCTTTATGCCGAGGTCGGCAACTTCAATCAAGTCTTGGGTGATCAAATCAATATCTCCTGAAATTCCCCCTTGTTGGAAGTTGGTCGGAATCTGGATAGTATCGGTGCCCAGGACCTTGACAATACGAAACCAGAGTTTGAGTTTGACAATCTTCCGTTCATGTTCTTGTCGATCTACCAACCCTTCGTAGAATAAAAATGGCTGTAGACCGAATATTTCAAGCCCCAGACTATCGCACAGCTCACGTACTTCTTTGGCGGCTGCTAGAATATTTTCGTCCTGTGTGCTGTCTCCGTAATTTTTGGCGAGATATTCCAAGTCTTCGTAGAAGATTTCTATGCCCTGAAATCCGGCTTCAGCGGCCTGTTTCATCTTCTCAGGCATTTCGTGCACCCAAGCACGCCCGAGGGACATGGATGCAATCGCAGGACGGCAAGGCATTCTGTAGTATCTGTCCTTTTGCTGTTTCCCTGTATTTCCTTTTTGAATTCCTTTTGTTATTTCTTCTTTTCATTTGCACGCAAGATTCGTGAGAGTTGCCGCCCAAGACTGATGCGGAACAGGAGTTCCGGGCATAGAAGTGATGGACAGATGAGGTTGCCATCCGGCAGTGAGTTTATCCGAGGGCCAAGGCGATCCCAGCTGTATATCTATAAACAAGTAAACGACATTATGTTAAAAGTATTTTCTGTATCAAAATCCTTCTGAGAAAAACAAATTCACAAAAAAATTCTTTCTTTTTCTAAAATCACTACATCATGCCCTCCATTCTTCTCATCAACGGGCCCAACCTCAACCTCCTTGGGACCAGAGAACCCGAAATTTATGGAACAACAACCCTTCAAGATGTCGAAGAGACATGCCGCAAAATTGGTGCGCAACATGATGTGACAATAGAAACATTCCAATCAAACCACGAAGGCCAGATTGTCGATCGGATACAGCAGGGCCGTGGCAAGGTTGATTTCATCGTCATCAACCCGGCGGCCTTTACGCACACAAGCGTTGCGATTCGGGACGCACTTGCAGCTGTTTCTATTCCCTATATTGAGGTTCATATTACCAATGTGTATGCCAGGGAAAGTTTCCGTCGTCATAGTTATCTATCCGATAAGGCTGTGGGCTGTGTTATTGGATTAGGTACGTTTGGTTATGAGGCTGCGGTGCAGTCTGCTATTCTGCAATGAAAGCGTGGTAGCGGTTGATATTTATTACAAATGTGATTTTATTTGTTTAATTTGTCATTTAAAGGCACTAATTGATAGTTACCGGAAATTGTTTACAAGTATCTCATTTCCAAGAAATATGATGTTACTCAATCCTCTCGCTGTTTATTCATATTAGATGTTTTAAATTTGTATTTATTATCATAAGCATTATTATTTCAGCTAGGATTTGGTCGCCATCATATTCCTCCCTGGTGACCGATGGGTACAATTGAGCATCCTCCTGATGCCTCGCCGCAGCGGACTAATAGTCATAGAGGACCAGAAGATCATGTTGAGGTATCTGAAGCAATAGCCCTTTCATTGAGTAAATTCTATATCGGTGTCTTGAAGAAAGGTCGGGTTGCTGTCCTCATGATGTGCACAGGGGCAGGTCGTTTCGCGAATAACTCAAACTGGGCAATGGCCTGTTCAATAAGCACGTCTAAGCCGTTTACCAATGTCCAGCCCTTAAATGCTTTCTGTTGCATCAATCTCAAGAGATTCGTTTCTTCTCGTTGGTAGCCGAGCTATAAATGGAACTTGTTAGCTTAAACACTATATCTGAATATGGTCGTGCCTTACATCAATGCACACGCCCCCCGTAGAGCTCTGCAACCAGTGGTCTGGAACTTGTAAGGATGGCGAAGGTTGGTCCCCAATCTGATAGACTGGAATGCAAGAGATGACAATAGTCGGCTGCCGTAAGCCTTCTGGCCATGGGCAATCCAAGGACGATAGAACTCGCACCCGTAGGGATTTATGTGAGCTCGAAATATCATCCTTCGCCCATTCGTTGTAGTACTCCGCCAGCGTCTGGGCGTTTTCCAATGTCCGATTGTATATACAAATATTTCGTAACCCTAGTATGTGGCAAGCATATATAGCCGCACGAGCCATACCACCGGCCCCGATAATGAGAGCTGTGCTTCCATCCCGAATCGTATTCGCGGGAGACAAATTTGTGTAAATGCAGTCACGAATACCGATATAGTCCGTATTGTATCCTCTCATAATCAGTTTCGGATGACCATTTTCACTTGTAGTAGACCGGTCTAAGACTACTGTGTTGACGGCTTGGATATCCCTCGCTGCGGGACTTATGTCGTCTAGCAGGGCGAGAACAGTGGTTTTGTATGGAAGCGAAACAGCCACGCCTCCGTGGGCATCATCGTTTAGAAGACTCCATATTTCCTCAAACTTGCTACTTTCAAATGTATGAAACGTATGAGACATACCGAGAGCCTCATAGGCCGTGTTATGTATCGTTGGAGACGGACTGTTCCATAAATCCTTGCCAAAAAGCGTAAACTTGCTTTTTGAACGTATAAAGCAAGAGTATAGAGCCTTTTGAGCTTCTCTTAACAAAACTCCGCTGTCCTGCATTGAGGGCAAACAAACTGGCGATAGTATGGGGTTAAAACATACTGACGTGAAGCCGGCGCGTCCCACGATGTATGCACTTGTTGGGATCTTGTACTTCTCAGTCGCTTGCATTGCAAAGGAGGTGCAATGAATATTACAAGCTGGTGTTTCGCAGTCAGAGGTAATGCGAATTGCGTCAAAGTCAAGGTTCGCGGCTCTTTCGCAAGGGATTGAAAGTTTGAAATGCTTCCAGGCACATTTATGGTGATAGGTGGCGATAAACTTCGTAGAACCCTTCTGAGAAGTCACCTTCTTTATGAGTTCATCGGACCACGCTAGAGGAACGGTCAAGATATCTGGTGCGAGGCGAAGACCAATTTTGACAAGCTTGAAATGGTCTTCCTGATTCAACTGTGTTCTATTATCGACATCAAATATCACAGGAACTCGAGAGTTGGCCCGAATGATGGTAATTTGCTTTGCCAGATTTTCCGCTGTTGGATGCGAGTTCAGGCCGATAATAAGGTTTATTGCATCTGCCCCGGTCTCCAGCTCCTTGTAGTCTCGATGGTTGTTTTCTAACCATGAAAGAGGGACTTGCAATGCGTAAGTATACGCAAGTGTAAACGGGTTTGGCGAGTACGGTCTGGTTTGTTCCATGCCATATAAATGATGGAGGAATCTCTGGAACAACTTTTCCACTTCTTTCAACCTTAAATGGGAAGCAGACGGAGCGTCTAGGCTTGTGGTAGTTTGTGTGAGGTTATAAAATTCAAAGTTCGAGCATGATCCATAGAATTCATTGCCTGCCATGAAGGTCTGGTAGAATTTTGCATCGGTACAACCTAGGAATTTCTGAAGTTCTGCCCGATCCCTCCTCACATAGACCACTGGATGAGTCTGGGAGAATTCCTGGAGGAGCGCCTTTTGCTGCCTACTCCCCATGGCTCCAATTCCCACAATAACACAGCCATGCTTATGCGCAGAGAGCAAGTCACTTGTGACCTGGAATTCAACCTCACGATATTTGGCAGAGCCAACACTTGCGAAATACGATTGTGGCGTGGAGCCAACCTTGTTGGTGAAAAAACCGTCAAACTCAATTAACTTCGCATTCAGCTTCATAGAAGCAATGATTCCGAGGGTCGTCTTGCCAGCGCCAACAAATCCCACCAGAACAAGTGAGGTATTGCGGTCATAGGCCCTTGAGGCCGTTTCATGAGCACGGATTACCATTTCTGTGTACCCGTGGCTGGCATGAAGATTCATGCACTTTTGTAAGTTAAATGTGGCATTATTTGCGCTTCATATCAACAATTCGAAAAAGAAAAGAAATGTTTTAAAAAAATAAATTAATGCTTTTGATGCATTGGTGAGTCGCAAGAAGTTGCTGAGGGAGGGCGATAGTCGGCAAAATTCCTTGCCGGTCACCTGACGTCATGTTCAGACAACGCTCTGGGTAAGGACCTCGGACTTGTTCTTCTGCAAGTCGATACAATCAAGCAACATATTTGCAACAGGAATTGTTTAAATGTTTCAACTTTGGTTGTAACTATGTCGGACGATGCTCCGCCGGCCAAAAGGCAAAGGGTCGGCCGCGCCTGTGACCCATGTCGCAAGCGCAAGTCCAAGTGTGATGGGACTCGACCATGCTGCCTTATGTGCCAGTCTTCTGGCAGGGTCTGTCTCTATGATAATGCCATCAGACGACGAGGGCTCCAGAGCGGATATGTCCGTGGCTTGGAAGCACTGCTCGGACTCATGCTGCAGCGTCTTCCCAACACCGAGTCTCAGCTAGAAAAGCTACTTCGAAAACAGGATATCAAAGACCAACTTGTGCAAAATAAAAATGCTGAAAAAAGCGCTCGAGTTTGGCACAGGTCGACCATATCCAAGAAACTCAACGCATTGCTTGAGTCATGTCATACTAGGGACGAACCCGGAAGTCCCATGTCAGAGGACGAATCGCCGGCTTTGGATTCATCCCAGATTGAAGAAAGTAGCGACTTTCAAGATGAAATATACCTAGGTGCAGATTCACCTGCCAATTTACGGCATAGCGGGACTATGACTTGCAGCACGATTGAATCAGTGGGGAAAAATATCCCTAGACTGGACTCCGCCTCCTGGGACATCTTCCAGCACTCTTTCCCGTCGAATACCACCGATGTGATTGAAGAATACTTTATTTATACACATTCCTGGTTTCCAATCCTGGAGAGACGCCAAATTATGCGAGCCATGCATAAACACGACCTGCCATCAGATAGTAATCGCAGATTGATCGCCATAGGATATCAAATGACCCTATGGGCCATCACTGCGTACACATGTATAGGCCAAACACCGCCATCTCAGGCTAGTGGAATATTGGATCCACAACATATTGAAGCTTGCATAAGAGCACATGCCGCACTAGATTCCCAAGACTTCACGCTCGGCCATATCCAAGCAATTCTTATTCTTGTATTGCTCCATCTCAAACTGAATAACTTACGAAGTGCTTGGGTTCTGATTTCTCAGGCCACAAGAATGGTGGTTATGATTGATAATAGTCAGAGAACAGAAAGATATATCCACGTTTTTCACGGTTGTGTCATGCTCGATAATTTTATCTCAGCCCTGCTCGGAGCATCACCATGCCTCTCAACTCATGAGCAAACCAATCATGGAGTGATTGAAGATCATGATGAAGGGCTAGAAGAGTGGGACCTCTGGAATCCTTCATCACATAACCTCCATTTTCCAAGGCACATTGTCCCCGGTGGACCTTTGAGAGCTCTCAGCACATTCAACATTTCTTTCCAGTTAATGTGCCGTTCCTCAGATATCTCTGGTGGAACAGAAAATGAACAACACTTAAAGGTATCATTGGAGGAACTACAGGCGTGGCGGTCTCGGCTACCCTCCCATTGCCAATGGACTGGATCTCTAGATTCTATGAAACCTCCTTTGTTGACTCTCCATCTTTGCTGGAATTTCATCATGGCCACAATTTTGTCGAAATTGACTTCTTCAAGTGCGTCACTGAAAGGTTTATGTGAGAAAATAGTCATGTCGACGCTCGATATATCTCAGAAATTCATCGAATTGACCGGGATAAATAGGGCACCTCCATTGATAATAGGTTGTATCATACAGGCTAGGAAGTTGCTGGATAACTCTGCATCAGAAGACCGAGAGCCAAAATCTACGTTGGGTCAACGTCTCAGTGATATCCTTGAGAATTTTCGTCAGCAATGGGAAGTCAATGAAGCCCATCACATCGAATATCAGGAATCCATCATGCCACAAGTCGGCCATGCAGATATTCAAAGCCAAAATAATATGCTTCACGATTCGACGTATTCTTCTTCAATAGCGGCTATTTCGAATTACTTCAATAGAGATAGAGCGCCTTTCAACGCGCCTACTGAAACGTCAGAAGGATCACACTTTTTCTCGGATCCTATTGTTCCAGCAACGACAGGCAGTCACACTGATCAGACTATGGAAAACAGCTTTGATGATTTATGCGAACAAATGGCAGCTTCAATTCCAGGAGCAAGGTAAATCTTTCATTCACACCACTTTTGAATACAGATAGAGGCTCATATTCTCGTACCAGTCACCTGAATGATCCGCTATTTGCGCGAAATCTAGGCTTCTTGGATGGCGCGTTAAACGATGATCTTCGTTTATTTCTACAACAGCCGATTGATGACACCGTTCATGCATTGTGACGACATATAGTACGTTTTATTAACAAATAAAAATAATAACTAGAGACATCAAAAATTGATGCTTGGACTATCTTCTGCGGCCTTCTGCAATACTTTCCAGGCATCTTGTCTCGGTATGTTTTTAGACCGTTCTTCACCACACCATAATCTGTATTGTTCGTCGATCTGATGGGCGATTATCATAGTGCCTTCCACAGTATGCCACCCACGCTTTTCTCCCAATTTCAAAATCCGTGTTCGTCGCGGCTTGAAACACATGTCCAGCAAGACACCGATTGTGCTAGACTGGAGAAAGAAATCCAGAATATCCCGTGCACTCAATTCTTCGGGACTTTGCGGTTCAAAGTCGGGCACAGTGCCTACAATGTAAAATGGGTTCTGTGGGACTTGCTGTGCGTCTTTTAAAGACTGTAGATGGACAACAGAAAGTCCCGGTCCATAGCTTTCTGTGTCGTAAAGAAGTGCTTCCACTTCGACTCTGTCGCGATTCACGATATAGATTGGGTTACATCCCAACTGGTCATGTAGCGCGTATACTGCAGCTCGAGAGGCACCTCCAGCCCCAATAATAAGAGCCGGTTTTCCCCTTCCATCGTCTGATGCTCCTGTCAAGCAACCCTTGATTCCGCGCCAATCGGTGTTTGTTCCTCGAAGCGAACCATCTGCCGCACGATAGACATTGTTGCATGCTCCAATCTTAATGGAGTATTCATCCAATCCATCCAGATGCTTCATGATGGTCTGCTTGTAAGGCATGGTAACAACGCCGCCGGCAAAGGTTGGTAGTCGAAATAGCTTGACTGCATCTTCAACTGTTGCGCACTCTTGGGCTATGAAATCCCAGTCATACCCGAGTGATTTGGCGATAAAATTATGCATCGGAGGAGCAATTGAATGCGTCACTCCAATGCCAACCAAGTAGAAGAAGGCCCGTAAATCCGCGGCGTTTGTTGTCGTTGAAGTGCTGCTCATGATGGCTATTTGATCAATAAACTTAGGGCAGATTTATGCAAGTAATGACGAGAATTGAAATATTTTAAAGGGACGTTCCTGTTATAAAGATCATATTTTATGGGAAATGTATATCCCCAATCCAAGGAGCTGTAATTCCGACCCCATGCCCAGTACATGCCTATCGGATGTGACCTTAACCGGGCCTTGACCCCACAGGAGCCCTTCGAGGGGTCCAACATCATGGGCCCATTCGAGTCTGGCCACTACTCTTCACTTATAATTTTTCAAGCACCATATTTTGGTCATGACAGTGTTTTTCAAAAGTTGCACATTTCACCTGGTGTATGAAGGTAAAATGCGGAGAATGTATAATAGACCTCGCTATTTTCGTGACCACAACACACGCGGTCATAATATCTATAACAATTCACTAGAGAACTAGGTAAAAGTTTCCATAAATGACAGCTCATATTTTGCTAGCGGCAACATTCACATATAATGAGCATGTTTTAGGTATGGATGTAAGTGCAATACAGCTCTGCAATTTGACTAGATTTCTAGATTAGACAGGAAGCTAGAATACTTATAATTCTGCCGGATTTGTTCTCAGATTGAACTTCACATGACCAGAGAGGCATCACTTCACCTAACGTTATCTCTAAAAGCCAAATAGCACAGTTCGGCCAGTAAAATTCTCGCGTGTTTAATGAAATTGAAGATCCCCTCTAGAAAGGCATGTAGCAAACAAGAAGATTTAAGTTTAGGTATCGAAGCAAGCTGACCCCATAACAGCACATATATAATAGTAATATTGTTATTTTTTAGTTGTATTATTACTATTATTCATCTAGGTAATATTGCCGCCACATCACTTTTGCACTTGATGAATCTGGAGAAAACCGGTATTATAGTCTGATCCGTATCTACCGGATTATATGTCAATAGATTCTCCATCAAGCCATTGCTTAGCTTGCCAGTACAACAAGTCGTGCTTCTTGCCATTGGCATTGTCGTTCTCCCTCCGATGCCCCGGCAAATCGAGCAAGACTTTTACTCCCATGGTCTCTTCCTGGCAGTATGCCAGATATCTATAACCGCTGGGGTATCCTTTAAGTTTCTCCTCGTCCAGCTGCGGGACCTTGGCTGGATTGACCGGGATCAACTTGTCTTTCTCATACCAGTGTCGGACAAATACAGCTCCCCAGTTTCCGCTTGTCACATCTTTCTCCCAGAAGAAACAGAAACGGCAGTCGGACTCTGCATCGACTTCGGCCCCGTCAATAGTAAACCTCTGTGTGATGGTTGCTTTCATCTTGGTTACCGCTCGCTGTGCATCAGGAGTGATGTCCGTGGAAGAGCCGTGGATTCGGTGCATAATGAATGCGCCTTTGTCCATGCCGGCCTTGGAGGCTTCAAAGAAGTCCAGATGGTGCGTTTTCCCCGTCCATGTGGTGTATACGTACGCATCTGGATGGAAAATGGATCTGAAGTTTTCCCACTCACATGCATCGCTAATGTTATAGAAGTTAGACTTCTCTGTTCTCTTTTGTTCTTCGCTTTTCGCCCCCACGAGCTTCTACAGACGTACCGATACATGGGCCATCCCTCGGCCAACTCTCGTAACTTGTAGCGCTCCAGAGCAAGGTTGTCAGAGCCGTTATTGCGCACTGCATGCTCCGGCCGTGAGCCTGCCGGGAGAGAGTGAAGATCAACCATGCTGTTGTAGAAGTAAAGTGCAACGTCCTGTTGTATAACTAGTTCACGGTTTGCTGTCGAGCGGCGAGCGTGGGGAGGACAGCTGTTCAGTCTTATGATGTACGAATATTCACTTTTTTTTCCTTGGGGGAAACTGAATCGGACTGCTATCCGAGCGGTTGTCTAGAGTTTGAAGAAGTAGAAGCCGTTTCCGCGCTTCGATGATCTAATTATGTTCTTCCTCGGTTAAGAACTCACCCGGACCGTCAACCGTTATACTTAACATAAAGAGCACATCCATAAACAACGAAAATACTTACTAAAGAGCTCAGAGTGCTTCCGAGGACAAAATAAGTCTTTTAAATTCACTGAAATTCCAAAAATGGAAGTTAATGGTCTTTCAGGCACAGATGCGCTCTCCGCCAATTATGCGGCGGGCAGGCAGAGCTGCGTTATTTGTCTGGCACATCAGGATCTTACAAAGCTCGATACTGCCCTCCTCAAAAGAGCTACTTACGGAGCCGCTGCAGCTGAGCTGAGAGTTGATCAATTGAGTACGCATGGAGGAGAAACGCCCTCCGCAGAATATGTAGCTTCTCAGATTCGATACCTTCGAGAGACAACCAGTCTGCCTACTCTCTTCACTATCCGCACTATTTCCCAGGGAGGGAAATTTCCGGATAATGCTGCCAATGATGCTTTGAAGTTGATGCTAGTTGCGGTCAAAGAAGCTTGCGAATACATAGACGTGGAAGTCACTTGGCCAAAAACAGTAATCTCAAGCATTGTTTCCCAGAAGGAAAATTCCAAGATCATTGCTTCGTACCATAACTGGTCAGAGGATATCTCGTGGTCTGGGCCTTTGCTGAAAGATTCTTATGAGACTGCGAATCAGTTTGGAGGTATGTCAGTCGATCACCGCCATCAAAGGAGTCTACGATGCTAATATAGACCCAAAAAGATATAATAAAACTAAGTATCACGAGCACTAATCTTTCGGATAACCACGAGCTTGCGCTGTTTATACGTGATCATCAAAAGCAAAGCGCGAAGCCACTCATTGCCGTGGGAATGGGAGCTCATGGCCAGTTGTCTCGAGCATTAAGTCCGATTTCTATGGCCACGCACCCCCTTCTCCCCACGGCTACTGCACCCGGTCAGATGTCGGTTGCGCAAATAAATCAGGTTCTACATCTCATTGGTAGAATCCCTAAAAAGAAGATGTTTATTATCGGACACAATATCTCCCATTCGCTCTCCCCAACGATCCACAACGCCGGCTTTGCTGAGCTCGGTCTACCATATCACTATTCTATCCATCAAACTCCGCAAATTGATGAATCGGTAGGGAAGATCTTAAAAGATCCGGATTTTGGAGGCGCATCAGTCACATATCCCCATAAACTAAACATTCAACCATTTCTCGATTCGATTTCAGAGAACGCAGTCAGCATGGGCGCAGTGAACACAGTCGTGGTTAGGCAAGCGGCAGACAAGCCTGAGCAGAGAATTTTGATCGGCGAAAATACAGATTGGGTAGGTATTCGCAACTGCTTACAAAAAAGCCCCGTCACGCTTGATAGCTCCAGCACTCCTCTCGTGATTGGAGCTGGCGGGGCTGCTCGTGCGGCCCTCTACGCTTTCCAGCAGCTAGGATTTCCAAATGTGACTGTTGTCAACCGTTCAAAGGGGCGGGCAGAGGGTTTGGCTTCAAGTTTTCCTACTCTCAAAATTTCGATTTTGAATAGCTTGCAGCAAGTCCACGCTCCTGTCAATTATATCGTTGCTTGTATACCCGCAGATGATATCACCGAGGACGACATTCCGTCGAAACTCTTTGCGTCCGGCAAGCCTGGGGTACTCGTGGAGATGGCTTATCGCCCCGCCGTCACCGCATTGGTGAAGGTTGTTCAGCGCCTAGAGTCATGGTCGATATCCAATGGAGTGGATGTGCTGAGAGAACAGGCATATGCCCAATTTGAGCTCTGGACAGGGTATAGAGCACCTGTTCTGGCGATCGAAGAGGCATTACGGGAGCACTCTCAGTAGTGCAGTTAGTTATCTTTAGACAGACAGATCATGATAAGAGTAGTGAGCAATTGATTAAATGATGTTCCCTGTCGTTGCAGTTGGAGAGACAAGCACTAAGCCCGTTCGGGAGCAGCCAAGACAGGTGACCTGGCGGCCTGAGGCCTCAGGCAGCCGCGGCTTGCATCAGTCAGCGCCGGCCCCGCCGACCTCGACCTTCCTCACCGTTTTCCCGGGCTCCTCTCTTTCCTTCTCCCACCTCCCTGTCACCGGCCAATCTACACATCTATCACTACCTCGACAACCTCACTTATGTATTTACCGCCGATTCTTCTATTCCAACAGTGACACATCGCCTAGAAGAACCCCCTTCTTTCTCGACCCGCCTCGCTCCCGGCACAACTCTTGCTTTCCGAAAGACACTCCGATCCGGACCCCATTTCAACGCAATCGAGCCCTCTCTCCCCAAACCCGTCTGAAGCCATGCTGCAGGCTCAGACCCAGCACGTCTTTTCCCATCAGTACCCACAGGCTGAGCCCTCGTGGCTGCACCAGCAGCAGCAACAGCAACAGCACCACCCAGCCCAGCACCAACACCAGCACACGTCAATTGCTCAGCAACATGCCCAGGCCCACGCTGCCGCCGCTGCCGCCGTAGCGCACCAACAGCACTACAATCGTCTCATCATGGCCGGAAATAACTCTGCTGCTGCTGCTGCCGCCGGAAATCAGGGCCAGGGTTCGGCCAATCCTGCGGGCGCGGACGCAGCAGGTGCCGGTCTCGAAGGGGTACACACTGAAGACAATCGCAAGATCTTCCTTTGGGTAACCGAACTTCTTGACCCCAACCGACGCGAAACTGCTCTTATGGAACTCAGCAAGAAGCGCGAACAAGTTCCCGAACTTGCCCTCGTCATCTGGCATTCGTTCGGTACGTCGACACATCCACGGCTTCCCCGGCCTCTTGACTCATCGTACTAACCGCATTCACAGGTGTCATGACAGCCCTGCTGCAGGAAATCATCTCAGTATACCCGCTACTTAACCCGTCGCAGCTCACTGCCGCTGCCTCTAACCGGGTGTGCAATGCGCTAGCATTACTTCAATGCGTTGCATCGCATAACGAGACACGCACTTTGTTTCTCAATGGTAAGGCTTTCCCGGGCGCTTTCGGATTACTGGCGTGGCTAATATTGGTCTATGAACAGCTCACATCCCCTTGTTTCTCTACCCATTCCTTAACACCACATCGAAATCGCGTCCTTTCGAATATTTGCGTCTCACTTCGCTTGGTGTCATCGGCGCTCTTGTCAAAAACGATTCTTCTGATGTGATCAACTTTCTCCTTACAACCGAGATCATCCCTCTCTGTCTTCGTATCATGGAGACTGGCTCGGAGCTGAGCAAGACAGTCGCCATATTCATTGTCCAGAAGATATTGCTGGACGACACTGGCCTGAACTATATATGCGCTACTTACGAGCGTTTCTATGCCGTTGGAACGGTGCTGAGCAATATGGTTACACAATTGGTGGAACAACAAACTGTGCGACTGCTCAAACATGTAGTCCGCTGTTTTCTAAGGTACGGCCGCTTACAAACATCTATGTGATAATATCTAACTGGTGATTTACAGGCTAAGCGACAACAACCGCGCTCGCGAAGCCTTGCGACAGTGTCTTCCGGAGCCTCTACGGGATGCGACTTTTTCATCCGTTCTCCGCGACGATGCTGCCACTAAGCGTTGTTTGGCTCAGCTGTTGATCAATCTTTCAGATAATGTAGATGCTGGAAGCACCGCTGGTGCTGGCATGTGAAGCATAACTCTTACGTGCTTATTTACTGATACATCAGTGATCATTTCACGACATGCATGGAACGGTATACGGCGAAATCGGTTTTTCATTTTTTGGGCGCACAAAGATTGCATCAAAATCGACTGTCTCGTACTTTTTTATATTTATTATTTTGCTTTTTTTCCTTCTTCTTTTGCCCTCTCGAGCAAGAGGTGCGGCAATGCGGATTCGACAACACTGCTCTAGTGGTACGCTAGCATCATCTGTGAGCGACGTGTTTCATTTATCAACCCTTTTCTTTCAACGCATATCTTCAACAACTTATCGACCCTTTCGCATTCTTGTTGACATGATTGAGGTACAGCTTGTGGCTGGCGACGAAGAGGACGCGGACGGTCCGGCATGGTTGTTTACATATTTGTTTGGGATTATTCTGTTTTGTTTTGCTTTCATGGTGGTCATTTTTCATTCATCCCCTACCTTTTTTTCCTGCCCTATAGACTTTTGAGTGAACGAGAGATACCAGGGTGTTTGAGTTTCGAGATTTTATTCTGCACAGTCATGTTCTTCTAACTTCCTTTCCCCTTGCGATAAGATGGAATAATCAATCGGCCATCCCCCATGTTTCGTTTTCTTGGTAAGAACTCTCCGAGTGATTGACAAGAGAATTTCATGGAGACTCGGGTGGACCGAAGGCTGGCGTTTTCAAGTGGTTGATGAAAAAAATTTCACTGCATGTTGTACTCTACCAAAATCTGCGTTTATGTTGTACGGGCATTCATGGAGAAGCTCCATCCGAATGGCCCTCCTGTGATTTGTGACTTGGGGTGTTTTCCCTGCATTTATTTGTCTTTCTAGACTTCCTGCAGCTGGAGACTACTACTGTGTATCGTTATCATGATCAACTATTTATTGTAATTGGATGTTCCGGTTGATACTGTGCTTATACGTAGAACTAGATGGGTCATCAATTGATAAAGGCAAGTTTTACAATTACGTGTTGAAAATAGTATAATTGATGATATCTAAAGGTCAGTATTCTATACAAATTATGAGAAAAATAAGCAAACTCTTATTAACCCTGGTCATGTTGAATGTTCATTTGCTGGATAATCTCTGGTTGATCCTGCGTCTACTCTGATATTCATCACCTTGAACAGATAGCTGTAGTAGTACCAGTTGACATATTTAAGTAGTCATTCTTCATAGGATTACATCCATTTCTATGCATATGATGCCTGTTCTTGGGCGTAGACAATACTAGATAGGCTAGAGAAAATAAAAAATGTACACGTATAGAATGAGGTCAGCTAAATCACAAGAGCAATCAACGCATTGCTTGGCTCGAATTTAAGCATATCCGAGCGCTTATTGCGAAGCAAATCCGGTACTAACTACAAAGCTCACGTCGTCGTTGAACAAGGTAGTAGCATCAAAATCGTGAGGACCACCGTTGCTTGCAATATAGCCGATTGCATTATAATGACGCCAGTAGCGAGTAGGGTAGCTCCATGACCGGAAACTGTTACCCTGGCCGTTGAGACCAGCCTGAGGGCAGAATGTGGCATCCTCGGAGAACAACTTGCTACCGTCGTTGGCGTTAACATAAAGCTCGTAATTAGAATGGCGAATGAAGCTGCCAGGAGTATCGACTGATTCAAAGGAAAAGCAAGCGCTGTTACCAAGACCGGTGCGAACCATCCAGCTAGCCTGCTGTTGTAGAGAAGCGTCACTGGATGAGGTAACAACCTGGGTATTCACAGTATCGCCAGTATGGGCGATATATCTTGTGGTGCAGCAGGCCGTGGTGGCTCGGAGTGAAATAGAATCACCGACGTTGAGTTCTGGGCCACTGGTAAGAGACGTAGTGGCGTACCCAGCAGCAACGATATTGGCCTGTACTGCATTTTCGGTGTCGTCAGAGGGGTAACCAGAGGTCATAACGCCCTCGTAAAACGTTCCTTGAGCACTGTCACTGTTGTCACCGCCAATTCCAAGAATAATAGCGCCCTCTTTGCTCATAGGGTTGTAACCATTATCTGGGCGTACGCCACTGTAATAGGTCGACAAATCTCCGGTTGTAGCATCACCACCACGGATTGCCCACTGGTTTGGTTCTCCCTTGACAATTGCAGTGACAAACCGAGATGTGATTGTCGGATCAGCAGGGTTGTTAATGGGATCGAAACCAGAGAAAAGACCATTCTCCAGATCAGCCATGATCCAGGGGCCACTGCCGGAGCCCGTACCACGGCCGGAACCATCTCCGGTGCCAAAGTAAATAGCCTCCATATGGCCGTTGCCCGTATCGTGACTGTTAGTTTCGGCATTACCATAATCGTAGCAACAGCCAGTGTTATAGTGAGTCCCGTCGAAAACCGCGTACAGCCCTTCTGGCTCATCGCCCGTGGCAGTGCCATTAGCCGCATTGTTGCGGTAACCAGTGAACGGGGAGCTGAAGACACCGTACGCTTTTTGGCCGTTCAAAGTCACCGGAGCACCCACTGCACTCGCCAAGTAATCGTAGCCATTGGGGTCCGGGCCACTCGCGGCGCCTCCAGGAGGTGCCTGGGTGAGGTGGTTACCACTGCCTGACTGGTCGTAGATAATAGATATGAGACAAGTCGTGCTGTCACAGAATTTATCCTGGGAAGCAGCATCGGCAACGCCGCTAGATAGAGGCGAGATATCAATCGTGGTGTTGTCAGAGCCACGGATGACCTGGTACAGCGCGCCGGTATAGCCATCGTACAGGGCACGGGTAGTACTGTGCGCAGCAACACAAGGTGTGTTGCCTGAAGCATAGATGTCGCATGGTCCAGCTCTAGCAAGAGAGCCTGCGCCAACAAGAGCAAGTGCGCTTACGCGCTTGAGGGTTGATGTTGAGGACATCTCGATGATGAGCGTTTGGAACTCCTGGACAACAAGATCAACTGGCCATCTCAACAGAGGGGAGGCACACCGTGGGTTTTAAACCAGACAAGTTTCTCTCCCTTTCTGTAGTCTTGTGATCCTTCATCGTGCAATAATATCGCCGATGGTTACTGGTAAGCTGGTAGCTTTCTGCCCAGCGTTACATTGCAGATACCCAAGCTTTCCGTAACTTATTAAACATGAGCCTGGCTGTATGTCCGACTTGTCAGCGAAGATTTGCGCTAACTTAGTGCTTAGGCAAAGTCTTCTGGTAAAGCTTGGCTTTCATAGGGTTACAGTCTGGCTGTTTGGTGGTTAGTGTGGAGGGCTGGAAATCAGGCCATCCTCGTCAGGCGGGATAACCACGGACGAAATGCACGCTTTATGCTCCGAAATGTTCAGTGTAGGGAACAAATCACCATGCTTATAGATCGGACAAGCCACTTACAGTTGAGAAATAAATTAGTAAACATGCGAGATCAATCATCTTTTTGCGGGGAAGAAATCACCTGGAACATCTCCGGCTGGAGTAAAAAACATTGGATAACCACCGAATCCTGATAAAATTCCGCTGATCAATACACTAATTAAATGCTGACACGTCCGATGCTCAGCCCACGGACAGTTGTTCTAGAACGTTCATTTGTCCATTTTCTTTCAGAATTCATTCGGCAGTCAGTGTAGCTAAACTTCGCTATGATATCTCCCGAGTTGACATAAGCCCAAGGTCTACAATTAGATAGCATGGCCAGCTGGAGCGCAGCTTCCCACCGCTGTGAGACGTGAGAACAGAACCAAATGATTACGAGGAACCGGAGGGTATCTTAATGTAACTCCTCAAGCCACAGAGTACCTAGTCGATTACTAGCAACAAATTGCGCTGCCGCGGTGACAGAGCAAAGCCGCTTCTGTTCCACAAGGCGTTTTACCTTGCGACCCTGGTCACCAGGTGGCTTATTTGCCGAAAAGTTGACTAGTTAGCTTAGTTTTATTAACTTGCTATGGTTAGCCCCATTGCTAGTATGACTGTAAAGCCGTAAGTGTGACCACTATCTGCATGGATTTAACGGTATTAGGAAAGGCTTCATTGACCACAAAGTAAAATCATAATTTTGGGGAAATCACGGGGATCGTTTAGACGCTCGGGACTGGAGGATGTTCGTTCATGTGTAGGAAAAATATATGCTTAAGTCTGTGCAACGGCTAAAGGGAGAAAGGCGGCCACAACATACAATCCGTGGTCAGGTGCAAATATCTGGGGTTTTGACTCCTAAGTATATTTGTTAATCACAAGGTTCGGTTCTACTATCTTTAATTGACGTAATAACAAAAATACCTGCCGACAAATTAGTATGTGATTTAGGAACACCACAATGTAGATTCATATGGATGATAACGAATCAAACCAATTGATAGATTTACAATCTTTGTTTATAGGCATTATTAACAACTTCCAGAGTCAAACTTGTATCATACCAAGTTGGCTTTCCTGTCTTTCTTGATGATATCACTCTATTGCCTAAATCGCAAATCCGATGGCAGAAAAATTCCCAGTCACCCGGAGTCGTGGCTACATAAAGAGCCGCACATTTTCGGATGGAGTCCAAATATTTTCCACACTTTATCTCGTTGCCCATTCCGAAATATTAAAGTTTATAGCTAACTCATCTCTTCTTCGGCTTCCTCCATCTATACATGCTACTTTTCTCCCATGGGGAGAAGTGGGGAAGCCCCAAGCCTCGGCTATCTCCATGTTCAACAAAAGGGATCCGGAATGCATCCGTTCTTGTACATCTTCAGATTCAAAGAATGCACGAAGTAAAAAAAATATCATTTAGAACACGGCGTGCAATATGTCAGCTCTTGCAAAATTACGGTTTATTTTCAACTTCCTCTTCCATGTTTTTCCAATCGCAGGATTCAGAATATTAAGGGCCATTATCCGTGCTTGGATGAAAAGGCTACCTTTGATACCAGCTATCTGGAATGCTTTTGCTGGCACGTTAATGGCCTACACTCCCCCCAAGCTAATTCAGGCCAATCTACCATCCACTATTGACATGTACAATGCCTGGGCACTGTCTCATGGTAACAAATCCAAGGTGGATGTTTTGGTTCCCGATGGTTCTACTCGACTGTTATGGATTGGATCAAAGCAGAGGAACAAGGTGGTTCTTTTTTTCCATGGTACGCTACCTGACGTATTTTTGCTTTTGGGTCGGGTTGTCGCTAAGTACATTATTAGGTGGCGGTTATGTGATGCCACTTTCCAAAGGACACCTCGACTGGATGGAGCATGTCAGGAATGAGGCGTCTGCCTCTGGGATTGAGCTTAACGTGTGCTTGCTTGAATATGGTGCGTTCTGAGGATTACTAGAAACCAAAGGGAAATATACTAACTAACCGTCCAGACCTGGTTCCCGACAATCTGTATCCTAGGCAGATGGCTCAAGGCATTTACGCGCTGAAGCATCTCTTGTCTCTAGGTTATAAACCATCAGAGGTACGTTTTAATCCTCAAAGAAAAATCATTCACGCGCCATATAACGGGCCTAAGTTTCTTGCCAGATTATCATCGGAGGGGACTCTGCAGGAGGCCATCTGTCTCTAAGTGTCTTAGCCCATCTGCATAGCCAACGTTCTTTCAGTGAAACAGGAGAGTGTGCAATCAACATACATGGCCGAATAAGAGGTTTTTTCCTCGTGTCTCCTCTAGCTTCTTTTAATTTTGATACGTCTTCCTACAAGAGGTGGTTCAGCTCCGATGTTTTGAGCAAGAAGGTTGTCGGTGAATGGGGAGACCATCTTGTGCGAAACTCTCCCTGGCACCAGGAGATATCTGCCGGTAAGGGCTGGGGAATGGCTCTCGACGTTCCAGAAAGCTGGTGGAAGAATCTTAATGTTGTTGACCGGGTTCTTGTCACGGGAGGATACGAAGAGATTTTCTGCGATCAAGTACAGCAGCTGGCTCAAATGCTCAAGAGAAACGTTGTCAAAGGGGAGGTGGAGCTGTATATGGCCAATGAAGCCCACGATGGCCCCTTGATGGACTTTTCTGCGGGCAGGCCTCCAAGCAGAACGACAAGGGCTATTACTGAGTTTGTGATAACGAGCTTCAAAGAAGAACAGGGCAAGGTAAAATTATAATGAATGAGCTGTCTATCTACTGCTCCATCCTTAAGCGTGAAAGAAGGCTTTAACTTTTACGGATGCTTTTCTTCCACTCTGCAAGTACTTCCAATGTCTTCGTTCTCGTTACAAATGTACACACCAATTCTTTCAACAAAAAGTAGGACAAAATCGCTCAATATTTCGAAAGCGATGGTCCCTGTGTCCCACATCCATCGGGTGCATTCCGACAGCATGCTGCATGCGGGGATCGCCACCACCGGGATGATCCCGGCGGCCTGCTATTACATGATTGCGAAGAGCTGCACATTGTGGAAGGCAATTATCGCCATGCTGTTTGTTCTGTCTATCCCTCCGGCACTTCTTGTCCTTCTTTACTTCTACAAGCCAGAAATATTTCGCGCAATGACCGAGCACACATTCGACTGGCTCGCGGAGAAGGCGATAGGATGGATCCACAAGCCTCCAGTTAATAAGATTGACACACATCATCACATCGTGCCGCCATTCTATGCTAAGGGTAAGCCTGCGGAGGTCAATTTTTTACTTTCTACTGCTAATTAAACCAGCAATCGAAGAACAAGGGGGAGACCCCAGTGGTTGGCCCACGCCTCACTGGAGCTCGCTGGGATCTAAACTCTTGATGAAACGAGTAGGGGTCAAGACTGCAGTTGTCTCTATCACAGCTCCAGGAGCATGTATTCTCCCAGACCGCAATGCTCGCGCCCGACTTGCGAGGCAGCTGAATGAGTACTCCGCCGAACTTCGTGACAATGATCCTCAGTCCTTCGGGTTCTTTGTCTCACTACCTGATATCCTCGATACAGAAGATGCCCTTGCTGAGATTGCCTACGGGTTAGACACCCTCGGTGCTGATGGTGTCACATTATTTACTCGCTACGGCAATTCAAACACCTATCTCGGCCATCCTGCAGTCGAGCCCATCTGGGCTGAGTTGAATAAACGCCGCGCCACCGTATTTATCCACCCTACACACCCGGTGGACACCAACCCCGTCAACCCGAAGCTCCCACAGCCCGCCATCGACTATCCCCACGAGACAACGCGCACAGCAATGGACATGATCACCAACGAGACGCGTCACAAGTACCCAGACTGCAAGGTCATCCTGTCGCATGCAGGCGGGGCGCTCCCATATATAATCTCTCGCGTCACAACCCCAATGAGAAAAGCCCCGGGCTTCGCTACCTCTCACCGGATAGGGACAACGCATGCGAAAGCGGTGGATTCATTCCGCAGCTTCCACTTTGATCTGGCGCTGAGTTCCTCACCGCAAGTTTTGGACATGCTGCTGAAGACAGTTCCGTCAGATCATATCCTATACGGGAGTGATTTCCCATATGCGCCGATAACAGCCTATCCGGGTTTCCTAGAAGAGCTGGAAGATTATCATATGGATCAGGAACTTCGTGATAAGATTAACTTTGGAAACGCGATGAAGTTGTTCCCTCGATTGGCATCCCGCGGTGATAGCAGTATTTAGATACGTACTATTCGGAAATGAATGCTATGGTGTGTCTCACAGTCCAGGACGACTTAATCATATATATAGGTTATTTAAAAGCCTTATTTACTCCAAAAAGCCTCTGTATCATTATCCTTAATGTGTGCCTCCAGTGAACCTAATGCGCTCTAACTACGCCGGTCATGAACGGTATGGATGTGAGGACTGTAACAACATAGAAATCATGGAGGGCCACTAAAAATTTTTATAGCACTCATACTACACTTTCAACACTTGCCATCCCTCCATATTTCTCTCCTCAAGATTGCTTGTACGTGTAAAACAGAAATCTCCCATATTACACAAGTTTTCCTGTCTTTGAGTCGATTTCCTGTCGACCTCTGAAATCTACCTTCAGAGATTTAGTACCGCTCCGGACCAGGTCCTGAAACCAATCCGGCGCTCCTCGCTACAAATATCATACACTATCAACAACAGTTCCGAGCCAAATGGAAACAGAACAAGCTCACCAAGCCAGCAAAATAACCAAATATTCCCGGCAGGAAGATTGTCTTGCTTAGACCACTGTCAAGTGTATTTACAATAGCATCCACCACTGTGTCGACATGTAACAGAGGCATAAGGAATCGAGATTGGTTTGTTTCACCCTTGAAAAGAGGCGTTTTCGTAAAACTCAACACTGCAAGAGAAGTGCGAACCTTTGGAGCCTTCTGTTGTCTGATTTCTTGGGCGAGACACTAAGTATTTGATTTAACATGCTGCAAAGCAGGAATTTATATTTGGGAAACCTACCTCGTGGAATGCGATCAACCCAGCTTTCGATGCCGCGTAGTCAGCAAGTCCTGGTGGGGGGATATAGGCGCTCATCGAAGAAACATTGAAAATATGCCCATGATTTTGCCGGGTCATAGCCGGAAGAAATTCTTTGGTGAGGAAAAATGGTGCTAACAGATTGGTCTTCAGAGTAATGCTATTATCGCTATATGTACCCTCAGCCACGGTCCGGCCGCGCGACAGGCCAGCATTGTTGACTGGTAGCTATTTTTAGCCCTTCTGATCGATATTTAAAATGAAGTTTTGGGTTTTTGGTTTACTGACCTAGTACAGTTGGATTTCCAATCTCGGATCTGACCGTATCACAGACCGCCGCAATTTCCTTCTCGTCACTCAGATCGCATTTAAAGTACAAAATACGATCACCTTTTTAGCGTTCCCGAGTAATTAGGTTTGTTTTTCATATCGTTTCAGGGTTATTTAATCATACCAGGATTATACGTTAACGGGATAATGTCGACGACGACAACGCGTGCTCCCATTGCAGCAAGACGCTGAGCCACTCCGGCACCAATACCGCCGCTGCCACCAGTCACCACCACCAGCTCTTTCCTCCAGTCCCATGTATTATCTGTCGTCCAATTGTTCCGGCTTTTGGCACTCAAATAATCGTTTACCCAAAGCAGGACACTAGCAGCTGCGATGTATTGGACGAGTTTTTGATATGTCGTAGTGGCATTGCCAAATTTTTCCCCTTGCACAAGGTATAGGGCTGTTAAGGTAAAGAAAGGATGAAGGATTTTCTGCAGGCTAGACAGAATAGGATCTATGTAAAGACCTTCGCGAGGGAGGAGCCCTCTTCTGGTGGACATTCTTCTGAATACTACCTAGGTAGTGGCAGTGGCGGATGAAAGAGCACGTCTCACCAATCTACCAGACAGGCTTATATCAGAAGAAGCCCTGTATATCTATTTTTACCCGTCGTCATAAAATACCCCACAAAAAAAGACATTGGTCCGGGGGTGATCCTTGAGTCCGGAATGATCCCGGAAGACATTCTGCCAGTACACTACCCGACAATGCTCGTCGTCATTATCCAAAGTCCAAGCCTTTTCATATCCATTTCTCGGCCATGGAAAATCCCAAAACCGAGGCCCGGAGTATCTAAGCTCACAAGACTTGAAAACGGGATGAAGACAAATAACCGGGATAGGTTAATTGAGGCTTCTGGGAGAATTTCGCGTCTCGTACAACCCGTGAATAGTCATCAAACAAACTTCTTCATAGACAAGAAATTTATCTCAATTCTGAGCTACTTTTATTAGGGTTAACTATTATAAACACATCTCGATTCATATGTATGAAAACACAAGCGACTTCGAAGGCCATTAAGTTACAATAAAATTCAAACAACTGTACTTGACCACACTCTTGGAAAACCCTGTCTACTTACGTAACACACTTGTTAGCACTGTGATAAAGTAGGTTCTGAGATGCTCAAGTGAGACATTCCTAGTTCTCCTCGACATTTCTATCCCCAAAGCCCCTACACACAGGAAGACCAGGAGCAAGATCCGCAAGAATGATTTGCTTGATGGTTTCGCCACTTTCTGTTTCTTGATTAGCTTGAATATCATAGAATTTTGACGATAATATAAATTTATCAACCAACTTTGATTTTCCAATCGGACCATGTGGGAAACAGACTTCTCCACCAGTAGTGGCCTTGGGTCCAAGGGTAGGACATCGAGTTCCATTTTTTGTCGTTTAGATACCACTATTGGCAGTAAAAGTAGTGTCAGATAGAATTAACCAAGAAATTTGTGTAACATTCTTACCGATACACATCCCGCGTTCCAAACTCGTTTAGTCAATGCATCTTGCACCCAGTAAGCGTAATTATTCTCGGCTTCAGCTGTAACCTCAACTGAAGCAGCTTTGCCGTCAAAAACGGGCTTCAAGATCCGGAGAGCATAATTAATAGAGCTATTTCAAACAATTAGAACCTTCAAGAGCAACATAACTGAGTGGTGACGCACTTTTCTGCAGCCATCATAGCCGATGTATGGCCGGTTGCAGCATTGGGACCCAGGAGCATGAAAAAGTTAGGAAACCCATTGAGCGCGGAACAGTTATAAGCAGTTGGACCATCATACTTGGTCCAATGCTGAGTAACATTCTCGCCGTTACGCCCGACGACATCCATATAAGGAATGAATCTGTTGGTCTGAAAGCCTGTGGCAAGTACAATTACGTCGGCTGGGATGAAGCCTTTGTCGGTCTCGATACCTTGGGAAACAACGCGTTTTGTTTTAGCATCTGTCAGAAGAAGTTTATCGCTATGCAGAGACTCGAGGTAGCCAGGGTCAAATATTCGCCGCTGGAGTTTTGAATTAGCCGATCACAAAGAACCGATATACAAATTAATGTGAACAAAAGAGGGGGGAATACCTTGCATCCGACATCAAAGTCCGGAATGAGAAGATTATGGTACTTCTCTGGGGCTGTTTCTCTCATGTACTTTTCTACCTGTCGTCGTCGCTTTTCCCGAAGTTTGGCTGCCTTTTTGGTCATAGGGAACAAACGAAAATCATTTTCTGCAATCAGGAAGATGAGGAGCCGATGTAGTCTCATTGCAAGGGGGATATTTCGAAACATCCACGGCAGAATTTGGCCGTAATTGAAGTTCACAGCTGGAAATACCCAGTGCTTAGTTCGCACAATCTGTGTCAAAGATTTTATCTTCCCCTCGTTTATGAGGGCTGGTACAATCTGTGCCGCGGTGCCTGGACCGTCTCATGTTAGATGACCTCACTTCAGACCAGAAAATAAAAATGGGGGGAGCAAGAAAGTGACACACATCCATTCCCTATCACAACAACTTTCTTTCCCTCGAGTTTAACAGTCTTGTCCCATCGAGCTGAGTGGAAAATGTTTCCGTGGAAGTCCGATGCACCAGGGATCTCACAAGGGCGCGGCTCGACTAGTTGCCCTGTGGCTGCAAATAGAACCTGGCATTCGTGGGTATATTCACAGCCTGTCTTCAAATCTCGCAGGAAAAGTAGCCACCGGTTTGCGTCTTCTCGCCAGACGCTTCGGACGACTTCTGTCGCGAAGGTCATCTTAGGGAGAAGGTTGTAAGAATTCACCACGTCATCAACATAGTTTTTGATTTCCTTGTTTGAGGGCATGAGCTTAGTCCAATTAGGGTTCAAAGCGAATGAGAAGCTATAGAGAGCGCTAGGCACATCACAACCACACCCTAAACAGCGGGTAAGCTTTCTTAGGCATCTTGGAGAGTTAAAATAACTGACCTGGATATGTATTGATGTACCATGTCCCACCACTTGTAGGATGTCTCTCGAAAAACTGGATATCTTCGAGGCCGTGCCATCTCTTCAGGGTGGCACCCAGGGCAATGGCCGAGAGCCCAGCACCAACACAAGCTATTTGACTGAAAGAAGGAACTTCGGAAGTCTTGGAGGTCATTTTGAAGGTGAGTTTGTATTAGGTTACAACCGAATTGATTCTCACGCAGTCTAATATTGGATTTGAATCTGCCTTAAACACTCGAAATACTCTTGTCTACTTGCCTCGGCTCTAATCAAGTTATTCCGGAGCACTCCCGTATCAACCGAGGTATACTACTGTTTGCTTAGAGCGGAACCAGTGAATAATAATAGTCCCTGATATCTTAGTGAATATTCAAATGTTCTGGATCCAAACCGGGTCAAATCCGAGTCTCGGAAAGGATCCGGAGGCGAGGTGTCTCAATGAATTCTTGCTAGAAAACGGCGCGAAAATACTAACATGGGACAAATAGAATATTTCAAGCAAATTTATCTTCATGTCACATCAACTAATGAGCAGTACCTTGCGGGATTTCCTCTTAAATAATACATACTCCGTAAATATGTTATATACTTACCCACGCAGTCTCCACTCCGCAACGCCACAGCCCCCACAAGCAGGCAAACCTTATTGAAACGGACATCCCCCATATTATCACTCGAAACATATTAGTATCCCAAATTCAAGACTGCAAAACCTCAGATTCCTGTTTAAATATGTATTTTCCCTGAATTTGTTAGTAGTAGCCCGCGGGCTCATTACCCAGGACCTGAAAATGCCTACTCAAGCTAGCGGGGACGGCAAACGACGAACTGCAGTCCGTCGCAAGGTCTCCTTGGCTTGCGACTCTTGTAGGGAGAAAAAGATTCGCTGCGACGGAATTAAGCCCATATGCGGACCATGTGGGAGGCGCTCATATCGCATTGATCAGTGTGTCTATAGCACGCACAACCCTCGGACTGCTAGTAGAGACGAGTACGTCCTTTTTTTCCTTTCTCTTTTTGGTATGCATGCATGCTGGTTCCTATGTGAGGACTAAGAAATCCAATGCAATAAAGATACTTCCATACTCTTCATCAGCGGATTAGAGAACTAGAGGACGCCTGTTTGAAAGCAGGAGTCCCGATCCAAACGAATGCGAGCCCTGCAAACGAGCAGCAGCCAAGGCAATCCAGCAGACAAGAAATACCGACAGCAGGGGAAATTGAATTTGCTGCAGAGCGCATGGAAAGTACTGTTTGTTCTACAGGCCTTGGATTTGGCGAGATACCAATCCACGGAAGGCTCGAGCGACTTCGGGGAGACGAGAACTCGGAGGAAAGATCGGCTAGCGAACGAAACTGCACAAAACCTCATGAGTCACCATTGTTCAACGATAACGAAGGACATATAACGGCCATGGGCCAGATTTCAGCCCCAGATGGGGAGCCAAGAAGCCGATCATCCCGAGTTCAGTTCTACGGTGGCTCGTCCACTGCGTCACTCATGCGTCTTGTCAGAGAATCGATGCCGTTGCGACTAGCAGATGGTTCACATGCCGAATCTGTCTTCAATACCAAGCTTCAAGATACAATCACCGACTACAGGCTTGACGAATTTGTCATGCCACCGCGAGCTTTAGCAGATCATCTCGTAAGCTGCTTTTTTGAAAAGGTCTACGTTCTTTATCCCTTCTTCCACCGTCCAAGCTTTGATGCGGCCTATAGCAACATCTGGCGTGCAGAAGACGAACCCAAGGCCCCTATAACAGACTTGAGAATTGGGTTAGGATCAAGCGCCGATTCCGGATCGAAATCTATTGTCTTTCACAGTGCACTCAATATGATCTTTGCTCTCGGCTGCCACTTTGCGGATATTGCGCCTGAGGAACGTGAACCTGTTGCGCATTCCTTCTTTCTCCGAGCGAAGCGTTTCGTCGGGCTCGATCTCCTTGATATCAACACGCTTGGCGTAGTTCAAACATTATTAATCGCAGCTTTGTATCTACAAAGCTCTCCATATCCCAGTCGATGCTGGAATGCCGTTGGCGTGGCCTGCAGAGTTGCACTTGGACAAGGGTTACACGGGTCGGACAATTTTGATTCACTGAAACCCTTAGAATCTGACATTCGACGGCGAACCTGGCATGGATGCGTGATGTTAGATATGTTTGTAGTCCCGTAATCCTCGTTTTCTGCCTTGGCGCTAATCTGAAGTCCGCAGCACCTTGAGTATGACATACGGTAGACCGAGCATGACCACCCATCTTGCTCCTGTTCCCCCACCCAGCGACTCAGGTGTGTCTTGCGACCAAGATGATTATGGGGGGCCCTCCTTGATGGCATTCTATATCGAAGCTATAAAGCTCTACGATATCCTGGACAGAATACTAGGAGATGTCTACAAAGCCTGGCGGAGTCGGTCACGTCAAGATCAACAGTTATCGCAATCATCCTGGACCACAAGTCTTGGAGGACTCGACACCGTCCTTGACATTGAGAGGCAGTTGGCTTGGTTTGAGACGAATGTTCCTTCTTTCCTTAAGTGGAGCGCTGCGTCGCCTGCAACGTATATGGAGACACAGCCTAACCTAGCGATCGCACAGCAGCGAAATGTACTTCACGCCAGGTGAGTTTTCGAGGCTTTTTTTCTTCAATTCTATAGTAGCTCCTTTTCTCACAGGCCAGACAGATTTATTCATCTCCACCTACTCCTATACCGCCCTATGTTTACTCAGTTCTATTCCGAAACGGGGAGACAACGAGAATCTGGAAGTGCGAGTAGGGGTGGAGATGGAAATGACTGCCAAGCCAACTCGACTTCTGGTAAATTACCAACGCAGAGTATCCTATATTCCTCCATGTCCAGCAAATGTGCCACCGCTTGTGTTATGTCAGCAATTGATCTTACTCATTTGGTTCATGAGACATATCAAACAAATATCGCTGATGCGTGGTGGTACAATGGATTCTGTAAGTGTTTCTCTATGAGTTCTATGCATAATTTCCCCCCCTTCTGATAGTTACCACTCAACTAACATTGTTTCCAACAGACGTATCAACCGCCGCAATAGTCCTGCTCATGTCATTCTCCGCCCCTTCTATACTAGACTCGATCGCTATCGACAAGGCGCGAGACGCCTGGCGCGAAGCAACTACAATCCTCGCGTACATGGCTACATTCAGCCGGGCAGCCAGCAACACTCTTCAATTTCTCGAAGCGGCTTACCGCCAAACAGTAGCAGCAGAACCAAGTCAGCCACATCCACATTCACATCAGCCGGGCTCGGAATTTGCAAGTGATGCTTCGTCGCTGCTTCCACACGACATCCTCCAGTCTTATGATCCATACGACAATCAAGATAATAGCGACCCAGCACAAGCCCCCTTTTTCAATTGGGAAGAAGTCGCTGAGAATTTGGGACCGAACCTAGACGATTTAGGGTTCTTGACTCGTGTCGATTTTCCCAATAGTTTTGGCAGAGACTAAGACTTGTATTATTTCTCTAGTACCCTGTAACATTAAAGTTTTCCCACATGAATTTACATTCTATCGAATTGCACGTCAGTCTAAGGGTTAGCAAATAACGAGATAGAGGTCATTGGCTTCAACAAAGCTGATCGACTGCGATCGTTTGTACGGAAACCCCCCTAAATACATGTAGTGGAAACACCCTTCAACGTTGGAGATATTGGATTGTAATAATTAAAATTATGTTTTCCGCGTACATAATTATATGCATATAAAAACATTCAAGGACATGCACTCAGCATGTAAACTGGTACTACTATCATGCCCTAAGTATCGAAATACCCAGCACACAAGCACCCTGTTTCCACATGCAAAAAAGTATTGAGAATTTTCCCAGGTAACTTTTGAGTCACCCCCTTTGGTCGTTTTGGTTCATTATTTTAAAGGTTCCTTCGTCCCATAGAACTACTTATGGCGATCCCACCATATTCGTTCCATGAATCCAATCCATTAACCCAATAGTTCCATAATTAACACGGAACTTCTCATGATGCAAATCGTGCAACTCCGCTGGAGGTAGTTTCAAAAAGTCATATCCACTATGGTCTGCTGCAGCCTCCCAAAGTTCAAAGGTGCTAAAGGCCAAGAATGAGAGAAAATGTGTACCTTTAAGTAACAAGGGAAGCGTGATAGGCAATACGTTGGCGATAAGATGCTCAACCGGATGAGCGTACTCGGCAGAAAAGGCAATAGGGGTGATGTACCTATGGTGCATCTTGTGGATGTAGACGTAGATGCTAGGGTGGTGCAAGGCTCGGTGGACGTAGTAGAATAGTGCTTCACGGGCTAGAAGGCCGAAGATGAAATCTCCAACGAAAGTTTTTAAAGATGGCACCGTCAGACTCATTTCAAAAAAAGAATGGTTGAAATTGGTCATGTAATGGGTCAGGAAATGAAGACCTGCTAGCCAAGCATGGTTTGAGAGGCTGACTATAACGCAGTGCCGGATTTGGTGCGGTTTCGGTTGCCGTCGGGCACCCTGGATCTTGTGACGCTGGGAAAATTTTGGAAACAGAATGTCTATTGTCAAGTAGACCGTTGCTGGGATAATGAAACCGACAACCTGACCGCAGACAACGCCCGTGAACTCGATCGTGCCAGGCTTGTACGTTGCGCTGACATGAGCCCAGGCTCCCTCCAGCAGCGCGAAGACACTCATGGTATTTTTTTTTTAGCTGGTACAAAAAGGTTTCAAATTTATGTTCTTTGTTTGTTCGTGATATTTCTGTTTTGGGATTTTTCGTGCTGTTATAATGAAGACTTTCTAGAAATACGGACCCGACCCGGGGATCCGGAACACACCCGGCGGTTTCTTGAAGAACCCTCATCGACCGGAGTCGGACCGGAAGACAGCATTAAATATACCCTGGCTGCACTCCAGGTTGCAGCATTTTCTCATGTGACGAAATGATTATCAAATTCACATGATCAAGACCGAAACCTGGTCTGAAAGATCTCGATTGACAACGGCCAACTTGTCGTTTTTCTAACAGAACTGATGTCGAGATCTTAAACAAGCTTCCTGGTGGGCACTAGTAGGTCTCCGTGACCTCTGGCTTATATTTCACGCTGTATCACGCTTCGGGAGGCGTGACAAATATCCATTGCCTGTTGTAACGAGGTACTTGAGTACTTGTCTGAAATAGTTGATATGCTCCAGGGAGGCTCTTTTCTCCAGCAAACATAATTTCCCCAATCTTACTTCTTGCTCAGCAAGACTGCCATTACTTCGTTTACTCCTCCCAGACGACATGTGTCTACTTGACAGTAGTCAATAGACCCAGCCTGCTGCTGCTTGAACATGATCCGGTTTTGGCAGTGTTCGCCCGTAGCAACGCCAATCCCGAATGGCTTCAGGGCTTGTCGGATGGCAGCGTGTCCAAGGATGTTGTCCGGCGAAGTAGGCTCCTAGAAGAAACTACACACATCAACTCATGGTCAAGGATGGAATGGTCAAAAACATACGTAGGCTTGTATTCGGCCAATTGTTTCATAACGTCACTAGCTTCCTGGACGCAGATTTGCATCGACGAGTCTTACCCAATCACATCACGGGCAGTTTTAAGCCGTCGCTTGTCGTATTCAATGTTGCCATCGACTTTGAGTTTAAACTTGTTCATCCATCCAATATGATTTCATGTTCCGGGGCTTCGGCTTGAAATGCAGTTGATCGATTTGTATGACTGGGGAGTATACTTCGCTCCAGCCAATAGGAGCGTCGGATTCAGCATTTCGGCTTTATCTCTACTATGCAGTACGCAGTATGCACTCAAACAACACGCTTTACAGAACTCTTGCATGTAATCTGAGAGTATACTAGATGAATGTTTTTCGCTATAAATCACAAATATATTGTCAAGGTACACACGTGACAACCGCATGCGGGCCAGACGCGCATCGCTAATATAACCGGAAAAAGGCCAACGCGAGAGCGCCGTCATTGACCAAGGCTGGTCTTGGCGTCGACACGTCTTTTTGCTCGCCGCTCGTCCGCCGCTCGCCCCTACCCAAAGCGCCTCGTTTTCGACAAACTAATTTATTTATGTTAATTTGTGATTGATCAGAGCCAGGCTGGCCCACGATAGTCGTTCAATCGACGTGCTCAGGGAAAACTCTCCGTCCCGCACAGAGCCGCAGGGATCACGTCGCGCGCCTCCCCGATCGCCCGCGTCACCTCGACCATTCAGGGAGCCCGTGATTATCTCCTCTCAGCTATTGATCACTTTGTCGGTTCTTCTCGATCGATCTACTTTGTTCCTCTTTTTTTCTTCTTCGATCGCGATTGATTTCGTTTCCGCATCGACGTCGTTCTTCACGCGCGCTCGGGCGCTGGATTTTTTGCGGCAGCCATGGTCTCGCGAAAGCGCGCTCACTCCGAGATGGAGGCTGAGCCGGTCAAAAAGGCGGAGGACCAGAGCTTGTTGCAGAAGATTCGAAACTGCTGGGAGTTTGCCTCTCTAATGCAGTACATCTTTTTCTTTGGAAAGATCATGAAGATCGACGAAGACTTTGGCATCGAGGTACGCCACTTAAAATGATTTGACATTGACTAAATACAGGAAATATGGCTGGCGCTAACTATTCGTCATCAGGACTTGGAAATGGAATTCCTAAAGCCAGAATCTTCGGACAAGCTAATGGACATCGGGCTATCGCTACTCAAATTCGTCTCGTCGCATCGGGGTTTATCGTATGTGCCATGTGGACTGTCGTTGTGCAGATGGAAACAAGGAAACTAACCAAAGCTGATAACAGATTCGAAAATTTCGACGAATATACGCGTCGGCAGTACAATGCGAAAGCACCCCATCTCGTGAATCCTTTTGGCTATGACGAAGAACCGAACAAGTTTAGGGATTTTGACGTCTTTTTGAAATTAAAGGTCCTGCACAAGCTGTCGCAATGGACGTTGTGGAACCCAGATCGCATTCGTGAGAAGATGCCCGAGCAAAAGGAAACAGAACAGACGCAATGGGTTTGTTATCATTCACTAAAAATGGTTTTACTCTTGCTAATATGTTACAGAGGGTCGAGGAATTTGGCTGGGACAGTGAGGACCGCAGTTACTACGTTCTAGATGACAACCGCCTGTATCGCCGCACTGATCCCCCCATCCCCGCTGCCGCCCCTGCGAGACCGAAAGCGAACTCGAAGAGAGCCAGAGCCGCCGCAAGAGCCTCCAAGCGAAGAAGAGCCTCCACCCGCTCTGATGAAGACAATGAAGAGGAGACGGAAAACGGACAGGTTGCCAGCGAGGACCCCTCCGGCGGGTTCAAGTGGGAATGCATCGCTGTTACTCTTTCAGAGTATCAAGAGTTTATCGACTCGCTTCGCAAGACGAGAGACCCTAACGAGAAGTTGTTGCGAGATCGACTCGTTGAAGGTGTTTTGCCAATTCTCGAAAAGGCACAAGAGGCGGAAGAGCGCAAGCGCCAGAAACGAGAAAAGGAGCTTCTGAATCTACAACTGATAGCCGGAGCCAAACGATCTAGCCGTCTACAAGAAAAGCATGACAAAGAGCGACGAGAAAGAGAAGCCGAGGAGGCCGCTCGCAAGCACGAACTAGAGCTTGCTGCTGCGCACAAGGAGTACGAAAGCCAACTCAAGATGGAGAAAGAGAGACAGAACCGGATTATGACGCGTGAGCGCCGAATCAAGGACCGGGAAACAAAGCGTCTTCTACAGGAAGAGGAAATGCGCCGACTTGAGGAAGAACAGAAGAAGCTCGAGTCTGGCGAGGGACGGGTCTCAGAGCGGCAGCTCAAGGCTGAAATGGACAAGCGCAAGAGGGAGATGGAGGAGCTGGCCGAGGAGGAGCAATGGGTCTTTGACTGCGCAGGCTGTGGTGTTCACGGAGAAAACATTGTAAGTTTTTTTTTTTGTCGGCCGCACACTGCCAACTTATTACTAACTTGGACAGGATGATGGCTCTCACAGCGTTGCTTGCGAGCGCTGCAACGTCTGGCAGCACAGCAAATGTCTCGGAATTACGCAAGAGGAAGCCGAAAAGGACGACTTCCATCTGATATGCAATGACTGCAAGCGTCGTGAAGAAGAGGCCAAACTGCCCAAGATACCACCGCTCAAGTTCCGTATTGGGTCTGCATCGCCTGCAACTGCACAAGCTCCTGCAAAGAAAGAAGAAGAGCCGAGCCCTTTGGTTCCAAAGATTTCATCACAACCACCTACTGCAGCTACAAACATCCCCCAGCCGGCGCTGCTGGTACCTGAATCACAATCCAATGGAGCACATCCTCCTTCTCCAGAACGCCGTTCGCAACCCAGTACGAACGGACAGCACCTGTTATTTGATACATTTGCAGCGCCTGCATCGCCATCCAAAGGAGTGATAGCGTCTCCGTCCAAAGCATCAATTGGTCCGGCCTCATCCCCGTTGGGTCTTCCGCCGCAGCCAGCTTTTAACCAACACTACCCCCAGCAGCCAGTTCAGAGATCGTCATCAGCTTTGCAAGACATCCTCTCGGGTAACCCCTTATCGTCACACCGCCCATCATCATCGCACTCGATTCAGAGCCAGGCGCATCCATCGCCGATCCAGAATCGTCCGCCCATGTCACCGACGCAGGGTAATCGGGATGTTGGGCCACTGGCTGGGTTTCCTCACTCGACGCCAGCAAACGGATCGGTGCCGTCGACACCGTATGGGCAGCATATGGCGGCTCGCCCACAGGCGCCTCTTTCGGGTAGCTTCGACCGTCGCACGTCGTTCTCAGAGTCGTTTTCGCATGCAACTCCGCCGCCCGGACCTCAGAATGTGCCGCTGTCAGGTCTGAGCCCGACCAAGAATTACTCGCCGCGGCCTGTGACAGCAGGCAGCGTCGGCAGCGCATCTATACTGCCGCCAATACACCGACTAGAGCCGAGCCCCAAGCTGATGGGACGCAGCTCGGCGGACGCGCCCATCCCGCCGCCAGTCAAAATGATGACGCCCGAGCAGGAGGAACGGCGCCAGCGCGAGAACCAGCAGCGCGAAAGCCAAACCCAAGCAGCTGCTGGGTTGGATCCTGGCTCTCGGACTTCGCTGCCACCGCTGGCGTCGTGGAACCTCCCGCCAGATGTACAACAGCGGCAATGAGGGCGGCGTAATTGGCTGAGAGTCCGGACAGCTGTGTGCATTATATTTTTGTTTTTCTGACCTGTTTTTTTTTTTCCTTTTCTTTTTTTCTTTTAAGAAAATAAATTCTTGCAAGAGGCATTTTTTTCGCTAGTGTTGAATGGAACTAGAATACTTTTCCCTGCGGCGGTTGGTTTGTCGGGGTTTTTCTTTTTAACTTTTTTTCGTTTCTTTTTGGCCTGTTTCTGATTTGTTGGTGGATTCACTTTGCGGCTGCATTTACTTACATTAGTTTATTATTTTATGATAGGTCACATTCGATAGAGGTAGGTCCGCGTGGCGCGGATGCAATAAAATAATTGAAATATATTAATCAATTGATAATGTATTGCTGTGGTGTTGTTTTTGTAGTATATTGAGCACAAGAGGTGCCGACATGGTGTTGGTTTATTATGTAGATGTCGATATCCTTGTAATTAATATGTAGTTACTAGTTCGGCTGACAGATATAGATTAACGATATCTGCGCGTGGATTTGATGTATGAGTAATTAAGGTATTGATTTCAATTTTATATATCAGTGCATGTGAGACTGGTAGCACTACATACGTATATACATACTCTGAAGAAAATTCAATGTTGGCCCATACAATTAAAAGAAAAGAAATCTTCTGCCTTGATTAAAATTGCAAACAATATTTTGAAGTATATGTAATCATCCATCTACATACATAAGAATGCAACCACCCAAATTTAGCAGAAAGATCTACCTGGCCCCGATACATCATATGTACGTCGCAAAATTTCGTCGTCGGGTTTACATGGAGTTTAAAGCTATTATATACATGTATGCCCCCGGCCTTGTGTAACACGGATATCCATGTTTTGTGGCTGGCTGGCTGGCTGGCGCTGGGCATCTTGATATCTGGATATGCATATGTATGTCTATGTAGGCGATATTCAAATTCTTCTATCCATCAACAAGGCCGTTTGTATAATATATATTTAACGGTTGCATGGTCCGAGGAACTCCGTTTTGCACGCCAAGGGAAAAAAAAATAATTAAGCATCGACACGGAATAGACACGTATATTCAAGTTTTACTTTTGTTTTTTTTTTTTTTTTTTTTTTTTCCCTACTCGAGGACTGGACTGGACATGGGTTCTGCATGTGTATTCCCTCACCTGTATAACATATAATTACGGATGTGAATACCTCCGTACTACTCCGTCTTTCCATGCACGACAAAAAATGCCATGCATAATTACATATCACCCACCTGCCAAACGAACCATTGTCTCGTACGTACCTAGAAAGGCCAGAATCTACTAGTACCATGTACTCTTATCCGGGGAAAAAACGCATCTGGTTCCGCGGCCGATCATAATTTGACGGGGTGCTCCAGTGCGATTTGAGCCAAAAAAAAAACCCCCTCCCCCCCATGGCTACGTGACGGATATACACGCTCCGTGTCCGTTCTCCACGGAGGTTAATAAAAAAAAAGCCACAGCCAGAGCCAGAGCCAGGGCGTTGGGCGCGTACTGTACGTACGTACTACATAAAAATAAATTGCATGCATGTGTGACTGTAACACTACCACGCACTACCTACTACCTACCGCGTGTCCTGCGTGGATGTTGGATTAATAATAAATTAATCCCGCTCTCTCGCTCGCTCAGCGAAATGAAGCCCTGGTCTATCATTAGATTAGACTCCATTGACTGCGCCGTATTTGGATAACGCAATCGGGCAGGTAGAACAGCGAAAGGCCGAGGCCGAGAGATTAAAAATTAAAAAATCCCAATACAAATCTAAAATTAAATAAAAAAACCAACAGCAACAAAACTCCAAGCGGTCTGATACGTTGGACCGGTTTTTGGGCTTTGCGGCATAACTACTAGGGAGAGACTGTGACTTGAATGATGATGACAATACATAACGTCGGGGAAGCTCCGTCCCGTCCACAGGCATCTGGGCGTCAACGTGTCGCCACTATGTACCATGATTAGGTATCAAGGACGAGTGATCTCCGGATTAGGAAGGATCCAGATTCCAACAGTTCAACGTTCCCCCAAAGTTGGGCCCGTTTTCTGTCCGCCTGCTGCCACAACAAAAAAGTAATAGTAGAAATATAACTGGCTGGGAAATGGGCAAATAGGAAGACAAGCCGTTATACGAGAGTATCCGAAAAAAGACCGAAAAAAAAAGGTGGCTATGGCTCAGAGCAAACGGCATCGACAAGGGTGTGCGGTCCCTTTCTGGAAAATAAAAAGCAATGTCCGCGAATCAGCACGCGCCAAACAAAAATAGGCGCGCGGCGCACGGGAATAAGCGGGCTGTTGCTACTACCCTGAATCATTTGAAGTGCGCTTAGCCTGATCTAGCAGTACCTTTGGTGGTTGGACCAGGGGCCCCACATGGCACTCTGTTAGCCTCACAGTTAGTTCGTGCTCGGGACTCGGTTCGCCCAGTAGCGCGGCTGCTAGGCTGCAGTGGTGGGGCGCTAACTCGAGTTCCCCGCGTCCCGTACCAGATTGCAAGCCATTGCATACAGAGTACTCGATACAAGAGCTGTGCTAATCTAAAATAGAAAAGGACAGCCCTGCCTTTGGCTGCGGCCACCTCGGAGTAGCTGCGATTGGCTGTGCTGGCGGGGGAAATGTTTTTTTCCTTAGCCGCTGTGGCCAATTATATGTCTCTGCTTGGCATGGGGAGCATGTTTATCGCTGCTCGTTTGATTACCTGCACCAGGTATGCCTGTCCGGGATGCCTGGCCAGGATACCGTTACACATCCGATCCTTCAGCGATACAAGACCTGCACTGGCTAATTACCTGATGGAACAAGGACAATATTTTTTTTTGGTAATTATTTATAAGAGAATCATGAATAATCACGCTGTTTTTGCTAACCATCGCCGCTAGCTGCCGGATGTGCACGCCCCACCCTCCTGTCCAAGTCACATTATCTCCTGTGTATGCGCGTTATCCCGTACGGCGAAAAAAGTAGGACCGAAGAGTCGCCCATCACCGATCTACCGTTAGCGCGAAAAGGCGACGATTTCCCGCCATGTATTCGGACTAGCATGGAAACTAGTCATGCTAACGTGCAGTCATGATCGCCATTTAGTTATGTTTATTATCTCTGCGGAGAACCAATAAGACAGAACAGCGGAGGAGTTCGGGCTTTATTGAGGCTGCAATTCTCGAGGTCGAGACAGATCGGTATGCTTTTTCTGTGGCACTTGCAGTCTCTGGATCGAGATCCTTTTGAATTTCCTTTTGAATTTGCCGCAGTACGAAATCCTCTTCCAGAAATGCGTTCTCAAACGAGGTAATAATAAGAAAGTAACGGCTTAATTGCTGTACAATATAATAGATAATATAATCGATAGTTTAATGCGATTAAGCAACAATTGCCGATGCCCCAGGTCACTAGTCAAGGCCATCATGCAATGATCAGCCGCAGGGAACATGGCGATCTAGACCCAACCACATGTTACCTGTACACTCTCCGAACAAACACCTCGTCTCCGTGTGATCCATGATTTACAGCGCAGCTGAGACGAACTAAAATAGACCAAAAGTTAACCAGAAGCCTTCCTAACGTCTCTCTCTTTTTTTGGCACGTTTTCTGGACCAGACACACAGTTCAAGGTCATTGTTTGCCATGTGCGCAGCGCAATTTTTCAAAAACAGAAACGCAGTGATCAAAGAAAGAAGAAAAGCTTCCTGGTGTTTCAACGGTTCGACGGCTGGGAGCCGGGAGCTTAGCCCATCGGTCCGGGGTTTGTTTTTTTTGTTTTGGGGGGGTGTGTGGGAGAGAACTCAAAACTCGATCTATTTTCTGAAACAATGAAACAGAAGGTATTTTATCTGTTTTTTCATGTCGTGCCGTGTGTATCTCAAAATTGGGTTTGGGTGGGTTTGGGTTGGTTTCAGTCGACTTGTTTCGATTGATAGGGTATATCATCCATATGTAGATGGTGGGGTTGTACGGAGTATACACTTTCAAGACACAAGATCCTATATATTAGTTAGATACAGAGCTATAATAGAGGGTGATATGATAGTGCGATAACAGATTGCATTCTTCATACAGAGGAAAAGCTATTGAAATAATGAATACGTACCCGCTGTGCTCCTTGCAGGCGCATTCCAGCACTATGACATCTGTCAGATCAGGATAAAGTTTCCGGCGACACATGGCCAGTCCACCGTGCAGTGGAGCCGCCCCGTATCGTCGCGTATTGACGTCTTACACTTGGTATACTACTTGCAGTCCGAACTATATTCCTATATTACACTCTAGTTGGTATGGCCGATAACATTAATTATATTTGATTATATTTGCTACTTGGTAGTAGTATGGTATTAGCAACGTGCACACCCTGGTCTGTGCATGTTTTTTCCCTGCAGTTCGGTCTGCTTTCGGTTCTCGCCTGGGCGGGGCCCTGTTCGTGCCGGCATGGTGAAACTCGACAGCAAAGACTATCCAGAATGCGTCGTTGTCCAGGTTCTGATCCAGGGTTTTGAAGATCCGCGTGGCGTTGGGACTCTCTTTGTAAGACTTTCTTCGACCGGCGTGTAAAAATAGCACGAGGAGTAACAGCTATTACATACAGGGTATGGAAATGGAGGAAACGGAAACGGGAGCGGAGACAAGACGGCGGCGGGGATTAGGGATTGAGTTTGGCGACAGCGCCACCGCGGTAAAGTCGAGCGCGTGAGGTTGAGCATGAGATATCGGTGTGTTGTGTGTGGATGCGCGAAATGCGAGAAATGCTGGCGAGATGCTAATAGGACGTCTGCACAGCCAGCCACCAGGGCCGGTGAGCGCGGTGTCCAGGGTCAAGCGCGCAGTGAAGGCGGACATCCATGCTGGCGTCCATGCTGACAGCGAAGACGCGCACAAATCAACGTGCGGTAAAACAATGGGGAAATGGCATCTTTTGCCAGCTTTTGCCGGGTGATCTACGGACTGGGGACGACGCCTATTGGGCAGGCATGGATACGATACGAGAGACGGGCGCGATACACCGCCGTGACTAACAAACTCTCAGATCGTCGTTAGTTGACTTGGTACCTCGTTACCCTTTGGACCTAGTCGTGGAGCTAGTTAGGGCTCCGGCTTGGCCTGGGCTGGGCTCCTGCCGCGCGCGCTTGTGCTAATGCGGCCGCGGCCGCCGCTATATAGTCAGTTAGTCGCGCCCACTGCCTTCCTGGGAAGTGCTTCTAATGCCTGCTTGGTGCGAGAGCTCGATAGAGCACCGTCGGTCCTCTGCTCGCTTTCTCTTTCTCTTCTCCATCTCTCCAGATTGTGAATCTCCATCCCCCATTCTCCAGGTCGCCAGCAGCAAACGCTCTGCGGCTATCTCCCTCCGCTATCGCTCGCCGCCCTCTCCACCTCGCTCATCCTGCTCACCCTCCAACAAAGCCGTGTACCGTTTCAGCCTCTGTTTCTGCTCGCCGCTCACGCTTCTGGCACCGCGTCTATCGGGCGCAAGAGCGGTGCCCTTTACTGCTCCTTTCGTGCTCATCTGCTCCGCTCCATCCGGCTCCTTCTGCTCCAGCCAGCACGGTAGTTTCCAGCCCCTCTGCCGCGCCGCCATCACCTGCTCTGCTGCCAGTTTCGCCTACAAATACCCTCTTCTCTCTCGCATTCTTTGCTTCTCTTTGCCCATCACCTTTGACCTCTTTCAACCTCGTGTCTCTCTTGATCCTGGGTCCAACTTGCTCTTTGGCACCTCTCTCATTGTATCGACAGCTCTTGTCAGCAACCACGTCCTTCAGCCGCCCACAACAGCTCTCGTCCCTGCTCGAGCTGGGCCAGCTTCGTGTGTTTGAACGCCTCTTCCATGTTCGCCAGGTCTCGACCAGAGGAGGCAGACAACCATTACCACCTTCCTCATCCTTCGAGCAGAATGGATTCCTCATCGTCACGAATGGCTGCTCGCCCGGTAAGTCTGCCGCTCTCTCCTGGATTATATCTTTTCTAACCACGCCTTCAGGCCAGTTATGTTGCGCCCCCGACCTTTTCCTCAGACGTGGGCTCTATGGCCCCCATTCAGATTGATGAGACCGTAAGTATCAAGAACCCGAATCCCCCACAGATGGGCTAACGAAAGAAACCCCTAGTCACAATACGCATCCACTCCCGAGCCGTCATCCGAGGCCGATCTTTTGCCCGATCCTTCTAACAACCCCATCGTGTCATACGGGAGCAATTACGCGCATCCGCCAGCCTCCACCAACTCCCGGGTCCGCGTTCTGAAGGCCCCGCGCGTCAGGCGCCGACCCAGGGCTGCCACCGCCGACAAGAAGCCGAATCTGGTGATTACCGAACCGCTCAGTGTTTTGACCAAACACCTGAGACATGTTGAGTTGAAAGACATGAAGAAATGGGCAACGCGCCCCCTCGAAGAGCGATTACAGGAAGTGGCCGATAAGAATGGCAAAATTGCGCGCCCCATGAATTCATTCATGCTATATCGGGCTGCTTATGCCAATCGTACAAAGGAATGGTGCCGAAAGAACAACCATCAGGTTGTTTCGCAAGTGGCAGGAAAAAGCTGGCCCTTGGAGCCACCCGAGATCCGCGAAGAGTTCGAGCTACTTGCTCTTATTGAGCGAGACAACCATCAGAAGGCCCATCCGGACTACAAGTTTGCGCCCAACAAGACGCAGACCCTGCCTAGACGCAAGCGCCCTCTCGCAGACGAGAGCAGCGAAGGGGAGGAGGCCACAGATGTTAATCGCGGTCCCGCCCAATCATCCCCAATCTCGGTCAAGAGGGTCAAGCCATTGGGGCTGAGCAGCTCCTTTACGAGCCGGGATTCTACCCCTCTGGAATCCCAGGAGCCGCTCCTGGAGACCTACCACCCTTCTGCATGGCAGCTCCCGGGTGGTCGCCCTATGGCTCCACCAATTTACCCTTCCCATGAGAACGGGTACTTTATGTCTCCTCCCGGTTTGGTGCGCGCTGCCAACGAAGGCCATCCGGTCTCGGGACCAGGTCTGATCAGTGGTCATTACGCCTCGTCCACCAGTCTGGTTGGGATGCCCGGCGGGGTCCACCAAGATCTGGTGCGCTCCTATCCAAGCGGCCACACCGTCGGTCATCTCGAAGACACCCAGCTCGATCCACAGCTGCTCAGCTCGGATGTTGCTGGGGGTGACCTCCGCTCTTTCTCTTGGCCCAACTTTGCTTCTTTCCGGCACACCGACCAAGATTTCACCCCTTACTTCAATCTGGCTGGCAACAACATGGGCTACGAGGCCATGAACGGTTATCCTACCACCTCGGGTACGGAGGATAGTTCCCTCTGGGCTGCGTGTGAGGATGGACTGTCTGAGGTCAGCAAAGACTTGGATGGATGGCTCCAGCCTTCCACTGGATATCCTTGCTAGTCTGTTCCTTTGCCTTGTTCTTTCCCCCTTCTCATCTCTTCCTTTCTTTACTCTTTTCAGTTTTTGTTATGTCTTTGGAGTTGCCCTTGGAATTATTGCAATTAAACGATAGTCATGATTCAGCCGGACGGAGTTTGGTGTTGGGTATGCTAATTGGCCTGGGATATACCCTCGTTGGGTGAGAGCTTGCTCCATCTACCTCATTATCGTCTCCGGCTTATCATTTCGACATTTCACATTTCAACGTTTCAAAATTTCGACATTTCGACATAATTTGACAGATCGCTATCTGTTCGAACCATCATGCGCGGTTCCCCTTTTGCGCGGAATCTTTTCTCTCTCGAATCATCGGTTGACCGATTGGAATTTTGTTCTCATCTTGTGCGGTTGTTATGAAATCCTTTTTTTTCTCTTCTCCTCTTCAGTTATGACTTTATTGTTGTTTTAATTTCCGCAGCATCGTGATCGGATTCTACTTTGGGAGGCTCTTTCTTTTCAGGCGGGCGGTCTCACTGATAAACAGATGACGATTTTAGACAATCACAGCAATGTATGTAGTGCATCGAGTTTGGTATTTGGTTTGGAATTTGGAGTTGTAGGCAGCAGTCAATCAAGCAATTGGAAATTGATTTCATCTATCTTCGTAGGGGCAGCAACAAGGGAGTAGTAACATGTCGTTGTCAGTATTAAGTCAGGTGTCGTGAGGTTAAAGCAGATGCCGACAGACCCCGAGGCTGCTGCCCGAATGCCTTGCTGCCTGAGGCTATAGCACTGAAAGGACCGAATAAGACTAGCGGGAACGCGGACGCGTGCCCCGCCAGCAGCATCATCACTGCCATCGATTATTTTCCATATCACGATATAACACTCAAAACACACATCACCGCTACTCCGTCCTGCATCCCTCCAATGCAGCCCAGACCCCTCCGTCGACCATGTACGGCGAGCTAGGCAACAAACTCGTAACTCCCCCTTCTCCCCAAAACAAGTACACGCCTAGCGTAGCTAACAAGAATCGTCAGGTCCAACACGCCAAACGCACCCAAACCCTGAGCTACCTGCCCCCCTACCAAACCGAAATTGTGCGCTCTGTGGCGCGCGAAGTCCGCGATCTGGACAAGGACGTCGCGCACCACCTCGCTCCTTTTGAGAACAGTGGCGGGTTCAACCCGTCGTCGCAGCCGGCGATTGCATGTGCTTTGCTAGTTGATCATCTATGTATGCGCCGGAATAAGAGGTGCTTGCTTGCGTACCATCGCACGCGCGCGGAGAAGTTGGAGGATATGTGTTGGCGGGGGGTTGATGTAGAACAGCACCATCAACCACAAAACCAGCAGCAACAAAATGCTGGGGATGGAGAGGACGGGGCTGGAGGTGGAGGAGCAGGGGCTAGCTCGCTGAGCCCCGAAGAAGAAGAGTATTTCCGGCAGTATAGCGACATGCTGGCGGCGCACAAGGGCCAGTGGACAGATGTCGACCTGACGGGCAGCCTGGAGCCGCCCAAGGACTTGTTTATTGATGTGCGAGTGCTGAAGGATGCGGGGGAGATTCAGACAGAATACGGGTGAGTTTCTTTTTTTTTCTCTTCAACACATATACATGATCATATCTTCTAACGGTGATGTTGTTTTGTAGGGCCATCAACCTTACCAAAAACAGCCAGTTCTACGTGCGCCAGGGAGACGTGGAGCGACTCATTGCGCAAGGGTTTTTGCAGCGCCTGAGCTGATATTTAATCCAATAATAACGACAAATATAAACATAAATATAAACATAAATTAATGTGAATACGAATCATCCAACATACTCCGTACAGAGTACACAGACACGAAATATTCTCCTGCCAATCGGAGCGCGGCCAGCGCAACCGCCGTGCAGGTCTAGGCTCTAACGCGAGCACGTTGACCATTAATTAGCTGATGACTAGTACGGAGTAGTTTAGTAGTTGCATAGCAAAGCCCCGCTCAGATAAGGCAAGCTGACACGCGTCTTTTATGTAAGAGCGTTTTTAGCATCGAAATATCACCAGTGTGGATATACAATATACACGAATTATTAACTGCTTCAGTAGTACGGAGTAACCAAGGCAAGCTTATGCAGTTTGTGGTTACCGATGTCGCAGAATTAATACTAATATATTTATAGATTAATATACTGTATTAATATTATTGCCAAGGGTCGCAAAATTCCCCGGCGTCTTATCTCTGCGCCGGAAAAGACTAGCCGCAAATCTTGTTTTTGGAATGATCCTTCAGTCCCCTCACCTCACCTCATCTTATTTTCTTTTTGCATCATGCTACATGCACACGCACATGCACATGCACATGCAGATATGCCAGTTGGTCGAATGCTGATGCCTGTTTTGAAGTCTCCTTAGAGCGATCAGCAGCCTCTAGCTCATGTCGGATCGCCTCCCTTGACATGAGCGAGTTTCGCGATTCCAGGCGCGACAGCAGCAGCTACCACGACGCCGCTGCTGCTGCTGGCTCATCGTCTGCGCTGGTCATTCACGATAGCACCGCGTCGGCTGCTTCCATCATCTCAAAGGCAGAGTCGTCTGTGCTGTCCAGCAGCAATGTCAAGACCCCGTCGCGCTCGTTCTATCATCGCGCTTTTCACGGCTCGCTAGGTAAGAAATACATCCTGGACCGCCGTCTTCCAATAGATGTAAAGAGTTGCTAACACCGAAAAAAGACCCCGCACAATATTCCTCTCACGGTGTCCGCGAGCAATCTGCCGAGCTTGCCTCTCTCGCTATCTCGGATGCAGATGACGAGATCCCGCAGAGCCTGGATCTTTTTCGGGCACGCACCAATAGCAACAACACTACGAACAACAGCAGAAATTTTTATAACAATGATGCCAGCGCAATCGAAGAGGTCTCGTCTGATTCCGGGTCGCCTACGCCCACGCCCACGCAGCTCTCAAGCTCGGCGCTCACCGCCATGATGCGCGATCCAGCCAGAAACAGCACCGTGAACAACAGCAGCGTTCCCTTGGATACGGAAATATCAGAAGAAGCTGTGGTCGAGGACGACGAGCGGACATCGCTGATCCGCAAGCGAACGCATTCAAAAGACTTAAGCTATGGGACTACGGCCACCGATCTGGAGCGCCAGTCTTTGTTGTATGTCCAAAGTTCACCCGTTCAAGAAGCATACTCGAGAACGAAATCGTTTTTCTCTGCTGTGGTACACCCCAAGTCCTGGGACTGCGAAGCGATATGGCGAGAAGGCGTCGTGCGGCCTGTCAGTCTGCTGCCGGCCGTGTTTCTGGGTCTGCTTCTCAACATCCTAGACGCGCTGTCCTACGGAATGATTTTGTTTCCCCTAGGCGAGGCCGTTTTTTCTGATCTCGGGTCCGACGGTATATCCATGTTCTACGTCAGCACGATCATATCCCAGCTCGTCTTTTCGTCTGGCGCGTCCATCTTCAAGGGCGGGATTGGGAGTGAGATGATCGAGGTGGTGCCTTTTTTCCACAAGATGGCTTTTATGATTCTTAATCGAGTTGGTGCCGACAATCCCAAATCCGTGCTCGCCACTACGATTCTTTCGTTTTCGATCAGCTCGGTGCTTACGGGCATTGTTTTCTTCCTCATGGGCGTCTGCAAGCTGGGTTCGCTTATTGGATTTTTCCCTCGACATATTCTCATCGGATGTATTGGTGGTGTCGGTTGGTTTTTGATTGCTACGGGCGTCGAAGTTTCTGCTCGCCTGCCGGGGAGTCTAGAGTATAATGTTGCCATGCTGCAGAAGCTTTTCAGTATCGATACAGTGTTTTTGTGGATGATTCCATTGGTTCTTGCCATTTTCCTGCTCGTGCTGAAACGATTCATCAAATCCAACTTTTTAGTTGGAGGCTACTTTATTCTGGTCGGCACTATATTCTATGTCATTAAGTTTATCGGCCATATATCAATGGATACCCTGCGAGACAACGGATGGGTTTTTGTAGCCCCGGCTGCTGCGAACCCGTGGTGGCACTTTTATACCCTCTATGGTACTTGTCCTAACATTGATTGAGTGTTCAAAGCTAACGTTTTTCCTAGACTTTTCTGTTGTCAATTGGAGCGCGCTGGCTGACACCATCCCAGCCATGTTCGCCCTAACCTTTTTTGGGGTGCTGCACGTTCCTATCAACGTGCCAGCTTTAGGAATCTCGACCGGTGAGGACAATTTGAATGTCGACCGAGAGCTGATTGCCCATGGAGTTACCAACGCACTGTCTGGGTCTGTGGGGAGTATACAGAACTACCTCGTTTATACAAATAGTTTAATGTTCATTGGCAGCGGCGGCGACTCGCGACTGGCCGGCGTCATGCTGGCAGCAGCAACGGCGGGTATCATGTTGATCGGCCCTGTGATTATCGGATACATTCCGATCTTGGTCGTCGGCGCCCTGATCTTTCTGCTTGGCATTGAGTTGATGGAGGAAGCGCTGGTGGACACTTGGGGTAAACTGCACCGGCTAGAATATCTGACTGTGGTCATCATCGTCGTGACCATGGGCGCATGGGATTTTGTGATTGGCATTCTGGTCGGGATTATTCTGGCGTGCGTCAACTTTGTCGTTCAGACATCGCGCAAATCAGCCATTCGAGCCACGTACTCGGGCGAATTCACCGCGTCGACGGTCCGACGGCCGCCTATCCAGCAGCGCTACCTTAAGGATGCCGGAAAGCAGACCCTAATTATTAAGCTGTCTGGGTTTTTGTTCTTTGGGACCATTGTCAACGTCGAAGCCACGGCGCGCGGACTCATTGACGAGGAAGCATTCACTCGCCGCCCGATCCGCTTTCTCGTGCTGGACTTTTCTCGCGTCAACGGACTGGATTTTTCGGCCGCCGAGGCTCTGACGCGCATCAACCGGATTTTGGGGAAACGATTTGTGCAGACCATCATCTCTGGGCTGGACGTTGAGAGCGAAGTCGGCAAGAGTTTGCATAATGTCGGGCTGTTTGCCGACGAAAGCCTGGTCCAAATATTTGAAGATCTCAACTCTGCGCTGGAGTTTTGCGAGAACGAGTACCTCAAGATTTTCTACAGTCGCAAGGAAGCGCTGACCAAGAGAATGGAGGAGCAGCAGCAGCAGCAGCAACAGCAACCACAATTTCTGGACGTCCCTCAGGATAGTCTCAGCAGACAACAGCCGGTTCTGGATCTATACGGCCACTCCCCGCGTCGCACATATCTGCAACAAGCAGCTCTCCAAACGCTCAGCCAAGACGAACACGCCGTCCGCGCGCCCCAGAAATGGATGACATACCGCCAACCTCTCCCTCTCCTGCTGCAAGCTTTCCACGACCTCACCCACAAAACCGAAGACTTTTGGTTCCCGGCCTGCACCTACTTTCGACGCGAGACATATCCCCGCAACACCGTACTCTACCGCGAGGGCGACTCGCCACAAAGTTTTTATTTGTTGGAGTCTGGCATGCTCCGAGCCGAATACGCTCTCCCGCAAGGCCGATACTCAGAACTCATCGTCGCGGGCCGCCCATGCGGTGAATTGCCGTTCTTTGGCGACACACCGCGCACGGCCACGGTGCGTGTTGATCAGGATTGCGTGGCGTGGTGTCTGGATGTAGAGCGGTGGGAGGCGCTTAGGAGGGACGAGCCGGCCATTGCGCAGGAGTTTTTGATGGTTAGTTTGAAGTTGACGGCCGAAAGGATGGATAGTATTACGTCGTGAGTTCTTTTTTTTTCCCTTCCTTTTAGGGAGGCTGGCTAGAAAGCTAACAGAAGACAGACATGTTCTCGCGATTGCAGGGTAGCTGGCTACAACAGTTACTTGCATTTGCATTGTATATAATAATCACCGCCGATTAGAATTTCCAGCGATCTAATAATCATTACATTATTCCGAATCAGTCATCTAGCCTATGGTGCAATTTTTCTCGGTCAATACGAGCATCTATCTTTGATAGATAGCAGACGGCAGACAATGTAACCCACCCCCCATCGCCAAGCCACTGGACCTGATCACGTTGTGTATTGCGCTGCTATGCCTGGCCCTGCCAAGAACGTCTGATTCGAGTTCTGTCCTATGAGATCTAATATTACCTAGATAACCAAATAATTACTCCGTAGGAGCTCTTTGTGGTTGGGAGATGCCGATTAGGGCTTGTCGGTCGATCAGGCGGAGAGGTTGCAATGCAGATATGTTAGTATTATTATTGCAGCAAAAGGATGATCCGGTGGTTTAATGGTATAAAGATAGGGTTGTTTTCCCGGGGGGGGGGGTTCTTTTCCCTTTCTACTTATTTATTTTCTTTTGATATTGTTATTGATCAAACAAATAACAACTGAAACCAAAGATGAAATCCGCCGTCTTAATCCTCCTCTCCTCGGCCGCCGCCGTCCTCGCCGCGCCTGCGCCTGCACCGAGCCCTGTACTTACTCCTAACCCCTCCCTCTTTATCTTTCGAAACTGATTATTTGTAAAAAAAAAAATAAAGACCGGAATCCCCAGCAGCAGTAGCGCCAAATCGCTCCTGGCCAAATTGAGCATTGGCTCCGGCGACGACATTGCCGGCTACGAGCGCGACAAGTTCAAGACGTGGATTCAGATTGGCGATAACTGCGATACTAGGTAGTCTCCCTCCCCCCTTCTTTTTAAAACAGACAGAATTTAATAAAAAGGGGACAGGGAATATGTGCTCAAACGTGACGGCACAGACGTCAAAGTCGACAACGCTTGCGAAGCAACGTCGGGCACGTGGATCAGCCCATACGACGACAAGGAATGGAAAAGCGCGTCAGATTTGCAGATTGATCATATGGTGCCGCTGAAGAATGCGTGGGATGTACGCACACCCCTTTTAAACATAATTAACTCCCCTTTCAAAAGAGAAAAAACAAAAAAAAAAACAAAAAAAAGGCACAGGCAGGCTGATGTGTAGTATTAAAAATATAGTCTGGAGCAGCGAATTGGACGGCCAGCCAGCGCGAAGACTACGCCAACGACATTGTACGTCCGCAGCTATGGGCTGTGACGAGCAGCGTCAATGAGAGTAAAGGAGAACGAGGGCCGGATGAGTGGAAGCCGCCCAGTGATGATTTCTTTTGCACGTATGCCGAGGCGTGGGTTGAGGTCAAGAGTCACTATGGGCTGACTGTCACCGCCGCTGAGAAGAGCGCGCTGAGCGATATGTTGGATACTTGCTAATTAGTCATTACGTAAACATATAACATACTACGCGTACTTCAGAAAATACCACAAAAATGAATCTATTAATATTACTAAGGAGCGACCACCCGCGGGTATCAACAAGCATAACCAGAAACGCGACAGTGGTATCAATCTAGTCAACGAACAAAAAGTTCGACAAAGACTCAACGCGACAGCAACGCGACATAAAGAGAGAAAAAGTGGGTATCGTCAAGTCTCCTCCATTACTACTTTTCCCCAAACAAACTAGCTAACTCGCCTGTCCGACCACATAGCTAACAGACCAGAACGAGACGCCAAGTCCCCATCCCACCACTTTTCAAACTCCACCACGCTCGTTCTGGCGCCTGCCCTTCAAGCAGCAGCCTGGACCGGAGCGGCGGCGGGAGCAACATTGACCGGCTCAGCGGCGGCGGCAGTCTCCTCGGCCTTGTCAGCAGCAGCCTCGGTGGTCTCAGCAGGAGTCTCCTCAGCGGGAGCAGCGGCCTTGTCCTCGCCTTCGGGGATGGCCTCCTCAGCAGGGGCAGCCTCCTTGTCCTTCTTCTCCTCGGACTTGACAGCCTTGCTGGGCTTGCGGAAGAGACCGCCAAGCTTGTTGCCAGTCTTCTTGGCCTCACTGTCAGAGCCAGACTCGCCCTTGGCCTTCTTGCCAAGAGTGCCGAAGATCGAAGTGCGGCGCTTCTCCTTGGTCTCAGGAGTGGCCTCCTCCTTCTTTTCCTCCTCCTTCTTCTCCTCGGCGGGGGTCTCGGCAGCGGCGGCCTCAACAGCGGGAGCGTCAGTCACGGTCTCGGGCTCAATGGGCTTGGCGGCAGACTCGTCAACAGGGTTCTCGAGCTGAGGAGCAGTGCTGGAGACAGGGGCAACTTCTTCCTCGCTCTTTTCCTTGCCGGGGCTAGCGACCTTGTTGAAGAAGTTGCCGAAGATGGAAGCACGCTTAGACTTGGTGGCAGACTTGGGCTCCTCCTTCTTGTCCTCGGCCGGGGCAGCCTCAGCAGTCTCCGCGGGAGCAGCGTCGGCAGCCGGGGTCTCGGCAGCGGGCTCGGCAGCAGGCTCAGCGGCAGTCTCAGTGGCAGCCTCAGCAGGGGTCTCCTCAGCGGGAGCCTCTTCCTTGACCTCTTCCTTCTCCTTCTTGCCAAGAATGCTGCCGAAGATGGAGGCACGCTTGCGGGACTGGGAGCGGCTCTTCTTGTCCTCCTTCTTCTCTTCCTTCTTGTCCTCCTTCTTGTCCTCAGCAGCGGGCTCGTCAGCGGCGGTCTCCTTGGCGTCCTTCTCAGGAGCGGGGGCGGCCTTGACAGCGGCAGCAGCGACGGCAGGCTTGGTGAGCTTCTCGAGCTCAGCCTTGTAGCCCTCGCTCTCGGTGATGGTCTCCTTCTCGGCGGTGGCCTCGGCAGTCTTGGCGGTCAGGGCAGCGATCCAGCTGTCACGCTCAGCGGCGCCGCTGGCCTGGAAGGTGTGCTTGTGGCCAGCAGTCTTGAAGAAGAATTCGTTGGAGCCCTCCTTGGTGACATCAGTGACGTCGGACTGAAAACTCATTAGTTACGTAACTCAAGGCAAACTGCGCGGTTCTTTGTGCCTACCAAGTTGAAGATGCCAGCCGGGGTCGCCTTGTCCTCAGCACGCTTGGTGTAGAACAAAAGACCCTTGCCGGTCTGGGTGGCCCAGGCAGCGTTGGCCTTGGCAGCAGCAGAGGCCTTCTCGGAAGCGAGGTAGGCAGTCAAATTCTTGGCCTCGACAGCGTCGTCGGAGAAGTAGAAGAAGCGCTTGGCGAAGCGGAAGCTCCTGTCACTTATTAGCATTTGACTGGGCCATCGTATATTCTGTCGACTCACTTGACGAGACCAGGTCCCTTGTAGCCAAGAGTTCCTTCGGTGGCAGCGGTCACCTCTTCCTTGGGCTCCTCCTTAGCCTCCTCCTTGGGAGCCTCAGCAGCAGCTTCGGGCTCGGCGGCGGGCTCAGCAGCAGTCTCGGCGGCAGCAGGCTCGGCGGCAGTTTCAGCGGCGGGCTCAGCAGCAGGAGTCTCAGCAGGAGTCTCGACAGCCGGGACGGCGGCGGGAGTCTCCTCGACGGGCTTGGGGGCTTCAGCAGACATGGTGACGGGTGAAATTAAAAGGTATTATTAAAAGGGTTTTCGTGTTGTGTGGTTAGTACTCGCGTGGCGAGACTGGGGTATCACTATAGGGGTATCTTGGGTATCTGAACGACGAAAATGCAAAGAGACGCAAAGATTCGCGACTCGGGGTATCACAATTAAAAGAAGCCGGCTGGCTGATTAAGCGGCAGCGCGAGAGAAGAGCACAGGTCTGGTAGGTGAAGAGGAAGAGATAAGGGGGGAAGAGAGGAAAAAGCCGGACAGAGAAGGGGGAGCCAGAAGAAATAGGAGTCGAGGAAGCTGCTAGCTTGCCAGTGGGGCGCGCGGCAGGCCATGTTGCTGTGTGAGTGGCTGGCCGTGGCGAGGTCTGTACGGTACGTTACCCTTCTTACCAGGCTTACCTCTGCGTTGGTACGTTGTATTTTATGGACCTACCGGCGGCCAGAGCTCCCCACCACCAGCTTCACCTAAATTTCACCTACTCCTACTATAATCCAACGCTATTGGTGCTAGTGGCAGCCTAGCTAGCAGCGGTCTAGCAAGTGGCCTAGCAGGCTCGCACTGGTCGGACCCAGTGGTGCCTATCAGGCTCCCTGTCCGCTCCCCTCGCTGGCCACGCTGCGACGGAGGGACCTTGCGTGGCTCCTGGCTGCCCGTGACACCGTCCTGCAATCTCTTTGGACTCTGGGCCATATTAATAGAAGAGTTCTATCGGCAAAAGTATATATACATTGGTTTATAAGCATTGCCAGGCCTCCGTGCGCGTAGACTGCAGTGGCCCAGTCGCGTCGGTATCGTATTAAGCAGAACAATACGGACGGTACGCCGGGCGGCCTATTCGGGACTAGTGGCGCGCTAGGCCCGTGTAGCCCCCCTCGAACCATGGCTCGCCTGGAAGGCGATGGCATCATTTATTATAGTTTTTATTATGATTTATTTGTTTACTACGTATTGGCATTTGGCCATGGCAACTTGAAACAAGCACGATCGCCATGATATAATATCCGCCACCAGTCGACGGATGGCGTGATGCAGGTTCCAGACATTATAACTGTTACGTACTTTCGGCCAAGTCTCATGATCACCAGGCGAAACGGCGATCAGCGCCTGTACCCTCAGCAGCCAGTAGCCTGTCTGCAGCCGGGCGCATGACCGTTTCGTGTCCGTGCGCTGGTCTGGACCAACCAGTGCTGCTGCTGTCGAGCACGCGACATGTGTGATGTCTTTCATACCAGAAATTGTACAATAATTGGTATCCAGTCGTACGGAGTGAAGTTACTCTGTGGTAAAACGTATGTACACTGGTAAAGTAGTACGTATAGTATTACTGAATACAGTAAGACAATTACATGGCAACGGACGGCAATGCGCTAGTCCGCGTTGGAGCTGCCACCAACCCGATTGGGAAATGGCAGCCCTACGGCTCCACAAAAAAATTACCCAAATTTATAAGTATTTGCTACGTCGTGTTTCCTATTTAGCAATAATTTGCGCTCAGTATTCCACTTCTATAACAAGCCGCACCTTGTATAGATCTATACAAGAAGTACTCGTACTATACTCTGTACAGAGTACAGAGTCTAACCCAGCGCAAACTTGGGAAAGATATCGCAAAACACAACCAGGTTCCTAGCGCCCGCCCAATGCAACCGACGATCTTCGCGCCCCACCCAATTCAGGGACCTCCTATTTTCTTTTTTTTTTTTTTTATTTCTCCCTCCCAAACTTCAGTATCCATTCACTAATCCAGTACAAACTCCGTGCTCCGAGACAAAACCACTTCTCGTGTGAAATCTCTGACAAACCCCACCGGCCAAAGCACGATCTAGAAGCGAATGCCAAGCTTGCCTCTCCTTTATTTTTTTATTTTTTATTACAGGGCAACCGGAACATATACACCAATCACTTGCTTTACACACAGGCGGATCTCGTCCGACAGATCTTCTTAGCGATTCCTTCGCTATAGCTTCAGAAGTTGCGGTGAGAGACTTGTCACAATAAACAGTACAGTACCTGGCCAACTACCAGTGCTGGCCTGGACTCTGCCAATGAGCTTCCCGTTTGCGTTAGGCCTTGTTTATTAATTAGGCATGTCGACTCAAGATTACAACGTTACTCTAAAACATACCGTGTAATAATAGTTGCTGAGAACTGAGTGCTCTGTACCGAGTATATAGACTGTAGCATTGGGCCTGGACATGCGCCGATCAAGCAAGTTTGATATAGCAATCTTTTGTTATGTGTTGGGGGCCATCTGCTTATAATCGGCAATCCGGCAATACTTACTTACTAGTTACCGTACTACGTATTACTATAGTACTCCGAGCTTAGCTTGCTACTATCCGAGTCTATCAATTAAACCGGAATTATTTGACACCCCCAGTAACTATTGTGGTCAGCAGGGGCCAAATGAGGATACATTCTCGAGGGCAGCATGCCAACAATGTGACATTGAGTCACCAGCACCTGATCAGTGATGACGCTTGCTAATGCCAGCATGATGAATACTTATTATTATTAGTACGTAGCGGACTCAGTATTGCGGTTGAATTGGCTGTCTAGTTGTGCACCGGACATTGCATCACACGTGCATCTAACCTGCTCCACGGTGCCCACTGCCCACGGTGTCCACCGGGATACATACATAGTACGTGTCACGGTGTATGGAGTGCATATGTACTCCGTACGTTGTGGTGGTACACATGCAGAATTGTTAGTCAGTCGATATACCAATTGATCGGTTATTTTTACGTGTTACCACCATCGATTGTATATCAACCTGATATTTGCGCGCAGTATGTATATAGGATATAGATAGATCGATATCGGTGGCATCTGAAATGTATTTCGAGTTTTTAAACATTGAATATGACTGGTCAATGTGTCAAAATTTTAACATTATCACGTGCAATATACGTAGGTCGGTTTTTGAATGGATAATTCTAAAAACAGTAAATTAAATATATTAACAACGTTTTTGAGGCGACTTTATGCCTTTTTTTTTTTTTTTTAAACTTTCTTGAAATATTTGTATGTTGAGGAATTTGATTCTGAAGAATATTGACAGGTCAACTAGGATAATGTATTGATGTAGATACGTATAAACATAGTAAAATCTTCACGTGTTTATAACTTCATATATCCCAAAACTTCCTACAAGTTAAAACACTAATCAATCCCCGAACAATGTCGACTAGCTACTTGCTAAGCCACAGAAATGAACAGTTCAACAGAGCTGAATCCTTAGGTGTATATAGATCCACGCAGCCATATTGGCCCGCCGCACACACAGCCCGACAAACACGAACACGAACACAAGCCACAATAATAATAGTAATGACTCACGTCTAGGCAGCCTTGCTCGATAAATTCTTTATTATAACAACATCTCATCTGTACATGTACCTCTTCAAATATTCCAGTCAACCATTTTTTTTTTTTAAAAAAAAAAATCATGAAGAAATCGCAAGTAACAAAACCCAAGCCTGCTTCAAACAAAGAAAAGCAAAAAAACACATCCCAAAAACTTGAAATCCTCAACGACCAGCTCTCCGACGCTCAGCCTGTGTATTTCTGGCAAGCCGAGGACGACGACGGATATCTCGGACAATGGTACCAGGCGCCGTTTACATGGCGCAAGCCCGTCGACGACAGGGATGGCGAGGTTGAGGAGCTGGTCTATCAGACTGCAGAACAGTATTATTTTCCTATATATATTTTTTTTTAAAAAAATACAGTCTAAAAGCGCGTGCTTATTGTGATCAGATATATGATGCATCGCAAAGCCCTCCTCTTCGCCCCCGACTCCCCCATCACCGCCCAAATCCTCGCTGCCGGACAGCCAGCTCCTCATCCACGGCAACTCAAAAAACTAGGCCGACAAGTGCCCAATTTTTCAGAGGAAGTGTGGAAAAGGGAAAGATATGGCATTGTGTTGCAAGGGAACTTGCTCAAGTTCTCGCAGAATCCTGATATAAAAGAGAAACTGCTGGCGACGGGGGATAGAGAACTGGTTGAAGCGAGTCCGCTGGATAGGATTTGGGGGATCGGGTTTGGGAAAGTCAAGGCTGGGCAGAATAGAGAGCGGTGGGGGTTGAATCTTTTGGGCAAGTGTTTGATGGAGGCGAGAAGACAACTAAAGGAGGAGAGTGGTAAGGCTACTTGATTTGGTTGTGCAAGTGAGAATGCTTTTCTATAATGTTTAACTTGTTGATGAATTGTAGGTTAGTCGAATGACTTGCAGGTTGTACTTGACTATGGTAAGAACCCAAACGTTGCAGGTGCTCTAGGAAATCACAGATCATAGCGGCCACATCACGGCTTTTATCGTATGCTGGCAAGTTTCTTTTGTCGAACAGTGGCAGTGTATGTTACTGTGTGGAAGCAGACTGGATGCGAAAGGCATCTGCATCACTTTCGAGTCGTCCACAGTGAACTGAAAACATGTGAGAGGCGATGTGGAAATGGAATTTTCTCAAACTAGCCCAGGGGAATGCGGTGGATTTGTGGTAAAAGTTGCCTCGTTAGGAGTTTATATCCAAGTTATTGAAAACCAATCTGCTGCGAGTGTTATGGACAATTGATATCAATTGATGCGTCCTCACATTGGATAAACAAGGTTCATACTTGGAGTATCAAGTGCCGACTTCCGAGTGGCCGGAGAGTTGACGGTGGTCCGCGGCCAAATTACCACATGAACAAAATGCGGATGGCAATGCGCCCTTCGACAACAGAACAGTCAAGATCGTCGTAGTTAATTAATCTCTCACGTCGTAGCCTGTTTTAAATGTAGTCTCGTATTCGCTCGCACTCGTATTCCGAGGACTACGTAGTATGCTGTATTAGACTCACCGTAAAACGCCCTTTGACGAGGAGCGGCGAACCGGTCTGGTCTAGCCCCGCCAAAGTCGCGACTGTGGATGGAACGCTAATTGAGTTTTCCCGGTCGACCAGGGTTCTTGCGCCTGGGAAAACCAGGGGGGTGCACGAGTTTCGAAAATGTTTTGATATGCTGCCTGGTAACCAAACCAGACGTGTCGATGTATCTGCCTGCACTGGATTGTGATACGGCGGATCATGAACGCGTCGCGCGTTTCAGACATGTCGGAGGAATGACGTTGAAGAAGAGCGAAACGAAGGCAGGCCGGTCGAGGCTTATGGGGTGAACTTGGCCCGCGCGTGCAGACGCCCCAGACGGAACAAATTGTTGGAAATTGGAATGAGACTAAGCGTTAGGTGCATCTGAATGCCGGCATGATTGTGTGCGCACTGCGAGGCTGTCTCGAGTCTCGACATTACGGGGTATTAAGTCGCCTTTTGCTGAGTGAGGCTTTGGACAGCGTTGTATTCGCATTGCGAATGTGGGTTTGAATCTGACTTTGAATTCATCGTCTCTCCTGTCATGTAGATATATTTTTGTCCATAAGAAGAAAAAAAAAAAACGGCAGTGGGAACTCCGAAGCATCGGACTAACAAGGTTTGTTAGGGCACGGGAGGAGCTGACAGTCGGGGACGAAATGCGGAATAGGCGATTCATCAGCGCGGCGCGTGTGAGTCATCCGGCCAGGGACTGCCGTAAATGCTGGCTACTGATTGACCATTCCGGTGCCTCGCAACCCCGATCAGCTGGAGGCGCTCGTTCAAGTGGGACTGGCGAAATGCCTTGCCTGCACGTTGTCTGCAAGGCATTATTCGCGAGGAGAAGCAGACGGGGAGAACACGGAAGGAAAGCGAGCATCGAGGGGAGCGCGTCGCTCAGCCTCGACCAGCTCGGCCAATCAGCGGCTGTTGCGCCCTGTGACTCACACGCAGGACCCACCGCCAAGGCACACCACACTATATCCGGCCTAGCTGTGAATTGGACGTCTTCTATTGGCTGCAGTGGGAACTCTCGCGCTGCCATTGGCCGCAGTGCCTAGGGCCTACGCCCGGCGGGCGCCATAAGACTGCCTGATGCCCCGAGTCGCTGCCTGGCCCTTTCTCTCCTCCTTTTTTCTCTCTTGTCTTCATCCCCACAAACACCATTATTCAGTCAATCAGTATTCCACACAGTCATCAAAATGGCCTACTAAGCGTCTTACACCAAGCTTCCCCTCTGTCCCCCCTCCGACAGACACTATAGATCCCTCGCGGACTATCCCAACCATCAATCTCCCCTCTAACCAGTCTCGCCCTTTTGGGTCTCTGAACTTCAGCTCGCGTAGCTCAAGTTCTCCTTCTTCCTCCACTATATCAGTGACCTCAGTCACCACGGATCACCAACAGCAATCATGGCTTCCCACACCCCCGCTCCAGCAGCCTTTGGCACCACAGCAGAATTCGATTGTGCATCACAACAACAGCAACAGTCTGCACGAGGACTTTGTTCTATACCCGTCAACGCCCGCTTCTCGCCCGCAAGCCAATCTCTGGGACGAGAATTCGCCAGCCTTGCTGAGTGCCAGCCCTAAATCGTTTGCGAACTCGAACAACAATTACAGTAACAACCTGGTCAATCGCCGACACACCCTGCACTCCAGTGTCAACGTGCACCAGCTGCCAAGAAAACAGGTTCAGCAAATCAAAAAATTCCCTTCTCAGTCTACTGGGTTACCCACGTCCAGCTCTTATCGGTTCAGTCCTGCAGCAGGCCCCAAACGCCTTGCTCAACGCTTGTACGCCAATTCTCCGCGTCTCAACCGTCCTGCGGTTCCATTGTTCAATAGCGCAGAAAACAACCAGTCTCAATTTCAGACCAAAAACAACAACAACAACACACAGCACCGTCGAGTCATGTCTTCGTCTGACATCATCTCAGGTACGCCCTTCTCACCGCCTTCACCCCGCCAATGTATCACCCCTGTTCACTGTGACTCGACTCTTGAACATCATACTAATGAATCATGCTCTTCAGATTTCTCCATGGATCTCTTCGACATCACTACCGCAAGCCCTTTGCTTGACGATCTGACGTCGCCCGCCTCGTCCATGATGCACTCGCCAGACACGCCTTTTGAAGATTTGTCGCACATGTCGACTTACTCCGCGGCACCTGCGCCTCCGGGCACAGTGTCACCGAAGGATCTATCTCTCAAGGATCCGCCTCTGTCAGGTCCTCCATCATCTTTTTCCACAGATTTAGGGACTCCGCAGTCGCTCTTCGAGTCTCCTGATGGCATGTTCAGTCACAACATATCTCCGGCATTCGCGAATGCGGACTACGACCTCCCAGTGTCGGACAACTGGGCACCGCTCATGACCTCGGATGGTTACCTCTCCGGGGATGTCGAAACTAAACTGGCCTTGGCTGAGTTGTCCGAGACTAAGCCGCGCCCAGTGGAAATGACTCGTTCTATTTCATCGCCCGCTCCTTCACCTGGCAAGTCACCGAAGAAGCGCTCGAAGACGGCTGGCGTTACAAAGAAGGCATCGCCGCCAAAGGCCCTCGACGATGAGATCGAGTATGATCCCAGTGATCCCCAAGCTGCGAAGCGACGTCGAAACACGTTATCGGCTCGCAAGTCCCGGCTGAGGAAATACAACAGGCTTGTGGAGCTTGAGGGCGAGGTTACGCAGTTGCATGGGCAAGTAGAGGATCTTCAAAAGAGGCTTGCATACTTTCAGAGCTTTGCGCCTCCGGATGCGATCTATCCTGGATAGTTAACCCAAATCTGGGTGCTGGTCCCTCGTTTCTGGTTTATTTCTATGCCTATTTACAATCCAGCCAGCCTTGGTTAGGCGGTCGGGGGTGTGGACCCCCTATCAACCTACTCGGAGTACGAATTAGATTCTGTCACCAGTTTCTGACGAGGACGCTCCGCAGAACAAAAGTTATTTTGGATCTTGACCTTCTTTTTCGTGTTGAGGCCTGGTGAAGTGTTGCTTCTCTGGGTCTGTCAACACGTGCTTTTTGTGCATTACATACCTTTCGATGCCTGTACGTGTATTTGATTTTCCATCTGCGCCGGTTCTGATGTCTCCCAGCTTTGTGGCAGGGATTGACTCGTGGCCAGATGTTGATTTTGTCGAGTTGGCTTTCTGCGTTTGTGTTCTGATTACCCTGGTTTTTCATAATAATGGTGATATTTGACAATTTATCAAGTTCATGATTTAAAATATTTCTCATCTAAACTACGGCCACAGGCCTCTATATATACACAATTTAGAATCAACACAACTATCATACTGAACGTGATTTGACTCATTTTGTTTCTTGTAATCTAGAATAGAATGTTAAATGACTCATGACTCACAGTCGATCTAGTCACATATCATCCATGGCAATACTGCTCAGATTCTATACATGTATGTTTTTCGGATGACTCATTACATGTAGTACTGTTCATATACTGACTGGATTTCAATGTTGAGTCAACGGGTCAATGTTTCCATGTTACTCATGCTCTACAAATTACTCTGTTCATGAGTCACTGCGTAGTATGTTTCCAACCAGAGATCTATTTATTCAATTCAATGTGAGTCAACAGGTCAACAAGACAACAAGCCCACACAAGTCATGTCATCATATACACATTTTTTTAATACTAATGTGTATGTATGCTACCAGCTCAGACTTGCCTTTAACAAATCACAGATGCAAAGTCCCGGTCTGTGGTCTACTTTTTTTCTTCCTCGCCATCGTCATCTTTTTTAATGGTTGGTTTGATTCAACGATATCCGCTCCACGGCTGTGATGCATGATATGTTACTCACACTCAACCCAAAATAAAGAGATAGAAGGGAACAGGAAATAAAAAAGTGGGAATAGAGCCAGAATGATTCATCTCAGAAGTATCTGTTTTCTCGAAAGTTGTCATCATCGCTGGAGTTGTATAATTCGTTAATCATCTCAACGTGAGTTCATCCCAACACGACTCATCTCACATAGACATAAAAAAAAAAGGGTCAGATGATGGATGTCCCCTTTGTCCGCCCGCTTTCCATCTTGGCCGTCCTCGACCCAAACTGAATCGCGCGTTTCTTCTCGCGCGCGGTCTGCGTCATACCAAGCTTGAGGGCGAGCAGGCGCAGTGCTTTTTTCTCAGAGTCGAAAGATTCGCCTATCTGATCGATTTCTTCTCGAGTATGTTCCACCTTTGCAGTCCCAAACCCGCATCGCTCCCAGACCGGTGTTCGCGTCGCCCAGCTGACAAACTCCTCGTCGAGATACGGGAACCGGGCTTCGCGGCCCCAGTGGGAGATGACCCGGTCGTCGCGTCCGAGATTGCGTTTGCCGAGTCGGCCAACGTCCAAGTCGATCTCGTCGATGAGGCCCTGGAACCCGCTGCGTGAGAAGCTCACGCCGTGGCGGCCGTAGCCTGCGAAGAGCTCGTCTGCGCCGAGGCCTGAGAGGAGGACGCGGGCTGTTGTGGTGTATGCTTCAGGTTTAGGTACAGAGTCAATCGTGCCTTGGCCCCGTGAAGCAAAGTACAGGGCGCAGGCAATGGAGAGGTCCATTTCCGTGTTGTGTGGCTTCATTAATTGGACCACTTCTTCGCGATGCAATGTAAATTCCGTAAAGGGAACGTCCACGGCAACAAACCGCCAGAGACGGCCCGGACACACCCTTTGTAGTTCGGCATGACCAGCCCGGCCAGTGACACGGTCCGGGCAATTCTCGTAGATAGACCCCATTTCGGTATTTTCCTTTTGGCTCTTTGCCTTTAGGGCCGCGGCAACGCGCGGGTTCTCGAAGCTGACGTTGAGAAGATCAATCGGCTCATTGACGGGAAGAGTGTCGTTGGCGAGTCTGGCAAGGACCGTGCAGTCCAAGCCGCCTGAGAAAAGCACTGCGATTTTGGCATTGGGCTCTGTCCCTACCAACGGTACATCGCGGATTCGGGTTTCGAGAGACCGACGAAGTTCGTTTTCTAGTTGTTCGATGCTCGAGCTTGATAGCGTGAGGGGTGGTGGTTGTGTAGGTGGGAGTACTCGGTTCATGAGCGGGATTGGGTTCTTCAGAGATGGTGTAGATGTTTCTTCATGTGACCATGGTATCACGTCCATTTGGTATGAAAGTTTGGCAACGGCAGTATCACTGCCTTGTATAGACATGCGTGAAAGATCGATCATGTGCAGACCGTCCGTCTCGACTTCCTCAAATGGCGTAGACGATGCCCCGTCACAAACGCTACTAATCCTAAGAGTCCCCTTCTCGTCAAGACTGTGAAGCAAGGATCTCCTACCGAGGCAATCCCGACTAAAGAAAATCCGTTGATGAAAGCCATCGTAGAACACAAATGAGAAGGGACCTGTAATGTTGCTGATGACATTCGTTAGTCTGACTAGAGTATTACTGGCACTTCCTACTCGAGATTCATCATCATCATCTTGATTGTGGCTCGGTTTTGAAGCTTCTATCAGTTTTTGAAAGACCAGCTCGGTGTCATTGCCTTGAACGGCTTCGCCAAAGACCTTCCAAGCTTCGCCATTCCAGCACAGCACCGAGCTGCTTTCGGGATCAACAAGAGGTTGGGGCGTGATATGGTCGCCTCGTAGTCCGAGAACCGTCGAGACAAAAGTTAAATATACCGTCTCACTTTCTAGGCAGCTCAACTGCACGCGATGGATGTGATGATTATCTGGACCCCGGTTTCGCAGCCAAGTGATGGTCTTCTCTTTGGGCAACACATGCTGCGATGCGCTCAAAGAGAAGAAGATGCCGCACATAGCAGCGTAGACTTGAGGTGGTGCAAACCAAGCACCAGAAATAAATAGAAATCTAACAAAATCGAGATCTTACTCTCCGCCGCCGACAAGGCGGTTTCCGGCGGCAGAATATTGCCGCCGGCGGCTTAGACACGACCAAACTCTTTGGTTGACGACAGCAGTTGATAGATGGGCTGTGTTGGGAAGAGGTTTTATTTCTTCAGTCACTTTCCCCTCAAGATAAAGATATTATTTTTCGAATTTGCACAGTTTTTTCTTGTCCTGAATACCCGCGTGCTCAGAATGCTAGACTGCTACCCCGCCTAACAACATCACGGAACCTCAAGTGACCTCATTGCGTGTTTACGTGGGACAGGCTTATGTCCACTCCAGATAATTCTCTCTCCTCAGCAGCCGAGGAGACTCCTAAAGCCGGCGCCAAAGAATATGGAAGTCAACAGAGCGCGATAAAGACATCTCTAGATGAGACTACAGCCAACATGGCACAACAAGAAGCCGATTCAGGGGAGCTCACCCACATCGACCCATCGCCTTTGGAAGAGCAAACCGATAGCAAGGAAAGTCAGCAGCTAAACAAAGACCTCCAGGGCATGTCGCTTTCTTCGCAAAAACCACAGCGTCTTAGCCTCCAGACCGATCTCGACGTTCCCCCGCCTCCTCCGCAGAAAGACCAAACGTATATCGACCCAACTCCAAAAACACCACAAGCAAGTCATTCTCCTGTAAGGCAGCAGGCTCAGGGCGAATACACAGAAAAGGAGCTGCCGGATGTGCCCCAAGATGACACACCACAATCACCAAAACAGGCTGAAAAGGAAGATGGCGCGACCAGAAAAAGCGAGGACGATCAGTCAGAAATACAGAGTATCATGGACCAGTTTTCCCACGAGACAAACAGCCTGAAGGAGACGGAGATTATGTCGCCACGTTTGGAGCTTGCGGAACAGTTCAAAGGGAAAGCCGGCCAGTTTCCTCCGCGTAGATCCAGCCTAGAGCCTACGAATAGCGCCGAGAATATTCCCTCGTCGACTGGGAGACCTACATTGCCATCTCCCATCGTCGTACCGAAACCATCGCCCCATTCTGCGAGTGAAGCCCCGGGCACGCCACGGTCGGTCTCGTCAATCACAGGAATCCCTCCTCCCGAACCAGAGCCGGATCAGCCATTTGATTTCCATCGTTTCTTGGAGCAACTTCGCCATCGTACAGCGGACCCTGTTGCCAAATTCCTGCGGTCGTTCTTGATGGAGTTTGGCAAAAAGCAGTGGCTGGTGCACGAGCAAGTCAAAATCATTAGCGACTTCCTTGCCTTTATCACGAATAAGATGGCCCAATGTGAAGTTTGGAGACATGTTTCGGATGCAGAGTTTGACAACGCCAAAGAAGGTATGGAAAAGCTGGTGATGAACCGATTATACAGCCAGACTTTCTCCCCGGCGATTGCTCCTCCTCCGTCAGTACCAAGAAGTGCCAGCAAGAGCAAACGACGAGAACTAGAGCGCCTACATGGGCCCGGTAGACGTGGCCAGCACCAAGAAGACGTCGAGCGGGATGAAATTTTGGCCCAGAAGATTCGCATATACAGTTGGATACGGCCGGAGCATCTGGATATTCCTGCCCTTGGCAGCAACGGCCGCCGTTTTATCAATCTTGCGCAGCAAGGCATGTCATCCGTCATATGTGCATTTCTAATAGGTCTAACATACCGCGGTTGTAGAGCTGTGCAAAATCAAAGGTTACCGTGCGCCACGAGATAAAGTTATCTGCATCCTCAACTGCTGCAAAGTTATATTTGGTACGTTGGAAACGAGGACCCCCTAAAACAAAATATGCTGACTACTCTTAGGTTTACTGAAACACTCGAAAAACCCTGATACATCGGCAGATTCATTCATCCCCCTCTTGATTTTTGTTGTGTTAAAGGCAAACCCGGAACATTTGGTTTCCAATGTTCAGTATATCCTGCGTTTCCGCAACCAAGACAAGTTGGGAGGAGAAGCAGGATATTATCTGTCATCTTTGGTGTGTAACCATCATATTTACAAGCATAAACAAAGTTCTGACATTGATCTAGTCCGGGGCTCTTCAATTCATCGAGACACTCGACCGGACCAGCTTGACCGTCAGTGACGAAGAATTCGAAAAGAACGTCGAGGCCGCTGTTTCAGCCATTGCTCAAGAAAACCTAAAAGCCGAGTCGGAATCGTCTATGAGCGCACACGTGACGCCGCGAGCATCTACTGATGCCGAGCGGCATGCACAGCGGAAGGAGGGCCCATCGTCATCATTACCTGCAATCGATGGAGAGAACGCACCTGTTGCGGGCCTTTTACGCACCATCCAGAAGCCGCTGTCTACCATTGGAAGGATGTTTGCTGATGAACCAGAGCAAGGCCCAAGCGGTCAACCTACTACGGCATCACCAGGGCCAGGGCCAGTGCCAGCTCCTCGACCTACTGGATTGGATGCTCAAGAAGCGGCAGCCCGGCAAGCAAGCGCCGAAGCTGCCGAAGCGCGAAAAATCCAGCGCGCAGAGCACAAGGATGTTGTAGAGTAAGTTTCCTTCAGGACTATATGTATATCTATCTCTGACCAAGGCAGGACTTTGTCGGCCATGTTCCCCAACCTCGACAGAGACGTCATCGACGATGTGGTGCGAATGAAGGAGGGCAGGTACATTTCCCCCTTCTGTTTCAAACACAAAGAAAGAAAAAACATATTAACGAAGCGACAGAGTTGGGCTGGCAGTTGATGCTTGTCTTGCGCTTAGCAGTACAGAGTAAGAAGCGAAAATTCTTTCGGTGCCGAGCATCTTGCATGAATGATGAACCACGCATACCCCGATATAGTAGCCTGATAGAAACCTTATACCTGGATTTAATGAGATATCAAAACATTCCTTGCTTCATACATGTCGTAGATAATTACTTTGCAGGGTAAATGTTTGATTAATGTGCAAACCAACCAAACAGTGCAAACACCACAGGCAGTAACCCCGTCTGGAACATGGCCAATCAGCACGCGCGCACCCTCCAGATCACCTTTTCGCTAAACTATCCCAATCAGGTACTAGCGCCCCTTGCCACGGGTATATAAGCAGGGCCTGCCTCCCGGTCTTTTTGCTCTTTTTTCTTTCTTTCTTTTCTTCATACTTACCTTGTTTGGGTGACTGCGATCAAGAAGGCGGTTCACCACAGTCTGGTCCCTGCATTGCACAGCGCGGAGGAACAGTCTGTCCAACGGCTTTCGGGTCATTGGCAGGCGTATTCTTTGGCTCCCTCCACATCGTGGATCTCTTATCTTTTTCATCAATTCTTGGCCAGTGGCGAGGACTTGGAGAAGAAGACTTCCTTCACCGTTATGTACCATTCGGCGAGAACTTTGTAAAAGCTTCACAATTACTGTGTTACCTATAAAGTAATTCCTTTTTAAGCTTTCCCTCCAGGCTTTGGATAGCTAGCTTGCTGGTCCAGCCTTAGGGTTGGCATCACGTGGTGGCTTGTTTAGTTGGCCTCTTTCTCTTATAATATCTTGGTATTCCTCGACACCACTCCAGATAGAATATCTACCGAATACTCGCTTTTCATCATGGCGACCCCTCCGCTCTCCGAGAATAAGCAAAAGATGGCCCGCGGCGAGCTTTACTACGCCTTCACACCAGAGCTTCTCGCCGAGCGTACGCGATGCAAGGCAGCTGTGCGAGAATTCAACGCCGCTGCAGGCGTGGCGTCGCGGCGAGAGTCCGTACGCTTGTGGAGAGAGTAAGTCCTCTCGAGGGCTGCTCTCTCAAGTAGCTTCCCCCTTCTTCCTCAAGTCGATGAGAAAGGGCTCTTTCACTCACAGCGTCTGGTTTTCCTTTTCCAGAATAGTGGGTGATTCCACCCCTCTACCTCCAGAGCTCCCCGACGCCGCAGCCGACGAGGCGCAATTCGATGACGATCCCGTGGTCGAGGGCGGCCTGTACATGGACTATGGCAAGCAGGTCAAGCTGGGCAAGGGCGTGTATATCAATGCCCACTCGACCTGGATCGATACCTGCACCATCACCGTCGGCGCGCGCACCCTATTCGGTCCCAATGTTTCGCTGTACAGTGGCACGCACCCGCTAGATCCCGAGATTCGCAATGGGACAAAAGGACCAGAGACGGGCAAGGAGATTCATATTGGTGAGGATTGCTGGTTGGGAGGCAATGTGACGGTTTTGCCGGGGGTTACGATTGGGAGAGGGTCGACGGTTGGAGCGGGCAGTGTGGTTACCAAGGTATGTCAAAAGAAGAGTATACACAGATATCTAGATTGGGGCTTACGTTAAGTACAGGATGTACCGCCATTTCATGTCGTTGCAGGGAATCCGGCGCGCGTTATACGCAAGATCAAGACGAACATGGACCCGGAGCAGAGGGAGTAGTAGAAGGGCCTTTCAAGTACATATAGGAAAATATCCAAAACAGATGTATATAGTGCATGCATACCACCACTCAAAATATTATCTGATCGAGGATCTCGTAGATCAACTGTGCCTGATCTGAGGTGACGTGGGTGTGTTGCCACCGCCACACAGCGTCGACTACTATTAATACCCCACGTCACTTATCAAAACACTCTTGATTCTTACAAAGCCCGAGTATCTACTATCAAATCATCTTCTGCACCGGTACAGTGTACAACTCTACTCAACGCCCGCCGATCCTTTCCGCAAATCACCAATATAAAAAAAAAACCACCACCACCACCATCACCACCATGCCCCTCCGCCTCGTCGACTCGCCGAACGAGTACCCAAACACCCACGACAGCTCCAACTCCAACAACACGCTCCACCACGGCCAAGCAGACACAGCCTCTCTCGATGCGATCCAACAAAGCAGATACCCAGACAACAACAATACAGCGACAACGAGCACCTCAACCGGTGCTGAGCGGACGGATGCGATCAATCCAGGCAGCGCGCCTAGCCCGCGCCGGATGACCAAGGAGGAAGCCGATCGGTTGTATGAGGAGAATATCGAGGAGGAGTATGCAAAGCGAGAGGGCGGTGCTTGAATTTGTATATAGTAAGATAGTAACGCAGAGGTATAATTGCGGGAATGCCTCAAATGTTGCGTTGGTGGCGGGTTTGAAGTAATTATTTGTCTGCCTAAAGAGCCCTAACCGAGGAAATATATTTTTCTCTACTCTATTTTATGAACATATCTGGACGAACTGTGAAGATAATTTCATTGGCCACTATTCTGGCAATCTCAAATGTATTTTTGGACACTTGACTATTTGCCCTGAATTTGTAATTTATATCTTTTCGACCTGGTAGCTATCCGCGGTACCTACATAGTATGCTATTTTCAGCTGTGACATGTGCGTAAATGCCCAACTCGTATTCGTGTGTGACAGCTCGTACATTCATAATCATTACTACGTACGGAGTATTAATCTTATACGATGGAAAATTGTAGAACTTTGGGGGCGAGTTGAATGAAATGGCGCGATTAGCGGTGGTCCGATACCTTGTCAGCAAAGTCTAAACTAACTTTTGGCATCAAACTTCAATATTACCAGAATTTCCGAATTGAGTTTGAGCAACCTCGATACGTAAAATTCGTACGAGACACGTAATACAATAATAATGAAATAAATGTGAAGCATGTCTCAAATAGCCCACGTCATGACCTTATTGCCCCGATATGGGCACCGAGTCATCGGCGTGTTCCAATACCGTACCAATACAGAGGCTCTGATCGCGGCCTGCTGGCCTTCACGGTTCACCTGTCAAGTGGAGCTTTCCTCAGGATGCTCATTTGCTAGAGCCTCGTTTTTGCTTCTTTGCCCACCTCGTGTTGCTGCTTGGTAGCATGCCTAATTTGCGCGTAGCGGTTATTTAAATACCTTTTCCCCGGTACGGAGTAACTATTATGACTGGCACAGTTGCCCCTTGCAGACGAGACAGCTAATTATAAAACCCCAGAACTTGCCTCCTACTATTTTCAACACTCCACAATTCCCATCAAATTCACTACATTCTACCAACCATCACACACACAAAAATGCAGCTCAAGTTCGCAGCTCTCGCTCTGACCTCGGCCACCGCCGTCTTCGCCGCCGAGTATGTTTACTCACCCTTTTACCTTGCAGTACCCCAAGACAAAGGCTAATACTATCTGTGTCAGTGAGGCTGCCGGCGATTTCAGCCTCCCCCCTTCCTCCATCCTCAACGTCCTGGCCACCGCCGTGCCCTCCTCCGTTCTCGGCGAACTGGACAATGCCTCCGCAATCTCCTCCTGGGCATATGGCCTGGCCAGCTCGATTGAGAACGGCCAAACGCCCGGCTGGGTTGCCTCGCTGCCTCCCAGCGTAAAATCCTACCTATACACTGCTTATGTGACTGATGCTGCTACCCCGGCGACTACGGGTGCTGCTACTGCTGCTTCCACTGGAAGTGCTGCTACCGCTACGGTCACGAGCGCTTCTGCTTCTGGTTCGTCGTCTGGAAGCACTTCTGCCTCGACTGGAGGTGCGCCCGCGGCTACCGGTGCGCTGGCTGTGGGCTTGACTGGTGCTGTGGGTGTCTTGGGTCTTGCGCTTGCGCTGTAGATTCAGGTCTTTTTGATTTTGGCCAGGTTTACCACGAAGCGATGTCAATGTGATTTGTTGTTCGATGTACAGGATCTATATAACCAATACTTAATTAATGCATCTACATGTTATTGTTAATGGGGCAAAATGATTAATTGTGCCAGCTGGTGTATTGGTTTCTTGCTAGTAGTAATGGTGCTTGTTCTTCGAGTTGAAGCTTGTCCAAACGAAGGTACATAGATATCTATCTATACGACGCGATAAAGCAGTATAGTAAACAGGAGCGTGAATACGCAGGTTTGTATGGATAAGCATGTAATCTCAAACAGTGCCCTGTAAAAAGTGCCCTTCCTGTCCTCAAGGCTCAAACAGTGCCACCGCTGGGCACCTGTCGTAGTCCAACCTGGCTAGGCTGCCTCTCGAACCGGCCACGTCGAGACCCCGGATTCATTTGTCGAACCGTGGCGTTGGGAGCCCGAGGCATGACTGGAACCCTGTCATCTGACTGCAGTCGTGGTGCATTGCCATCTTCCCGTTTGGACCGCATCGCCTCCACGTCAAACAGGTCTTGAACTCTTTTGCGACTGTTTTTAGACAGAAGCCCCAGCTGCTTCCATTTCTTCTGAGCTGTCGAGCTGCTAATATCGCCCTCGTCCTCCTCCCAGAGCTCATCGAATTGTTCATCCTGATCAACGGCCTGTGAAGGACCGTCAGTGTGGCTGCCCGGACCTAGAGGCGTTGATGATCTTGCTCCATCGTAACACGCTGCCATCTTGGATCCATTGTAAGGTGCCGAAGGCTGGGGTCCATCGTAATGGTACAGTTCTCCGGTTTGTTGTTTATGTTCCTCTTCAGTCTGCTTCTCCTGCCGTCTTTGAACATAGAGCTTTCGCATGCGGAGGGCAAAGCCAGAAACTAGCGTGACCCCGATGAGGACAAAACAGACAATGTAGAATGCTCTCCGTTCTCGCTTCCATCTTTTATGACAATGCTCGCTGATGAGTTTCGGGTTTGGTTTGGGATAACACATCCTGCAGGTCTCCGCCACCTTGGGCTGTAGCTTTTTTGCGGTGCATGCCTTGTCGAGTCCCTTTTTCGGACACGCTTTTGCCTCGCAGACTTCACGACTATGGTTGCGACCTGAAGCACGTTTAATGATACCATATGATCGCGCCACAAAGCTGTATTGCTCAGTCTGTACTTCTCTAACTGTTTCTGGAAGCGTATACTGGAGACCGTACTTTTGTTCAGGACCGATCGGGATTTGATCGACGTCAGGTGTCAACCGGGGCACTATAGAGTGATGGGTATTCAATAGGTTTTCTAGCAAAGCCACGAGCTTCTTGCATGTTTCTGGAAACCCAGGCGGCAAGGCAGTGCAGTTCCCAGTTGTAGTCGTTGGGACTTTGTCGAGAGATTGGTCGCAATCTTCCAGCAGCTGGAATAGCTGGTTGCCCTCTTCCACAGCGAGAGTATAGCGCGCGGCAGGTTCGTGCTCTGATGAGGGCAGTCCATCTGTGCGGTGGGCGGCAAAGCACAGTAACACCGCGACAATGCATATAAAGATCGAAGTATAATGCATGCTGGCGACCGGGAGAGAATCGTGCTTGGCCTGGTGTGGTGATGCAGCGTACAATATACTGATCTGAGTCTGCAGAGTATGTGTCACAGAGTGTGTGGAAGAGTGAAGAGACCGAGTGCTGTGGATGGTTCTCTTGAGGCCTGTTCTGTTCTGTCCGCACGGAAGGAGCGACTGCCGGCAACCATCACACGGCAATCTCTTTGCGGGAAACAACCGGATTTTCTCTCCTGCAACGCGAAAAGGACCGAAAACCATCCTCTGGCTTTTTCTTGCGTTACTCGCGGCTCGTCATATTCGGATAGTATGTCTGTCCAGCATTATCGACGTACGACTGCATCCCTTGGTAGCCATTCGCGGCCACCGGCACTCCTGCAGAAACGTATCCGTGATGATGATGAGGTACTGCATGCGCCGCCTGATACGGACTCCTCTGCTGCTCCAATCGCGCTTTCAGTCCGGCCGATTCGCGCATAAAATCATCATAGTCCCGTCGTGTGTTCCATCGCCGAATGCCGTATTGAAGGATATCCTCGATATAGACGAGACATCTCAGTGCGCGTGCATGGCAATTGATACGATCTTCAGCTGCAAGGTACGGTGGCTCAGGAGTACCCAGAGGCACTTTTGGTATCTCTGGAACCATGTTGCTGACGAGAAAGTCGTAGTCTTCGTTCAAAATGGTGACGAAACGCTGACCAATCTGACGAACGCGTTGAATGTCCAAGAATGTTGTCAATGGTAGGCTGCTCGAGTTTACCACAACTTGATGAAACTGGCTGATGTAGTCAATGCATCTGTCAAAAAGCAGCGCTTTGCTGAAATCGCAGATGACCGGGTCACGATACGAGGGAGAGAGGAAGACAATGGTGCTGTACAGCAGCTCTAATCGATAGAGCAGATTGAACGAACTGGGGATATTCGTTGGCGCCTGATCATACCAGTCTCGGGCTTCGGCGCAAAGTTTCCAGGTGAGAAGCAGCGGTTGGGGTGACGGAGTGCGGCCATTTCCATACATCTCTTGATAACCCGCCGACAGAATGCGACGAATCTTGAACAAATGAACAGCCGGCTCCAAGCTACTGATCAAGAAGCTCTCATTTGCTGGAATGGGAGATAATCCCACATGCGGGAGGGCAACGTTGACAGAAGCATCTGAAAACGAAAACTTGAAGTTCAACGCCGTACATATCACCCTAAACGAGTCAGCGCGGCAGAAGAGAAACAGGAGGTACGCAATACGGACCGGTCCAAGGAGTAAAGGCAATAAAAGAGCCGCCGCCGCTGCTCGAGTACAGCTTTGTCGGAGAGCACTTCAGTCGGTGGATCTTGATGGAGACCCAAATCCACCATCACTCGAGCTGCAAAAGAAATCAAGAAACGTGGCCTAAAGTGTACGGGATCGAATAGCGAATACAAGGCGAGTAGGAGAATGGCCTGGATACCGCGCATCGAGCCTGGATGGAGAACCTCATCCGAGTATTCTAACGCGCTGGAAACCATCGAAAAGGCGAATTGATGGTTACCATCTTGGTTCTGAGGCCAGAGCGATGCGTGAGAGATTGCCAACACCATCCGCAGCATCCAGTTATCAATTGGTTTCGCAAAACGACCATCGCTTTGATAGACAGCCTCGACAGAAGTCCAAAATGCAGTTTCGGTGAAAAAGGGAAGTTGAATGTATACGTTGTCGAAATAGTGCTGGATCAGTCTGGTGGCCTCATATCTTGGAGGTAGGCTTCGATTGGAAAACGGAGGGAGCGGTTCGACAGTGGATGTTGTCAAAAGCAATTGAGCAAACGATACGTTGGAGGTGATGCCACGGAAATCCCGTGAAGTTGCGTTGACCGAGCTGCGTCGCTATCGTTAGGGATAACTATTCAGCCTTGGAGAAACCGGTGCTGGATCCACATACAGAAAGCCAAAATCCCCCACTAAGTCATCTATATCGGACACTTCCTTACGGTGAGCAATGGAGCTGGTGTTTTTGGCGGCAAAAGCGGTGATTGAGCTCTGCGGGACCTGTTCACCATCGCCAGAATCGGTGAGCATTCGCGACTGCTTGCGCTGACGCACGTCTGCCAGACGCCTTTCGAGCCTTTCGCAATAGCCCTCGAGGGAAGCGACATAACTTCTCTCCTTGCCCCGAGCGAACTCGTCCGAGGCACCAGAACAGCTGCTGGCCTTGTTTGCTCTTTCGCAGGCAGAGCACGAAGGCAATTTTCCATCGCATTTGATCTTTGCGGTGCGACATCGTGAACACGCAGCAACGGGGCGACTAACTTTCAAGACCGGATGGTCCAGAAAAGCGGAAGACATTGCGACTTGTTACATTCCCTGCAAACGGGCACTTTGCATTTCGGAATTTAAATTTGAACACGCGGATAGCTAAGAGTTTGTTCACTCGATCATTTTTCGACATTGACTAGGGCCGGCGTTTGTTGTTGGGTTTCGCGGGGTTTCGCCCATGGATCGAGAGAGGGAGTATTGTGGCACAAACAAAGCCCCACAGAAGGCTGAAGCTGTGTACACTGTATGCGGACGGACTACGGAGTTTTATTATTATTAGCAGAATTGCAGCCAAGGACAAATCCACAAAACAGCACCAAGAGCAAAGCGGACCCCCAGAGGAGGCCCTAGCTGACGACGCAGTGGCACGAGGTTGGTCGCAGCTGAGGTGGGCCGCAGCAATCCCGGAGCGCATCCACAGACTACAGAATGCGGACGCCGGACTAACTCATTGCCGTGTTATCTCCGTGGTATTCGCCTCCACAAAATGAAGTGGCTACGAGTATTCACAGTATTTGGTATTATGATGGGCACTTGCTATTACTATTGGCTGTAGTATTGCTAATGATTGAATAACGGCGAGTCGGCGATGAACTATGAAGACTCCGTGCTGACGGATAGAGGGCTGATGTCTGATCGCAATTTGCAATTACTATCATGCATCCTTACGCAGGATTTGCATCTTGGCGCTAAGGATTACGGAGTAAAGAATGATGCATTCCAAATTGCTCTGGGTGATGATCGGTGATCAGTGATCTAATTAAAGGATTTGTCGGCAAGTCAAGCTTTGCGAAATCTCAGCCTGCGATAATGATCCTGATATGTATTACTATTGCTTCGGTATTACTGCAAGGGGTGCCTGATAAATACACTTTCCTGAAATGGCGAATCAGCGGGTCTCATCGCCAGGCTGCCAATGACCCTTTCATAAAGCAAGTCGCAAGCAAAACATGTCTACGTGAGAGGGGCTGGATCACAAATCCAGCCGCTCATCCCAGTGATGAATGTTGAAGGCCAACTGGCATCCGCAGCAGGGTTCAGGGTTCTTGCAACCATGGGCATTTCCAGCTTCGAATTCGACTTCTTTCCAATGACCCTAGTATGGGCCTCGCATAGAGAGTTTCACGTGTCGATATAGCGACTGGTGACTGATGCGCTGATTAGTATACTGGAATTGATACCGGTGATTATTGGTCTTGGCAATGTCAGAATATTCCAAAAGAACCATGGTATGAGAGTACGACAGCGATGAAATCTTCCTGTCCCATGGTAAGCTATAGCCCTACTCCCCACAATTAGCGTCAAAGGTGGTTCAGGTATTTCAACACTATTTCCATGTGGTGACAATCCCCACCATTTGCAAGCCGTGGAAAATATCCGGACTTGAGATCTAAAGCTACTGCCAAGTGAGCGGGTACATTAGACTATTGGTTTCAGAATCCCCGCCACAAACAGGGTTCAGCGCCGTTCAGCACCCTCTAGAGTCTAGATGCCATCCTTTCACCCTCGTCTTGCGGCTTTTACTACCCTCTTCTTTCTTTGTTGACCTGTCACCGGAGCTTGCTGGGACTTTGCAGGACGAATTAATACTTGCTTGATTCGGCCACTTTCAAGGAAGGCGACTGGTAATAATTGAACCGTGCAGATCATTTGGCATTTTCATGATCTCGCCGACCCCACGCTGTCGCTGCATTATTAGCTTGCATCTCACGCTATGGGCAGGAGGCCGAATCAGCCAACCACGTCGGCTACACAAGCGTCCACAAGGCACATGGTCAATGATGCCCTAGCACCAATAGTTAATTATTACAGGGTAATATTCTGTAATTAGCTGGGCAACTCGCTCTTCAAAGTCCGTCCGTACGGCGTAGTCTCCGTACTGATACGGAGCGTTCTCCCTGCTTGCCACTTGGCCAGTGCCGTGCCTGGGGTTGGTAAGGGGTCTCCTTCGCTCCTCCTGTGCTTCCTCACTGGCCGTTCGAAGATTAGTTAAGTGAGTGCGGAGAACTAGTACGTCTATATACGTATTAGTTCGCAGTATTACTGCTGCTTCTGAATCTCGCCGCCTCTACTGTTTTGGCGCCATACCGTGTTCGGCCTTCTCAGCCACACTGTCGGCGTCCTCACTCGCTCGTCTTCAAACAATCTGCAAGGAAAACTGCAAGGACAACTGCAAAAGCAAAACTATTACACGGCTGCAAGATCGTACCGCCCATCTGCACAGCCATACGAGCACACACACCTCTGTGTGTCTGGCTGTGACATGCTGAAATCAGCGCAAGGGGCCGGTGTCTTTCACGTGTCGCTCGTCATCGAATAGCCACTGCCGATCCTTGTCCCCCGCCTCGCTGCCAACGCCGAGCTGAGGCGCGTACCACGAAAACATAGAATTATCGGCTGATTGCAACTATACAACCTGTCTTATGAGAGAGTAAAGAGAGAGGGAGGGAGGAATATACGAAGATACGAAGCGAACGCCACAACAATAATAAGACGCGCAGACGAACATGACGGCCAGATCATGACGATACACAACTACCAGTTTTGCTTCATTACCACCTCGTCTGACCCGGAGCTCGTGCCTGACGCAAGTATCTTCTGAAAACGATGGGAGAACATAAATCTCGCCCAGGCTCCCGACCGGTCTTTACCGATCCGTGGAAGCCGTCTGCTCCTTTGAAGGGAATCCAGGATGCACCGGATGGTCGAATCGCCCACACTCTCACTGCGTGCACGAGATGTCGACAGGTAGGACATAAGAGAAAGCTCTCCCATCGGAACTGCTTAGAACTGACCTAATGCCCCCTCTGGGGTCATCAAGAGGAAATCCCGATGCGATCCCGGCATCCCGAGATGCGAGCCATGCCAGCGGAGCAACTCACGCTGCGTCTATTATGATCCAGCTCGGAACATGCCCATTCCCCGCACCTACATTGTCCAGCTCCAGGAAAAGGCTCGCGCACTGGAACACGAGATACACGAAGCAGAGAAAGATGTTCAGCATGCCGCAGATGCCGAACTCATGGCCCGCGGAGCCGGCCGCATCAAATTCACACCCACCGACGAACCGCGATATCTCGGTCCGTCAAGCGGCATTGCCATAACCAGACTGGTGATGGAGCTGGCGAAACAAAACACCGACTCCAAGAGCATCAAGGATGTCGTTCCTGAAATGACTGCGCAAGAGATTCGCGACATGTTCACCAAGGAAAGCTCCAAACCAACCTCCAAGGTCTACCCGATGATCAGTTCGATGCCGCAAGAAGAGCTCCCGCCACGAGAACTGACCTACAAACTGATCGATTTGTACATGGTTAGAGGTAAACAAGCCTTCACATAACAAGTACCGGATAGTTGAAAGGAACGGTCTAACTTGTGATTTTTAGGCCAGGCAATGCTGCCCGTCCTTCACGAGCCAACCTTTAGACAAGGCGCCGAAGATGTCTTTGCTGGCTCAAATGACCCCGTTCAGAACTTTGAATTGCGCATGGTTATTGCAATTAGTATGCAAAAGTTAAGCTCCGACTACGCAGGGCTAGCCGACAGTTACTATCTAGCTGCGCTGCCTTTCCTGGAGCCTTCGATCAAATTAATGAATATAAAATCGCTGCAATGCTTAGCACTCATTGCCCAATACTCTTTACTAACGCCGACCAGAACCGCATCATACTGGGTGGTTGGCGTAGCTGTGAAATTGGCAGAGGAACTCGGACTGACAGAGGAAGCCACCATCACAAAGTCGCCCACGGGCGAACCCTTGAATGTGCTCGAAGTTGATGTGCGCAGGCGGGTGGTTTGGGTTATCATCACCATGGAATATGGGTTGGCCCACAGCCTTGGACGTCCGAATTCATTCTGTGTCAGCCACGACCACTTGGATATCAACTATCCTGAGCTGGTCGACGACCGCTATATTACGTCACAAGGAATACTGCCCGGTGCAAAACCTATTTTGGCGAAATGTATTGCTATTCACTTTTTTAAGATGCGCTTGCTGCAAGCCGAAGCGCGGCGAGTTCTATATTTGAACAAAAGGGAGACTCCCGTTGACCACCAAGATCCTTGGTTCGAACAGTTTATTGCCAAGTTGGACCATTGGGTAGCATCATGTCCGAAGCACGATGGCGGTAGTGGGTTGAGCGAAACCTGGTCAGTTTAAATTTCTCTTTCTGCTGGATCCGACCAGAAAATTGCTTGCTAATACCAATTCTAGGTTTATTGGCAGAAAAAACACTATTGTCATTTTACTATATCGTCCTTCGCCGCAGATTCCAGAGCCATTGGCGGATGCGGCTCGAAAATGCTACGATGCCTGTGTGTTCAATGTTGCCATGCACAGAGAACAAATGACAACAGGTTCCGTGGACTTGACCTGGGCAGCTACCCAGTCTTTGTTCATGGCCGTCAGCACTCTCCTCTGGACCTTGTCATACCCTGAAATTCGCCAAGAACATTCAATCGACGAAGTAAAGAGCTATCTTCAAATTGCGCTAGAAGGTGTCATGATTTCTGCACAACGATGGCCAGGCTGCGAGTCGGCTCTCCACCTGTACCAAAGTCTTATTTCGGCATGTCTCAGGGCATACGGCACTACTGATTCTTTCGTCGTGCATTCGCCGTCTTCTCATCCATCCCCTATTTCAACTCAGGACGCCGCTACTCCTCCTACAATGTCTAGTCCTTCCTCCAACTCCAATTACTCTGCCCAGACAATCACTCCCGCGAGTCAGTTAGTTCCTGATGCGGATATCAAAACCTCCCTCTCGAGGGAACACACCCCAACCTATTCACCCGTCCAGAACATTGCCGTGCCAACCTCCCAGTCTCCTTTGAAACAATCGAATATCCAACCGACCACTTCTGCGCCTCTGCAGCCCCCGCCTGTCCAGCCTCCTACCCTCAATCACCCGCTATATGATACCCGGCAGCCGTATGCTCCAATGACTGGCAACTATTGTGACCCTAATTTTGACGCCGGAACGCCCTTTAATCCGTTTCCCTCGGTCGTTCCTGGTCTTCCCGGCTGGGATCCCAATTACACAGCGGCCTCGACAAGGGCAAGTAGCCTGTCTTATGTTGGCGCCAATGTGGACCCCATGTTTTGGATGGGCACGTTTGGCGATCAGTATTCACAATACTCTAACCAGCCGGGCCCATGGCGTGGGCGTACACTGAGCCAGGAAGAGCAAGTTGAACTCATGGATTCCTTGGCCGATAATATACCAGATGTGTCCGGACTTTTGGTCAATCAAGGAACGGTGTCTTATCACTCCTGATTGTTTTTTGTTGTGTATACAATGTTTACAATACCCTTGCCAACGTATTTATTATTTCTACCTCGTAAAGCATAAGATACTATAATCTTGTTGTCTGACGCGAAATCCTAGCTTTATAAGCAGTATGCTACAACATGACTAATCTATATAGCGCATGAAGAAATGAGGCTAGCCGATAACCTGCAACATATGAGTCGACTGCTAGGTATCCAGTAGCTTAATTTCCCAATTAATAGACTTGATTAATTGAATATTTATGAACATATTTCAGTGCCGAACGAAGGGTGACAGAAAATTAACACTAGGCACGGTGACGTGGGATCAGCGCGACGTGACAATTTCGTGTTCTGCCGCAATATGACCGTCTCCGGCAGGCGGTCAGCCCAAAACCGGGTCCAGTCAGCTGCAGTCACGTGGATGCCCGGGCGCTTTTGCCGTCCGCTCACCTCGTTGCCTCACTCCAATCTCAGTCCGCAACAAAGGGCGCTCGTCTACTCTCACCCTCTACTCAGCACCCCACGCCAGACTCTTCCGCAAACCCGCCAGCTGAGTGAGCTGCGACTACACGGCAAATACAGCCTGGTTCTTATCTGCGTTAAGCTGTGTTGTAATGCAGGTTGTGAGACTGGTGCCCCGAGTCCAGATCCGCCCGTGAGCGAAGCCTTGATCGGCCGACTCTGGTGATTCGCTCATTGGTCACTCTGCGATCGATTCATTCATCGTTTGTGTTTCTGAAGAAGTAGTGACAAAGACGGTGGTTTTTGTGTGACAGACCTGTTTTTATCTTCTCTCTCTGCGACTTTATGTCCACTTCTCTCCCGCCACCGTCTTCCCATCTTCCTTCACCGTCCTCGTCATCAGGGGACCATTTCAAGGTGAACTGCTCGCCTCAGCGCTCCAACACCTTTGGCCCTCAAACACCCACGTCTCCTCCGTTGATGTCCGTCGGCGCACAGAGCTATGCCGCCAATCTCGCAAATCCACATACGTCCCCCAGCCACACGACGTCGAACGGTCAACCCCTTTCGTCCCCATCATCCACTCCAATGTCTACACAAACCTCGCAACAGCCGACTGTGAGTACCACAAATTCGTTTCCTACGCCGGCCAGTAGTATCAGTGGACATCAGCGGAATGCGACTCCTGCGGAGGATTCAGAGGCTGCCGATAAGTCGTGGGCACAAGGAACACAGCATTCCACGACAGACACGATGGACATTGATAAAACAGAACACAGACGCTCTGATCATGATCGAGATCAGACCACTGACGTGGGAGGCTTGCCGACATCTGCAGATGCTGATATGATGGATATTGACACCACGGCGCCTCGTCGCCTGATTGCCGACGATCCAAGTATTGATGCTCTGCAGAAGGACCTTGGCACGGCCTTCCATCTTTGTAAAACTGGTAAGGTCTCCTTGACACAGATATCTCTTGACTGCCACTGGGTTGCTAGTCCTAGGTCTTTTGTGTCTGTGCGTTAACGAGTTTTCCATTGAATAGCCCCTACAATTACAGGTCCTGATCCGTCTCTGGATCTTATTTCTCTGTATGGTTTGGGTCCTATTGGAAGATCGGTCATGAGAGCGGACCCCATCACAGGTGAAAAGATCAACCGGCTTCGCAAGTCTTACGAGGGCAAGTTGAAAGGACTAGGCTTGGCGGGAAGAAACAAGGCCGTGAAGAACGACGCACCAGCTGGAGGACTGAGGTCTTTGACGATGTGGCCAGAAGAGGAATGGCGCAACCAAAAGGTGTATGGCAAAGAAATCAAGGTTGCAGATGTTGACTCGGTCCTACAAAAGCTCCAAACGCGTGCGATGAAGATGGAGCCTGGGTCGTTGCCCAACAATGACTACTGGGAAGACATCTTGGGCCATGAGAAGCCGTCCAAACATATCAGCGTCGACGGAGGTAAGAGGTCTGTATCGACGCCGAACCAGAATCGTCCGACGGTGCAAGCGAACGGTGTCGGTGCGCCAGCAGCCACCGAACCAGAGCGTCCGCGCCCAACTCGTGGGAAAAAGCGGCATTATGACGATAACAGTTTTGTTGGCTATGGCGAGGGCTACGTTGACGATGAGGATGAATCCGCTTTCTACTCCAACGGTGAAGACCGAAGTGGGAAGAAAAAACGCAAGAAGGTGGATATCTCCTTGAGCCTTTGTTTTTCGCGCGAAACATGAACTAATCAATGCGGTAGGATCACATCTCGAAATTGTCCCCTCCCATGGCAAAACAAACGGGAAGTTATGGGGTTGGCATATATGGCATTGGGGCTCGATGAGAGTGGTTTCTCGACAAGAGCTTGCACTGCAGGACTTGATTTATTGCGGTTTCAATTGCTTTCAGGTACATTGTTTCATTTTGCATTGAGGTGCTGGATATACCCGCGTTTGATAACTCGGACGGCGTTTAAGGTGGGATTTGTCTTTTGTCTTTTTTTCAATACGGGAAGCAAACGGTCATTGGTAATTTTTTTTTTTTGGTTTTTCTGTGACCCTAGAGGTTACTTTGCCTGTTAATTCACGATTATTTTGAGTCCGGGGATGACTTCAGGATCGTTCATGAGTGAACGAAGAGTCGGAGAAAACAGGACGTTATACACACAAAAGAAGGATATTCTGTTAGCGCAGACCCAAAAAAAAGGGCATACAGAAATGGCTGGAAGAAGGGTTGATATTTTTATCGCCGAGCTATTTTCGAAGTTTTTTTTTCTTTCTTCCTGCTTTGGCATTCTTTTTATCTGCTTATGTATATGATCGTGATTGATCTATGTATGTTTATGTTGATATGGACAGGACAGAGCAGACAGAACTTTGAATAGAAACATGAATTGAATTGATTGATATTAACTGTATGTAATTACATTGAATTACATTGTCTACTTAGGTCAGTGCTTATCGGTCAAGTTGAGATCGATACGCGCGGAGCCCCTCATCTTCAACTCTAAACCACACGACAGAGGAACATTGAACAACTAGTGCTCACAACCTGGAAGAGGAACTGAACGAAATAATATATTGAAGCCGAGAAAACAATCATCGCTCAATTCTAGAAAAGGGGCAAAAAAAAGAAGAAGCAATGTCCGACAAATTCCACAAAGCCCTCGCGGCCATCGACGCCGCACACTCTGAAGACCCAAACCTCACCAAGACAAACGACACCGACAACACCCCAATCCCTTACGAACTGCACTACGCGCAAAAAATGACATCCTACCTAGACGCCTACAACGCCAACGCCTCGGACCTCTTGCGCCTCGCCATCCGCGCGCAGCACTTACGGCGCTGGGAAGTGCCCCGGTCGTCGTATCCAGCCACCAAAATCGGGTATTTCGGCTGGCGCACGTATCTTAAAAACCGACAAGCCGAGCTCGCGCAGCAAATCTGTGCTGATGCGGGATACTCAAGCACAGAAGCCGCGAGGGTGGCTGCGTTGGTGCGCAAGGACGATTTGCGCAAGGAAGAGGAAGAAACCCAGACGTTGGAGGATGTGGCATGCTTGGTGTTCTTGGACGACCAGTTTGAGGCGTTTGAGAAGGATTTGAATGATGAGGAGAAGATGGTGGGGATTTTGAAGAAGACGTGGGCGAAAATGTCGGAAAAGGGACGCGGGATGGCGCTGCAGATTACCATGAGTGATCGGTGTAAGGAGTTGGTTGGGAAGGCGTTGGCGTGAGGAAATATACCAGATGGATTTCTTGGCTTCTGCTTCTATAGATAGGTATGTATGTATGTGTTTGATGTTTGAATTAGAAAGGTGTATTGTAATAACCGTGTCTAGAGTACATTGTTCCGCTATAACGCCATGCCCAAAACGCTTATAAATGCCGGATAACCTAATAGATGCTTTTATCAATCGAAATTACTCCGCTTTCATCTTGATTAGGTTCACAGATTGATCATCGCCATTGATCAATTTCACCAGACCAACCGCAGCACCAGCAGCCAGTCCGCCAACAACGCACATTTGAATACCGCCCATGATGCCAGCTTGGATATTGGCACTGCCATTCCAACCTCTGACAACACAAGTCTTGACATATCCAAAAGCGAAGAGCGTGACGGCCATGACGGCGATACTGTAGTAAAAAGCGTCAAGTACCTGACTGACAATAAAATACGGAATCAAAGGAATAAAACCTCCAATGAAATACCCCAAAGCAAGAGTCAGCGCCGACACGTATGCCTGGTTGCAGTCGGGCTCGGTCTCTTGGTGGTGGAACGTGAGGAGAAAGTCGCGGAGTCGGTCTGGGTCTCCTTGTAGTGTTTCCACGATTTCGTCGACGGCATGTGCGGGGAGGTTGTATGTTGCAAATGTCGACTGGATGATGGAGCGGGTTTCGTCAGGGCGGCAGATGAGTTCATTGACTTCGCGGACTGTTGCATTGTAGGATTCACTGCATACATCAGTTTCCAGTCTGTCAAGAGGAGAGAAAAAGAACATACGCTTCGCTCTTTGCACCGACATAGCCTCCGAGTCCCATTGAGATGGCGCCGGCTGTCAGTTCAGCCAGTCCTCCAATGACGACGACTTTGGTATCCCCAATGGCAGAAAGACCGGCACTCAATGCAAAGGGGACTGTTAGACCATCCGAAAGACCCAGAATGGCATCAGATATCAGCCGTGGATCGATTCGAGAACGTGTAGTGCCGGAGCTGCTAGATTGTGTTTCGTCGTCTTCTTCAGGAGGACCAGAGGCAAACGTGCTGTAAGGGGATGTTATTTGAGCTTCGACGTCTCGGTCACTTCCACCATCAACAGTCGAGCCGTCGAGGTTGTCTGAGTCAGGGAGTAATGGACGTCCTATGGCGATGACCACGATGGTTAGCAATGCAATGACTCATGCGAAAGGAAGAATCTGACTCACTCAGATCAGAAGACGGTGAGCAGTTCTTCTTGAGATAGCGATCCCTGGGGGAAGAACGCTGGTTGCCATTGCTCCAGGAAGGAAACAGCTTCTGCTTGATGAACAGCAACGCCATTGTGTTGTTTGTGACTGTGGTGGGCTGCTTTTTGATGAGTCGACTGTTTGCGAGATGGAAAAAGGATGAAAGAGAAAAAAGCGTGACGTCCTCACAGCCTTGTTCCAGAGTCTGACTGACGAGGGCAATAATGCAGGTGAGACCGCAAGACTCTACTTATCATATCGCCCAAAAAAAGCAATGCAGGAGCACAGCACCCTGCGAGAAAGCTCCTGCCAACCAGCGCCGCCCAAAGGCATTTGCCCTTACTTTCGGCCGCCGCTCATTGGCTGCGTCGAGGAGGGGAATGGACGACGTCATGTAGATCGAGCTCCGGTATTTCGGCCCTTCAGCCAATGGCAGGTGGAACAAATGTAAACAGCAGTAAGTTTATTGGTCTGTTTGAGGCTTGTGGGTCGGGGCTGGATCTTTAACCCCGAATTGCCGCTAGTCCTCATCCGGAAATATTACCATTGCGGGCCTCGCCATTGGCCAAGACGGGCTCTTCAAGATTCTCACAGCTTATCTGAGCCCTGCGATCCAGCCTCGCCATTATTATTAATTTTCGTCGGTAATAATGCCAGTCTGGCCTTGCAGCTCTTCTTTCTTATGTATAATTATGCTCGACAAGCACGTGCGTTTCTAAACATAATGTGTAAAAATAAATCGCTTGCTTCCACTCCAATCGGGAGTTTCACTCTTTGTCCCGAAATCACAACACCTCCCTGCGGGGAGTATACATCAAAGAAATCAATTGATGGCAACAGCTGAAACGCCGTGTAGGTTTTGAAACAGATATTTTTATGGCAATCACTTCCATATTTAGAAAAAAGAAACCGTAACAGTTCCTAGGTTAGGTATGTAGTTACATATGTACATCATGTCGGAGGTCATATTTTTGGGCATAAATCATAAATACTCCATGTACCCCCTAGAGCAAAAATAGTTTAAAACACCACAAGATTCCCTTTTCCACGGTGACCTACTCCATATTGCAATTTAGTACACCGGTTTATCAAAAACCAATTGCTGCTTCCCGACACCCTTATGTAGAGCAACATGAAGTCCCTCCTGGTACTGGTATTACCTCTCTTGGTAATCGCAGAACTATATCCTACACATGGTAAGAAACCCTATACTACAAGCAGAGGGAAGGCGTCTGACAAAACTTCCAAGAATCCCACAGCTTTGAAAAACGAGTTACTCGATACGTAGACGATGGCAATCTCATGTGCCTGACCGAAAACAACCCCACTGCACAAGGCAACTCCAGATACTTTATGACCCTGGACGAAGCCACCAAGGCCGTCAACGCTGTATGTACTGGCTGGCAGATCAGTGCGCTCAATCCGAGCGCAAAGCCAGGCTTTAAAAATACAATATATCTCCTGGATGACGCGCAAGACACGAGCGGGACCAATATCACCGTTTCTGTGACGTATAACGGAGGCAAAAACTGTCCGAAACCAGCACTGAACTTTTGGTATGATAGAAATAATCCGGGAGATGGAAAGTCGCATTGCCTTGATCGGTTGTTTACTATTATTAATGGATGTACGCTGCCCCCTTCTGTTTGCATAAGTCTTACAAGGTATGGTTAATAAGATAACATCCTCAAAGGTGACACAAAAAAAGACAGTGAATACTGGAAACAAGGAGGCAGTTTTTTCCGCGACTGCGCCACTTGGGAGATTTGGAAGAGCTTGCAATTCTCATAATCTGCTGGATTACCTGCAACTTTAATAGTTCAAGCGTCCAGTCTACTGGTTGGACTAACAATGAGGAATACAGATGGAGTAATGTCGCTCCTTCTGGACATAGGAAGAAGCAATTCCAGCGTTGGTATTGTAGCCATCGGTTTTGCGATTTGCTGGAGCGTGAATATGATATTTTTTTGGCTTAGCATACTCTCAAGTACTATATATACCACAACATACAATACTGTTTGATTTTTATGTACAGATGCTCTAGATATAATTATATGTTACAGAGACAAGAACATGGCAGCGAAAAAACCCGCAAAAACACCACACATAGAACCCACCACCCGATTTCCGGCTCCTGTATCACCGCTGGCAGTCGGCTTCGCCGTGGTGGGCTGCGTCGAAGAAGGCGCACTTGTAGATGCTGAAGACGACCCTGTCGATCCAGAAGGATCACTTGGGCTTGTCTGATTTGCAGTCGCCAGTTGCGGTCGGTCCAGATTCGCCAGGACAATCTGCAAAGCGGATACCTGCTGACCCAGCCCGGTAAATACATCATCAGCTTGGGATGGCAGCCACGAGAAATTGCAGAAAGTGTCCTCGTCACTGTTGCCACTGCACTGTTTTGCAGCTGCTGTAGCAGATTCCTGGATCTTGGGGGTGACGAGTGCTCCCTGATATGGCGCAAACGTGGCGACATCCCCTAGAGCACGTGCAAGCACCGCTTTGTAGCTTGTTATTTCCTCATTGCAGGTATGCATGGTCTCACATGCGACTTCGAACATAATATCAGTATCGTTGGAGAAAAATACTGAGCTAGCCCGCGAAAGAACGCCGTCAAGCCGGGATTTCCACACAGACGAACCGCTGGTCTAGAGCATCAATTGATGTTAGTCTATAACTTTACAACGAAAAGAGAAGAAAAAAAGAAAAGAAAAGAAATCTTACTGAATTGTACTGGATTGCGGCAGTCGACAGATATGCACCAAAATCGGCTGTCCACATTATCTTGCTAGCGGCTTTACAGTCATCGTTAATGTCTACCATGTTGTAGACTGAATAGCTCGAGTCCAACAGCCCGACGCTTTCCGACCACTTCCACACTTTCTCCGGCCATTCATTGTACGTCGAGTTTCCTGTATACCTGGCCAACCTGGCAGCTAGCAGCATAAACAAGCCGTTTGAAAACGCGTCTTTTGTCCGGTAAGTGGATTGGAACGGGAAAATGGCGTCTTTCAAGCCACCGCTGCAAACATTGCTATCCCATCGCGCTGCCTGCTCACCAAAGACATTTTCGGCGAGCTTGATCCAGCTAGGGTTGTTGTCGCTGCTATCGAGCCCTACCTCGGCGGCATTCATGGCTGCCAATGCCCAACTGGCTTGCTCCGAGTTGGTCTCGTAGTTGGATTGATTGGCAGGCATAAAATCGCTGTTGCTGCCGATTTGGCCAAGTATGTTTTGTTTGGTCATTGTATTGTACTGGTCATCGCCGGTCAGAGCCCAATAGTCAATTAGAGCATTGTACATTAGAGAGCTCTGCCACCATTGTTCGGGCTTTGTGGGTACACTGGAGTAGTTGGAGGTCAACCCGGCTGCAATTGTTTTCGCGGCGTCCTTGATTGAGTCTTTTTGTCAAAGTTAGCATCAAGTGATTTATAACTGCGCGACAAAAGACTTTTCTGGTATCATACTATTGCTTTTAGCATCCAGTGAGAGCGCAGAGGCTGTCAGCACATGCGAGCCAAGGGCGACCAACATAAATTTTCTCGACCACATTTTACGCGCTATTTTCGAGGTCAAAAATGAGGAAAAAGCGGTGCAAGGATATGAGAAGGGGAAATAGAGAAGTAGTGAGTTTAAAAAATAAAATCAAATAAAATCATAGAGCCTTTTGCGGCTGAATTATGGTCTTAGCTTTGGTCAGGGGTTGGGACCGACTGCCGTGCGGAGCCGTTGTTGGGATGAGCTATTAATAGAAAAGAAAAAACTTTTATTTTTATTTTTCTTATCATCATTACTCTATGAGCATGTAACAACAATATTTGCAATAAATGAATCAATTAATGTTGGATCCGTGCATATGTCACCTGGACATGGTTATACTTTGATTGACCATCGTAACAGTGCATGCAAATTAGGGAAAACTATACTAATGAGAAACAGTGAAGATATCAATTGATATTAATAAAGACGAACAAGCCAAAATATGGTTTCAGGGCCAAAAGGATCACCTAGGAAAGGTATGGAAATCATTTAACTATCCTCCAGTTGACCTTTCTACACCCCATTCCATTTACAGGTCATTAATTCTGAGAATCGTCTTGCCAAAGCTTCTCCCTGTGAACATGGAAATAAAGGCCTGGTCCACATTCTCAAACCCTTCAAACTCGGTGTATCGTGATTTGATCTTCCCCTCCGAGATCCATTTGGGTACGGTCTTCCAAAAGTTATCAACATTATCGAAGAAGATATTTTCGTCCGAGTAAACGAAGCCCTGGACCTTGATCCGCCGACGGACAATCTCCCCCAAGTTGGTGACTCCATAAGACTTGTTCACCGGCTGGTTGTACTGTGATGCCTGCAATTTATTAGCAGCACGTCGGTATACCGGAGATGTAAAAGAAATACAGACCATGCCGCAGCAGATAATGCGTCCGAACCATTTCATATTCTCAATAGCCGCTTGGAAGTGATCTCCTCCAATATTGTCAAAAACCACATCCAAACCGGCCGGTGCCAGCCGTTTCAAAGCGTCCTGGACCGGCTCTTGTCGATAGTTGAAGCCGAAGTCGGCACCCAGCTCGTTCACAACATAGTCGAGCTTATCATCAGAGCTCACACTGGCAATCACTCGCATTCCTTCAATCTTGGCCAGCTGAACAACTAACTGGCCAACTGAGCTCGACGCAGCATTGACCCAGATGATCTGGCCCGGGACAGGCTTCACCAGGCCGTAAAATGAATTCCACGCCGTCATGCCCGCCAACCCCAGCGTTCCCACATAGTGCTTGAGGTCCAGGTTATAATCGTTAGTTACTTTCCACAAAATTGGCGCCACTCCAGGTCCGAGGTCAATCATCTCTTTGGGAATAAGGCCATATTCGGATATGGGCAGAAGCCCGGCGATCAAACTGCCCTCTTCAAACCTCTCGTGGTCGGAGCGGATAACCTGGCCAATGGAAAAATTGCTGATGGATTCATCGTTTGCATAGCACGGAACATAATCCAAAGCGCTCGGTTTTCGCATCCGATCCCTCTGGTGCGGGTCAAAACCTGCTATGAGGAGCCTCACTACCAGACCACCTGGCGGAGGAAGGAGCCTCAGAGGCCGGTCCTCAATGACGGTGTTGATACCGGGTATGGGCAACGTCGTGGGCGGTTTCTTGAACACCCATGTCTTGTTTGGGACCAATTCTAACATGTTAGATAATAGTACAGCTATTGCTTGTTTCGATTTCCTTTCCTTTCTTTCCTGTTTCTTTTGGTGGTGGCTTGGGACGGAGAAATGAAAATAGTCATTTCTTCGTAGCTAATCCACAGTTGTCACAGAGATTTAACTAGTTCTCGTGCTAAATACGCAGATCTAAAGATAACATCAAAGCATTCTGATTGTACAGTACGGAGTACTATGTTAGACATTGACTATGCATGTGTTATATGAAAAAAATACACTAGGAATTTACCAAAACTCTGTTTATTACGCTAACCCAAAAGCGGGAACCAGAATGGATAACGGTATCAAACTGTGTAATATACTAGTATTTGTAATTTATTTTTCACTGTTTGAACATTCATATTCATCGACTGGCGATCAGAAAAATACGTAAACCCGAAAGATTGGCCGCTAAAAAGGTACAGGAAATCAATCAAAAACAAACTGGTTCGTTCCCCTGTTGGTACAGCAGTTGGTTTCCTCCCCCTTGCAACAATCCCTCCATCAGATCGCCCACATATAGCGGGCGGCTTTGATTTTGCAAACTTCTCTTTCAATTTTATCCATTTTTGTTCTCTCTTCATACTTCCAGGAATCTAATTGCATCTGCTTAGCCATGTCAGAAGATTGGAATTGGAAAGAGACCCGCCCAGGTCGCTGGGAGCGCCATGTCGATCATATTGAGGATTACTTTGTTACAATTGCAGACCTCACTCGTCCCGTCGGAGGTGATCATTTCTCAACCAGCTTTGGTGCTCAGATCAAGTTCCAGCCTGAGAAAGCCCTAGAAGAGATAGAGTCGGCTTTGAAGCAGGCATGGACAACCTTACGATTTGACCTCCCTCAATTGGCTTCTATTGTAGAAGACCGTCGAATGATCTACGAATCTTTACCAGACGACTCGGCAATGCAGGAATGGCTGTCTCGTTCTGTTGTGATTGATACTTCCTCTAACAGTTCCGCTGAGCTGTTCCCTCAGCTAAACCAAAGCCCTAAACAAGCCATGCTGTACTATTTGCCCAAGTCATCAGAAGTCGTTATTCACACCGCGCACTGGCGCCTAGATGGTTATGGGGCAACTTTACTCCTATCCCAGCTACTACAGCATGTAGTTGAACTACCGACGTCGACCATAACCTTTGGCTCTGAGCCTGCACGCCTGCACGCGAGCCACTTCGTGCTGTTAAAAGCACCTGAGAACCCTCCCGAAAGCAGTCAAAAGATCACAGATAAAAGCATTTTCGACTATATAACGCATTTGCCATCGATTCAAATTCCTTCTGTGGCGGGAGACACTCCTAAACTAGTATCAGTTACACACCGGCAGGAAATCACTGTTAGTCAACAGCAGACAACCGATCTCGTCGCCAGCGCCAAAGCTCGTGGGGCTACTTTCACTGCTGTCGCGCACGCGGCTATGATACGTGCTACCAAGGCAATGAACCCCGATATCGCGCTAGACGAGGGTGCAAAGTACGCATGCATTTGTCCTGTGTCGATCCGTGATCTTCTACCTACCCCGTATGATGGCCCAGCTTATGCGGCATCCGTGGCTATGACTGGGGTTCCTGTTGGATTCACATCGACTACATTTGATAAAGACATGGAATTTCTCCAGGGTCTTTACCGCGAGCTCAAGCATCCAAGCCGGATCGAGGGTCTACGCGCATTTCAGAACAAGATGACGGAGAGTCTCAAACAGCCTCCTCTGGCCGACATACCCACCCCTACCCATCCGACTCTGAATAGCTTAGGCCTGATCGAACGGTATCTGAAGCCATCTTATCAGGGTAAAGACGGAGAAGTAAAGGTTGACAAGTTTTGGGTGGGGACTGGCGTAATTGACCACACCGTTTGGGTCTATATTTGGACGTGGAAGGAGCAGCTCACAATCAGTGCTACTTATAACACTGGGATGTACGATGATCATACGATTAAGGATTTCTTGGGGCGGTTTTTGGAAATTTTAACCCAAAAGCTGATCCCAACGGCCTCGACATCCTAGTGCAAATTGAGACTCTTAAATTAGCTAAGGCTTGGACACCAGGATTTAAGGAGTCCCCACAAATAGGAATGCACTAGTTGAACCCAGTACATAGAAGTTTTCAATTCATTTATCTCATTGCAAATTACTGTCAGTTCACGTATCCGTTTCTAACTGTATCAACCTGTGTTTTGGTCGCTAATGCGTAGTTTGCGTGTCGAGCCTTGACCTGCTTTCCACTGTGTCTAGAGTATACTGTAATGCAGACTGAACGATAGATGGCATTAGAGAGTTATTACGGCTCTGAATTAAAAGGAAAAAACTCTGAATTTGGAGAAAAGAAAAAAATATACATAGTTTATACATTACAGGGATATCGGCTTTCTGTTGGTTGAGACGTGAAGTATTCCAAATGGAAAACAAGTGTAGATTAAAAATAACAAGATATAAAATTTTTTTTGAACGGGAGAACTGAAAAGGAAAAAGACGACTAATAACATCATGTATTTAATTATTGACGATTAGCGTACCTTTCATTCCGAGAGTTTTGTGTACAACCTTTCCTTGTCTGAACTTGCAGGGCTGATCTTCCCACCGAAACTCTTCGGGATGGAATGCCCATACGGCATGTCGTCGTTCTCATCTCTGCAAGCGGATCGAGGAACTGAATGCATCCGGATGTCGGTTGTTTGGACGATTCCATCTGATCTGGGATGATAGCCGTAGTCGTGGTTCCTAATGAACCTGTTCAGGAGGGGTCGGTAAGTTGGTAGCGAAGCAGCTACTATGCCAACACAGACTTCGACACAGGACAGAATGCCGCCGCCCACATCATCCCCTGGATCTCAAATATTAGCACATGTTTAGACCTTCTCATGACGAAACCAGGATGGCATACAACTCGAATCTGAGGTACTTCCCACCGCCTGAACATAGGCTAGTCGAACAATACTGACTATGCACGCACTAGATGCAGGTGTTAGCCAGCCTCATGCAATAACAGTAAGAATAAAAACGTAGACTCAGGGTAAGTCGCACAAGGAGCCAGCAACCATGGTAAGAATGGTCAAAAACTTTTTCGTTCTCTTCATGTTCAGGCGCCAAATCGCCGGTATAGGTAGGATCAGCAAAGTGAAGTCGGTGATAATGTTTATTATGCTTATTCCCAGAACGAAGGAACCGAACGGCATGCATGTGCCCGGAACAGTTGGATCCCACTGTTTACGGACAGGAACACATGCGAAAATACTGCCAAAAACGGACGTTATGATATATCCAATGATAAAAAGTGCGGTGACCATGAAGGCTATTCGAAGACCTTTGTTTGGAAAAATACGGTTGTAGAAGAGAAGAATTGAAAATTTGACAAAGGCGAGTGACATGGTATACGTGATTTCATCGGTGATATTGGTCTGAAAAGGGTAGGAGTGGTGCGTTAGCAAAATTCGAGATAAATAGAGAGTTAGGAGCATTACAATTCCGAGAGCCTTTGCATTGGTGATCATAATTGCATGCCTGCCTAATCCCCATCGAGTTGCCATAGCTAACATGACGAAGTAACTGGTGAAAAATACCTAAACAGTCGTCAGAGGATTCTGAAATCACACCTCATTCCGGTAACAGGGGGGTTATACCAACGCGATGAGAATGCTATAATCATCGAGACCGATGCCAGATTTCACTGTTTTGCGCGCATACAAACGTAGAACAATCGCGACATAGGAGATACAGCCACAGGTAATCACAGTGGCTATAATGTTCGGGACTTTAGTATCGCTGGCATGCTCCTTCATGTGTTGCAACTCAGCAGGAGAGATGGTAGCCATTTTGAAAGATAGCGGCGCATCAGATGTCGGTTCTTCATGAACTATAAAGACGTGGATTCCGAATATTCAACCAGGATACTGAATCAAGACTGTTAACGAGGGATATACATGTAGGTAAATCAAGAACAACTGGAGGGGTGGCACGGGGTATCGCTACTAGGCTAAAAAGGGCTCGTTCATTCAGGCCCCCACGGAGAGACGACCATTATTTCTTGCATATTACTGGAGACGATCTTCAAGCGCAGTTGATCCAACATACGGAGTACTCCGTAGTGGAAAATGATACAAGAGGCAACACTACTGCAGGTGTGTTACGGGCGGGCCCCGGCTAGGGCTAAGAGTTATCGTCTTGGTGACTTCAAAAATACCGCTCTACCAAAAAGGGATCCCTTTTAGTGGGGATTTCTTGGTTTGAGTCATATTCAGGTAGACAAAGGTGGTGGATAAAGGTTGTGAGTAATACAACTTAATGTAGCCCTAGAGGCACCAAAAATAGCTTTCGGGACGCCAGCCACCAAATGGGTCGCCCGTATTGCGTATTGCGCATGGAGTACTGTATTGTAATAATACGATAACACCAGGTAAGTTACATCTGGTTAGTCTTGGGAGGCACTTCTAGGTATGTACTCCAACACTAGCAGTAATCGTGGGATAAAATTCACACTTACTATTAGCTGCCCATCACAGACACAAACAATTACTTCCTTTCGAATGAGCCTTCTCAAGTACCGACCAGTTTCACAAGTACTAGTACCACTGGTATTATGCAGCATCCAATTGCTCTCAGTGTCCTTGTTCTCAGCTCTGGCTGCGTCCTCAGTCAAATTACAACCGGACTCTTTTTCCATGACGGCCATCTCCATGTGTTGGTTGTGACTGGATGGGCATTGCTTGAATACGTAAGAAAGGATAGCAGAAGATTGTCGTTTACCTGATCTTATTAAACGTGTATACAGTTTCTTATCGTCTCAATATATCGATTGCAATTTCACCCTCTTGCTAAATATCCCGGACCATGGTGGGCCGCTATCACAGACTGGTATACAGTCATCCATTTAGCGAAAGGGGACCGGCACCTGGATTTTTATCGCTTGCACTTGAAGCATGGTGAGCTCATTCTTGTCAACTCACCATTGCTTATCGATACCAACTCTGGTTGATAATAGGAAAATTTGTACGCTTTGGGCCACATCGGCTGTCCATCAACTCGGCCGAGGCATTACGTGACATCTTTGCGGTACGTGCCAACACACAGAAGTCCACTGTCTACGGATCATTCAAGTACTTTTTCAACGGGGTCGACATGTCTATGACCGAGATCGACCGGGACAAACATGCGTTCAAGCGCCGGGTAAACGCGAGTGCGTTGAACGCAGACGCCGTGCGCAATGTCCAAGAGCAAATTTTGGCCAACACTCGCTATTTCTGCACGCAGTTGACGGACGAAAAGCCCAATCTCGAAGATGGATGGAGTGCACCGCGAAATATCAGCAGACTGATTGGATACCTGGTGTCTGATATCATGGGTGATGTGACCTTTAGTAAGAACTGGGATGTCCAACGAGACAAGGGGCGTAGGCATTTTGTCGATGATAGTGCATTGGGGACAGCTGGTATTCATTTGGTAAGCCTGCATCTGCATCCTCGGTCGACCAAGACCCCCCCCCTCTCCCTTTGGTTCTTGTTTTAATTTGTATATTTACTCAGACAGGGCATATGCCTGGATTATTTTTTCTATCGATGCACAAGATCTTGTTCTGGCCACTGATCCAAGGAGTGCAGCAGCTTGCTAGGCTGAGCGATTCTATAACCGAATGGAGAGTTGCTCAGGGCGCAAATCTCAAGGGAAAGGATCTCTTCTCCGCGCTTCTGGAAGCAGTTGACCCTGTGACTGGCAAACGCTTCACACAGGGCGAGCTGATTTCCGAAGCTGGACTCCTCATTGTAGGCGGGTCTGATACAACCGTGACCGCGATGAGTGCCACCATATTCTACCTTTTGCATAACCCAGTCGCCCTTGCACGAGCTCAAAGGGAAGTTCGCAATACCTTCTCTTCGCTAGAAGAGATTACGATGGGAAAAAGCTTGGATGGTTGCCGCTACCTGGTTGCTTGTATTGACGAATCACTGCGTCTTTCTCCACCCGTTGGCTCTATTCTACCTCGCCAAGTGCTGGCAGGAGGCCTGAGGGTTGAAGGAGAATATCTCCCGGAAGGGACCGATGTCGGTGTGCCGCACTATGCACTCCACCATAACCCAGCATACTATCGCGACCCGTTCGCTTTCCAACCAGAACGATGGATTGGTAGTGGCGAGGGCGGCTTCACAGAGATCGACGTAGCTACCGCACAGACGGCGTTCACTGCTTTTGGAGTTGGTCGAACCAACTGTATTGGACGACACTTGGCGTATCAAGAGATCCTGCTTGTGATAGGCCGACTGTTGTTTGAATACGACATGAGGCTTGACAGCCAGAGCACATTAGGCGAAGGGGGCCCAGGGAAGGGTTGGGGCCGTCACCGTAAAGACGAGTACCAGTTAATGGACCGGTTTGTGAGCATGCAAGATGGACCGATGGTGCAGTTTCGGGTCAGGAGTAAATGATGAGCTGGAGCGTACAGGTATTTCGATAATTCACTAGTCAAACATTAAACCAGCATCACTATCTTTATATCATTTACTATGGGATTCTTGCATTTGATGCAACACTGAACGGTCCACAAGATAGTGAGTATTGCATGAAGAGTCGATTTGGAGCATTCGTACTCCGTAGTTGGGATCAACGCAATTATTGCACCAATTATGCCAATAGGAAACAGCTAATACGCCTAAAATAAATGTTGAATGGACTAGTACGTCATAAAACACCGCATGGTGCTGCACTAACGTGTTGAACTACTGTGCGCAATAGACGGAGCACCCCGTATTACGATAATTGCGGTGGAGAAAGAACATTGAACTACCTGGTGTATTCGGGGTCAGTAACGTTACAAGTACTAAATAGAATATTTAAATTACAGGTATTTCAATAGATTAAGTTTACTGAATAAACCTTCAATGTTGTACGCGTACAATGGTTACGAGCTATAAGATTGGCTTTATTTCTCGCTCGTTGTATGCAAGTTCCGCTGACCACGGGGCGATCGTTGCCTTGTCAATTGCATACTGCTGATATTTCTGCTAGAATTTGGTTGATGGATATTACTGATAGGATATTGCTCGATAACCCTAACCGTTCTTTCGGGTTTGTACGGATTAGAAAGGTAGTAGACCAACATAAAAGCGCTACTCTCCTTCTAACCTTGAAACCTTCTTCTCTTATCCCGCCCTTTTACTGATCTCTTCTGATGAAATAAAGCTACTATCGTTCCACTATTTTTCCCCTTTTGTGTAGGTTCCAGTGACCATGCGTCACCAAGATCTGTTATTATCAAAGACGCATGGACAACCGAAAAACGTTGACGTGTCTCTAAAAATGAGCTCTGAGCATCGTTATCAAAAGGTAAAATACCCATTTGTGTATTTACTCGACATGAGTCTATTCTGAACGCCCATCTTCAGCACTCAACCTCTCTATTCTCTCGTTTTTATACTTTGTGGCTCTTCAGCAAGAGCGACTTCAAAACCGTCATCTTTCCAACCGCGGCATTTGCCGTTTTCAATACACTCGCTGGTGACTTCACCGAAAGTTACACCCATTCAACAGACGACAAGCGCCTACCATTTGCTGCCCGGATCCTTATCTCGGTCGCATGGACTTGGCTTCATCTGCTCATGGAAAATATCGCCAACCAAAGACTGCCACATTCTATTGTAGAAGATAGGCTAAATAAGCCATGGAGGCCCATATGCAGTGGGCGTGTGGATAGCGAGGGAGGGCGCAGACTTCTTTTGGCGGTTTTGATTCTTTCATGTGGACTCTCATTTTTGCTCGGCGTGCTCGGTCCCTCGGTGGCTCTCGTGGTTTTCACTTACATGTACAATGACCTTGGTGGTGCCAACAGCAGCATTCTCCGTAATGTATTGAATGCTTGTGGATTGCTATCCTTTGGAGCTGGGGCAACTGCGATTTGCGGTGGTAGTGGTCTAGGTGCGGCGCCATTGACCTCCTTAGCACACAACTGGTTCTGGGTCATTGCCACTGCAATTTCCACGACCGTCTCCGTTCAAGACTTGGAAGACTACAAGGGGGACCTTGCTACGGGTCGAAAGACGCTACCTCTTATCTTGGGCGATGTGCCGACTCGCTACGTCCTCTCCATCCTTATTGTTGGATGGAGTACTGCCTGTCCCCTTTTCTGGAATGTGACACCAATGGCATATATACCGCCTGTGACGCTCGGTATCGGGCTTGCGTTCAATCTACTCGGAAGACGTCACTTGGATGCGGATAAGATGTCATGGAAAATGTGGTGTATTTGGATAATGGCATTGTACTCACTGCCTTGTTTACGAGGTGACCGAGTAGACGGCCCTTGATGCAACAATAATCGGGTATTGATTATGGTCTTTTTTTTTTCTTTTTTTTCCCCTTCATAAACTCCGCTTTTACATTGAACAAATATATAGTAATATATTTACCACATGTATTGCCCCTTACAAGCAATTAAGACAGGAAATTTGGAGTCCTTGGTAATTTTCTCCTTCAATCATTGCGGAGTTAGGGCTCGTCGTTAAACTGTTTAAATTACAATACAGACTAGAGGCGGAGCAAGCTGGCCTACACAGTAACGCCCTAGTATCGTACCGCGCAGTATATAATTAATATGCGTCTTAGGAATCAGTGGTTACGCAGTCGAAAATCAACAGCCCCAATTAGAGATTTTCCCAGTGGTTTGCATACGCATAACCGGGAAAGCAAGTTGGCGTAACATCGTCGCAAGCGATATTGATTTAAGCGTGTAATGCAAGCATGCAACCGTGTAGATCCTATAGCCCGATTGCGCGTCCAGCGAGTATACAGGAGTCTAACTGTCCTACGACCTTAGATTAGCAGTAAGCGAGACCAAATGGCTGTATTTTTCGGTATGTCAATATAGAAATCTTGGATAAGGTTTGTGACTGTCACGTACCAAGTACACACCAAAATATACGATGGGGCTAGCTTTGAGATTGGCGACCTAGCTACTACTGTGCGAGAGACTTAATGATTGTTTTTTATTATTACCATCAATTGCGATAGTTATATGTTACTGTGGAGTTGATTTGCGTCGATGGAAGAGATTGTTAATTAGCTATCCTATTTTTTCCGTGAGGGGGAGCTTTGATTAAGCTACAATTGTCTTGCAGAACTTGTAAAAATTAGACAAAGGGCCCATTCAGCATGTTTGCTTTTGGTCACCCTATATTCCAAGCATCTTAATCAGTCATGATTTTCTCAATTCTTCCCACCGTTGTAGCCGGTGTAACTATTGGAGTTGTGTACACTGTTGGTCTGGTCCTTTACCGACTCGCTTTTCATCCTTTGGCCGGGTTTCCAGGACCTTGGCTGGCGGCTGCGACATGGTGGTATGAGTTCTATCACGATACTCGTCGCGGTGGTGGTCTTTACATCTGGCGCATAGAGGAACTGCATAAGAAATATGGTATGTCATTTTTTAATCTTCCAGTGACCAGACGGTGCTCTTATATTCAAAAGATAGTGCTAGCTGCTGATGAAATGTTTGTTACATGTAGGACCCATTGTGCGAATTAACCCCGAGGAATTGCATATAATCGACCCCGAATTTCACGAAACTATCTACGCTGGCGCATCATCATCACGCGACAAGTGGGATTTGGCAGAAAAGTCGGCTCAGTCGTTTGGGGCCACTGGCCATACGCCGAGCCATAAATTGCATCGCATCCGTAAGGATTCCCTCAGCCCGTTCTTCAGCAAGCGAACAGTCGCGGAGCGAGAAACCCAGATCCGCGAAAAGGTGGACCGCTTAGTATCGAGAATTCGCGAACATGCTGGGACAAATCGACCGGTCAATCTCACTGTCGCATACATCGCGTTGTGTATGGATATTATTACCGAGTACGCATTCGGCCAGGCATACGGTTTGCTAGAGGAAGAGGACTTTAATGAGCAGTGGAAAAACACCATCATGGGAATTGTCAGCAGCGTCACTGTCCTGACTCACATGCCCTGGATTCCGGCATTGATGAGGAGTCTCCCCGAGTCGGCCCAGAAGATGCTGTCTCCGAACGTGGCCCTCCTCCTTGAATATGAGAAGGTAGAAAGACCTTGCCTACTTTACCCAGCTCTACAGGCTGACCTCTTCCCGTCTCTATAGCGCATTCGTGAGAAGATTCAATCTGTTCTTGACATTCGACCGGGAGGGAAAAACGACACTCCAAGTGCCGAATTCACCATTTTCGATGTTGTACGCGATAACCCAAAGCTCCCAGAGTCGGAAAAAAAGCTTCAGCGAATGTCAGATGAGGGAAACGTCTTGCTGATTGCAGCGACCGAAACACCCGGCAAAGTGCTTGCGCTACTGACATACCATATCCTCGCTGATCCCACCAAGCTTGCTCGTCTACGTTCTGAACTAGCAACCATCAGCGCAAATCCTAGTATCAAAGAATTGGAAAGCCTCCCGTATCTTGTCGCCGTGGTGAGAGAAGGACTACGCTTACATGGCGGCGTAGTCACCCGGTCTAAGCGAATTGCGCCTTACGATGCCCTTCAATGTGGACAGTTTACCATTCCTCCCGGAACGCCAATGAGCTGTAGCATCTATTTCATGCACTACGACCGGTCCTTGTTCCCGGATCCGTTTGAATTCCGACCAGAGCGCTGGATTGATGTCGATGACGCTACTAAGAAGCGCATGGAACGCCAGTTTGCGCCATTTGGCCGAGGAACTCGCAGCTGCTTGGGATACAACTTGGGCATGGCGGAGGTCTATATGGCTCTCGCCGCTGTAATAAGAGAGTTTGAAATGACGCCTTACAAAACAACCCGCAAGGATGTGGACTTGGAGCGGGATTGGCTTATTCCTCAACCTAGTAAAGATTCGAAAGGCGTTCAAGTTTTAATTAAAGCTGTGCGTGGCAAGTCCGACCTGTAGGCGGACTTCTTTGATAATATTTTATGTGTCTGCGATGATATTATTCAATATTTGCAATGAGTTACTCAATTGATGTTGGATCCGGTGCAGGTACCAACTGAACGTGAATATACTTACAATAAAAGAGGATCAAGAAAAACCTATACTACTTAGTGAGAAATATTGAAACAAGCCGGTCTTTAAGATTACTATTTCCGATACTGTATTCTAATTCAACATAAATTCACTGATAGAAAGCCAGCAAGCTAATCGCGAGGCCCCTCGATAAGCGTTTTGATCCCCTTTCCCTGTCTGGTGGGTTTCCAAGCCTCGGTGGCCATCTCAAAGGGTAGAATCTTTGCAACCAGAGGCTGCAGCTTGATCTTCCCCTGAGTGACCAGACATGCACCTGACCCGAAATCTCTAGAGCCATATGGGAAACATCATTTTATCACTAGTTCCTTCTCACAGAGTTCTGAAATCGGGAATTCTATGCGTCGCTTGCCCATTCCAGCCTGGACAAAAGTGCCTCCTTATCTGAGCGTGTGAATGCTAGTCTGAATCGACGAACTCTGCGCCAGAAGCGTCAATGATGATGTTTGCTCCATCATCTAGCCCATGAGCCTCAACCAGGCGGACTGCATTCTCCTCCGCGGTCAACGTTGTTTCCGGCATCGAAGTCCTGCCCACGCTCTCGCCGACAAAATTCCGCGTAAAGTCCAATTTGCGTTGAAGCAAGTCCACAGAAACAACCAAAGGTGCGCCGAACTCTCTCGCTACGGCAGCTCAGAATAGTCCCACTGTACCAGCGCCAAAAATGACGACTCGCTGCCCGGGCTTGATATCTGCTAGTCGATCTGCGTGTACGGCGACTGCGAGAGGTTCCATGAGAACAGCTTCGGCGAGGCTAATACTTTCCGGTAGCGTATAGCAAAAGTCTTCTGGCAGCAAAAAGTACTATGAGAGCGTGCCGTGCGTGAGAGGCGGATCTGCTGCAAATCGCATTTCGGGACAGAGGTTGTATCGGCCGCTTTTGCAGTGCTTGCAGCGGCGACATAAGTATCCGAGCTCAATGGAAACCTTGTCTCCAGGATGCAGCGAGGTTACTGCTGATCCGACTGCGTGGATGGTCCCGGAGGCTTCGTGGCCCATTGTCAAAGGCTGGGCTTCGGACACGACTGTACGGATTCCGACTTTTAGCCAAAAAGGTGCACCTGCCCTCAAGTATATCAATAACCTGTCAGCGATCCAGGTTTAATGGGCATATACACATCGCTACCACACACACCCGTATAGCCAATACGAACTAAAACGCCGTGTGGATGTTTAATCTCTGGGACCGGCCGGTCCTCAAACCTGGCCTGCAGTGGCCGGTAAAGAAGACACGACGGATTCTTCATGTTCTCCATTGTGGCTGATAGGGTTTCCCGAGTTTTTTTATGTTGTGGTTCAGAAACGCGAGCATATTACACCCCACCTTTATAGACCCCTCATCGGGAGAGAGCGAGCCGAGAAGCCCAGAAAAGCTTCGATAGATGATAAGCAAATGCATGTGATGATTTTACCTAATACCAACGTTGAATGGTTGACACGGTGCAATAATTGCTACACTGTTATCTGACTGGTTAATACCTCGGACATGAACCGCGGTGAAGAATGAGCTAGGGTTAGGGTTAGGGTTAGCTGGACGATGGTCTTCTGACAAGACAATCCTGACAACCCTTGGATATTTAACAATTTAAATAATCGCAGAAATCTAATATACATGAAACAAATCTATCGCCAAAAACTGCCCAAGGTTAAAATTCTAATTCAACCTCTCAACTTCGACTTGGCCTTCGCAAAGAGATCATCCTCGTACAAAATCGCGGCGAGCGAGCCAATCGAGCCAAAAGTCATGAACACTGGCCCCCAAAGCGCAGGCACAAAGCGACCCTGCAGCAGGTTTCTGCGGACGGTTTGGTAGCGAAAGAAGCCATAGCCAAAGGACCACCCGCTGAGGATTTGGCAGATCTGGCTGGCGACGATTTCGGCGGAGTGGATTGGTTGGCTTTGGGTTGTGGGATTGGGGTTGTCGACGGGCGCGTTTTTATCTTTTCTGTTGTTATTATGGTTGTTATTGTTATAATCTGGCGAGTAACTGCTGTGGATGAGGTGGTCGATGAGCCCCAAGCGCCCAAGGGCAATGGACATGGCGGCAAATGCCAGCCCCATGCGAGTCCATGAGAGAAAGGTGCGCTCGTTGGCCTGGTGGTCGCGCAGCTGCGAGCCGGTGTTGGCGACGGGCTTGGAGAGTAGTGATTTAAAATGGCGCGCCAGCGAGGCCATTTTGGTGGAATATTTATCTAGAATTGCAGGTGTACGTACGAAGTTGATGTTGAGTTTGAGTTAGTCGTCGAAAATGACACGATAAGACCCGCGATACAGGTGGGTCTAATTAATCACTGCCACTAGAATGCACGTGCATGTCTATCAGTTTAAGTATATAGTTTCCCTATGTATTATGTGCAATTTACCTTTGTGTGTGGATTCTTGAGCACTATAATAGATTAGAAAAAAAACCTTGTGCTTTATTCTCAGCATCTCACTTCCTCATCACCTCGACCAAAACATGATCCGTTGATCAAAATCTTTATCCTCCAGATCCTCAAACCTCCTCAGACCATCCGGAGACATCTCTCTCCATAAGTCCCTTGCAATATCCAGGTCTGACTTCGCCTCGGTTAGCTTTCCAAGGTGCTCGAACAGCATCCCGCGATTCCGGCGCGCGCGCGTGTGCTCCGCAATGAAGTACCGATGGCCATCCGCGGTGCATATCTTGATGGCCTGGTCGAGTAAGGCTCTGCTCGTTATCAGGGTTGTAATCAGTCAGCTTGGGCGGGCTACCTACCATGCTGACTCAAAATTTTCAAGCCGCACATAAATGAGAAGCCACTTTCACACAGCTGTCGGCAGTACGGTAATGGTTATGTCCCACAGTCGAATTGTTCTGCCGAAGGCAGCGTTTGTGGAGCAGAAAGCTCTCGTCGAGATAAAAGCATAGGCAGAAAATGATTATCTATCTGTACAAGCCCTCCATCAACTCGAATTGACTAATCCATGTAACGGGCAAGTTATAGAGTACAGATGTACATATGTATATTTCCACAAAATGTCTTTCCGATGCTGAGATGATATTATTTATTATCCCGCCACTCATTAACCCGACTTAACCAATCCCGAACAAGAGCCCCAAAAACTTCAGTCTGATCAATTGGAAGATCATGTCGTCCGCGGTCCAAAACAACATAGGTCGACCGCGGGTAGATCTCCAGCAGACGGAGGCTGTCTCGATAGCCCACAACCTCATCTTGTCGACCACATAGGATGAGCGTGGGCGCCAACAACTGGGAGTTCCTATTGCTGTCTAAATCAAGAGATAACCGGTATCGCTGCGGGTCTGCGCGAATCGGATCCAGTATTTGCTTGTCTGCCGCTTTCAATGCCGGGCCTACAGCTTCATATTTCGTCTTGAGAGATTTGATGTAAGCGGGGGTTTGAATGTTAACATTGCCGACAAGCGCCTTGTCCTCGCTTGACAGGCTCGCCATGAGCTGCTCGTTTTGAACTAGGGGCTGAAAAGGATCGACATCTCGCAAGTCGTCTTTTGGCTCGATCAGCGGTACGCGCAGCAGTAAACCGTCGACTTGGTCAATGTATTTTTGAGCGAGTGCGCGGGCGAGGTAGCCACCACATGACGAACCCATAAGCAAAAACCTGGATTTTCCAAGCCGAGCATCAACAAATTGCACCAGTCGATGATACATGTCGTCTAAGTCTCTGACATTGTTTGCTGGGGAGGCGCCCATTCCTGGAAGATCCACGTAGATGCGGCGCAGACCAGAGGCTTTGGTGAAAATGGGCTCAAAGTCAAGCTCCTCGGCGCTGCCGGCCAACTCCCAGCCATGGATTATTAGCACGGGCAAGCCGTCGGTGTCGCCAATCTCATGTGCAGATAAATACTCTGTCATTCTCAATAGTATTCTGGTAGTAAAAAGGAACAGGGGCTGATTCAGGTAGAATTTGAAGTTACCGACGCTTTAATTTCTGTATGAGGATTAGTAACATAGCTATTGTGCAATTTATAAGCAGGATTAGTAATAATTAACTAACTAACTATCGATTAACTATTCTCAATGGATACTTTATTAAAAAGAATTTTTTCTGAAAAATTTTTAAAGTTTGTTGGAAATATTCTATTTTTTCAGGGAGGCACTTGGGATTTAGAATGGTCGATTTTATGAGTCTAATATGAGGGACCGGACTCCACATAGGTAGGTGCCTGAGAGGTTCCCTAACATATTTCTTTCTAACGTAGAACTAATTCTATATAAAATTTCTAATTTTTTAACTTAGAGTCCTACTTTCTATTAAGATAAGAACTACTCTTCTGAAAATCCCATCAAGATAGGACTAGACTACCTGGAGACTTTCCCGCAGTCACCCGAATGTCAACGGACTATGATAGAAAATAGTACAAAAATTATAATATCAATCAAATGATTGATATCACATATATCTATAAAAAACTTTAGATTTAAAATAGTTTTATATGACACTATCAATTGGTGATAAGCCCCTGGATCCTAATACGATCAAAGCCTTACGTTGAAGCCACACTTTCTCGGCTACTATCAAGAGCACAAAGACATACTGTGCATGCGTGATGTGTGAGATTTCACCTTATATGAGACTCTAAGCATGGAGTCACTCCCATGAAAAGTAATCGCCGCGTATTTAAAACCGTAATTTTAATTACGGAGTGATAATTACCGTTTTAGACAACTAAAACTCACCAACTTAGACAGCCAGCTACGATGGAATACAGTAATAATCTTTTTTAAGAAGAGCCTCTTAGGATCCACAGCTGGTGGCATAGGTGCATAGTACATGCATTGGCAGAAGCTAGCGCTAAAGAACTTGTCGTCTTATAAATCATCTGCCAGTCGCTAAGCTCTAGTTCAGAAGCCAACAAAGGCTAAGCAAGTTACTTACTCGATTGTACGTTGGTAGCAGTGTATTGTCTTCACAACCCACCAGCGACTATGGAGATGGATGTCGATCGCAAGCACGACCCCTCGAGTGCTAATTTTGACGATCCAAAGCTTGTTTCCGGCCCGTTATCTTTGTGATATATGCCCATCAATCAGAATAGCCCGAAAATTGAAAACGAATACGTACTCGCCGAAGTAGCGTGATAATATATGCTTTAGTGTGTAGCTATTATGCCTAATCTCTCTTCGTAGACTTTCAGAGATAGACCTAAATCGCGAACCACCCATTCGCGCCTCTTAACTTCAAATGTTATAGAACATATCCTTCTCCAGCCCTCGTCGGGTAATATATCAGGTTGCATAGCCGAAAGGTATCGTATTATATCAAGCAACTGATTATTTCCACCTCGCTTGGATATGGGATAGCTAACCAAATGGAATCGGGAGAGGATCAGTAACGTATCCAACACTTTACAGAATCTATTCTTCTCTACTCCTCTTCGCGTTAAAAATACCCCAAAGTGCATCGTATAATATAAACAACCAACAATCTCCACCTAGATTAGATGTGGGATAGCCAACGAAATAGAATCAAAAGAGATAAAACAGTCTCCGGCACTTCACAAAACGTATTCTTCCTGTCGGAGCTTATCCTTCAAACAGCCAGTTAGCTGACATGACTACGGCCGATTGGTGGAAAAGGGAATTTTCGCCGAACCAGGCTGTTATGCAGCAGCTAAAGTATAATTTAAACCCGAATACTATTACCACTAGGGTAAATAATTGCGCATCCCGGTCGAGCAATTTCTGACATAACAGAACTTGACCACGTAAATCTGAACACTTGCTACTCTCAATAAACTACTGTCTTCGAAACCAAATACTCTTGCAGAAAGTGATTTCCTCAATAGAAAGACAACGAGGCTTTTCTTACGCGGTCTACAAAACAGACTATCAATTAGTTCTATTTTCGTAAAATGTCAATCCCAACAGACCTTACTCCGCGCTTTGAAGTGCGCAAGCTCGAGGCCAAGCATGTGCCCGTCGCCTCAGCGATAATATCCCAAACCAACATCTTCCACTCCCCCATGTGGGCAATCGCACAACCGGATAACCAAACAAAGCGGTGTTATGATACATATAATTCCGTCGACTATCTAGTGCGCACTGCCATTGAGTCCGGGTTGAGTTATGGAGTTTTCGATAAGGAATGGAAGTTCAAACGGCCAGAATCTGCTGCCACTGATGGTGCTCTGTACTGGGACCAGACCGACCTCACTGCCACGTCGGAACAGCTACTCGAACAGATAGATAGTCCGCTGGTGTCGATCTGCCTTGCATACGACGGTTTCCATCCTCTGAATCTCGATAATTTAAAGGACTTCTTTGAGGTCCTTCCGCTATTTGCGACTATGCACGAGCACTTCCATGCGATTGATACGCGTGACCCCAAGTCCTGGGAGCCAACAGGGCCCGGTCAGGTCATTATGCGGACGGGCACCTCAACACGGATAGACTATGAAGGAAGGGGATTGATGAAAATGATGGCGCACTGGGAGATGAAGGATGCGGCGGCCAAGGGTTTCCGTGGTATCAATATGGAAACCCTGCATCCGGCCGTCGATCATGTCTGGATGCACCCGCCGGCTCCATTCAAAGTGACGCGCGTTAGTATTTTCAATATGAACGAGTTGACAGTCGAGAAGGACGGGCAGCGGGTTGCCGCGTGCCCTCAGGTGGACGTGTTGGCTGGGCGCATGTATATCGAACTTGAATAGCTCGTACAATAGCTCACTACACACATGTGCATTCAAATATTAATGGATATAAATTGATGATTTACAAATCAATATTTAGCGATTAATAGCTGGTACAGATTTTATCGCGACCAACGTGTGGTTTACATGCACATAATACATCGTATAACATGATATTCAATCAAAAATAAAAAAAAACTAAGAGGATTCTGGCTCCGACACCGATATGAGCTTGTTCTCATACTTTACAGGTAGATATCTCCTATATCTTCTAGCCCATCTTATTCTGATGATACAGGCTGGGCGACCGTGTGCGGCTGGCTACCTCTTTGCTCTTCACAATCGTACCTGATGGGGACTTTTTTTTCATGCGGATGACGAGATTGGGGATTCGCTCTTTTCGGGAAACTGTCACTCCTACCCTTTTAGGAACTTTTTTAAGGGAAAAAGGTGTCACGCTAACTAATCTCAGGCGCGGAACGTGCTGTACACGTAAATACTGCTTTTATCTTATTAAGGGAAGTTACTGACGCTACGCAGATGTCGGAGGAAATTTGCAATGTCTCAATGGCGGTCCTTCAGTCCCTCGTGCTTAGTCTCCTTAGTACTTAAATATTGTCGTGCTGGCAAATTGAGACGATGTCACGTACTGCTGATATCTCTCTTCACATAATACAACCAGCGGGGATTACCGCATCTACAAAGAGCATTCTTATTAATTGACTCGGTCATGTTTCCTGATAACGGTGATAGCAGAATCAGATCATTAAGAGACGCTCTTCTTTAAAAAAAAAAAAAAAAAAAAAAATCCAAAAACAAAAACAGCCAGGAGAGAAACCCTAACAAGTCTCAGGTGGCTTGCTGAAAAGTGAATACGTATATACTAATCTACCCGAGTCGACACACTTCAACTCTAGGACTATAAAACATAGGTGAAGAATATTGACATTTCTTCATTAACATGTGTAGCACAAACTTTAACTAATTATTATAATATTGCCCATGTGTAACTCCGTACAGGTACTCTCTACTTCAAAAACGAGAAACGGCTTCTTGGCGGGCGATGCAGAATCGGCCCGCGCTGATAGGCTGGGTCGACCGGCGATTAATGCTCGAGGATAAGAAGAGACTAGTCCGCATACGTCAGCTGCATAAGCCGGCCTGCGTGAATTTTTGACATGGAAAATTCTGCAGACGCGATTGCCGAGTTTTACAGAAGACTGTCGGTGAGACGATGCAAGCAGCAGCAGACAACTGACAACTGAGTCCTACCAGTCAACAGACGTGCAACTGGCAACCTCACGAAAGGGGCAGGTATTCACGCTTGGCATTCCCCAAGCGAGGCTGCCAAGAGGATTCACAGCCAAGCCGTGATCGAGCTATTTGGATGTGCAGCCAAGACTTTCCTGGCTCTACGCATTATTGAATCAGCCAAGCGCCAAGCGCCAAGCTTGTTCAGGAGACACAGGAGAATCTCAGGAGGTTACAGTAACAGCTAATTAATGACAAAGAGGCATTCTGGTCAGTGAGATAGGAATTGAATAATGCCTCCACGTACGAGAAATCGGGGCCAGCGCAGCCTTGCCGAAAACGGCAATTCCGCGCAAGCCCTAATCGCAGATACTTACCAAGTAATAATAACAATTACTAAGTACCCAGGACGTATTATTAGTCCTCATTATTACGTGGTTGGTTAGTGGAAGTGACTGTCGCAGAGATGAGACACGGAAGATTGTTGATGCGATGCGATTCTCGCAAGCAGAGGGCGACGCAATGCAACCACGGCTGGCAGGCGAAGTGGGAGCACGAGGCGTGCTGACTCTGCTCTCCGACTCGCTGCTGCTCCTGATCTGATCGCCACAGGGAAGTCGGTGGATTATTGGTGTTCCAATAATATCATGTCCACTTGATCGATCGTGCGGGATTTTTCGGACACACAACACAGGACCGAGAGATAACGGGATATAGATGACTTCAAGTCAGAGTACGTGGAATCATAAGAATAAACATGCACTAAGAGAAATCACAAAATAGAGTCAACCTTCCACGGTGCCTGGAAGAACAATGCACAGGCTTGGCTGCATCACGAGGCTCGTCATCTGAGTTTCGTCGCAGTGACTACTACGGACTTGGGCGAGTCTGCCGTGCGATCCGAGCAACGCCTACCACCGTAAGACTAGGCCATTCAGTAGCAGTATGCATGCTAAGCATTGGCAGCAATGCAAAGCCACTAGGCGACTGCAGCCAACCACTGCCTTGGCGGCGATCAGACCCCGCCGCGCCATGCCGACCGAGCCGCCATATTTGCTTGGAATATGAAGTATTAGTTAATTAGAAGCAATAACTTTAGTGAGTTGGTGAGCTGTGATACACAGAGGGTATCGTCTGGGTCGGCGGAGCGCTGTGCCGTGTCGCCGTTCGCCGTGTGCGGCCCCGGAGCCCCTCCTGCTCTGCGCTTGGCTCTTGCTGTCTGCATATCGTATATGAACCCGCGCGCGCCCTCACTTGTCCCTCTGTCCCTCTGCAACCCTCTGCTCGTTGCTTCGCTCATTAGACCCTCTCCTCTCTTCTCTCTCCTATATACTGTTACCATGAACCTTCTATGGTCCTTTGACTCGCGCCGCAGCAGCATCCACAGCAGCCGCAGCAGCCTCACCAACTCCAACTCCGACCCCAACCACGTCGACTCCACCACCACCACCACCAACAACAACAACAACAGACACAGCAACGACTCCTCCGCGTACAATCCCAACATGGTCGAATTGGCCTTTGCCCAGCCCGAGCTGCTCGTGCCGCGCCCGCTGCCGATGCCCCTGGCCGGCATCACCAAGCTGCGTGATCGCCTGTCGTTCAAGCACGCCCGCGCTGCCCTGCATGAGCGCGAGGTTCTCAAGCGCGAGAACCGCTGCAAGCGGCCGCTGACCGAGCGCAATGTCGACACCTTTCTCATTGAGCAGGATCTCAATGATGCGCGCATCCGCCGGGCAGAGAACCTGCATGTGTCGCAGTGGCTGCAGCAGCTGCCGTGAACAGTCCGAGTACGTTTTACCGGTCTGTTATGTCGGGAGGACTGTTGACTGACTCAATTGGAAGTTTGCGATAATTTCCATACAGGAGATTGACTCCTCTTGCACTCTTTCGACCTCTTGCACTCTTTCGAACCGTCATATGTGAAACCCCCCACCGTATCGCATCGCTCCAGCGACTGTCGACACAGGGTGTCCGGACTGGACTCCGGACTACTTATACCATATATAACTATCTAAACGATAGTAGACACGTTATACGGTTACGGGCTATACCGTTATGCCGCTATACACGTTAATACAGTACCAGAAAGTACTCAACCGACACATCTGTCACCACGGCACGTTCACAGGAACGGCCTTCTGCCACGCAGAAATATTCTTATCGACAGACAGCGCCGTTTTGTTTTCGAGTATTGGTTAGCCGTCAATTCGCAGCCGCACGAGATTTATTCGAGTTGATCCTCTGCTAGCGAGAACGCATTGGTGCGTGAACAGGGGTTACTGTCAGATAAGCCTTGGTATTATACTATAGCCTAGTTATAATGCATCATATAATGCAATCGGACCATTCAAAGTTGTCTGATTGGACTCTACCTTTATCCTCTGTCTTACATTTTAATACTACTTACTGTACGGTTACTAAGAGGCTTAATATCTAAAGAGGGGCAACCCCTCCCAACGCCGTTGACCTCCCAACATGGCGAAAAAGGTTGCCATCATCGGTAAGTCCCATCTTTGTTCCATCGTAGCTGTCCTTGTCTCATCTGAATAATAATAAAAAAAATGCAGGCGCCGGCCCCTCCGGCCTCGTCACAGCTAAAACGCTGCTTCACCACCATGCGCCCGCCCGATTCGAGCCCGTCGTCTTCGACTCGCGGCGCACCGTGGGCGGACTATGGGCTGTGAAAGACGAACAAGACTCGGCGTCGTTTATCGACCGGGACATGCGCACGAACTTGAGTCGGTTCACGGTGTGTTTTTCGGATTTTTCGTGGGAGCGAAACGTTTTTGGAAATGTCAATGATGCTACTGCTCAGGGGGATATAGATATGTTTCCCCGCGCGGCTCAGGTCAATGAGTACCTGGACAAGTATGCCGCGCGGTATATACCAGACTCTGTATTGAGGCTGGGCTGTCGGGTTCTGCAGACAAAAAGAAGAACTTCTACTGGCTGGACAGTGCAGTGGACAAACCAGACCGAAAAAAGGGAGGAAGAAGAGTTTGATTATCTGGTCGTCGCATCGGGATACTTTAGTAGTCCGCATATCCCCTCAATTTTGGGGCTGGACAGCGTTCCGCCAGAAAGAGTGATTCACAGCTCCTCTCTCGCATCGGCAGAAAAAATAACCCTGGGGGATGATGATACAAATGGCAAACTGCTGGTTGTAGGCGGCAGCATGTCTGGCGCCGAAGCTGCCGCTTCCCTCGCTCTGAACCTGTCATCGTCGGAAAACATCCAAGTACATCATCTCACAACACGCCCATTCTGGGCGGTGCCGACCTACCTCCCTTCCAAGTCTGGCTCGTTTCTTCCCCTGGATCTCGTCATGTACGACCTCTCGCGCCGCCCGCCGGGGGACATCCAGTACTCGCTGGCCCCGACAATACCCCCGGAAAGGGCAGCGCTTGTGAATGGCTATTTCGCTGCAGTTTTGGGCATGGATCAGTCCGACGTTGCGCGGTTTGATACAGACCCCCAAAAATCCCCGCCGTGGGTTGCGGTGACGGATTCCTACGCCGAGTTTGTGCGCGCGGGCGATATCGTTACGAGTCTGGGGCGGGTCGAGAGTGTGAACTGGCCAGCCGGGTCCAACCGGGGCAGTGTACAGGTGAAAGAAGAAGAAGAAGAAGAAGAAGAAGAAGAAGAAAGGAGCGGCAAGACGAGGGTGATTGACGATGTTGCGGGCATCGTTCTCGCCACGGGGTTCACCCCTTTCAACGCACTGGCCTTTTTACCAGACGATGTCCTGGCCGCGCTCGAGTATGACCCCGAGGACCCGGTGTTTCCGTTGCTGCTCGACGAAAAAGCGGCCTTACATCCGGCTGTGCCTGATTTGGGGTTTGTGGGCATGTACCGCGGACCTTACTGGGGCGTGATGGAGATGCAAGCGCGCAGTCTGGCGCAGAGATGGGACTGTGATGATATACAACAACATGAGAATCCACCTCTGCAAATGAGCAACCCCCGTTTATCTTCTTCTTCTTCTTCGTCAGAAGGACGCGCACAATTCCCCATGGGAGACTACGTAGGCCTCATCGAAACCTTTGCGCGCGAACTCGGAATCCCTCGCACCTCACTCTCCTCCGAAACAACAGAAACATGCGCAGATACAACAAGAACCGGCCCGGCAGTACCGGTTCGATACGCTGTCCAAACCGATACCAACAAACCGGAAATCGCAGCCACGCGGTCCGCTCTTTCAAGTCTGCTGCTGCACAAAGAGAGGAGGCTAAGAGATGCACTGGCAGAAGCACATGCCGTGTTTCGCGCGCTGCACGGTTCGTGGCGCGTTGAGGAGCGGCGGTGGCAAGCAGATGGAACAGTAGTATCTAATATCTTCTCTGCCACGTTTCGGCCACGAGCTTCTTCTTCTTCGTCGTCGTCGTCATCGTCGTCAGCGGGTACTTATGAATACTTGTATCACGAAGATGAAAATAACAACAATTCCCCAGACGCTGCTGTGTTCAGCATTTCCGAAAAGAACTTTATACAGATCAGCCAACCCGGCTCGTTGCTCTCTAGACATCTCGAGTTTGTCGCTATTGACCAAGAGGACGACGACGACGATGCAGCCCCAGAGTATCAGTATCGACATTCAGCGAGGGGGGTTTTCTCTGATAGACCAGCCTCCTCCCAGCCAGAAGAAGAAACCTCGCTGCCGAGTATGTGCGAGTACGTGTTTCACTTCAAGGGTGTGCAGATTATCTCGTGGCGGGAGACTATGGTACAATCAGATGGGAGAAAGCAGATCAAGATTTATTCGAGATAAGACTTCTCAAGACGTCAATTGATATAACTGAATTGTCATCAATACTTTGAACAGTTCTATTCTGCTTAGTCCAAAAGAAAATACAGTACAAAAGCACATACACATTGCTAACCAAGTAAGAAACATCATGTAGATAAAACTCCTAGAAAAGAAAAAAGTAGGAAAAGTCGTATTTTTTAACAAATTTCAAAAATTCAAAAACACTCCTTTTTTCAACAATGCGAACGGATGATATACTGTTCGTTATCGAGTACAACCGGAATAACAATATGTAATCAGATTCAGATTCAGATTCAGATTCAAATCAGCTCAGATCAGATTCATGACATGGATTGCGTTATCCAAACGCAAAAGCATAAGCAAAGAGGAAAATGCGGTTGTGGCACCCCGAGTCGAGATGTTGATATGTTATATCAGATATAATGTTGAAGGTCTGTCTAGTAGACCTTTTTCTTCTCATCGACGCTGAATTGGCCGGGGCCCATGTTGACGAGCAGGAGGAGACCGCCGCTGATTTCATTAGTCTCGTTAATATAATATTTTTAAGTAAAAGGGGAAAAACGTACACAATCGACAACACCTGGAAAAAGTCGTACTTGGCAAAATCCTTGTTGGGGTGGTGGGGTTTGAGCTGCGACTGTTAGCATCATAATCGTAACAATATATCTGGGAGTACGAACTGTCCAAAAGTTGTTGACCAGCACGTTAAAGATGCTCAGCAGCACAACCAAAATAACAGCGCTCATCTTGGCCTTGAATCCCACAACCACCATGACACAAGCCACAAATCCAACCACACTGACCAGCACACGCCAAAACGACCACTGGCCGGCAAACACAAAGCCAATAAACAGCAGAATCAGCAGCACCCGGCCGGCCAGCTGCACGTACATCTTGCGGTCATTCTCATCCAGCTGCGGCAGACCCGCCGGCATGTACTTCTTGCGCACCCACGAGTCCGACACCACCAGCAACAGCCCGCCAATCACGCTCAGGTTGCGCAGGAAGAAGTTGAGGTCGAAGATCAGTCCGTATCCGATAGCTTGCGTGATAACGACGCTGAGAAGACCGCCGACGGCGTAGTCGCTGTGTTTGCGCGCGATGACGAGTGTTGACGAGACGAGCATGGCCACAACGTTGAAGATGAGGAAGAGGTGCGTGATGCCCCAGGGGACTGAACTCTCTTGTCAGCTTTGCTTCAAACAACCAAAAACCAAGAAATACACACTGTGTCGGTAGTCCCGCAGGAACAGCAATTGGTCGTTCCATTGCGTCAGGATGCGCAGGGCGTCCTCGAGAAAGGTGACGACGATCAGAAAGCGGCCAATAGCGGGCACATATCTGGACTCTTTTAGCTGTGGCTGAACATAAACAAACAAAGGGGTAAACACACGGCTTGATCGGATCGGACACGGTGTCTAGCCAGTCCTCGATCTTGCTGGTCTGCTCGCGAATGGCATCGAGCGGACTGGGATCGCTGGTTGCGTCGAGGCCCCCAGGGCCGCCAGCAAAGCGGTTTTGATGGCCGAGGTTGTAGCCCGCAGTGCCGCGGATTTGGGCCATGATGGTATACTTCAGACAGAGGAAGGAAAATGTAGAAAGAAAAAGAAAGAAAGAAGGAAGGAAAGAAGTCGGTGGCCAAAGAACAGAGAGAAGAGCAGAGGAACAGAGATTAAAGGCCAGGGTCGAGTCAAGGTCACGCTGGCAAGTTCCTCTCGAGTCAGCAAGCACGAAGCTGGAGATGGCCAGAAAGAGGCCACGATGCCTTTGCTGCCCGATCGGGTCTAGTCGCCAAGCCCGGGCGGGGGGCGAGTCCGCTCCCACTCTGCTATGCTACTTTTATTTTAT